>LR738710.1:67828991-67929236 GCA_902687465.1 Secale cereale
CAAGGTAGGTTCTGGAATGCTGATTTTTTATATAATTTTTCTGGATTTTTCCTGACAGTTCTCGTAATGTGAAAACCTGAAATACAAAAATAGCCGAAAACAGAAACTGGCACTGGGGTGCACTGGATTAGTAGGTTAGTCCAAATATGATCAAAAGTGTATGGAAGTGTATAAATATCATAGCAATATCACCCAAAAGTGGCATGGAGCAAGCAGAAATTATAGAAACGTTTTGGACGTATCAACATCCCCAAGCTTAATTCCTGCTCGTCCTCGAGTAGGTAAATGATAACAAGAATAATTTCTGTGGTGACATGCTATTAACCATATAGGAATTTTTCATAGTCATATGACAAAAGCTTACTGAGACAATGAATCTGTAGTAATTAAGTTGCCTCATGTGAAAATCACAAAGGACTGAAAGTTTTACAACATGACATTGAAGCATCAAATAGATTTGCAATGGACATGATGTGCAAATATGATAAAGTGATATCTAGCTTGCCCCCTTTAGTGAAGCAAAACATAAATGCAGGGGCACCTTCAAGGTTTAAGTGATGACTAGATACAATGATTTCAAAATAAACGATATCACAATCATGCAAACAATGCTACTTTGGGACAATGCACATTACACTCAGAATGACAATCATGCTCTCAATAGTTGGTGCTTTAAAAGAAGGTGGAGACTCAACATAAAAGTAAAAGAATGGTTATGTGCTAGAGCTTTTTATTTTGAAAACATAGAAGCAATTTTGTCAACGGTAGTAGTACTTCATATGTGTCATGCATAAGACATCCTATAAGTTGCAAGCCTCATGCATCGAATACCAATAGTGCTCGCACCTTGTCCTAATTAGCTCGCATTTCCATGGATTGTCATTGCATTACATATGTTTCAACCAAGTGTCACAAAGGGGTACCTCTATGCCACCTGTACAAAGGTCCAAGGAGATAAATCGCATTTGATTTCTCGTTTTTGATAGATCTCAACTTGAGGACATCCATACCGGGACAACATAGAAAATAGATAATGGACTCCTCTTCAATGCATAAGCATATTCTCATAAGAGATTGAGGATTAATGTCCAAGATAAAACTTACACCATGATACATGGCTTCGGTTGGCGGCCCAATGTTCTTCTCTAACAATATGCATACTCAACCATTCTACCCATGGCAAATCACCCTTACTTCAGACAAGACGAACATGCATAGCAACTCACATGATGTTCAACAAAAGTGTAACAGTTGATGGCGTCCCCAGAAACATGGTTACCGCTCAGCAAGCAACTTATAAGAAATAAGATACATAGGCAACATATTCTTTACCACAATAGTTTTTAAGCTCCTTTCCCATGAGCTATGTATTGCAAAGTTAGTTCGCTTAGTGTCGGGGGAAACTGTCCTCCCACGAGCACCTATGGGACCGGAGCCCCTTCTACGTTGCGGTAAGGGAGCGGAGGGAGCGCGAAGAGCAGATCGAGGAGAGCACGCGGGCAGTTTACCCAGGTTCGGGCCGCGCGGACGCGTAAAACCCTACTCCTGCTTGGATTGTATTGAGTTCTTGAGCTCGGGAGCTTGAGAAGCTAGCTACACCGAGAAAGAGAGCTGTCTAGGTTCCGAACCCTTTCTACGTTGTGCATGGGCCTCCTTTTATAGCCCAAGGGGTCACCGACATGTGTCAACGTAGAGGAGGGTAAAAATGTAACTTTGGTGGTAGTTGTAACAGTGCGGGAACAGTGTATGAACAGTGGATGAACAGTGGTCTTCACCTAACTTTGACAGTGGGGGACATGGGCCTTAAATGCCCGTCACCGTCGACCCAAAAAGCACCTGTCCATGCCCCTCCGTCCGCCACGACGGTAGCCTCGTCACCGCGGCATGCCACCGGGCTGCACAGCCATCCGCCACGCGTCCCTGGAAGGGCCCCAGGGCGACGCGTGGGCCGGTGAGCTGGAGCGCGGGCACACAGCGCAGGCTTCCCCGGCAAGCACCTTGCCGGGGTCTTGATCTTGCCGGGACCGGAAGCTTGTCGCTCCCCGGGTCCTGCCGGGGCGCAGGGTGCGCCGAGGCATGTCTTCTGAGATGCAGTCTTCTGGTCTTCCTGGCAAGCTCCCCTTGCCAGGGCCTTGTGTTAATGTGATAGTCTTGAGCCTGGGACGGCCTTCCCGGCAAGCTCCACTTGCCGGGGCCTTGATCTTCTGACTTGTATACTTTGTTCTTGAATGGCTTAATAGGGACCAGAAAGGTTTCCGGCAAGCACGTGGTAAACCCTGCCGCGGGAAGCTGCTACTGCCCGTGCACAAGTTGGGGTACTAAGGTACCCCTACCTTAGTACACCGACAGGAGCCCCCGGGCCTGGGCCACACACGGTGCCGAGCGCTGTTGGGCCAGGCCCAAAACAGTGCACGGGCACGCGCGGCCCACGGCAAGCCGTAAATCCCCTTCCGTATCCGCCGCGCCCCTCCCTAACGGCACGCGTCGATTGCGGCGTCGTGGGAGAGATCGTGGCCTCGTTCTTTAATGGGAAATGCGGAGCGTCCCCCACTTCCCCCTTAAAAGCAGAGGAAACAGGGGCAGTTTCCCTCCTTCGTCTTCATTGCGTCTTCAACCTCCAGAAATTCTCCGCTGCTCTTTGCCTCCACCCCTCCTCCGCCGTCTTCCGCATCCGCGGCGCCGTCGAGCTCCTCGCCCCTTTCCTCGCCGCCTCCGCCATGGCTCCGAAGAGCGAGAAGGCGAAAGCGGAGAAGACCAAGAAGGAGAAGTCCGAGCAGGCGGCGAAGCTTGCCGCCCTGCGGAAGAGGAACGTGGTCTTCGCGCCGAGGCTCAGTGCGAGGGAGCTGTGGAACAAGTACTACCTCTTCTGGTCCGGGGAGACCAAAGCTCATCCCCGCACCAGAGTCTACCCCGCTGTCGCCAGAGATTTGTTTCCCGGCGGGTATTTCTTCTTTGCTGTCTTCTTCCATTGTGGATTGTGCCCTCCGTACTCGGAGTTTTTCTGTGACATTATGAACACATACGGCCTCCACCTCCTAGACTTTACCCCCAACGCCATCCTTACAATGGCGGTTTTCGCACATCTGTGCGAAAACTATGTGGGGATCCATCCAAACGTAGCACTCTTTCGCCATTTCTTTATGCCTAGAGTAGAGGCTGGCGCTCCCCTCTCCGGCGGCATCTCCTGGATCTTCCGGTTGAACAAGAAGGATTCATATCTGAAAGGAGAACTCCGCGGCAAGTGGGAAGAATGGCGCGCAGATTGGTGTTGGGTAGTGGAGGACCAGCCGGAGCCTTTCACCGCGCCGCGCACAACAGCCATAGTGCGCGGCAGAGACTGGAGCGAATTGGCCCCGGAGGACGGCAAGCTCAATATTGCCCTTATTAGGATACTTCGTCTCCGGGTAGCTAAACTGACTATCGGAGAAGTAGGGGCAGATTTCCTCCGCCGCCGCATTGCCCCTTTACAAGAAAGGAAAAGGCCAGCATGGGAGTTTGGCAATGCGGCGGACATTATGAGGCTGCGCCCGGGATTGAACTTCAACTTCACGGCTTTGGAGCTGAAGGGGATGGTCCGGGAGCTTTTCAAGCACGACACGGCCCATCCGAAGTGGTTTAGATCTCCCCGGGGAGTGGTGCCGCTGTGCAACAGCACTGCCCGGGACTCCTTGCGCGCGATGATGCCCGCGTGTGACTCTCACGGCGTCGACCCCACCTGGATAGTGCCTCCGCCAGATGCAATTCTGAGTTTCTTCGATAATCTGGTCGAGGTGCCCAAGAACACCGAGGAGAACAACGGTCTCACTCGGGCCACCACGGAGCGGGACATAGCCTATATTGCTTCCCGGATGGAAGAGGCCGCCACAGCCGCAGCGGCGGGAGATTTTGGATTCACCGTCGACGAGGCGCAGGCCGCGGACGAGGTGTGCCAAGCAGAGGAGGCAGAGATCCGCAGGCTGCTCAAGCTTCCGCCAGACGAGCTTGCCGGGGTTCCTTCCCTAAGGCATGCCGGGATTCCCGGGATTGTGAGTGAGGCCGCCGCAGGAGGCGAGGTTGCCGGAGGGAGCAGAGGTGCCGGAGGGAGCGGAGCCGCCGGAGGGAGCGAGGCCGCAGGGCAGGATGCGGGACCCAGCGGGCCTGCTGGGGAGGAGGAGGAAGACGTCGAGGCCGATGAAGACACCGGCGGATCTCTGGGACTCGATGACGACGCCTCCTCGTCGTCGGAGAACTCCCCACCTCCGGCAAGTCCCAAGCAAGCGCCGGGGAAACGCCTCCGCAAGGCGGCTACAGCGACGAGGACGCAGGCGCCTCGACAGCAGCCTGATCGCCGGGCGGCGCGCGCCACCAGAGCGAGCCAAGCCGCGACGGAGGCGCCCCGTGCACCAGCGCCAAGCGGAGGGGGATCTTCTCGGAGCGGAACGGCCGCTCCGCCTGCTCCTCGGGCCTCGGCGTCAACGGAGGCTGGGTCTTCGCAGCCCCCAGCCCCGGAGACCGCCAAGCGCCCGAGGGAGCCTTCTCCTCCTGCTCCTCGCGCGGGAGCACCTCAGGTGGAGTTCGATTTCTCCGCCCTCAGCTCCGACGATGACGAGGAAGAGGAGTAAGTGTTTGTAATTTGTAACTTCTTCGACTCTTTCTTTGTCTTGGTCTTTCTTGGTGATTCTGATCTTGTTCTTGCTTTGCTTTCAGGACCCTGACCCAGTGGATGGCGAAGAGGGCCAAGATCCCAGTGGTTGAGGTCGAAGACGACTCGCCCGCCGCGGCGACAGGGGACGCGCCGGCGACAAACTTGCTGGATCAACCCGCTGCTCCGAGGAGCAGCCCCCAGCGCAGCCCCCAGCGTAAGTCTGGTCTTGAGCTTTTCGTTCGCCGGGCGCGCTTGAGGTTTTTGCTTGTACTAATATCTTGTTGCCTTGTTTGTCTTGTGCAGAAGTGGAGCCGCAGCCGCAGGAGCAACCGGAGGTCACCCCCGAGGAACCGCATGTTCCCCCCCCCCCCCCCGGCGAGGGAGGACGCTCCGCCAAGGACGGGCTCCCCGCCAAGGGCGGGTAGCCCGACGAGGGTGGCCACCCCGCCAAGGGAGGGCGCGGGCGGCCCTCCGCCGGCAGGGGCCACCGCTCCACCGCCAAGGGAGGACTCCCCGGCGAGGGAGCCTGTCGTCGAAGACGTCCGCGAAGGTGAGTCTTGTAGCTTATTATTCTTGGACTTGTCTTTTTGGATATTTGCTTGATCTTTTCGTTTCTTCTTCTTCTGCTACATCCTCCTGCGCCGGAGCAGATGGAGACTGAGGCCACCGGCGAGGAGGGCGCGCAAGGCGACGGCGGTAACGCCACTGCTGCCGAGGGCATGGCAGGAGCCGACGAGCCTGCTGCTGAGGAGACCGCCCCGGCCGCAGACGCCTCGGCCGGGGAGGGGGACGGCGACCACACTGCTGGCCCGGAGGCAGCAGGAGCGTCAAGCGCTACACCGGCCGCCGACCCCTCCGCCGCCAAGGAGCAGCCAGGCGTCTACCTTGTGGCCCCCAACGGGGTCTTCATACAAGTCCCGTGGGGTTCCTTGTCGCGAGCCCCCGTGGAGGGAGAGACCTACGACAGAGAGGTCCTCGCCTCCGCGGGGTTGAAGATCGTTGAAGCGCCTGGCGGGAGCGACGAGCCTGAAGAGGAGAAGCTGCTTCGCCGGCTCCTGGCCCTTTACCGGGCCAGGCAGGCGAAGCTGGACTCCCGGGAAGCTCTTGCCGCCAAGGCTGGAGTCGATTTGGAGAAGCGCGCTGCCGAACTCCGCGCCGCCAACCAGGCGGCCCTCCGCAACTTGGCGGAGGAGCGTGAAAGGCTTGCCGGGGAGCAGCAAGAGTTTCTTCTTGAGAAGGCTGAGGCCGAGGAGCAGCAGCGCTTGGCTGGTGAAGAGCTGTCCCGGCGAGAAGGAGCGCTCAACCAGCGGAAGGTCGACCTCGACGCCCACGAGGACGACCTCACCGCCCGGGAGCAGGCCATTGGCGGAGCCTTGAAGGAGGCGAAGGATGCTGCTGCCGCCGCGGAGACCGCCAAGAAGAACTTGGAGCTCAAGGTGGCGCAACTGGAGCAGTACCTGAAGGCGAGCGAGGACAGGGTCACCGCACTCAATGTGGAGCGGGAGAAAGACGCCCACACCAACTCTGACCTTCAGGTACGCCTCTCCAAGAAGGGCGACGAGCTCAAAGCTGCCAAGGATTCAATTGCTGACTTGGAGTTGAAGGTTTCTACTCTGACCGATTCACTGGACGCCGCCCGGGATCGCGAGACCAAGCTGAAGGACGAGCTCCGCAAGGAACGAGGCCTGGTGGAGAGCGCCGCCACCTCAGCGAACCACTTCAGCCGAGCGGTAGAGCAGTGGACCGACGATCTGGTCGCTTCTGCTGATAATATCGACAAGGAACTAATGGCGCTGAGGGTGGAGCACCTCGTGTACTCTCCGGACCCGAATCTCCCCCACAGCGCCAAGCTAAGTCTCTTCTTCAGGGGAATCGCGCCGGCGCTTGCACGGCTGCAGGAGAAGCTCCCCGTGCAGCTGGCCGAGAAGTCGCGTCAGCTCTGCGCGGGCACCTTGGAACGCGTCTTGGCCAAGATCGTCTACCGCAACCTTGGCATCAACCTCACCAACGTCCTCCGCTCCTTGTCGGACGACGCAGATCAGGAGGGGTTGAAGGCGCAGGTCGCCCACATCGTCGCCAAGGTGAACAAGATCTCCAGGCGTGAGGGCGACCGCGTAGATTAGGCATCTTTCTTTCTATTTCCTTTGCTGCTGCAAAGCGTGTTATGAACATGAATCTATTAGTCATTGCGACAAGTTATCTCTGTAATATATTATCTCATTTCGATCAATCAATGCAGTGTTATCTCCCTTGCTTTGGTCCTTTACTTTGTATGCTTTTTACCCTACGCTTTTAGGAAACTTGCCAGCAAGGGGCCCTTGCCGCGAGCGCTGAGTGCTGGACTCTGAGCAGCCTGCTGGCAAAGGCCTCACCGGCAAGTAACCTTGCCGCAGCTAGTCGCAACGCACTTAGCTTGCTGAGCGAACTCGAAAACGAAGCAAGGGCGCGACACTTGTCGCAGCTCACTTAAGTCGTTGAGCGTACTCGAAAACAAAGTAAGGGTGCGGCTAGCCACGGGTAGGTTCCTCCGCGCACAGGTTTACCATACAAAGTGTGGTTGTTCAAGGAAGATAACTAAAATTTAAAAATTTGAACTGCTCAAATTCTGGTAACTTAGCTTTCATAATCTGTTCGTTCTCGGCAAGCTTCCCTCTCTTGAACAGCACTTGGTTCATCCTCCACCTCCTTCCCCCCTCGGCAAACTTGTGCGCGAGGAACATTCCTTCTGCTTAAGAGGGAAAGAAAAAGAAGAGGGAAAACAAGTATAGGGCCTTTCGGCGTGCTAATGCTTACCTGGTATGTGTGTTGCACAAGATGCCAAACAATGCATGCAAATAACGAAGAAAAGCATGGAAAAGGCAAATAGTGCAAAACACAAAAGCTTTACTGATGCACGGGATCTGCGCCCGGCTTTGTACAAAGGATTACATGCAACAGCGGCAAGACTTGTACAAAAGGTGGTTGCCGGAGTGGATCACGGCAACCGCGCCTTATGGGTGAAACTTGCGAAGATGCTCTATGTTCCAGGAGTTGCTCACCGGTAAGCCTTCTTCGGTCTCAAGGCGGACAGCGCCGGGCCTTGTGACTTGTCTCACCCGATAAGGGCCTTCCCACTTTGGCGTCAACTTGTTGGAATTCTTGGCGGACTGAACACGCCGAAGAACAAGGTCGCCTTCCTCGAGACTCCTGGCCTTAACCTTGCGGCTATGATAGCGGTGCAAGGCTTGCTGGTATCGAGCAGCTCGTACAGCAGCCTGGAGACGTTCCTCCTCAAGGAGCAACGCATCATCTTGTCGCAGTTGCTCTTGCTCGAGCTCATCATAAGCGAGCACTCGAGGAGATCCGTATACGAGTTCCGTGGGGAGAACTGCCTCTGCTCCATAGACAAGAGCAAAGGGTGTCTGTCCGGTGGCTCGACTTGGTGTCGTCCTAATTGACCAAAGAGCCGCCGATAACTCCTCTATCCAGTTTCTTCCGCACTTGCGCAGCCTGTCGAAGGTTCTTGTCTTGAGTCCGCGCAGCACTTCAGCATTGGCCGTCTCCGCTTGACAATTGCTCCTCGGGTGAGCAACAGAAGCGAAACAGACTTTGGCGCCAAGGTCCTGGACGTACTGCATGAAGGTGCGACTTGTGAACTGTGTGCCGTTGTCGGTGATGATCCTGTTAGGGATTCCGAAGCGGCAAACAATTGACCTGAAGAACCTGACTGCTGACTGTGTTGTCACCTTTCTCACTGGCTCCACTTCTGGCCACTTTGTAAACTTGTCGATTGCAACGTACAAGTATTCAAATCCCCCGACAGCGCGGGGGAAGGGGCCGAGGATATCGAGCCCCCAGACCGAGAAGGGCCAGGACAAAGGGATCGTCTGGAGAGCTTGAGCTGGCTGATGAATTTGCTTGGCATGGAACTGGCACGCTTCAAACTTGGTTACTTGTGCAGTTGCATCTTGGAGGGCTTCTTGCCAAAAGAACCCTTGCCGGAACGCCTTTCCGGCAAGTGCCCTTGCGCCAATGTGGTGGCCACATATGCCTCCATGTATCTCTGCCAACAGCTTCTGTCCATCTTCTCTAGAAATGCACTTCAACCTGACACCATTGAGTCTTCTTCTGTACAGTTCGTTGTCCACGAAGTGGTACATACTTGACTGCCTGGTTATTTTCTCTATCTCTTCTGGGTCGTCGGGAAGTTCTCCAGTTTGCAAAAAACGGACAATCTGCTGCGCCCATGCCGGGGCCCGAGGCTCAACGGCAAGTACTAAAGGCACGAGGGCCGCTGCGGGAACCCCAGCTTCTATGACAAGAACCTCTGGCTCTGCCGGAGCTGATGGTTCCCCGGCAAGCCTGCCGGGGTGAGGCTTGTCGAGAATGCTTGCTTCAACTGTACAGACCCTTGGGTCTGCAGGAGCAAACTGTTCCTCAGCGTTTTGGTTGTTGATCTTGGGGACCTTGGCGGCGGCTTCAGGAGGATCCGCCAGCAAGTAGTCGCCGGAGACCAACTTTCTCTTCTTGTTCTGCCCAATTGATGGTGTAACGGATGGCTGAGTTAGCTTGAGCAGGAAGGTCCCTGGTTCCACAGGTAACTTCATCGCTGCGCACTTTGAGAGGCCATCTGCAATATCATTCTGAGCTCTCGGGACGTGCTCCATTTGCAGACCTTCAAAGTGCTCTTCAAGCTTCCTCACTTCATCAACATAAGCTTCCATCAAAGGGCTCTGGTAACTCTTGTTAACTTGTCGGACCACCAACTGAGAATCTCCCCGCACAATCAACTTCTTGATCCCAAGTTCGGCTGCAATTCTGAGGCCGGCAAGCAAGCCTTCATACTCAGCAGTATTGTTTGTCGCTTGTTCCCTGGGAAAGTGCATCTGGATAACATACTTGAGGTGTTCCCCGGTGGGCGCTATGAGTACCACGCCGGCACCGGCGCCTTGCAGCGAGAAGGCACCATCAAAGTACATTATCCATTCACTGTTTGCTTCTTGTACGGGGACGCTTGTCTCTGGGACTTCTTCATCAGGCGTTGGAGTCCATTCAGCTATGAATTCTGCCAAAGCTCTGCTCTTTATGGTTGAGGTACTCTCAAACTTGAGACCAAAGCTCGACAGCTCCAGTGCCCACTCAACGATCATGCCTGTTGCTTCTGGATTCTGCAATATTCTTTTCAACGGAAAGCGAGTGACCACTGTTATCTCGTGCGCTTGGAAGTAATGGTGCAGCTTTCTCGAGGCCATGAGGAGGCCGAAAAGCAACTTCTGCACCCCAAAGTATCTTGATCTAGCCCCCTGCAAGAGGGAACTTACAAAATACACTGGGCGCTGCACCATCTTCTTTCGCACTTCTCCTTGCTCCTGCGCAGACTTGTCGGAGCCAGAGCTTTTCGGGGTAGCCCCCTGCTTGTCGCTGGATTCGCTTGCCGGTGGTGTAGACTCCTCTTCTGCCTCCCTCTCCGCTACTAACGCAGCACTAACCACTTGATTCGTTGCTGCTAGATATAGCTGCAACTTCTCTTGTGGTCTAGGTGCGACAAGTATTGGAGTGGAGGATAGGTATCCTTTCAAGTCCTGCAGCGCTGCCTCCGCTTCCGGAGTCCACTTCATAGGACCTGCCTTCTTCAAGATTTTGAAGAAAGGCAGGGCGCGTTCTGCAGACTTTGAAATGAACCTACTGAGGGCAGATACACAACCTGCAAGTCTCCTTACGTCCTTGACGCGCTTCGGGGCTTCGATCTGCTCGATGGCTTTTATCTTGTCGGGATTGGCTTCAATCCCCCTCTGGGACACAAAGAACCCGAGAAGCTTGCCGGAGGGGACTCCAAAGACGCACTTCTCGGGGTTCAACTTAAGCTGGATCTTTCGCAGATTTGCAAATGTTTCTTCCAAGTCTTGGATCAGGGTATCTTTGCTCTTGCTCTTGGCCACTATGTCACCCATGTAAGCTTCTACATTTCTGTGAATTTGCGGCTCAAAAGCAGTGTGCACCACCCTTGCAAATGTTGAGCCTGCATTCTTCAATCCAAAGGGCATGCGTATGAAGCAATATGTGCCACATGGAGTAATGAATGCAGTCTTCTCTTCGTCTTCCTTGGCCATGAATATCTGGTGGTACCCTGAGTATGCATCAAGGAAGGAAAGCAGCTCACATCCAGTGGTTGAGTCAACAATCTGGTCAATGCGCGGCAAGGGAAATGGATCCTTGGGACATGCTTTCTTCACATGAGTGAAGTCTATACACAGTCTCCACTTCCCGTTGGCCATACGCACGACAACTGGATTTGCTAACCAAGTGGGATGGATCACGCCTCTGACCAGGCCTGCTGCTTCCAACTTCTTGATTTCTTCGGCAATGAATTCTTGGCGCTCCACAGCATGCTTCCTGACCTTCTGCTTGACGGGCCGCGCATGAGGACAAACAGCAAGCTTGTGCTCAATTACCTTCCTGGGAACGCCGGGGATGTCAGATGGTTGCCATGTAAACACATCGACATTCGCCCGCAGGAAGGCAACGAGCGCGCTTTCCTATTTGTTCTCAAGGGTAACACTGATGGTGAAAGTACCACCAGTGCCGTCCTCCTTGGCGGACACCTTTTTGGTTGCCGGTGGAGCGGCCATCCCCTTCTTGCACTTGCCGGTGGAGCTCGATGGAACGTCCTCGACGGCAGCGCAGCACTCCGAAGAGGTGCGTTTGCTGGAGTGGGCCCCAGAGCACTTGCCGGACTTGGTCTTGGTCTTCTTCCCCCCGAGAGCTTCAGCGGCAAGTGTGTTGCTCTCCGCCGCGGCTGCCACATCCCGGTATATCTTGTCGGCGCAGATAAGCGCGTCCTTCTTGTCGCCAGGGACAGAGATGACGCTTATCGGTCCCGGCATCTTGAGTACATTGTAGGCGTAGTGGGAAGCTGCCATGAACTTGGCGAGGGCAGGACGTCCATGTATCCCATTGTATGGCAATGGGATATCGGCAACATCGAAGGTTATCCTCTCCGTCTTGAAGTTGAGCTCCCCGCCAAAGGTCACTGGCAGAGTAATCTTCCCCTTGGGCTTGCTCCTTCCCGAGTTTATTCCTTGGAACGAACCGGTTTCTTCGAGCTCGCCGTCTGGGATCTGGAGTTTCTTGATCATAGCCGAGGAGATCAAGTTCAGGCCGGCCCCGCCGTCAACCAACATTTTGGTGACCTTGAGGTTGCGGATGGTTGGTGAGACCAACATCGGCAAGCACCCGACCGCAGTGGTACGGTCAGGGTGGTCCTCAAGATCAAAAATGATGGGAGTGCTGGACCACTTCAGGAGCCTGCGTGACTCAACGGGCGGCTCAGCTGCGTTTACTTCCCGCACCCACTGCTTGAGTTGGCGGTGGGAAGTGTGCAGAGAGGCGCCCCCGTCGACACACAGGACTTCTGTGGCCTTCTGGAACTCCTGCTCGCTGTTATCACCTTCCTCCATATCGTCGTCGTCATCTTCTTCCTCATCCTTGTTGCGGCCCCGGGGAGGTCGATCTCCTTGCCGCTGCTTGGCCTTGGCGCGGCGTCCTCCCCGGCCATTGAACGGCCGCTTCTTGCTTGGCTCCCCCCCGCCACCTTGGGCCTTCTCCTTGTCGCGACGCTCGTATTCAGCTTTCTGCTGTTCTACGAGGTACTCTACTCGCTTGCAGTTCGAAAGGTCGTGGCCCTTGGTGCGGTGGATCTTGCAATATTGCTTGTCGGAGCCGTCCTGCTTGTCGGCTGCCGCTACAGGGGCAGACTCCTTGCCGGAGCCGCCAGCCTGCGCTTTCTTGGCGGGAGCCTCCTTGCCGGACTGCTCGACGACCAGCACTTCCTTGCTCTTCTTTCTTCTGTTGTTTCGCCGCCGGCTCTTCTTTGCCGGGGCGGCATCCTCGCTGTCGCTTCCCCCTGCGCCAGCCTCCTCCTCGGGGAGTCTCCTCCCCTCTTCAGCGCGCGCGCACTTGTCAGCCAGAGCGTAGAGCTCGCTGACATCCCGTATCTTGGTCATGGCCATCTCTTCCCGCATGCGACGGTTGCGCACGTTCTGGTGGAACGCGCTGATAACCGCGGCGGGGTGGACGTCGGGAATGTTGTGTTGCACGCGGCTGAACCGTTGAATGTACTTGCGCAGGGGTTCTCTTTCCTTCTGGGCCAAGATGTGGAGATCACTCTCCTGGCCGTGGGGTTTGCGGCCGCCCGTGAAGGCGCCAACAAATTGGTGGCACAAATCTGCCCACGAAGAAATGGAGCCTTCCGGCAAGTGCATAAGCCAAGAACGGACGTTTGGCTTAGGCACCAGCGGGAAGTAGTTGGCCAATATCTTCTCGTCGCGTCCCCCGGCAGCCTGCAACGCGATGGTGTAGATGCTTAGGAACTCCGAGAGGTGCGTCTTGCCGTCGTACTTCTCGGGTACGTCGGGCTTGAAGTTTTTCATGCTGGGCCACTGGACTCGCTGCAGCTCACGGGTGAAGCAGGGCGACCTGCCACGTACGGCAAGTCGCCTGGTTTACCGGGCGCGTGCGTGTCGACAGCGGTCCCAGCGCGCTGATCCGATTGGCGCCGGGCTTCTTGTCGGCGCTCGATTGTTGTCCGAGCATCCTCTTGTCGCCGATCGTCAAGGACTTGGCGCTGGTCCCGACGAGCCCGTGGATCCGACGGCGCCGTGGAGTCGTCGTCGACGTTAATCCGGCGGGGTGGCGTCTTCTGCTTCCGCGGCGGGGAGTGCACGGTGGTTGCACCCTCGGCGGTCTTGTCGCCATCGGCCTTCGTCTGCTCGACTTGCCGTGGCCGCGATGTCGCCGGCTGCTGAGGCGTGTCGTTGTTGGCGAAAGCGATGAGACTCTGAATCGTCGCCCTCCAGTCTTCGGCCTTGTCTGCCGCTGGAGGGAAATCGAGGAGAAGTTGCGCTCTTGCGAGAGCTTCTGCTGGAGAGGAGGGGAGCGGCGGCGAGCGGTGCGAGGAGCGAGATATGCTCGGACTTCTAACAGGGTTAGAAGGAGCAGTCTCTCGCCCCGGCGACCGCGCCTTGCTCGTGCCAGGACGATGGCCTTGAGCGTCCCGCGATCCTCCGGTTTGTCCTTGCCCCAGCAAACGGATGGTACCTCCTGTACCACGGCGCTGCTGGCCTGTCGTCTGCTGAGATGGACGTGGTGCATCTACGGAGACCGAGGCTTTGGAATTTGCCCGGTCGTCCGTCTTGTCCTTGGACTTGGTGGCGCCGTGAGTTTCCTCGCCGGCGACCACCCTTCCACCAACATTTCCTCCACCAACCGTTGGTTCTGGTGGTGGTGGGATCGATGCAGACGGGCCTGCGACCTCCGAAGCCTTCTTCTTCGGAGCCATGGTGTTGCTGATGAAGTTGGTGAAGCTGGAGAAGTTGATGAAGAATGCGCCCGCGTGAGCGCCGGATCAGATTCGCACAACCTCGACGCCCCCTACCTGGCGTGCCAAAGATGTCGGGGGAAACTGTCCTCCCACGAGCACCTATGGGACCGTTGCCCCTTCTACGTTGCGGTAAGGGAGCGGAGGGAGCACGAAGAGCAGATCGAGGAGAGCATGCGGGCAGTTTACCCAGGTTCGGGCCGCGAGGACGCGTAAAACCCTACTCCTTCTTGTATTGTATTGAGTTCTTGAGCTCGGGAGCTTGAGAAGCTAGCTACACCGAGCAAGAGAGCTGTCTAGGTTCCGAACCCTTTCTACGTTGTGCATGGGCCTCCTTTTATAGCCCAAGGGGTCACCGACAGGTGTCAACGTAGAGGAGGGTAAAAAAGTAACTTTGGTGGTAGTTGTAACAGTGCGGGAACAGTGTATGAACAGTGGATGAACAGTGGTCTTCACCTAACTTTGACAGTGGGGGACAAGGGCCTTAAATGCCCGTCACCGTCGACCCCAAAAGCACCTGTCCATGCTCCTCCGTCCGCCACGACGGTAGCCTCGTCACCGCGGCATGCCACCGTGTCCCCCAGGCTGCACAGCCATCCGCCACGCGTCCCTGGAAGGGCCCCAGGGCGACGCATGGGCCGGTGAGCTGGAGCGCGGGCACACAGCGCAGGCTTCCACGGCAAGCACCTTGCCGGGGTCTTGATCTTGCCGGGCCCGGAAGCTTGTCGCTCCCCGGGTCCTGCCGGGGCGCAGGGTGCGCCGAGGCATGTCTTCTGAGATGCAGTCTTCTGGTCTTCCTGGCAAGCTCCCCTTGCCAGGGCCTTGTGTTAATGTGATAGTCTTGAGCCTGGGACGGCCTTCCCGGAAAGCTCCACTTGCCGGGGCCTTGATCTTCTGACTTGTATACTTTGTTCTTGAATGGCTTAATAGGGACCAGAAAGGTTTCCGGCAAGCACGTGGTAAACCCTGCCGCGGGAAGCTGCTACTGCCCGTGCACAAGTTGGGGTACTAAGGTACCCCTACCTTAGTACACCGACACTTAGTACAGGTGGAGGTTAGCAAAAGACTGGGAGCGACCAACTAAGAGAGCAATGACGGTCATAATCATGCACAGCGACAAAGCAACATTGAATCAGGCATGGGAGTTATATCGCTACTCAGAAATAAAAGATCATCAAGGCTTGACAGACTTTCTTTACAGTCTTAAATATGCGTGAGCATACGCCAAGTCAACCAAAATAAATTCTTGAGGGAAGATATTACTAAACCATACCACATCAAAGGCAAACAAATCATGTTGGTACTCCAATAACACATTGGGAATCCCCCAGCTATTTGAGATTAACCATAAGAAAACCTGAACTACTAAGCGCCATCATGCAAGTAGCATCTTTATCATAGACATATTAACCAATGCAACGGAAGCAAACTCTCTTAATAAGGTGAGCATGATAATTAAAGAGAGTTCAAGCAACCAACTAAACAAAAGATCTTTGAAAAGATAAGCATGAATACTAAGAGCTGAACATGATAGTAGCTATTAAAAGACAAAGAACACACACAGCAAAGATAGACATGAAAGTTCTATGTTATGTTCTAGGTAGAAGTGGAGCGTGTTTCTCTCCCACGTAAAGAACACTGAGTTCCGACTCGTTATGAAAAAATAAAAAGAAAACTAAAAACAAGACGCTCCAAGCATAGCACATAACACATGAAGTGATAAAAATATAGCGGAACGAAAGACGAACTGATAATGTTGATGGAGAAGGGGATGCACGGGGGCATCCCCAAGCTTAGACACTTGAGTCTCCTTGAATATTTCTTGGGGGTGCACGGGGGCATCCCCAAGCTTGAGCGCTTGACACTCCTGAATCTTTTTATCATCTTCCCTCGCACACTTGAAAACTCCCTTCATACATAACTCATCATAATCTGATTAGCGAGGTTAGTACCCTTAATAAAATAATTGCACCTTCCTGGAAATAAAGATATTCTTGAAGGTCTACTGTTTCTCAAGATTGCCAAACGGTTTTTGCAAAGAAAAAGCAAGCTCTTGGTTTGCAAAATGAAGGAAAGGCAAAACATGACAGAATCTGTGAAAAACAGAACAACAGGTAGTAATTGATTTGTTCGGGGCACTTCTGCCACTCAAATCAAAAAACTCAGAACAAACGCACGAAAGAAAATTATATAGAGAACGCTGTCGAAAAAATTCAGACCAAAAAGATGATCTGGTGATTTTATACGAATTTTTCTATCCAAGGACAGAATCTGTTTCCTGGACAGCACCTCACAACTTTTGAACTTTCTAGCAATCAGAGGCTATACTTGGCACAAATATGAAAAGCAAAGATACAATGATGATGCTACTGTATTAAACAACATCATGACACAACAAAAGCAAAATATAAAAATTTATTCATGTGGGCTGCCTCCCAAAAGCGCTTTCTTTTATGCCTTTAAGCTAGGCATAATGCATAGAGATCAAGTTTTATCAAGAGTAAAAGAATAGATAGCCCGTACAACGGACTCAAAAGGTAACTTGATCTTCTTACGAGGGAAGTGTTCCATCCCTTTCTTGAGAGGAAACTAAAATTTTATATTACCCTCTTTCATGTCAATGATAGCACCAACGGTGCGTAAAAAGGGACGTCCCAAAATAATTGGACATGAAGGATCACATTCAATATCCATAATAGCAAAATCAACGAGAACATAGTTGTCATTGACAATGATAAGAATATCGTCGATCCTCCCCAAAGGTTTCTTTATGGAAGAATCAACGAGACGAACACCAAAAGAACAAGAATCATAAGGTTTCAATTTAAGCATATCATATAGTCTTTTGGGCATAATGGAAGTACTAGCTACAATATCACATAAAGCATAGCATGAGAAGCTGTTTATCTTAATTTTAATCATAGGATCCCAACCATCTTCTAGCTTTCTAGGTATGGAGGCTTCTACTCTAAGTTTCTCCTCCCTAGCTTTGATGAGAGCATTAGTGACATGCTCTGTGAAGGCAAGATTAAGCGTGCTAGTGTGGGGATCTTTGGCCATTCCTTGTAGAAAGGTGACAACTTCTGAAATACTACAATTATCAAAATCAAGTTTATCATTATTGGGAAGAATTGTAGTGTCATCCTCTTTGTTTGAATCGCTCTCTATTATAAGAGTTTGAACATCTTCCCAAGTTTGGGGAAGCTTAGGAGCAATTTTAAACTGAGGCTCATACTCTTTTCCTGGAAGACCATTCCATGGGCATAACCCTCCGTCAAGACTAATATAATCACAAGGTTTATTACTTTTGTAGATCCCGACAGTGGTAATTGGGGTAATGGAAGAAGGGGTGTACTCCTCCCATTTAGTGTTTTTGGTAGAACCCATAGTAGCAAGCAAGTAAGATAACTATTTTTGTGATTTTCGATAAAAGATACTAAAGCAAAAACTGAAAGGTAAACTAACAAGACTAAAAAGCAAAGGTAAAAGATAGCATGCAACTCCCCTATCCTGAAGAGTGGAGTCCCCGGCAACGGCGCCAGAAAAACTCCTTGATGGGCCTCTAACCCCTCATTGGTTACCCCAAGTGGAAGGTGTGAGATGCAGTGTTGTGGAAGTTTTTCCCTTAGCAAAGATGCCAAGGATCGAATCCCCAGAGACTCCTAGGTTCAACAAGTAGGTGTCAACTGCTAACGGCGCCAGATATTAGCAATCAACGTGTACCTGCACACAGATACAAATAACTTTGCTCCCAACGAGTACAGAGAGGTTGTCAATCCCTCCGGCCTTGTAGTTCACAAAGGATTAAACGCAAATGATAGTAGTGATAGATAATGTTTGCAATAGTAAATAAAAGCGAAAAGTAAATAGCGGATGTGATCAATGATGATAATGTGGACCGGAATATCATGATGTTCACTAGTGATGTCTCTCTCCCAAAAGACGATGAAACAGCTATGTGAGGTAAACGAATTACAGCTGGGCAATTGACAGGACCACGAACGCAAACCAATGCTGACTACATTGCAAGAAAGGTCGAGGTTCAAAGCATGGGCGGTACGCCAAAGTAAGTAGACCGAAATCCATCAGTATCTACTACTAATCATCCACCTTGAGATATCTATCCAGAACATCTCGCTGGTATTAAGTTGCGAGCCCCACCCATAGTGTAAACTCAAAGCAACAGACAACTGCATTAAAAGAACTTTGCGTAAAGTAAACAATCCTTGCACCCGCGGGCACAAGCACCGCTGTTTTCCCCCTTGTGGCAACATCACATCCCCTAGACTCATGTTTCTGTCACTCAAGCTAGTCATCGAGGGGCATGAACCCACAATCGAGCATAACGTTCCATCTTGGAGTCACTACCTACTACTTGGCCAAAGCAATAAATAACAACAGAGAACATGCAAGAATTACTTATGAACATAAATATAAAAGAGGTAGATCAAATATATTACTCAATCACAATCTGAACATAATCTCATAATCCATCGGATCCCAGCAAACTCAACATAGCAACAGCATAAGGATTACATATGTGCCTCGATCATGTAGGGCAGCTCACGAGGACTAATTAGTGAAGCACAAGAACGGGAGGAGAACATCACATAGCTACTGGTCATGGACTCATGGTCCAAGGGAGACTACTCACAACTCATCCGGGAGGCGTCCATGGTGGTGGAGAGGCTCCCGGTGGTGATCCTCCCCTCCGGCAGGGTGCCGGGAAGAGTTCTCCTGGTGCTCCCGATCTTGGAAGCGGCGGCGGCGGAACAGAGATGAGATCGTGAAAAAGAGTTCCCGTCCCGAGGGTTTCGAAGGACGCTCTAAATATATGCCAAAGGGGGGCACCAGACGAGGCTCGAGGGGCCCAGGCGCCCCCTCGGCGCGGCCCAGGGGGGCGCCGCCAGGGCGCCTGGGGCCCTGGTGCCCCCCCCCCGGCTGTCCTTCGGGCGCAAGGTAGGTTCTGGAACGCTGATTTTTTATATAATTTTTCTAGATTTTTCCTGACAGTTCTCGTAATGTGAAAACCTGAAATACAAAAACAGCCGAAAACAGAAACTGGCACTAGGGTGCACTGGATTAGTAGGTTAGTCCAAATATGATCAAAAGTGTGTGGAAGTATATAAATATCATAGCAATATCACCCAAAAGTGGCATGGAGCAAGCAGAAATTATAGATACGTTTTGGACGTATCAGCAACAAGCAATATGTGAAATGCTCATAGGCATTGGATCAGTGATGGATAATTATGTCGGATGCGATTCCTCATGTAATATTTATAACATAGGGTGACACAGAACTAGCTCCAGTTCATCAATGTAATGTAGGCATGTATTCCGAATATAGTCATACGTGCTTATGGGAAAGAACTTGCATGACATCTTTTGTTCTACCCTCCCGTGGCAGCGGGGTCCTAGTGGAAACTAAGGGATATTAAGGCCTCCTTTTAATAGAGTACCGGACCAAAGCATTAACACATAGTGAATACATGAACTCCTCAAACTACGATCATCATCGGGAGTGGTCCCGATTATTGTCACTTCGGGGTTGCCGGATCATAACATATAGTAGGTGACTATTGACTTGCAAGAGAGGATCAAGAACACACATATATTCATGAAAACATAATAGGTTCAGATCTGAAATCATGGCACTCGGGCCCTAGTGACAAGCATTAAGAATAGCAAAGTCATAGCAACATCAATCTTAGAACATAGTGGATACTAGGGACCAAACCCTAACAAAAATAACTCGATTACATGGTAAATCTCATCCAACCAATCATCGTCCAACAAGCCTAGGATGGGATTACTCACGCACGGCGATGAGCACCTTGAAATTGGTGATGGAGGAAGGTTGATGACGACGACGGCGATGATCTCCACTCTCCGGAGCCCCGAACGGACTCTAGATCAGCCCTCCCGAGAGAGATTAGGGCTTGGCGGCGGCTCCGTATCGTAAAACGCGATAATTCCTTCTCTCTGATTTTTTTTCCGAAAGTGAATATATGGAGTCGGGGGTGATGTCGGTGGAGCCTCAGGGGGCCCACGAGGCAGGGGGCGCGCCCCCCACCCTCGTGGACAGGGTGTGGGCCCCCTGGTCTGGTTCTTTCTGCATGGTTTTTTTTATATATTCCGAAATAATTCTCCTTTGAATTTCAGGTCATTCCGAGAACTTTTATTTCTGCACAAAAATAACACCATGGCAGTTCTGCGAAAAATAGCGTCAGTCCGGGTTAGTTCCATTCAAATCATGCAAGTGAGATTCCAAAACAAGGGCAAAAGTGTTTGGAAAAGTAGATACGTTGGAGACGTATCAGCCCCCTGATGCTCCATTTTCCCTAATTCTTGGCCTATAAATACCCATATAATCTGAAACCCTCGGAGCGAGGCCCGAAATAATTGTATCCCTGTTGAAAGCCTCTATTCCGATTAGATCCCAACAGGAGCCATGTTCTGGTACTCTGCCGGAGGGGGGAATTCACTCTGGGGAGGCCATCTTCATCAGCCTTGCAGCCTCCATGATGATGTGTAGTATTTCTTGCAGGACTTGCGGGTCCATACTAATAGCTAGATGGCTCTCTCTCTCCCTCTCTCTCTTCGCCTATCTATCTATATTTTGATCTTCAATACATTGATCTCTTCGGAAATCCATCCAATGTAATTCTTGTGGTGTGTTTGTTGGGATCTGATGAATTCTGGATTTATGATTTGATTGTTCATTGGATTTTTATGAATCTTTTGAAGTTTCTTTGTTGTGTAATTTTATAGCTTCGTATTTCCCTCCGATCTATCCGTCTACTTTGGCCAAGTTTGATAGATTTATCTTCAATGGGAGAGCTGCTTTGTAGTAGCTTCAGTCATTGGGTGATCTTATCCAGTGACAGAAAGGAAAAAAGAATGTATTGTGTTGTTGCCACTAAGGATAAAATATTGGGGTTAATGTTATTGCTAGGTTTTCTTCTGCCTAGATTATGTCACCTTGCTTATTGTGTTACTCTATTTCTTATGAACTTAATACTTTGAGATGAATGCTGGATAGCGGTCCTGGGGTGGAGTAATAGTTGTAGACATTGGTAAGTTTAACGGTCTACTTATCACGTATATAATGCATATGTGATATTAGGCCATGAATTATCATAGTTATAATCTATGCTATCATGTCAATTGCCCAACATTAATTTGCCTAGCATGCCACTACATGCTTTCGGGAGAGATGCCACTAGTGAACCTATGCGCCCCTTCGGTTCTATTTTCCATCAATACAAAAACTCCTACATTTGCCCTTTTTGTTCTTTTAATTTCTTGCCGATTTTCCCTATCACTAGTTGCTTTTAATCTCGTAACTAGCAAAGAACAAGGGGATTGACAAACACCTGCCTTTGTTGGGTGCAGGCAATTTATTTGTTTGTGTGCAGGTACTGCCAAGATTCTTAGCTTGATGCCTCCTTCTGGTTTGATAAACATTGGTTCTTAACTCAGAGAAATACTTCTCGAGGTTGTGCAACATCACCCTTCATTTTCGGGGATATCCAACAAATCCATCATGAGTAGCAAAATGTGAATCATATTAATTCATTCCTTCTAAGGAAACTTTTATATTGCCAAAATTCCAATAATATATGCTTACTATTGCATATTAGAAAAGATCACATATTTTGTGCAAATTGTATGTTGTTTTTTCATTATTTGTTTTGATTTTTTGAATGGTAATACTAATGCCACTAATTCATTTATCCTTATACACATTTGTTATTTTGACTGGATTTTAGATTTTTATTCTATTTATTTTCTTCTTTTAAGGGTGATACCAGTTCCACTAATACATTTATTTTTAGGACACATGTTTTTTAATTCCACTATTTTTTGCTCATTTTACATATATTATAAAAAGCAAAATTTATATGTTAATTGTGTGGAAATTTTGACAAGAGCTTTTTCTAAATCTTTCTTAAAGCGTAATACCTATACCACCAATTATTTATTCATAGAAATATTCTTCTTCGTTTTTCTTGATTTTTGTTTATGTTCATTTGTTCTCTATGGTGAGACCAACACAAGTATTAGATTTATCATCTAAAATGAAATTCCTCATTATTTCTAAGCCCACATCATGTTACTAAGTAATAGTGTAGACATGATAAGTACATGTGTAACCTCATGATTTGGTTTATTTTAGTTTCATGGTAGGTGCGAGCACGAGGGGAGGGGGCAATAAGAATATCATATCACTCTGTTATATGGTGAGTACATACGCAATGGTCTTACCTTTATTGTAGTTCACGTCGCATGCATCGACTATTAGTCAGTCCTAATATGAATCTTGTGCCATTGTAAAAAAAATGGATCATGTGCTCAAGACATGGGGGGATGCGGTAAGAAAACGATATCACTCTGCCATATGGTAGGTAAATACGCAATAGTCTTACCTTGTTGCAGTTCACGTCGTATCCACCGACTGTTAGTTAGTCGATCCCAATATGAATTATGTGCTCAAGACATGGAAACCGGAAGGTCATATACGAATCGCTCTCTAAAAAACAAGTATAATGTAAAAAAGGCAAACATCAAAACTCTGTCATGTTATTTCTTAGACCCCAACTTCTAAACAAGCAGTTATTATGAAGTTACAGAGGCTTTTGACCACTGCTAGAGTTGCTCTAAAATGTTAGCATGCAGCCACCACCTAAACATAATTTCATATAGTTTTTGTTAGGGAAGAAGGGGGAAGCAATTATTCACTAGGGCACCTCTACCATGCCTTATGCGGCAAATTGTTGTTAAAGCACATATGGATGTGTGCATGTGTTGTGACCTAGTAGGCTCGTCCGTTCGCACACATGCGCTGGCTAGCTCACTCATGGGTATTTTACTTCTTCTTCTTTTTTGCGGGAGGGTATTTTACTTTTTGGTGATACCACTGACTGGCTATAAGTAAAAAGGTCGATTTTTTTAATGTGTGCGAATTTAAAAAGGGGAAACAATAATTCCCCGGGGCTCCGCTCAGAATAATTCAAAAATATTAACAAATTAAGAAATGTCTGTGTATTTGAAAAATGTTCATTTAAAAAAAAATGTTCACGAATCTCAAATAATCTCACTGATTTAGACAAAAAATCATGAATTTTAAAAATGTTCATGCATATTTTTAAAATTGTGGATTTCTAAATGTTTTGTGAATTTATAAAAAGTTCATTAGTTTGAAAATATTTTGACGAGTTTTAAGAATGATCTCAAATTTTAAAATTCCGTGTTTCAATGACAATGAAAACGGAAAAATGAAAAGCGAAAAACAGATAGAGAAGCACACTAAGAACGAAAAACTGGCACAGATACCCGGTGGGCCTCAGCCCGAAATAATGCGACAATAATTGATGGGCCACCTCAAATACACTTTGGACTAAGCAACGCAACTGGGCCAAATGTCATTGCGGACTAACCAGCTGTAGCAAAAACAGTTTCTCAAAAAACAAAAGTAGCAAAAACTGTTTCTAAAAAAACTCAAAAAAAGTTGTAGCAAAAACAAAAGTTGCGGGAAAAATGTATATGCGCATCCAGGGTATCGAACCCAGTACCATTGGAGGGTACTATGATACCACCACCAAATGCACCTGCATATTTATCTGAAGTTAGCTTCTTATTTGTAGCAGATTTAGAATTCTGGTAGTACAAAAACCCATACAAATATTATACGTACAAAATAAAAATGCACAGTGTCCTCCGATTTTTCTTCCTCCGAGGCCTTCGCTGTTCTCACAAAGCAATGTGCTGATCAGAGTGTTTTTTATTGTCCCTCCAAAATAAGTATCTCAAGTTTAATATAATTTTGTACTTTTTTTAGGGAGTGCAAATTTGTAGTTCTTTTAAGAGAGTACAACTTTGTACTAGAATTACTATAAGGTTGAGACATTTATTTTGGAATGGAGGGAGTATAATTTTGTAATATTTAGTAACCTCATAAAAAATAAATAATAAAGGCCATTTCTTCTAACAAAAATTAGAATGGTGAGACGAATTAAAAAGCAATTTGAGTCCCGAATTGCTAGCTCTTCTCTTTCAGCATTTTCAAATTCCGTTCCTAGTAGTGAACTGGGAACAAGAAGAAAAAGGAAAGGCTGGTGCTTCCCTTGTAGAGGTAAGAGCAAATGATATTATTCGTGATTTCCTTCCGAATCTAGCGAGCGAACTCGGCTTTCTCTTCCGTCTTCCCCTAACTCTCGACCCACACGCTCACTCCCCCTGCCCCAGCTATTCTCCCCATAGACAACTCTTTCTTGACGATCCTAGCAAAGTGTTGTGGCTGCAGCCGCCGATCTCGACAATTCCCGTCATTTATCCACGTGTGTGGTGTGGGTGGAGGTGGGTTGTGCTAGGAGAGCCAGTAGTTGTCGGGGTTGCACGTTTGTTGTCGTTGCCAGGGAATGCATGTTCGTGGTCGGCAGGGAGCGGTGGTGGTTTCCAGTGCCTAGGCCTTGCGACTATATTCCCCCGCACGTGCAGCCGCCACGGGCATCGCCATCCCCGGGTCACCACCGAGGCGGCACTGAGGAAATGGCCATGATGGTACCTGTTCTTGTCTCCATCGACATCTGCAGGTGCCGCTGACGACAACCTTAGGAGACGATGGAGGAGGAGGGGGTGTTGGACGGCTGGCCATGGCGGTGAAGGTGGGGCTCACCTACGACGAGGCAGCGCGGCGGCTCCACGTCCATTGATCCAACGTCATCGTCTGTTCTCACCATGTGAGGCCCAACTCTCTCCTCACTTTTTAGGGGACTTTCCTCGCTTTCATGTATGTGTCTTTTCTCCATTCATCACCCATTAATAGAACGGATACTAGTATTTTCTGGCTTCATATTCAGTCTCGCTTAACTGATTGATGTTTCAGTGCACAAATTCACCAGTATTTTTTGCTACTTCTTGCACTAGACTAATAAATGCTAATTAAGTTGGCTCGGATTGTGAAAATGGTTGGCTTGGCCAGTACTTTCAATATCCAGAGTTGCATGACCACTTTATTACTGTCATGTGTAATTCAGTTGAATGAACATAGATCAATGTTTTTTTGTAGACACCGCACTACGTGGCCATTTTTTTCATGTACCATTCCTAATTTTTAATGTGTCTATGGAAAATCTATTATATACACTATAACAAATTCATATCATGTTCATTATTTCTGAACTTGGCAAGTTCACATTTTTTCACTATGTCTACTTGGCAAATTTATGAGTTTTTCAACTTGTCACATGGAAAATTTTGCACATTTTCTATAATGTCCACATGGAATTTTTGGAATTTTTTTGGATAGTGGCATGGCAATTATATTATTTAGACCACGGAAATTTATATACACTATAACAACTTGTCACGTGCAATTCTATTATAGTGGCATGGCAATTATATTATTTAGACCACGGAAAGTTTATTAATTAGACCATGGTAGTTTTTTGGATAGCATGTTTTTTTGACTATGTATTGCAAGGCAACAACCTCACAGTTCTTTATTAAAACTTAAACCCAAGCAGGGAGAAGATACAAAGTAAAGAAGTTTTGGGAGAATCTATGTACAGGGAAAAAGAAGAGAAAAACTTACAACAAAGCTACTGAAGGGAGGCTATCCAAGAGAGGTGGCTATCCCTATATTTACATTTGATCCTGTGGGCTAACAAAGAGATATCATGCATAAAGTTTCTCTTCCAAGATCTGAAGCTGGGTTGCTCATTTTCTGAAGACCTTGCCATTCCTTTGAGTCCGTATATTCCAAGTAGCAGTAAAAACTACTTCAGTGAAGAAAGGGAGGCCAAACTCATGTCTAGCCGCCAGGGCCATGGAGTATGTGGTTTTGTTGCTGTTTGAGGTCCAAGAGATTCCAAGATAATTCCAAACTCTCTGGCTAAAGTTACAAGTAAAGAAAAGATGCACACGATCCTCATGACTGGGTAGATGACACAAGGCACAACTATCATCTTGCACATGCCAGTGCCTTCGTTGCATCATATCTCTTGTACTTAGTCCATCCATCAAGAGTAACCATCCAAAAACCTTAATCTTGAGGGTGCAAGAGCATTTCCAAATCCACTTGAAGATAGGATCAACCACCAGATGAGAAAATGTGAACTCATAGTAGAGCTTAGATTGGAAGGTGCTAGACTTGGAGGGCCACCTCCAGATATCTCTACTTGTTGGATCAATATGTATAGGAGCCAACAAAATCTGGAGTTGTTGAAGTTCATCAAAGGCTTCTACAGACAAAGGTAGGTGAAAGTTGTGAACCTCAGTTGACGTGTCAAAGAAATCCTTGACGGTGATCAGATCATTAATGAAAAAAAATAAAGGAGCGGGAACCTTGTCCTCAGAGAGACCACTCTGTTATCAATGTGCCAATGATCCCACCATAATATCACAGTATCACCTGCGTGCACCTGTGGGATAGCCAGGGCACAAAATTAGTCATAGAGACTGAGAACGTCGCGCTAGCAAAAAGAACCACAACTATGAGTAGCTTGAGGGGGTGAAGACCCATAATATGTATCCTAGATAAGATTGACCCAAGGTATATCCAACTCGTTGAAGAACTTGTATAAGTGCTTCATGAGCAAGGCTTCATTCTGAGTACCCAGGTGCGCGACACCGAGCCCACCATACTTCTTGGGTTTACATATGAGATCCCAGGCAGCCAGGGATTGGCGAGGGGTCTCAGAGTTTCCCTCCAAAGACATTGTCGCATGATCCGCTCTAATTGCTTGAGAATGCCTTGTGGCAAAGATAAGGAACACAAAAAGTATATAGGCATGGATGCCAGGATAGATTGTAGTAATTGCAAGCGACTACCTTGATTAAACAGACATGATGAGGCTGATAAACGTTGCTCAAGATGGTCCACAAGGGGCAACAGATCAGCAATGGATGGCCTAGAGGTACCCATAGGAAGACCCAAGTAGGTAAATGGCATAGAGCCCACCTCACAACCCAATAATGTAGCTATCCGAGAGCCCTCTTTCTCAGACAAGTTCAGTGGGATCATAGACGATTTGCAGAAATTTACTCTTAAACTAGTGGCCCGAGCAAACTCCTCAAGCATCTGTTTGAGTGCGAGGATCTGACCATCATCTGCGGGTAGGATCATAACCGTGTCATCTGCATATTGTACTATCGGATAACCATTAGAGCTTGTTGGAATGGGCATTTTGAGAATGTTTCTAGCACACATTTCATTCACCGCTGATTGGAGGAGATCCACAGCAATAACAAACAACAAAGGGGAGAGTGGATCTCCTTGTCGGACACCAGTGCGACACATAAAGTGCTGACCAGGTACCCTATTTAACAGGACATAAGAAGAGCCAGAGGATAACATGCTATCTACCCAACTATTCCAGCGATCATCGAAACCTTTACATTGCAGCATTTTGAGGATAGTCTCATGTTCGATGGTGTCGAAAGCCTTGGTGAAGTCAAGCTTGAGGAGAACGATTGGCCGTTTGGAAGCTTTGCACTGATGAATATACTCGAAGCACCAAGCAAGGCAATCTTGTATAGAGCGGCAGCGAAGAAAACCATACTGGTTTCTATGTATGCATTTAAGGATCACTTGTTGCAGTCTGTTAGCTAAGATTTCTATAAGAAACTTTAAGCAAGTGTTGGTCAATGATATTGGCCGAAAATCACCAACCACTTCCGGGCTTAACTTCTTGGGAATGAGGGTGATTAATGAAGAATTCAGACATTCCAAATCGCATGTACCATCATAAAAAGCCCTGACAAGCATCATAAAGTCAGCTTTTAGAATAGGCCAACACTTCTTTAGGAACAAACCTGTGAAGCCATCTGGCCCAGGAGCACGATCAACTGGCGTGTGTTTGATAATATCGTCCACCTCCTCATCAGAGAAAGGTCCTGATAGATTTTCAAGCCCATCCACCTTCTTTATAAGGGAGTAGAGATCGAAGCCCATTTGGATCCCCTTAGCACGGCCCATTCGTAGTTTGAAATCTAACCAGAACATTCCCGCCAGTTGTTGATGATCAGAGATCACTTCTCCCGCAGCATTTCTGAGCGAGGAGATCCTGTTCTTGCGATATCTCTCTGTTGCCATTGCATGAAAAAAAATTAGTATTCTCTTCACCAACTTTGATAGACCTGATAGTGCAACATTGCTTCCAATAAATGTATTGCATATGCAAAATTTCCTCAAGGTGAGCCTTGACAATACATCGAAATTTGTTTCGGGCCAACTTATAGGGCGAAGCTCTTCTAACTCATCAAAATATAAGATGACCTTATTACAATCAGTAATGAGCACCTTTACTTTAGACAGTTTTAAATGCCACTTTTTGAGAGCATATCGCAGAGCTTTAAATTTGGCCGAGATCGTAGAAGCAATATTTGGCTTTCTGAATTCTTTGTTCCACACTGCAGAAACACAGTCAAAAAAACCAGGAAGATTGATCCAGTAGTTTTCAAAGCGAAACACTTTAGCCTTGGGTATGCACATAGCCATAGTGACAACACATGGAACGTGATCAGAGGCAGTACGTGCCAGGGGGATTATCAAGGTGTTGGGATGATCATAAGTCCAGGCAACAGAAGTAAAGAACCAATCAAGTTGCTCGAGCAACGGGTTCGTCTGCATATTAGACGAGGTAAACTGTCTACCCTTGATCAGCAGCTCAATGAGGCCAAGATGACCAATAATTTCATTAAACAAGAAGATATCATTAACATTGCCGCGCGGTAGGTTGCAATTCTCAAGCGATCTCATGAAGTTAAAATCACCAAGCAGAAGCCATTTGTCATCTGCATTGATATTTAGGTTATAGAGCCATTGGACAAAATCATCTCGAGCAGGACCCTGATAAGGCCCATAGACTGTCACTAACGTCCATATTTCCGATGTGTGCTTGGAGCAGAACTCTAGGACAATGCCGAAAGGTTTTGCCAGTATAAGATGACCATTAAAGAAAGATGAGTTCCATATAACCACTATACCACCAGAAGCCCCATCAGAAGGAACATAAGCAAAATTGTCAAAGCGTCGAGGGCAAAATTTTCGAAGGAATCGATGGTCATTGTGTATGCATTTGGTTTCCTAGAGGCATATAATGGAGCAGCCACTTTCATCAATGTTTTTTTAACAGCGAGCTGATGCGCTTCAGAGTTAAGGCCCCGTACATTCCAACAGAGGACTTTCCATTCTCTAGAGCTGTTCTGATTCATTACAACTTAAGAAAAAGAGCAGCAAAAGGGGATCACGTAGTGACCCACACCCAAACAACGAAATAAACCGCTCCATACAATTCAGCAAAATAAAGTACAAATAAAGATAAATGGTGATTTGAGAGGTACGCCATAGACCCGCTAGCTTGGGATGATTAATGATCATTGGAACTCTTGCTGCTGCTAGCTTGATAAGGATCAGCTACAAGCTTCTCCGCTGTGAGCTTCTTTGGAGCAATTTGCAGACGAGCTCCAATGCACTGCAGGTCTTCAATCGCGCTGAGTGGTGGGAGCTCCTGATCATTCGCAGAAGGTGCTTTGTTTCTACGTTTCTTAGGAGCAGGAGACTGCGTACCCAGACACGGCTTCTAAATCGGAGCTCTACAAAAGCCATAATTCAGAGCACTAAGCCGAGCGCTGCGACGAACTTCAGAAACCACCGGAGGCGTCGCCACCTTGCGTCCCCGCTTCCTAGGCATTTCCTTCCTGGTTGTAAACTGGAATGACCCAGCGATGGGTTCTAATATACCATCAAAACATAGGGCGCGAGCAATAGGTCTTTTCGATGGGCGAGCCACGCAAGACATGGGTGCCTTCTTCAGAGAGATCCGAAAGTCAAATTCAGTACATGTAAACTCCCAGGTGTTAATAGGAAGCATAATTGGCTCGAAGACAGGCCAAGGAACTGTCCTGGGTATTTCAGAGACCCACATGAAAGGCATCATCCTCTCAAAGCTGCGCTGCCATTGCATAACTGGGGGCATCTCTGGCCCAAAGACTGTCAGAACTATTCCAATGTGCAAAGGGGGCTACACGAGAGGTGGTTGATACACCACAACATCAGCAACATGCTCTCCATTATTAACGGACGCATCAGACATTTGTAGAATCATAGACTCCTGAGACTGATTATTCTCAATTTGGTTATCCTGAACCTGCTCTTGGTTGTCAATAGGTTGATCAGGAATACCCTGTTGTTGATCATCTTCAGGTGGAGGCACATCGTTCCACCCTAGTTCAGGAAACTTGGGCATGACCCAGTTATGGTTATCAAACATCAAGTGTCCAGGGAGGGGGTGAGGGTTGCCATTAAAGGGCATGGGATCCTCATCAGCGGGTAAGACATTAGCAAATTCCGCAGACAAAATATAAACTAGGGCTGTCCATGAGATTCTTGCACCTCCAAAATCCGTGTATTCGCGATAAACCACATCATGCAGCACTAAAGATGGCGCTGGGAAGGAAACATAAGCCAGAGTACGCACTAGCATAGGGTCATCCTGATGCTAGTGGTGAAAGCGGTCAAAAGTGCCAATCACATCAGGAATATATGATGTTCTTTTGTAATCCATAGGAATGCCAACTAATATAATCCAACCCCGGCGAAACCCTTGAACAGCTCGGAAATTAATACCATCATCATGTGGTACAAAGCGCACAGACCTGTCGTTGCCAACATCAAACGGCGGATGATCCACAAGGGCTTGTCTAGCAACAGCACTACGGAAGCGGAAGATGCCAACCCCCTGGATCCACGGTTGGGCATCTAGGACTGCACGCCCGAGATTGTTGACGACAAAATCACTAACCAGGTTGCGGTAGATGAGGACTTATTCTTGCAGAGGAGTCGGCTCGACAATGGTAATGGCGTAGGGCTCGTTCTACCGGTCAGGTGTCACTACCGGAGAGAAGAAGGTGCGTGGGAGGCGCAAGGGGCCCCCGTCGATGATGTCGAAGCCCGTTGGGAGGTACTCCATAGAGTCGAGCTCAAAGTTGGCCATGGCAGGTGGCGGAGATGGCTGAGCGGTGGTGGTTGCTGGAGGGGGCGAGGTGGACGGTGGCGGCAAGGTAGGCTGGGGTGGAGTAAAGGGTGGTGGCTCGATAGGCAATGTCGGAGGGGACGGGGCGGCAGGCGTGATGGGACTGGGCAAGGACCCAAGTAGGCCGGCTGGGAGAGAAGTCGAGGCGGCGGGCGATAATATATCCTCTGACCGGACTTTGGACACCGGATTGACCCGCGGGACCTACTTGTAAGTTGGCGAAGGTGCAGAGCCGGTGCAACCTTTCGCCCTGTGTCCCAGACGAAAACAATTGCGACAACGAATTTGCTTTGTGCACGAGTTAGTTGCATGTTTCATCGATAAAAAATTCCTGCATTTCCAGACTTGGAATACCATATCATAAATAAAATCATTAACTCTAACAGAATCTGTATCAGAAACCGGCAGATTATTGTCCAAAGTATCCTGGGGAGAATTTTCCGAAGGAGCAGGGGCAGCCAAATCCAACTGAGCCTCATTTGAAAAAACTTGGGCCATAGGGAAGCGCCGATCCACGACATCATGGTAGGCCAATGAATCATGTTGGGCTGCGGAGGGTGGTGCAACCAAAGGAGAAGGTGCGACATCTTGGGGTGCAAGCAAATCCCTTTCCAAGTCGGTATGATCTGATCCTGAAATGATGGCCGTAATTTTTGCGGGTACGTTGATGGTTCCAAACGAGATGGGTGGCGTCGCCACCTTCCATTGAAGATTGCTCGCCGGTGGCGAGGAGATGATGACCCTTTCACGTGGATTCACATCATAGCCTGCCTCAGCAACTGTGTCCACACACAGTTGAGTAGCTGGGTAGCGATAGCCCCTACAAGCTGTGTATTGCTGAAATGTGGCAAAAGAGAGTTTTTTCCCCGAAGAAGACCCCGAATGGAGAGAGGATTTAGTGGGAGGTTTATGCATAGCAAGAAGACCAAGAGTAGCACACTGCTTAGAGGGACTAACAATAATCCACTCAGCATCACACATTTTTTTCCAGATCGCAAATTCACATCTCCAGTTAGGACCACCATGTCCCCATAGATGAAAATAGCATTTGAATTGCATGCTTGCAAAAGAACACAACTGTAGGATATAGAGGCCAACTTTCTTGTAGGAGACACAGAAAGAAAATACCTTGTCCTTGATGTGGAGAACCATGAAATCAATTGTAGAACCTCCTAGGGCTGATTCCAAAGCAGCCGCCACAAAATCTTCATCAATATAGAATATATACCAACTGAAAGACACCACCATAATGAAATGGCCCGTGTCATCCATGGGATGGATAGTTTTCCCACAAAAGTTGAAAACCCTAGATGCAAAGATGGAGCTCGCCGAGAAATCCAGACCCAAAGTTGATCCGCCAGAAGAACCCATAGGAGATGGGTATAGACGTGTAGATCAGAGCACGCCAAATTGCATTATTTAGACCATGCCTGTCGGTGTACTAAAGTACGGGTGCCTTAGTACTCCAACTTATGCACGGGCAGTAGCAGCTTCCCGCGGCAGGGTTTACCACGTGCTTGCCGGAAACCTTTCTGGTCCCTATTAAGCCATTCAAGAACAAAGTATACAAGTCAGAAGATCAAGGCCCCGGCAAGTGGAGCTTGCCGGGAAGGCCGCCCCAGGCTCAAGATTATCACATTAACACAAGACCCTGACAAGAGGAGCTTGCCAGGAGAACCAGAAGACTGCATCTCAGAAGACATACCTCGGTGCACCCTGTGCCCCGGCAGGACCCGGGGAGCGACAAGCTTCCGGGCCCGGCAAGATCAAGACCCCGGCAAGGTGCTTGCCGGGGGAAGCCTGCGCTGTGTGCCCGCGCTCCAGCTCATCGGCCCACGCGTCGCCCTGGGGGCCCTTCCAGGGACGCGTGGCGGATGGCTGTGCAGCCTGGAGGACACGGTGGCGCGCCACGGTGACGAGGCTACCGTCGTGGCGGACGGAGACGCATGGACGGGTGCTTTTGGGGGCGACGGTGACGGGCATTCAATGCCCTTGTCCCCCACTGTCAAAGTTAGGTGATGACCACTGTTCATCCACTGTTCACGCACTATTCCCGCACTGTTACAACTACCACCACAATTACATTTTTACCCTCCTCTACGTTGACACCTGTCGGTGACCCCTTGAGCTATAAAAGGAGGCCCATGCACAACGTAGAAAGGGTTCAGAACCTAGACAGCTCTCTTGCTCGGTGTAGCTAGTTCTTCAAGCTCCCGAGCCCAAGAACTCAATACAATCTAAGCAGGAGTAGGGTTTTACGCGTCCGTGCGGCCCGAACCTGGGTAAACTGCCCGCGTGCTCTCCTCGATCTGCTCTTCGTGCTCCCTCCGCTCCCTTACCGCAACGTAGAAGGGGCTCCGGTCCCATAGGAGCGCTGTTGGGCCAGGCCCAAAACAGTGCACGGGCACGCGCGGCCCACGGCAAGCCGTAAATTCCCTTCCGCATCCGCCGCGCCCCTCCCTAACGGCACGCGTCGATTGCGGCGTCGTGGGAGAGATCGTGGCCTCGTTCTTTCTATTTCCTTTGCTGCTGCAAAGTGTATCATGAACATGAATCTATTAGTTATTGCGACAAATTATCTCTGTAATATATTATCTTATTTCTGAGCAATCAATGTGGTGTTATCTCCCTTGCTTTTGGTCCTTCACTTTGTATGCTTTCAACCCTACGCTTCTAGGGGACTTGCCGGCAAGGGGCCCTTGCCGCGAGCGCCGAGTGCTGGACTCTGAGCAGCCTGCCGGCAAAGACTTTACCGGCAACTAACCTTGCCGCAGCTTGTCGCAACGCACTTAGCTTGCTGAGCGAACTCGAAAACGAAGCAAGGGCGCGACACTTGTCGCAGCTCACTTAAGTCGTTGAGCGTACTCGAAAACAAAGTAAGGGTGCGGCTAGCCATGGGTAGGTTCCTCCGCGCACAGGTTTTCCATACAAAGTGTGGTTGTTCAAGGAAGATAACTAAAATTAAAAATTTGAACTGCTCAAATTCTGGTAACTTAGCTTTCATATATTGCTTGTTCCCCGACAAGGCTCCTCTTTCTTGAACAGCACTTGGTTCATCCTCCATCTCCTTCCCCCCCGGCAAACTTGTGCGCGAGGAACGTTCCTTCTGCTTAAGAAGAAGAGAAAAAGTGGAGGGAAAAAAAATATATGGCCTTATGGCTTGCTAGTGCTTACCGGGGATGTGCTTTGCACAAGGTGCCAAATAATGCATGCAAATAACCAAAGAAAAGCATGGAAATGGCAAATAGTGCGAAACACAAAAGCTTTACTGATGCACGGGATCTGCGCCCGGCTTTGTACAAAGGTTTACATGCAACAGCGGCAAGACTCGTACAAAAGGTGGTTGCCGGAGCGGGTCACGGCAACCGCGCCTTATGGGTGAAACTTGCGAAGATGCTCTATGTTCCAGGAATTGCTCACCGGTAAGCCTTCTTCGGTCTCAAGGCGGACAACGCCGGGCCTTGTGACTCGTCTCACCCGATAAGGGCCTTCCCACTTCGGCGTCAACTTGTTGGAACTCTTGGCGGACTGAACACACCGAAGAACAAGGTCGCCTTCCTCGAGACTCCTGGCCTTGACCTTGCGGCTATGATAGCGACGCAAGGCTTGCTGGTATCGAGCAGCTCGTACAGCAGCCTGGAGACGTTTCTCCTCGAGGAGCAATGCATCATCTTGACGCAGTTGCTCTTGCTCGAGCTCATCATAAGCGAGTACTCGAGGAGATCCGTATACGAGTTCCGTGGGGATAACTGCCTCTGCTCCATAGACTAGAGCAAAGGGTGTCTGCCCGGTTGCTCGACTTGGTGTCGTCCTGATTGACCAAAGAGCCGCCGGCAGCTCCTCTATCCAGTTTCTTCCGCACTTGTGTAGCCTGTCGAAGGTTCTTGTCTTGAGTCCACGCAACACTTCAGCATTGGCCCTCTCCGCTTGACCGTTGCTCCTCGGGTGAGCAACAGAAGCGAAACAGACCTTGGCGCCAAGGTCTTGGACGTACTGCATGAAGGTGCGACTAGTGAATTGTGTGCCGTTGTCGGTGATGATCCTGTTAGGGATTCCAAAATGGCAAACAATTGACCTGAAGAACCTGACCGCTGACTGTGCTATCACCTTTCTCACTGGTTCCACTTCTGGCCACTTTGTGAAGTTGTCGATTGCGACGTACAAGTACTCAAAGCCCCCGACAGCACGGGGGAAGGGGCCGAGGATATCGAGCCCCCAGACCGAGAAGGGCCAGGACAAAGGGATCGTTTGGAGAGCTTGAGCTGGCTGATGAATTTGCTTGGCATGGAACTGGCACGCTTCACACTTGGTTACTTGTGCAGTTGCATCCTGGAGGGCTTCTAGCCAGAAGAACCCTTGCCGGAACGCCTTCCCGGCAAGTGCCCTTGCGCCAATGTGGTGACCACATATGCCTCCATGTATCTCTGCCAACAGATTCTGTCCATCTTCTCTGGAAATGCACTTCAACCTGACACCATTGAGCCTTCTTCTGTATAGCTCATTGTCAACGAACTGGTACATACTTGACTGCCTGGTTATCTTCTCTATCTCTTCTGGGTCGTCGGGAAGTTCTCCAGTTTGCAGAAAACGGACGATCTGCTGTGCCCATGCTGGAGCCCGAGGCTCAACAGCAAGGACTAAAGGCACGAGGGCTGCTGTGGGAACCTCAGCTTCTACGGCAAGAACCTGCGGTTCTGCCGGAGCTAATGGCTCCCCGGCAAGCCTGCCGGGGCAGGGCTTGTCGGGAACGCTTGCTTCAACTGTACAGACCCTTGGGTCTGTAAGAGCAAACTGTTCCTCAGCGTTTTTGTTGTTGATCCTGGGGGCCTTGGCAGCGGCTTCTGGAAGATCCGCCGGCAAGTAGTCGCCGGAGACCAACTTTCTTTTCTTACTTTGCCCAGCTGATGGTGCAACGGATGGTTGAGTTAGCTTGAGCAGGAAGGTCCCTGGTTCCACAGGTAACTTCATTGCAACACACTTTGAGAGGCCATCTGCGATATCATTCTGAGCTCTCGGGACGTGCTCCATTTGCAGACCTTCAAAGTGCTCTTCAAGCTTCCTCACTTCATCAACATAAGCTTCCATCAAAGGGCTCTGGTAACTCTTGTTAACTTGTCGGACCACCAACTGAGAATCTCCCCGCACAATCAGCTTCTTGATCCCAAGTTCGGCCGCAATTCTGAGGCCGGCAAGCAAACCTTCATACTCTGTAGTATTGTTTGTCGCTTGCTCCTTGGGAAAGTGCATCTGGATAACATACTTGAGGTGCTCTCCGGTTGGCGCTATGAGTACGACGCCGGCACCGGCGCCTTGCAGCGAGAAGGCACCGTCAAGGTACATTACCCACTCACTACTTGCTTCTTGGACGGGGACGCTTGTCTCTGGAACTTCTTCATCGGGCGTTGGGGTCCATTCTGCTATGAATTCCGCCAAAGCTCTGCTCTGTATAGTTGAAGTACTCTCAAACTTGAGACCAAAACTTGACAGCTCCAGTGCCCACTCGACGATCCTGCCTGTTGCTTCTGGATTCTGCAATATCCTCTTCAACGGAAAGCGAGTGACCACTGTTATCTCGTGTGCCTGGAAGTAATGGCGCAGCTTTCTTGAGGCCATGAGATGGCCGAAAAGCAACTTCTGCACCCCAGAGTATCTTGATCTAGCTCCCTGCAAGAGGGAACTTACAAAATACACTGGGCGCTGCACCATCTTCTTCCGCACTTCTCCTTGTTCCTGCGCAGACTTGTCCTTGTCGGGGCCAGAGCTTGTCGGGGAAGCCCCCTGCTTGTCGCTGGTTTCACTTGCCGGTGGTGTAGACTCCTCATCCGCCTCCCTCTCCGCTACTAACGCAGCACTAACCACTTGATTGGTTGCTGCTAGGTACAGCGGCAACTTCTCTTGTGGCCTAGGTGCGACAAGTATTGGAGTGGAGGATAGGTATCCTTTCAAGTCTTGCAGCGCTGCCTCCGTTTCCGGAGTCCATTTCATAGGACCTGCCTTCTTCAAGATTTTGAAGAAAGGTAGTGCGCGTTATGCAGACTTTGAAATGAACCTACTGAGAGCAGCTACACAACCTGCAAGTCTTCTTACGTCCTTGACGCGCTTCGGGGCTTCGATCTTCTCGATGGCTTTTATCTTGTCGGGATTAGCTTCAATCCCCCTCTGGGACACAAAGAACCCGAGAAGCTTGCCGGAGGGGACTCCAAAGACGCACTTCTCGGGGTTCAACTTAAGCTGGATTTTGCGCAGATTCTCAAACGTCTCTTCCAGATCTTCTATCAGGGTATCTTTGCTCTTGCTCTTGACCACTATGTCATCCATGTAAGCCTCTACATTTCTGTGAATCTGTGGCTCAAAAGCAGTGTGCACCACCCTTGCAAATGTTGAGCCTGCATTCTTCAATCCAAAGGGCATGCGTATGAAACAATATGTGCCACATGGAGTGATAAATGCAGTCTTCTCTTCATTTTCCTTGGCCATGAATATCTGGTGGTAACCTGAGTATGCATCAAGGAAGGAAAGCAGCTCACATCCAGCGGTGGAGTCAACAATCTGGTCAATGCGCGGCAAGGGAAATGGATCCTTGGGACATGCTTTGTTCACATCGGTGAAGTCTATACACAGTCTCCACTTCCCGTTGGCCTTACGCACGACAACTGGATTTGCTAACCACGTGGGATGGATCACGCCTCTAACCAGACCTGCTGCTTCTAGCTTCTTGATTTCTTCGGCGATGAATTCTTGGCGCTCCACGGCTTGCTTCCTGACCTTCTGCTTGACAGGCCGCGCATGAGGACAAACAGCAAGCTTGTGCTCAATTACCTTCCTGGGAACGCCGGGGATGTCAGATGGTTGCCACGCAAACACATCGACATTCGCCCGTAGGAAGGCAACGAGCGCGCTTTCCTATTTGTTGTCGAGTGTAGCACTGATGGTGAAGGTACCACCAGTGCCGTCCTCCTTGGCGGACACCTTCTTCGTTGCCGGTGGAGCGGCCATCCCCTTTTTGCACTTGCCGGTGGAGCTCGATGGGACGTCCTCGACGGCAGCGCAGCACTCTGAAGAGGTGCGTTTGCCGGAGCGGGCCCCAGAGCACTTGCCGGACTTGGTCTTGGTCTTCTTCCCCCCGGGAGCTTCAGCGGCAAGTGTGTTGCTCTCCGCCGCTGCTGCCGCATCCCGGTATATCTTGTCGGCGCAGATAAGCGCGTCCTTCTTGTCGCCAGGGACAGAGATGACGCTTATCGGCCCCGGCATCTTGAGTACATTGTAGGCGTAGTGGGAAGCTACCATGAACTTGGCGAGGGCAGGACGTCCAAGTATCCCATTGTATGGCAATGGGATATCGGCCACGTCGAAGGTTATCCTCTCCGTCCTGAAGTTAAGTTCCCCGCCAAAGGTCACTGGCAGAGTGATCTTCCCCTTGGGCTTGCTCCTTCCGGGGTTTATTCCTTGGAACGACCCGGTTTCTTCGAGCTCGCCGTCTGGGATCTGGAGTTTCTTGATCACAGCTGAGGAGATCAAGTTCAGGCTGGCCCCGCCGTCAACCAACATTTTGGTGACCTTGAGGTTGCGGATAGTTGGTGAGACCAACATCAGCAAGCACCCGACCGCCGTTGTGCGGTCAGGGTGATCCTCAAGATCAAAAATGATGGGCGTGCTGGACCACTTCAGGAGCCTGCGTGACTCAACGGGCGGCTCAGCTGCGTTTACTTCCCGCACCCATTGCTTGAGCTAGCAGTGGGAAGTGTGCGGAGAGGTGCCCCCGTCGACACACATGACTTCTGTGGCCTTCTGGAACTCCTGCTCGCTGTTATCACCTTCCTCCATGTCGTCGTCGTCAATGCCATTTTTTTAATTGGCCCAATTTAATTGATTAGACCATGCCAAATTATTTTACGTAGGTGTATACGTGGAAATATTATTATTATTTCCACGAAAAATAATATACTATGGTAAATTTATAAATTAGAGGATGGTAATTTTATAAAGTATAGCATGGAAATGTTTATAAATTAGGACATGTAAATTATAAATTTATATTTCCCTGCCTTTTCTGCATTGGAAAATATTTTCTTTTCCTTTGATGGCATATTTTATGTAAGAAAGAAGTTATGGTTGTGGCATTTTTCTGCTCACCTTGTTGATTTTCTGGCCCATCTGGGCCGGCTTGGGTTCGCTTGAAAACACAACTAATGAGGAGGTTCCGCTAATCCTCCATCTCCTATTGAATGAATTGTTTGTAATGGGGTAACTCATCAGTTGATGTTTGCTGAGTATCGGAGTCCAAATAATCAAAAAGATTTTTCGGCAACAAACATTCCTTAGTTTTTGCCTGTGTGCAAATTTACATGATGAAGTCAAGTTCGTGCAAGTCTAGGCAGAAATATCAAAATCAATACTCCAAATGCTTTCTAAAATATTCTTTTTGGAACATCAAATTTATTTATTTCGTCCAAAGCATTAGGAATAATTTTTACTAAGGAAAAAGTGCACGAACTCTGAAAATTTAAGAATATTCATTGAAAAAATAATCGGATTTTTTTAAAGATTTTGCTATTTTTTTCAGTTCAGGGTGTATTTTTTTGCGGGGGAGTTCAGGGTGCATTTGAGCTCAAGCCTAGAAACCCAATGTTCGTGACTCGTTTGTTACTTCTGGAAATAAGATCCTTCAGATAATCAATTGGTGGCTATTGTACTGATGTATGCACGTCGTTTCTATCTCATCTCACACCTATAAAACACGCAGGCCCATTGTAGGAGCTGCATTTGCTTAGTTCAAAGGTAGTGATGGTGCTAGACGTATGACCATATGATGTTAATACCTTTAATTTCAAGTTTTAATTTTTTATAATTTGTTTGATATTTTTTTGATGAATGTGAATTTTCTAATATTGTCTCAACACACGTTCGTCGGCCATCAATAGTTCTAGGCGGCTTAGGTGGGCTGTGCGCGCATACGTTAGGGCAGGGCTGCTGTTGCTCTCCATTTTCCTCTTTTTTCTTTCAGTTTTTCTTTTCTGCTTTGAATTTCAATTTTGTTTGAAAACTAACTTGTTCTAAATTCTTCTAGGCATATTAACAGAAAATTAGGCCCTGTTTAGGGCCAATGGGTATTTATTTCCAACCAAATAAAATATATAGTCTTATATGAAATATTCCCAATTTAATTTTGAATTGATTCAAAAAATCAGATTCACTAAACATATTTTGGTAAATTTTATGAGAGGATCAAACTCTTATTTGGGGCTTATTAAACATTTTATTATGCCCATTAAAATATTTAATTTGCCACCCTATTTTTGGTTTATCAGTTTAATTCCCAATGGATTTACCCATTAAAACATTTTATTATGCCCATTAAAACATTTCAAATAAATATTAAGGATTTACGAATATTATTCGAAAACAAAATATTTAACAATGGTCACACATATTTATGTGGGCTCATTTTTTGGTTTTACACATAATCCCTAAATGACAATTTAGGGTTCTAAATAATTCCAAAAATCATATCTAAGCCATATTTTCAATCGAATTAAACAATTCATATTTAAATTATAGCTAATATCAGGCCATCACAATCAATTTTGGGAAAATTTGTAAAAAAAATAACATTCCAGATTTGGACAAAATCTGGAATGTGACAACATGATTGGACCTCTATGACGGGCCGAGAGAGGCCATAGATACCTCCTCGCGCCTAGTTGATAAGTTCACCAAGTGAATTGAATGAAGGTTACTAGTCAAGCCATCGATACAGTCACCAAATTCCCATATGGTGTAATACACCGTTAAGGCATGCCCAATAATATCATCACGGACAATGGTCAAAATTTCATGCCAAAACCCAATTAACCCTCTTAGTAAAGAGTAGGATTGATTAGTCCGTATTAAAAGCCATGATCCTTTAACAACTTGGTAAGTTTCTCATACCACACGCGTGGGCTTGTTTATGGTCCTAAAGCGGCATTTCATATTTATAGACATGATTGGGGGGCTTGGGATCCTGGAACCCCGCAGGTTGTTTGACATACACCAACTCATTTAGGAGACCATTAAGAAATGCACTCTTCACATACATTTGTTGCAACTTAATAAAAAGATGTGATGCATCTACAAGCAACATGCGAATATATTCAAGGCGAGCAACTAGACCAAAGGTTTCACTATAGTTGATACTTCGACTTGGGAGAATACTTGAGCCACTAATGTGTCTCAAACATATCTATATTTTTTATTGTTTCATGCTATTATAATAGCACTTTTGTATACTTCTTATAGCATTTTATCTTATTTTTTGGACTAACCTATTAATTTAGTGGTAGTGTCAGTTGTTGTTTCCTGCATGTTTTTGACTTTTGAGAAAATCGATATCTATCGAGGTAAAACAACATGAGGATTTAATATGATTTCTTTGGCAATGAAGGTTCGAGAAAGCACGGGGGGCAAGGGACCCACAGGGCCTGGTGGCATGCCCATGGCCACATGGGCCCCACAAGCACCGCCTTACGCCCATTCTTCCTCCTATAAATTCCATAATTCATGAAACCCTCGGTACCAATTTTCTCCACACAAAAAATAACACCGCCGCAAGCTTCTGTTTTGAGGAGATCCAATCTAGATGCATGTTCCGATACTCTATCAGATAGGGGGGTCCATTTCTGAAGACTTCTTCATCAACGTTGATACCTCCATGACCATGTGTGAGTAGTTTCCTTGGGACCTTAATTAGGGTCCATAGCAGTAGCAAGGTGGCTCTCTCTCTCTCTCTCTCTCTCTCTCTCCCATCTTCAATACCAAGTTCCGGTGAGTTGCGTCATTCGATCGAGATCAGTTTCATGTAATTTGTGGATGGGTTTGTTGGGATATGATGGATTTGTTAGAAATATGCCCTAGAGGAAATAATAAAATGGTTATTATTATATTTCCTTGTTCATGAAAATTGCCTATTGTTCATGCTATAATTGTATTAACCGAAACCGTAATACATGTGTGAATAGATAGACCACAACATGTCCCTAGTGAGCCTCTAGTTGACTAGCTCGTTGATTAATAGATGGTTGTGGTTTCCTGACCATGGACATTGGATGTTGTTGATAATGGGATCACATCATTAGGAGAATGATGTGATGGACAAGACCCAATCCTAAGCATAGCAGAACATCATGTAGTTTATTTGTTAGAGCTTTTCTAATGTCAAGTATCATTTCCTTAGACCATGAGATTGTGCAAATCCTGGATACCGTAGGAATCGTTTGGGTGTATCAAATGTCACAACGTAACTGGGTGACTATAAAGGTGCACTACAGGTATCTCCAAAAGTGTCTGTTGGGTTAGCACAAATCAAGACTGGGATTTGTCACTCCGCATTGCGAGGAGGTATCTCTGGGCCCACTCGATAATGCATCATCATAATGAGCTCAATGTCACTAAGGAGTTAGTCACGGGATCATGTGTTACGGAACATGTAAAGAGACTTGCCGGTAGCGAGATTGAACAAGGTATGGGGATACCGATGATCGACTCTCGGGCAAGTAACATACTGATGGACAAAGGAAATTGTATACAGGATTGATTGAATCCCCGGCATCATGGTTCATCCGATGAGATCATCGTGGAACATGTGGGAGCCAATATGGGTATCCAGATCCCGCTATTGGTTATTGGCGGGAGTGGCATCCCGGTCATGTCTGCATGGTTCCCGAACCCGTAGGGTCTACACACTTAAGGTTCGGTGACGCTAGAGTTGTAATAGGAATTGTATGTGGTAACCGAAGGTTTTCGGAGTCCCGGATGAGATCTTGAACGTAAGGAGGAACTCCGGAATGGTCCGGAGGTGAAGATCGATATATTGGACGAAGGGTATTGGAGTCCGGAAGTGTTCCGAAGGTACCGGGCTATGGACAGCATGGCCGAAAGGTGTTTCGGGGGCCGCGACAAGTGTTGCGGGGCCTCATCGGCCAAGGGGAGGGGGCAAACCAGCCCACTAAGGGGTTGTGCGCCCCCACACCCTTTCCCACGTTGCTTGGGAGGCAAGCCTCCACCTGGCTTGGCTTGGGGGGCAAGTCTCCCCAGGGTTTCCCTAGGGAGATCCCATCTGCCCTGACCGCCGCCCCCTAGGGGAAATTCTAGGGGCGCCACCCCCTCCTCCCTTTTCCTATATATAGAGAGGTAGTGAGAGGGGCAGCGGCACCCCTTCCCCTGGCACAACCCTCCCCCTCCTACACCTCTCCCTCCCTCCATAGTGCTTAGCGAAGCTATGCCAGAGAACCACGAGCTCCATCGCCACCACACCGTCGTGCTGCCAGAGTTCTCCCTCAACTTCTCCTCCCCCCTTGCTGGATCAAGAAGGAGGAGACATCCCTAGGCTGTACATGTGTTGAATGTAGAGGGGCCGTCCGTTCAGCGCTAGATCATATCTTCTGCGATTTGAATCGCCGCGAGTATGACTCCATCAACCGTGTTCTTTGCAACGCTTCCACTTTCCGATCTTCAAGGGTATGAAGATGCACTCCCTCTCTCTCATTGCTAGCATCTCCTAGATTGATCTTGGTGACATGTAGGTATATTTTTGAATTATTATTACGTTACCCAACAGTGGTATCAGAGCTAGGTCTATGCGTAGATTCTATGCACGAGTATAACACAAGTAGTTGTGGGCGATGATTTGGTCAATTTGCTTCCCGTTACTAGTCCTATCTTGATTTGGCAGCATTATGGGATGAAGTGGCCCGGACCAACTTTACATGTACGCTTACGTGAGATAGGTTCCACCGCCTAACATGCACTTGTTGCATAAGGTGGCTAGCGGGTGTCTATCTCTCCCACTTTAGTTGGATCAGATTCGGTGAAGAGGGTCCTTATGAAGGGTAAATAGAGATTGGAATTTCACCATTATGGCTTTTGCGTAGGTAAGAAACGTTCTTGCCAGAAACCCATAGCAGCCACGTAAAATATGCAACAACAATTAGAGCACGTCTAACTTGTTTTTGCAGGGTATGCTATGTGATGTGATATGGCCAAAAGGATGTGATGAATTATATATGTGATGTATGAGATTAATCATGTTCTTGTAATAGGAATCACGACTTGCATGTTGATGAGTATGATGACTGGCAGGAGCCATAGGAGTTGTCTTAATTTATTGTATGACCTACGAGTCAATGAAAAACGCCATGTAATTACTTTACTTTATTGCTAACCGTTAGCCATAGTAGTAAAAGTAATAGTTGGAGAGATAGCTTCATGAAGACACGATGATGGAGATCATGGTGTCATGCCGGTGACGATGGTGATCATGCCGTGCCTCGAAGATGGAGATCAAAGGTGCAAGATGATATTGGCCATATCATGTCACTTTATGATTTGCATGTGATGTTTATCATGTTTACATCTTATTTTATTAGAATGACGGTAGCATAAATAAGATGATCCCTCATGAAATTTTAAGAAATGTTTTCCCCCTAAGTGTGCACCATTGCGAAGGTGCGTTGTTTCGAAGCACCACGTGATGACCGGGTGTGATAGATTCTAACGTTCGCATACAACGGGCGTAAGACAGATTTACGCATGCGAAACACTTAGGTTGACTTGATGAGCCTAGCATGTACAGATATGGCCTCGGAACACGAGAGAGTGAAAGGTCGAACATGAGTCGTATAGTAGATGCGATCAACATGGAGATGTTCACCATTGATGACTAGTCTGTCTCACATGATGATCGGACAAGGCCTAGTCGATTTGGATCATGTATCATTTAGATGACTAGAGGGATATCTATCTGAGTGGGAGTTCATTAAATAATTTGATTAGATGAACTTAGTCTAAAATTGTCTTTACAATCTATCATGTAGATACAATGGCCCACGCTAATGTTGCCCTCAATTTCAACGCGTTCCTAGAAAACCAAGCTGAAAGACGATGGAAGCAACTACACGGAGTGGGTGCATAATTTGAGGATCATCCTCATAGCTTCCAAGAAAGCATATGTCCTTGAAGGACCGCTAGGTGACACACCCATTTGCCCAGCAACTCAAGACGTTATGAACACCTGGCAGTCACGTAGTGATGATTACTCCCTGGTTCAGTGCAGCATGCTTTACAACTAAAACCGGGGCTCCAAAAGTGTTTTGAGCAACACAGAGCATATGAGATGTTCCAAGAGCTGAGAATGGTTTTCTAAGCTCATGCCCGGGTCGAGAGATATGAAGTATCCAATAATTTCTTCAGTTGTAAGATGGAGGAAAATAGTTCTGTCAGCGAGCATATAGTCAAAATATCTGGGTTGCACAACCGCTTGTCTCAGCTGGGAGTTGATCTTCTAGATGACTCGGTCATTGATAGAATCCTCTAGTCGCTTCCACCTAGCTACAAGAGCTTTGTGATGAACTTCAATATGCAAGGGATGGAGAAGTCCATTCCTGAGTTATATTCGATGCTGAAATCAACAGAGCTAGAGATCAAAAAGGAACATCAAGTATTGATGGTGAATAAGGCCACTAAGTTCAAGAAAGGCAAGGGTAAGAAGAACTTCAAGAAGGATGGCAAGGGAGTTGCCGCGCCTAGTAAGTCAGTTACCGGGGAGAAGCCAAAGAATGGACCCAACCATGAGACTGAGTGCTTTTATTGCAAGGGAAATGGTCACTGGAAGCGGAACTGCCCCAAGTACTTAGCGGATAAGAAGGCCGGCAACGTCAAAGGTATATATGATATACATGTTATTGATGTGTACCTCACCAGCGCTCATAGTAGCTCCTAGGTATTTGATATCGGTGCAGTTGCTCACATTTGTAACTCAAAACTGGAGCTGCGAAACAAGTGGAGACTAGCGAAGGACGAGGTGACGATGCGCGTCGGGAATGGTTCCAAGGTCGATGTGATCGCCGTCGGCATGCTACCTCTATATCTACCTTCAAGATTAGTTTTAAACCTCAATAATTGTTATTTAGTACCAGCTTTGAGCATGAACATTGTATTTGGATCTCGTTTGATGCGAGATGGATACTCATTTAAATTCGAGAATATTGGTTGTTCTATTTATATGAGAGATATGTTTTATGGTCATGCCTCGCTGGTCAATGTTTTATTTTTATTCAATCTCGAACGTGATGTTACACATATTCATAGTGTGATAGCCAAAAAATGTAAGATTCATAATGATAGTCTCACATACTTGTGGCACTGCCGCCTTGGTCATATTGGTGTCAAACGCATGAAGAAACTCCATGCAGATGGACTTTTGGAGTATCTTGATTATGAATCATTTGACACGTGCGAATCATGCCTCCTGGGCAAGATGACCAAGACTCTGTTCTCCGGAACAATGGAGCGAGCAACCAACTTGTTGGAAATAATACATACTGATGTATGCGGTCCAATGAGCGTTGAGGCTTGCGGTGGCTATCGTTATGTTCTCACCTGACTTTAAGTAGATATGGGTATGTCTACTTAATGAAACACAAGTCTGAGACCTTTGAAAAATTCAAGGAATTTCAGAACGAGGTAGAGAATCAAGGTGGCAGAAATATGAAGTTCTTACGATCTGATTGTGGAGGAGAATTTTAAGTCACGAGTTTGGCACGCACTTAAGGAAGTGTGAAATTGTTTCACAACTCATGCCGCCTGGAACACAACAACGTAATGGTGTGTCCGAACATCATAATCGCACTCTATTGGATATGGTGCGATCTATGATGTCTCTTACTGATCTACCGCTATAATTTTTGAGTTATGCTTTAGAGACTGCCGCATTCACTTTAAATAGGGCACCGTCTAAATCCGTTGAGATGACACCATATGAATTATGGTTTGGGAAGAAACCTAAGCTGTCATTTCTGAAAGTTTGGGGATGCGATGCTTATATCAAGAAACTTCAACCTGAAAAGCTCGAACCCAAATCGGAAAAGTGCTTCTTCATAGGATACCTTAAGGAAACTATTGGGTATACCTTCTACCTTAGATCCGAAGGCAAGATCTTTGTTGCCAAGAATGGATAATTTCTTGAGAAAGAGATTCTCTCGAAAGAAGTAACTGGGAGGAAAGTAGAACTTGATGAGGTAGTTGTACCCCCTATTGAACCGGAGAGTAGCGCAGCACAGAAAGATGTTTATGTGGTGCCTACACCGACTGGAGAGGAAGTTAATGATGATGATCGTGAAACTTCGGATCAAGTTGCTACTGAACTTCGTAGGTCCACGAGGACATGTTCCGCACCAGAGTGGTACGACAACCCTGTCCAAGAAATCATGTTGTTAGACAACGGTGAACCTTCGAACTATGAAGATGCAATGGCGGGCCCAGATTCAAACAAATGGCTTGAAGCCATGAAATCCGAGATAGGATCCATGTATGAGAAAAAAGTACGGACTTTGGTAGACTTGCCCGATGATCGGCAAGCCATGGAGAATAAGTGGATCTTTAAGAAGAAGACTGACGCGGATGGTAATGTGACCATCTATAAGGCTTGGCTTGTCGCTAAGGGTTATCGACAAGTTCAAGGAGTTGACTACGATGAGACTTTCTCACCCGTAGAGATGCTGAAGTCCGTCCGAATCATGTTAGCAATTGCCGCATTTTATGATTATGAGATCTGGCAAATGGACGTCAAAACGACATTCCTTAAGAGTTTCCTTAAGGAAGAATTGTATATGATGTAGCCTGAAGGTTTTTTCGATCCTAAGGATGCTGATAAGGTATGCAAGCTCCAGTGCTCCATCTATGGACCGTTGATTGCATCTCGGAGTTGGAACATTCACATTGATGAAATGATCAAAGCGTTTGGGTTTCTACAGACTTATGGAGAAGCCTGTATTTACAAGAAAGTGAGTGGGAGCTCTGTAGCATTTCTCATATTATATGTGGATGACATATTTTTGATGGGAAATGATATATAATTTTTGGAAAGCATAAAGGCCTGCTTGAATAAGTGTTTTTCAATGAAGGACCTTGGAGAAGCTGCTTACATATTAGGCATCAAAGATCTATAGAAATAGATCGAGATGCCTCATTGGTCTTTCACAAAGCACATACCTTGACAAGATATTGAAGAAGTTCAATATGGATCAGTCCAAGAAGGGGTTCTTGCCTATATTGAAAGGTGTGTGATTGAGCGCAGCTCAATGCCCGACCTCGGCAGAAGATAGAGAAAAGATGAGTGTCATCCCATATTCCCGGCCATAGGCTCTATTATGTATGCCATGCTTTGTACCAGCCCTAATGTGAACCTTGCCATAAGTTTGGTTACCAAAGTGATCTCGGAATGGAACACTAGACAGCGATCAAGAATATCCTGAAGTACCTGAAAAGGACTAAGGATATGTTTCTCATTTATGGAGGTGCCGAAGAGCTTGTCGTAAAGGGATACGTCGACGCTAGCTTCGACATAGATCCGGATGACTCGAAGTCACAAACCGAATACGTGTATATTTTGAATGGTGGGGCAGTCAGCTGGTGCAGTTGCAAGCAAAGCGTCATGGTAGCATCTACATGTGAAGTGTAGTACATAGCTGCTTCGGAAGCAGCGCAGGAAGGAGTCTGGATGAAGGAGTTCATCACCGACCTAGGAGTGATTCCCAATGCGTCGGGCCCTATGACTCTCTTCTGTGACAACACTGGAGCTATTGCCTTTGCCAAGGAGCCCAGGTTTCACAAGAAGACCAAGCACATCAAGCGCCGCTTCAACTCCATTTGTGGTTATATTCAAGATGGAGACATAGATATTTGTAAAGTACATACGGATCTAAATGGCGCATATCCGTTGACTAAACCTCTTCCATGAGCAAAACATGATCAGCACCAGAACTCTATGGGTGTTCGATACATCACAATGTAACTAGATTATTAACTCTAGTGCAAGTGGGAGACTGTTGGAAATATGCCCTAGAGGCAATAATAAAATGGTTATTATTATATTTCCTTGTTCATGATAATTGTCTATTGTTCATGCTATAATTGTATTAACCAGAAACCGTAATACATGTGTGAATACATAGACCACAACATGTCCCGATTAAGCCTCTAGTTGACTGCCTTGTTGATCAATAGATGGTTGTGGTTTCCTGACCATGGACATTGGATGTCATTGATAACGGGATCACATCATTAGGAGAATGATGTGATGGACAAGACCCAATCCTAAGCATAGCAGAAGATCATGTAGTTCATTTGCTAGAGCTTTTCTAATGTCAAGTATCATTTCCTTAGACCATGAGATTGTGCAACTCCCAGATACCGTACGAATGCTTTGGGTGTATCAAACATCACAATGTAACTGGGTGACTATAAAGGTGCACTGCAGGTATCTCCGAAAGTGTCTGTTGGGTTGGCACGAATCGATACTGGGATTTGTCACTCCATATTGCGGAGAGGTATCTCTGGGCCCACTCGGTAATGCATCATCATAATGAGCTCAACGTGACTAAGGAGTTAGTCACGGGATCATGTGTTATGGAACAAGTAAAGAGACTTGACGGTAACAAGATTGAACAAGGTATGGGGATACCAACGATTGAATCTCGGGCAAGTAACATACCGATGGACAAAGGGAATTGTATACGAGATTGATTGAATCCCTGACATAATGGTTCATCCGATGAGATCGTCGTGGAACATGTGGGAGCCAATATGGGTATCGAGATCCCACTATTGGTTATTGGCCGGGGAGGCATCTCTGTCATGTCTGCATGGTTCCCGAACCCGTAGGGTCTACACACATAATGTTCGGTAACGCTAGAGTTGTAATGGGAATTGTATGTGGTCACCGAAGGTTGTTAGGAGTCCCGGATGAGATCCCGGACGTGACGAGGAACTCCGAAATGGTCCGAAGGTGAAGATCGATATATTGGACGAAGGGTATTGGAGTTCGGAACTATTCCGGGGGTACCGAGCTATGGCTAGCATGATCGAAAGGTGTTTCGGGGGCCCCGGCAAGTAAACCTGAGAATGGTTATTAAAAAACTGGGTGAAACGGTTCGATTCTTACTTTGGGTTTGATTGGTTCAAGTTTTATTGGGCTGAATGTTTTTTAGTTTGGTTTTGGTTTGGGTATGTGAAGAAATCAATTTGGGTATAGTTGGTTATGGGTTTAAACAGTTTGGTTATTAACGGTTATAAACTTTGGGTTCAAACCTGTTTCTGAGCATTGGTTATGTGCAATAAGCAACAATGCATCAACAACGAGTATCTTTGATCCGCGTACATGCTGCGATGCACTATGTAATTATGTATTATGGGAAAACACATGCAAATCGAATGTGTTTGCTTTTGCTTTAGCTAAGCAATTGGTTTTAATACACTTGTCAGTGAGCTTTTCAGTCGTGGGCACTGTCTTTTTGACTTTTGCTGTGTGTTGACCGTATCTCAACGATAACTTTTTGAGATAACTTTGTTCCCAAACTACTGTAGATGCACTTATGCCTTTTCTATGTCATTTGCTTTTTAACATGTCGATTTATGCAATCATATATACATTGAAGCAAACAGGTAGTTATGTATTGGGTTTAAACCCACGGTTATGTATTGGGTTTAAATTGGTTCGGATGGAAAAAATAGAGGGTTTAGTTTTGGTTGGGCTGAAAATGACATTAAACGGGTATGGTTCAAGTATGGTTTTGAAAGATACATGTATGGGTATGGTTCAAGTATGGTTTAAGTATGAAACCATTCTCAGATTTACCGGCAAGTGTTGCGGGGCCTCATCGGTCATTCGGAGGGGGAAACCAGATGAATAAGGGGTTGTGGGCCCCCCACACCCTTTCCCACGATGCTTGGGAGGCAAGCCTCCATCTGGCTTGGCTTGGGGGGCATGTCTCCCTAGGGTTTCCCTAGGGAGATCCCATCTACCCTGGCCACCGCCCCCTAGGGGAAACCCTAGGGGCGCCACCCTGCTACCTCTTGAGCATGTGTTGGTTTTCCCTTGAAGAGGAAAGGGTGATGCAACAAAGTAGCGTAAGTATTTCCCTCAGTTTTTTAGAACCAAGGTATCAATCTAGTAGGAGAGTACATGAAAGTCGCCTAGTACCTACACAAACAATCTAGAACGTTTCAACCAACGCAATAAAGGGATTGTCAATCCCTTCACGGCCACTAGTAAAAGTGAGATTTGATAAAGATAATAAGATAAGTATTTTTGGTATTTCTGTTGTATAGATTGGAAAATAAAGATTGCAAAATAAATAGTAAACTAGAATTGTAGATCAAAAACTTATATGATGTAAAGTAGACCCGGGGGCCATAGGTTTCACTAGTGGCTTCTCTCATGATAGCATAAATTTTGGTGGGTGAACAAATTACTGCCGAGCAATTGATAGAAAAGCACATATTTATGAGAATATCTAGGCATGATAATGAACATAGGCATGACGTCCGTGTCAAGTAGACCGAAATGATTCTGCATCTACTATCATGAACATAGTTACTCCACACGTGGACCGCTATCCAGCATGCATCTAGAGTATTAAGTTCATAAGAACGGAGTAACGCCTTAAGCAAGATGACATGATGTAGAGGGATAAACTCAAGCAGTATGATATAAACCCCATCTTTTTATCCTCGATGGCAACAATACAATACGTGCCTTGATGCCCCTGCTGTCACTGGGAAAGGACACCACAAGATTGAACCCAAAGCTAAGCACTTCTCCCATTGCAAGATAGATCAATCTAGTAGGCCAAACCAAACGGATAATTCAAAGAGACTTGCGAAGATACTAAACCATGCATATAAGAATTCAGAGAAGAACCAAATATTGTTCATAGATAAACTCGATCATAAACCCACAATTCATCGGATCTCGACAAACACACCGCAAAAAGAATTACATCGAATAGATCTCCAAGAACATCGAGGAGAACTTTGTATTGGGAACCAAAGAAAGAGAAGAAGCCATCTAGCTAATAACTATGGACCCAAAGGTTTGTGGTAAACTACTCACACATCATCGAAGAGGCTTTGGTGTTGATGTAGAAGCCCTCCGTGATCGAATCGCCCTCCGGTGGAGCGCCGGAAAAGGCCCCAAGATGGGATCTCATGGGTACAGAAGGTTGCGGTGGTGGAAAAGTGGTTTCATTACTCTCCTGGATGTTTTCAGGGTATAAGAGTATATATAGGCGAAAGTAGTAGGTCGGTGGAGTTACGAGGGGCCCACGAGGGTGGGGTGCACCTACCCCCCGGGCGCGCCCTCCTCCGTCGTGGTTGCCTCGTTGCTTCCTTGACTTCAACTCCAAGTCTCCTGGATTACGTTTGTTCCAAGAAAGATCCTCGTGAAGGTTCCGTTCCGTTTGGACTACGTTTGATATTCCTTTTCCGCGAAACACTGAAATAGGCAACAAAAACAGCAACTGGCACTGGGCCTCCGGTTAATTGGTTAGTCCCAAAAAAAATATAAGTGCATATTAAAGCCCATTAAATATCCAAAACATATAATATAATAGCGTGGAACTATAAAAAATTATAGATACGTTGGAGACGTATCAAGCATCCCCAAGCTTATTTCCTGCTCGTCCTCGAGTAGGTAAATGATAAAAACAGAATTTTTGATGTGGAATGCTACCTACCATAATTTTTAGTGTAATTTTCTTTATTGTGGCATGAATGTTCATATCTGAAAGATTCAAGACAAAGGTTTAATATTGACATAAAAATAATAATACTTCAAGCATACTAACAAAGTAATCATATCTTCTCAAAATAGGATGGCGAAAGAAAGCTATCCCTGCAAAATTATATAGTCTGGCTATGCTCTATCTTCATCACACAAAATATTTAAATCATGCACAACCCCGGCTTCAGCCAAGCAATTGTTTCATACTTTTGTATTCTCAAACCTTTTCAACTTTCACGCAATACATGAGCATGAGCCATGGACATAGCACTATAGGTGGAATAGAGTGGTGGTTGTGGAGAAGACAAAAAGGTGGAAGATAGTCTCACATCAACTAGGCATATCATGGGCTATGGAGATGCCCATCAATAGATATCAATGTGAGTGAGTAGGGATTGCCATGCAATGGATGAACTAGAGCTATATATGTATGAAAGCTTAACTAAAGAAACTAAGTGGGTGTGCATCCAACTCGCTTGCTCACGAAGACCTAGGGCATTTTGAGGAAGCCCATCATTGGAATATACAAGCCAAGTTCTATAATGAAAATTCCCACTAGTATATGAAAGTGACAAAACAAGAGACTCTCTATCATGAAGATCATGGTGCCACTTTGAAGCACACGTGTGGAAAACGGATAGTAGCATTGCCCCTTCTCTATTTTTCTTTCTTTATTTGGGCCCTTTCTCTTTTCTTATGGCCTCTTTTTTTATTTTTCGTCCGGAGTCTCATCCCGACTTGTGGGGGAATCATAGTCTCCATCATCCTTTCCTCACTGGGACAATGTTCTAATAATGAAGATCATCACACTTTTATTTACTTACAACTCAAGAATTACAACTCGATGCTTAGAACAAAATGTTACTCTATGTGATTGCCTCCGGCGGTGTACCAGGATGTGCAATGAATCAAGAGTGACATGTATGAAAAAATTATGAAGGGTGGCTTTGCCACAAATACAATGCCAACTACATGATCATGCAAGGCAATATGAAAATGATGGAGCGTGTCATAATAAACGGAACGGTGGGAAGTTGCATGTCAATATATCTCATAATGGCTATGGAAATGCCATAATAGGTTGGTATGGTGGCTGTTTTGAGGAAGGTATATGGTGGGTGTATGGTACCGGCAAAAGTTGAGCGGTACTAGAGAGGCTAGCAGTGGTGGAAGGGTGAGAGAGTGTATAATCCATGGACTCAACATTAGTCATAAAGAACTCATATACTTATTGCAAAAATCTACAAGTTATCAAAACCAAGCACTACACGCATGCTCCTAGGGGAAGGGTTGGTAGGAGTTAACCATCACGCGATCTCGACCTCCACACAAAGGAAGACAATCAATAAATAACTCATGCTCCAACTTCATCACATAACGGTTCACCATACGTGCGTGCTATGGGAATCACAAACTTTAACATAAGTATTCCTCAAATTCACATTTACTCTACTAGCATGACTCTACTATCACCATCCTCATATCTCAAAACAATCGTCAAGTATCAAACTTCTCATAGTATTCAATGCACTTTATATGAAAGTTTTTATTATACCCATCTTGGATGTCCATCATATTAGGACTAATTCATAGCTAAAGAAAATTACCATGCTGTTCTAAAAGACTCTCAAATTAATATAAGTGAAGCACGAGAGATCAATAATTTTTATAAAATAAAACCACCACCGTGCTCTAAAGATATAAATGAAGCACTAGAGCAAAACTATCTAGCTCAAAAGATATAAGTGAAGCACATAGAGTATTCTAATAAATTCCGATTCATGCGTGTCTCTCCCAAAAGGTGTGTACAGCAAGGATGATTTTGGTAAACTAAAAAGCAAAGACTCAAATCATACAAGACGCTCCAAGCAAAACACATCTCATGGTGAATAAAAATATAGTCTCAAGTAAAGTTACCAATAGACGAAGACGAAAGAGGGGATGCCTTCCCGGGGCATCCCCAAGCTTATGCTTTTGGTTGTCCTTGAATTTTACCTTGGGGTGCCTTGGGAATCCCCAAGCTTAGGCTCTTTCCATTCTTTATTCCATAGTCCATCAAATCCTTACCAAAAAACTTGAAAACTTCACAACACAAAACTTAACAAAAATTCTCGTGAGCTCCGTTAGTATAAGAAAACAAACCACCACTTTAAGGTACTGTATTGAAATCATTCTATATTTATATTGGTGGTAAACCTACTGTATTCCAAATTCTCTATGGTTCAAACCGCCCGATACTACTCATAGATTCATCAAAATAAGCAAACAACACACGAAAAACAGAATATGTCAAAAACAGAACAGTCTGTAGCAATCTGTAACTTTAGAATACCTATGTAACTCTAAAAATTCTGAAATAAATTGGTGGATGTGAGGAATTTGTCTATTAATCATCTGCAAAAAGAATCAACCTAAAATCACTCTCCGGTAAAAAATGACAGTTAATCTTGTGAGCGCAAATGTTTATGTTTTTACAGCAAGATCGCAAAGACTTCACCCAAGTCTTCCCAAAGGTTCTACTTGGCACAAACACTAATTAAAACACAAAAAACACAATAATAGCAGTAGCATGATGAATTATTTATTACTACACAGAAGCAAAAATCAAATAACAAAAGTAAAATTGGGTTGCCTCCCAACAAGCGCTATCGTTTAACGCCCCTAGCTAGGCATAAAAACAAGAATAGATCTAGGTATTGTCATCTTTTCCCTTTTGGTGATAAAGAGAAAGTTTATTATCTAAAGCACTTATATTTCTATTTTTTGAAAGCACGTGGCCATTAATGGTAGAACAAATATTAAGCACACTACAAAAATTTGCATCTAGACTAGCCTTCATCTCTTTGATAATTCCATTCTGATAAAAACACAAAAGAGAAGTAGATTCAACCTTTTCACTCATAGGATGCCCTAATATAGCTTTCATGTTTTCATAGGTATCGATGGCATCCCCCTCAAGGAAATCTTCTTCAAAAATAGAATCCAAAACTTGCTTCAACGCCAACATAAAAACTTTTTAAGTATATCTCAATTTGATATTGGGGCACATAGCTGGCTCAGATCCTTAATAGCCTATCCCAGGCATTTTTCAAGGTTTCATCAAGCAAATAACGAAAAATTTCGGGGTCATCTTCATCGAAATTATAATAACTAACATTAATAACCCTAGTAGGTCTTTCCATAGCATTATTTTTATGAGCTTAGAAAGAACAGAAGGACTATCCAAAGTATTAAAACCTGGCAGAAAACCCTTAGCCCCGTTTTGTTCGGCCATGACGATAGAAAGGCAAAGATTTTCAAAAATCATTTGAGAAGTGGGGGAGAGGAAAATGAGAGGCAAATGGCAAATAATGTAATGCAAGGGAGAAGAGTTTGTCATGGGTACTTGGTATGTCTTGACTTGAGCGTAGATCTCCCAGGCAACGGCGCCAGAAATCCTTCTTGCTACCTATTGAGCATGCGTTGGTTTTCCCTTAAAGAGGAAAGCGTGATGCAGCAAAGTAGCATAAGTATTTCCCTCAGTTTTTGAGAACCAAGGTATCAATCCAGTAGGAGACTACAGGCAAGTCGCCTAGTACCTGCACAAACGATCAAGAAACTTGCAACCAACGCGATAAAGGGGTTGTCAATCCCTTCACGGCCACTTGCAAAAGTGAGATCTGATTAAGATAATAAGATAAGTATTTTTGGTATTTTTGTTGTATAGACTGGAAAATAAAGATTGCTAAATAAATAGTAAACTAGAATTGTAGATCAGAAACTTATATGATGTAAAGTAGACCCAGGGGCCATAGGTTTCACTAGTGGCTTTTCTCATGATAGCATAAATTACGGTGGGTGAACAAATTACTGCTGAGCAATTGATAGGAAAGCGCATAGTTATGAGAATATCTAGGCATGATCATGAACATAGGCATCACGTCTGTGTCAAGTAGACCGAAACAATTCTGCATCTACTACTATTACTCCACACATCGACCGCTATCCAGCATGCATCTAGAGTATTAAGTTCATAAGAATGGAGAAACGCCTTAAGCAAGATGACATGATGTAGAGGGATAAACTCAAGCAATATGATATAAACCCCATTTTTTATCCTCGATGGCAACAATACAATATGTGCCCTGCTGCCCCTGCTGTCACTAGGAAAGGACACCGCAAGATTGAACCCAAAGCTAAGCACTTCTCCTATTGCAAGAAAGATCAATCTAGTAGACCAAGCCAAACTGATAATTCGAAAAGACTTGCAAAGATATTAAATCATGCATATAAGAATTCAGAGCAGAACCAAATATTGTTCATAGATAATCTTGATCATAAACCCACAATTCATCGGATCTCGACAAACACACCGCAAAAAGAATTACATCGAATAGATCTCCAAGAACATCAAGGAGAACTTTGTATTGAGAACCAAAGAGAGAGAAGAAGCCATCTAGCTAATAACTATGGACCCGAAGGTCTGTGGTAAACCACTCACACATCATCGGAGAGGCTATGGTGTTGATGTAGAAGCCCTCTTTGTTCGAATCCCCCTCCGGCGGACCACCGGAAAAGGCCCCAAGATGGGATCTCACGGGGACAGAAGGTTGCGGCGGTGGAAAAGCGGTTTCGTTGCTCTCCTGGATGTTTTCAGGGTATAAGAGTATATATAGGCGAAGTAGGTCGGTGGAGCTACGAGGGGCCCACGAGGGTGGGGGCGCGCCCTCCTGCCTCGTGGTCGCCTCATTGCTTCCTTGAGTTCCACTCCAAGTCTCTTGGCTTGTGTTTGTTCCAAGATAGATCCTCTCGAAGGTTTCGTTTCGTTTGCACTTCGTTTGATATTCCTTTTTTGTGAAACATTGAAATAGGTTTAAAAAACAGCAATTGGCACTTGGCCGCCGGTTAATAGGTTAGTCCCAAAAATAATATAAAAGTGCATATTAAAGCCCATTAAACATCCAAAACAGATAATATAATAGCATGGAACAATAAAAAATTATAGATACGTTGGAGACGTATCACACCCCTCCTCCCTTCCCCTATGTATAGAGAGGTAGAGAGAGGGGCAGTGGCACCCCTTTCCCCTGGCGCAACCCTCCCCCTCCTACACCTCTTCCTCCCTCCGTAGTGCTTAGCGAAGCTCTGCCGGAGAACCACGAGCTCCATCGCCACCACGACGTCGTGCTGCCGGAGTTCTCCCTCAACTTCTCCTCACCCTTGCTGGATCAAGAAGGAGGATACGTCCCCGGGCTGTACGTGTGTTGAACAGGGAGGCGCCGTCCGTTCTGCGCTAGATCAGATCTTCCTTGATTTGAATCATCGCGAGTACGACTCCATCAACCACGTTCTTTGCAACGCTTCCGCTTAGCGATCTTCAAGGGTATGAAGATGCACTCCCTCTCTGTAGTTGCTAGCATCTCCTAGATTGATCTTGGTGACACGTAGGAAAATTTTCAAATTATTACTACGTTACCCAACAGGATTGTCACTTTATGATCAAATTGTCCATTGAACTCAATTGATTTTTTGAGGTTTTCTTGATATATAAATAAATAGCCATGTATGATCTCCAGTTTATCTATCTTCTTCAGCCAAGTTTCATGGATTTTTCTTCAGAGGGAGTGTGCATTGTAGTGGGTTCTTACCCTACCGAACATCCGGGTGTGTAGAGAGAACTCTCTCATCAGCCTGCCACTGATGCAAGAACTACACCTACACACGAGCTTTTAGACATCACTTACAAGGTGACACATTTGCTCCTCTAACAAAGAGGAGCAATGGAAGCAGCGTCGATCAAAAAAAAACTTTGATGTGCCCACATCCGGCCAGGTGCAACATCTAATAGTCGGGCAGACATGACAAAACACGTCATTTGGGCAAACCGCAACATCCAAAGGATGTTATTGAAGGAAAGATGCCATAGAGGCAATAATAAAGTTGGTATTTATATTTCCTTGTATATCATGATAAATGTCTTTTATTCATGCTAAAATTCTATTAACTGGAAACTTGATACATGTGTGAATACATAGACAAAACAAGGTGTCACTAGTATGTCTCTACTAGACTAGCACGTTAATCAAAGATGGTTATGTTTCCTGACCATAGACATGTGTTGTAATATGATCAATGGGGTCACATAATGATGTGATGGACAAGACCCATCCGTTAGCTTAGCACTATGATCGTTTAGTTTTACTGCTATAGCTTTCTTCATGACTTATACATGTTCCTCTAACTATGAGATTATGCAACTCCCGAATACTAGAGGAACACCTCGTGTGCTATAAAACATCACAACATAACTGGATGATTATAAAGATGCTCTACAGGTGTTTCTGAAAGTGTTTGTTGTCTTGGCATAGATCAAGATTAGGATTTGTCACTCCGAGTGTGGGAGAGGTATATCTAGGCCCTCTTGGTAATACTCATCATAATAAGCCTTGCAAGTAAAAGAATAATGAGTTAATCATGAGATGATGTATTACGGAACGAGTAAAGACACTTCCCGGTAACGAGATTGAACTAGGTATGATGATACCGACAATCGAATCTCGGACAAGTAACATACCGATGACAAAGAGAACAACGTATGTTGTTATACGGTTTGACCGATAAAGATCTTCGAAGAATATGTAGGAGCCAATGTGAGCATCCAGGTTCCGCTATTGGTTATTGACCAGAGATGTGTCTCGGTCATGTCTACATAGTTCTCGAACCCATAGGGTCTGCACGCTTAACATTCGATGACGATCGGTATTATGAGTTTATGTGTTTTGATTTACCGAAGGTTGTTCGGAGTCCCGGATGAGATCATGGGCATGACAACGAGTCTTGGAATGGTCGAGACATAAAGAATTATATATTGGAGGATGTTATTCGGACACCGGTTGAGTTCCGGGGGTCACCGGATAAATATCAGAGTGCCGGGGGGTTTATCGGAACCCCCGGGGGAACTAATGGGCCAACATGGGCCTTGTGTGTGAGAGACAGACGAGGGGCCTCTAGATCTGGCTATGCGCCCCCCATGAGGAGTCCGAATTGGACGAGGAGGGGCCGGCGCCCCCTCTCTTTCCCTCTCCCTCTCTCCCTCTCCTTCCTCCCCCCTCTCTTCCCTTGTTGGAAACCTACTAGGAATATGATTCCTATTCCTAGTAGGAATCCTACATGGGGCGCGCCCTATAGGGGCCGGCCGGCCTCTCCCCTTGCTCCTTTATATATGGGGGCAAGGGGGCACCCAAAGACACACAAGTTGACAATTGTTTTAGCCGTGTGCGGTGCCCCCCTCCACAGTTACACACCTCGGTCATATCATTGCAGTGCTTAGGCGAAGCCCTGCGTCGGTAACTTCATCATCACCGTCACCACGCCGTCGTGCTGACGAAACTCTCCCTCCGCCTCAATTGGATCAAGAGTACGAGGGACGTCACCGAGCTGAACGTGTGCAGATCGCGGAGGTGACATGCATTCGGTACTTGATCGGTTGGATCGCGAAGACGTTCGACTACATCAACCGTGTTACTAAACGCTACCGCTTTCGGTCTACAAGGGTACATTGACACACTCTCCCCGCTCGTTGCTATGCTTATCCTAGATAGATCTTGCGTGATCGTACGATTTTTTTTGAAATACTATGTTCCCCATCAGTAGCATCATGAGCCAGGTCTATGTGTAGATGATATGCACGAGTATAACACAAAGAGTTGTGGGCGATAATAGTCATACTGCTTACTAGCATGTTATACTTTAATTCGGTGGTATTGTTGGATGAAGCGGCCCAGACCGACATTACATGACCGCGTTCATGAGACTGGTTCTACCGTCGTGCTTCACACAAAGGTGGCTAGTTGGTGTATGTTTCTCCAAATTTAGTTGAATCGAGTGTGACTACGTCTGGTCCTTGTTGAAGGTTAAAACAACACACTTGACGAAAAATCTTTGTGGTTTTGATGCGTAGGCAAGAAGGGTTCTTACTAAGCCTGTAGCAACCATGTAAAATTTGCAACAACAAATTAGAGTACGTCTAACTTGTTTTTGGAGGGCATGTTGTGATGTGATATGGCAAAGACATGATGAGTTATACGTTATTGTATGAGATGATCATGTTTTGTAAATTATCGGCAACCGGCGGGAGCCTTATGGTTGTCTCTTTATTGTATGAATTGTGAATGCCATGTAATTGTTTTACTTTATCGCTATGAGTTAGCGATAGTAGTAGTAGCAATAGTTTGCGAGACGACCACGACGCTACGATGAAGATCATGGTGTCAAACCGGAGACGATGGAGCTCATGACGATGCTTTGGAGACGGAGATAAAAAGCACAAGATCATGATGGCCATATCATGTCACATATTTTGATAGCATGTGATGTTTATCTTATTATGCTTCTTATTTTGCTTAGTACGGCGGTAGCATTATAAGATGATCCCTTACAGAATTTCAAGATATAAGTGTTCTCGCTGAGTATGCACCATTGCGACAGTTCATCGTGCCGAGACACCACGTGATGATCGGGTGTGATAAGCTCTACGTTCAAATACAATGGGTGTAAGACAGTTTACACATGCAGAATACTCGGGTTAAACTTGATGAGCCTAGCATGTACAGACATGGCCTCGGAACACTGGAGACCAAAAGGTCGAGCGTGAATCATATAGTAGATATGATCAACATAAGATGTTCACCATTGAAAATAACTCCATCTCACGTGATGATCGGACATGGTTTAGTTGATTTGGATCACGTGATTATTTAGATGTCTAGAGGGATGTCTATCTTAGTGGGAGTTCTTTAGTAATATGATTAATTGAACTTTAATTTATCATGAACTTGTTGGAGAACGTAGTATTTCAAAATTTTACTACGATCACGCAAGATCTATCTGGGAGAAGCATAGCAACGAGCGGGGAGAGTGTGTCCACGTACCCTCGTAGGCCGAAAGCGGAAGTGTTTAGTAACGCGGTTGATGTAGTCGAACGTCTTCACGATCCAACCAATCCAAGCACCGAACGTACGACACCTCCGTGTTCAGCACACGTTCACCTCGATGACGTCCCACGAACTCTTGATCTAGTTGAGTGTCGCGGGAGAGTTTCATCAGCACGACAGGGTGGTGATGATGATGATGAAGTTACCGGCGCAAGGCTTCGCCTAAGCACTGCAACGATATGCCCGAGGTGTGTAACCGTGGAGGGGGGCACCGCACACGGCTAGGAACTCAACTTGTGTGTCTATGGGGTGCCCCCTGGCAACGTATATAAAGGAGGGAGGGAGGAGGAGGGCCGGCCACAAGGGGCACACCATAGGAGTGGAATCCTACTCCTACTAGGAGTAGGAACCCTCCTTTCCTAGTCCTAGTATGAGAAGGAGGAAGGTGGAAGAGGGGAGAAGGAAGGAACGGGGGCGCCTCCCCATCCTAGTCCAATTCGGACCAGCCCATGGGGGGGGGGGGGCGCGGCCGCCCCTTGATGCCCTTCTCTCCTTTCCCGTATGGCCCATTAAGGCCCACTACTTCCCAAGCGAATTCCCGTACTCGAGTACTCCGAAAAATACCCGAATCACTAGAAACCTTTCCGATGTCCGAATATAGCCTTCCAATATATCGACCTTTACCTCCCAACCATTTCAAGACTCCTCGTCATGTCTGTGATCTCATCCGGGACTCCGAACAACCTTCGGTACATCAAATCACATACACTCATAATACCAATCGTCATCGAACGTTAAGCGTGCGGACCCTAGGGGTTCGAGAACTATGTAGACATGACTGAGACATATCTCCGGTCATTAGCCAATAGCAGAACCTGGATGCTAATATTGGCTCCTACATATTCTACGAAGAACATTATCGGTCAAACCGCATAACAACATATGTTGTTCCCTTTGTCATCGGTATGTTACTTGCCCGATATTTTATCGTCGGTATCATCATACCTAGTTCAATCTGTTTACTGGCAAGTCTCTTTACTCGTTTCGTAATACATCATCCGTGACTAACTCATTAGTCGTTTGCTTGCACGGCTTATTATGATGTGTATTACCGAGAGGGCCCAGAGATACCTCTCCGACACTCGGAGTGACAAATCCTATTCTTGATCTAAGCCAACACCACAAAACTTTCGGAAACGCCTGTAGAGCATCTTTATAATCACCCATTTACGTTGTGACGTTTGATAGCACACAAGGTGTTCCACCGGTATTCGGGAGTTGCATAATCTCATAGTCAGAGGAACATGTATAAGTCATGAAGAAAGCAATAGCAATAAAACTAAATGATCATAGTGCTAAGCTAACGGATGGGTCTTGTCCATCACATCATTCTCTAATGATGTGATCCCGTTCATCAAATGATAACACGTGTCTATGATTAGGAAACATAACCATCTTTGATCAATGAGCTAGTCAAGTAGAGGCATACTGGGGACACTCTGTTTTATCTATGTATTCACACATGTACTAAGTTTCTGGTTAACACAATTCTAGCATGAATAATAAACATTTATCATGATATAAGAAAATATTAATAACAACTTTATTATTGCCTCTAGGGCATATTTCCTTTAGAACTTAGTCCTGATAGTTTTTGCCTATCTATGTTGTTGTAGATCAATGGCCCGTGCTACCGTTCCTTTGAATTTTAATTCGTTCCTAGAGAAAGCTAAGTTGAAAGATGATGGTAGAAACTACACGGACTGGGTCCGGAACTTGAGGATTATCCTCATTGCTGGACAAAAGAATTATGTCCTTGAAGCACCGCTAGGTGACAAGCCCTTTCCAGCGAATGTAGATGCTTTAAATGTCTAGCAGACGCGGTCTGATGACTACTCGATAGTTCAATGTGCCATGCTTTATGGCTTAGAATTGGGACTTCAAAGATGTTTTGAACGTCATGGAGCATATGAGATGTTCCAGGAGTTGAAGTTAATATTTCAAGAAAATGCCCTAATTGAGATATATGAAGTCTCCAATAAGTTCTATAGCTGCAAGATGCAGGAGAACAGTTCTATCAGTGAACACTTACTCAGAATGTCTGGGTACTACAATCACATGACTCAACTTGGATGCAAAGTTGATGAAGATAGTGTTATTGATAGAGTTCTTCAATTGCTGCCACCAAGCTATAAAGGCTTCATGATGAACTATAATATGCAAGGGATGCAGAAATCAATTCCCGAGCTCTTCGCTATGCTCAAAGCTGCGGAGGTAGAAATCAAAAAGGAACATCAAGTGTTGATGGTTAACAAGACCGCTAGTTTCAAGAAAAAGGGCAAGGGAAAGAAGGGGAACTTCAAAAAGAATAGCAAGCCAGTTTCTACTCCCACGAAGAAGCCCAAGTCTAGAGCCAAGCCTGAAACTGAGTGCTTCTACTGCAAAGGGACTGGTCACTGGAAGTGGAACTGCCCCAAGTATTTGGCGGATAAGAAGGATGGCAAAGTGAACAAAGGTATATTTGATATACATGTTATTGATGTGTACCTTACTAATGCTCGTTGTAGCACTTGGGTATTTGATACTGGTTCATTTGCTAATATTTGTAACTCGAAACAGGGGCTACGAATTAAATGAAGATTAGCTAAGGACGAGGTGACGATGCGCATGGGAAATGGTTCCAAAGTCGATGTGATCGTCGTCGGCACGCTACCTCTACATCTACCATCGGAATTAGTTTTAGACCTAAATAATTGTTATTTGGTGCCAGCATTGAGCATGAACATTATATCTGGATCTTGTTTATTGCGAGACGGTTATTGATTTAAATCAGAGAATAATGGTTGCTCTATATATATGAGTAATATCTTTTATTGTCATGCACCCTTCATGAATGGTCTATTTTTGTTGGATCTCGATCGTAGTGATACACATATTCAAAACATTGAAGCCAAAAGATGCAAAGTTGATAATGATAGTGCAACTTATTTGTGGCACTGCCGTTTAGGTCATATTGGTGTAAAGCGCATGAAGAAACTCCATGCTGATGGGCTTTTGGAATCACTTGGTGCTTGTGAACCATGCCTCATGGGCAAGATAACTAAAACTCCGTTCTCCGGAACAATGGAGCGAGCAACTGACTTATTGGAAATCATACATACTGATGTATGCATGCTACTTCTCGAGCTTGCGTTGTATTCCCTCAAAGAGGAAAGGGAGATGCAGCACAATAGCGTAAGTATTTCCCTTAGTTTTTGAGAACCAAGGTATCAATCCAGTAGGAGACCACGCGTGAGTCCCTCGCACCTGCACAAACAAATAAGAACTTTGCAGCCAACCGCGATAAGGGGTTGTCAATCCCTTTACGGTCAGTTACGAAAGTGAGATCTGCTAGAGATGATCGTTTATATTTTTGGTATTTTTTGATTATAAGAACGTAAAGTAAAAGCGGAAAAAGTAAAGTAGATGTAGATTGATATGTTGAGAATGGAGCTGGGGGCCATAGTGTTCTCTAGTGGCTTCTCTCATGATAGCGATATTCTACGACGGGTAAACAAATTACTGTCGAGCAATTGATAGAAAAGAGAATAATTATGAGACTATCTAGGCATGATCATTGTATATAGGCATCATGTCTGAGACAAGTAGACCGACTCCTGCCTGCATCTACTACTATGACTCCACACATCGACTGCTATCCAGCAAGCATCTAGTGTATTGAGTTCATAAGAACAGAGTAACGCGTTAAGAAAGATGACATGATGTAGAGGGATAAACTCAAGCAATATGATATAAACCCCATCTTTTATCATCGATGGCAACAATACAATACGTGCCTTGCTGCCCCTACTGTCACTGCGAAAGGACACCGCAAGATTGAACCCAAAGCCAAGCACTTCTCCCATTGCAAGAACTATAGATCTAGTAGGCCAAACCAAACTAATAATTCGAAGAGACTTGTAAGGATATTATGACCATACATAAAGAGTTCAGAAAAGAACCAAATATTTCTCATAGATAATCTTGATCATAAACCCACAATTCATTCGATCTCGACAAACACACCGCAAGAAGAGATTACAACAAATAGATCTCCTCGAAGACCGAGGAGAACTTTGTATTGAGATCCAAAGAGAGAGAAGAAGCCATCTAGATAATAGCTATGGACCCGAGGTCTGTGGTAAACTACTCACAACTCAGGGTGAGGCGATGATGATGATGTAGAAGCACTCCGTGATGGATCCCCCCTCCGGCGGAGCTCCGGAATAGGCCCCAAGATGGGATCCCACGGGAACAGAAGGTTACGGCGGTGGAACTAGGTTTTTTTCTTCTCCTCTAATGGTTTCAGGGTACGTAGGTTTATATAGGAGGAAGGAGGGCACCGGGGGCCTTACGTGGGACCCATGAGGCAGGGGGCGCCCTAGGGGGGCGCGCCCCCCACCCTCGTGGGCACCACGTCAGCCCTACTCCGTGGTTTTCAAGTCTCCCGTGCATGATTTTCTCCAAAAATATATCTCCCGAAGGTTTCATTCCGTTTGGACTCCGTTTGATATTCCTTTTGTGAAAAACCCTGAAACAGGCAAAAAATAACAATCTGGAATGGGCCTTTGGGTTAGTAGGTTAGTCCCAAAAATAATATAAAAGTGTATGACAAAGCCCATTGAACATCCAAAACAGCATAAATAATAGCATGGAACAATAAAAAATTATAGATACGTTGGAGACGTATCAAGCATCCCCAAGCTTAATTCCTGCTCGTCCTCGAGTAGGTAAATGATAAAAACAGAATTTTTTATGTGGAATGCTAACCAACATAGTTTTTCAATGTAATTCTCTTAATCGTGGCATGAATGTTCAGATCTGAAAGATTCAAGACAAAAGTCTATATTGACATAAGAAATAATAATACTTCAAGCATACTAACAAAGCAATCATGTCTTCTCAAAATACTATGGCTAAAGAAAGTTATCCCTACAAAATCATATAGTCTGGATATGCCCCCTCTTCATCACACAAAATAATCATATCATGCACAACCCCGATTTGAGCCAAGCACTTGATTTCATACTCTATTCTTTCAAACCTTTCAAATGTCACGCAATACATGAGCTGAGCCATGGACATAGCACTATGGGTGGAATAGATAGGTGGTTGTGGAGAAGACAAAAAGGAGTGAGATAGTCTCATGTCGACTAGGCGTATCAACGGGCTATGGAGATGCCCAACAATAGATATCAATGTGAGTGAGTAGGGATTGCCATGCAACAGATGCAATAGAGCTAAATATGTATGAAAGCTCAACAAAAGAAACTAGTGGGTGTGCATCCAACTTGCTTGCTCACGAAGACCTAGGGCTTTTGAGGAAGCCCATCATTGGAATATACAAGCCAAGTTCTATGATGAAAATTCCCACTAGTATATGAAAGTGACTAAGCATGAGACTCTATATCATGAAGAACATGGTGCTACTTTGAAGCATAAGTGTGGAAAAAGATAGTAGCAATTGTCCCTTGTTTTTGGGCCTTCCTTTTTTCTTTGGCCTTTCCATTTTTTTCTTTTTGTTTTGTGGAGGGGCTTTATTGATTTAGCCTTTCCTCCCATGGGACAATGCTCTAATAATAATGATCATCACACTTTCATTGAATTACAACTCGATACTAGAACAAAGTATGACCTATATGAATGTCTCCGGCAGTGTACTGGGATGTGCAATGAATCAAGAGTGACATGTCTGAAAAATTATGCATGGTGGCCTTGCCACAAATACGATGTCAACTACATGATCATGCATGGCAATATGACAATATGATGCGTGTTATAAGAACGGAACGGTGGAAAGTTGCATGGAAATATATCTCGGAATGGCTATGGAAATGCCATGATAGGTAGGTATGGTGGCTGTTTTGAGGAATAATATGGTGGCTGTTTCGAGGAAGGATATATAGTGGGTGTATGGTACCGGCGAAAGTTGTGCGATACAAGAGAGGCTAGCAATGGTGGACGGGTGAGAGTGCGGATAATCCATGGACTCAACATTAGTCATAAGAACTCATATACTTATTGCAAAAATCTACGACTCATCAAAACAAAGCAATCAACGCATGCTCCTAGGGGGGGGGGGGTTGGTAGGAGTTAACCATCGCGGCTAATTTTTTTAAATAATACATTTTATTTAGTAAATTTCATAACTAGTACGTGGCTAGACGAATTTTCAAAAATATGACCCAATCGGCCAGCAGCAGGTCGACTAGGCCTTGTCGGCCTGCTGCTGGCCGATTAGGACCTTATCGGCCTGCTGCTAGCCGATAGGCCTGTCGGCCACAAGCCGCTTGGCCGACAGGACCCTATTGGCCTGCTGCTGGCCGACAGGACCTTATTGGCCTGCTGCTGGCCGATAGGACCTTATTGGCCTGCTGCTGGCCGACAAGACCCTATTGGCTAGCTGCTGGCCTATTGCATGCATAAAAATATTCACATACCTAAAAATATTCACATACATAAAAATATTCACATACCTAAAAATATTCACGGACCAACTACAAATATTCATATACCTACAAATATTCACATACCTAAAAATAGTCACGGACCAACTAAAAATACTTCATATACCTAAAAATATTCACATACCTAAAAGGCAGTGGTGGTGGTGGAGCTCCGGCGTTGCTACGCGAGTTTCCGGCTCCGGTTCCGTTGATTGAAGACCGACGTTCGTCGTTCGTTTGCACGCTTCAAGGGTATATTCCAACACACATTTTATCTCTCGTAATTGTTTGATAGTATTTTTTAGGTATGCGAATATTTTTAGGTATATGAAGTATTTTTAGTTGGTCCGTGACTTTTTATTAGGTATGTGAATATTTTTAGGTATATGAAGTATTTTTAGTTGGTCTTGGACTATTTTTAGGTATGTGAATATTTGTAGGTATATGAAGTATTTTTAGTTGGTCCGTGACTATTTTTAGGTATGTGAATATTTGTAGGTATATGAATATTTGTAGTTGGTCCGTGAATATTTTTAGGTATGTGAATATTTTTATGTATGTGAATATTTTTAGGTATGTGAATATTTTTATGCATGCAATAGGCCAGCAGCTAGCCAATAGGGTCCTGTCGGCCAGCAGCAGGGCCGACAGGCCTATCGGCTAGCAGCAGGCCGATAAGGTCCTAATCGGCCAGCAGCAGGCCAATAAGGTCCTGTCGGCCAGCAGACAGGCCTATCGGCTAGCAGCAGGCCGATAAGGTCCTAATCGGCCAACAGCAGGCCGACAAGGCCTAGTCGGCCTGCTGCTGGCCGATTGGGTCATATTTTTGAAAATTCGCCTAGCCACGTACTAGTTTTGAAATTTACTAAATAAAATGTATTATTTAAAAAAATTAGCTGGCGCGCGCCCCCGACCTCCACACAAAGGTTGACACTTTACAAATACCTCATGCTCTAACTTCGTCACATAGCGGTTCACCATACGAGCATGCTACGGGAATCACTAACTTTAACACAAGTATTTCTCAATTTCATAATAACTCCACTAGCATGACTCTAATATCACTATCCTCATATCTCAAAACATTAATCAAGCATCCAACTTCTCATCATATTCAATGCACTTATTATGAAAGTTTTTACTACATTGATATTGGATGTCTATCATGTGAAGACTAGTTTTATAGCCTAAACGCACCACCATGATGTTTTAATAGACTCTCAAATGGATATAAGTGATGCATGAGAGTTCAATAATTTCTTCAAAATATTGTCACCACCGTGCTCTAAAAGATATAAGTGAAGCACTAGAGCAAAAACTATTCAACTCAAAAGATATAAGTGAAGCACATAGAGTGTTCTAACAATTCCTAGGCCATACTTAACTCTCTCAAATAGGTGTGTCCAGCAAAGATAATTGTGGAAAACTAACAAGCAAAGACTCAAATTATACAAGACGCTCAAAGCAAAACACATATCATGTGGTGAATAAACATATAGCTCCGAGTACAGTTCCCGATGGATGAAGACGAAAGAGGGGATGCCTTCCCGGGGCATCCCCAAGCTTAGGCTTTTGATTGTCCTTGAAGTTTACTTGGGGTGCCTTGGGCATTCCCAAGCTTAGGCCCTTGCTACTCTTTGTTCCATAGTCCATCAAAGCAATACTCAAAACTTGAAAACTTCACAACACAAAACTTAGACAAAAATCTCGTGAGCTCCGTTAGTATAAGAAAGCAAACCACTACTCAAAGGTACTGCAATGAATTCATTATTTGTTTATATTTGTGTTAAACCTACTATATTCCAACTTCTCTATGGTTCATACCTCCCAATATTACTCATAGATGCATTGAAATAAGCAAACAACACATGAAAAACAGAATCTGTCAAAAACAGAACAGTCTGTAGTAATCTGCAGGTTTCGCATTCTTCTGTAACTCCAAAAAATTCAAACTAAATTGGTAAACGTGAGGAATTTTTCTATTAATCATCTGCAAAAGAATCAACTAAATAGCACGCTCCAGTAAAATCTGATGACCATTCTAGCGAGCGCTAACGATTCTGTTTTTCACAGCAAGATCTATAAACTTCACACAAGTCTTCCCAAAGGTTCTACTTGGCACGAACACAAAACAGAACACAAAACCACATCTAAACAGAAGCTAGATGCAATATTTATTCCCTAACAGCAGCAAAAACAAAAAATATAAAATTGGGTTGCCTCCCAACAAGCGCTATCGTTTTACGCCCCTAGCTAGGCACGATACATGGATAGATCTAGGTACTGCCAACTTTGGAAGGCAATCCATAAGTGTCTCTCATAATAGATTCATATGGTAATTTGATTTTCTTTCTAGGAAAGTGTTCCATGCCTTTACTTAATGGAAATTGGAATCTAATATTTCCTTCCTTCATATCAATAATTGCACCAATTGTTCTAAGGAAAGGTCTACCAAGAATAATAGGACATGAAGGATTGCAATCTATATCAAGAACAATGAAATCTACGGGCACATAATTCCTATTGGCAACAATAAGAACATCATTAATCCTTCCCATAGGTTTCTTGATAGTGGAATCCATAAGATGCAAATTTAAAGAACAATCATCAAGCTCATGGAACCCTAGCAAATCACACAAAGTTTTTGGGATAGTGGAGACACTTGCACCCAAATCACACAACGCAAAGCATTCATGATTTTTAATTTTTATTTTGATAGTAGGTTCCCACTCATCATAAAGCTTTCTAGGGATAGAAACTTCTAACTCAAGTTTTTCTTCATAAGATTGCATCAAAGCATCAACTATGTGTTTGGTGAAAGCTTTATTTTGACTATAAGCATGCAGAGAATTTAGTACGGATTGCAACAAGGAAATACAATCAATCGAAGAGCAATTATCATAATTGAATCCCTTCAAATCCAAAGTAGTGGGTTCATCACTATGCAAAGTTTTAATCTCTTCACTCCCACTTTTAACAATTTTAGCATCAAGATCTAAAAACTCCGAATCATTGGGACACCTTAAAGTAGAATCATCTCCAATCCTATCTTCATCAAGATTTATGCTGGAAAACAAGGATCTAATAGGAGACACATCAATAACTTTCAGATCTTCATTTTTTTCATGATAACTAGAAGAACTCGCTTTAATATAATCCTCTCTTTTAGCACGCATCCTAGTGGTTCTTTCTTTGCATTCATCAATGGAAATTCTCATGGCTTTTAGAGACTCGTTGATATCATGCTTAGGTGGGATAGATCTAAGTTTCAAAGAATCAACATCAAGAGTAATTGTATCCACACTTCTAGCCAGTTCATCAATCTTAAGCAATTTCTCTTCAAGCATAGCATTGAAATTCTTTTGCGAGATCATAAACTCCTTAACACTAGTTTCAAATTCAGAAGGCATCCTTCCATAAGAGTTGTTGTAGGAATTACCATAATTATTAGAGGAATTACTAAGAAAAGGCCTAGGGTTAAAATTCCCTCTATAAGCATTGTTACCAAAATTATTCCTACCAACAAAATTCACATCCAAAGATTCATTGTTATTTTCAATCAAAGTGGCCAAAGGCATATCATTAGGATCAGAAGAAGCACTCTTAGCAGCAAATAATTTCATAAGTTCATCCTTCTTTCCACTCAAAACACTAATTTCTTCAATAGCATGCACTTTTTTACTAGTAGATCTTTCGGTGTGCCATTGAGAATAATTAACCATAATATTATCTAGGAGTTTGGTAGCTTCTCCAAAGGTAGTTTCCATGAAAGTGCCTCCGGCGGCCGAATCTAAAAGATTTCTAGAAGCAAAATTCAAGACATCATAAAAGTTCTGAATAATCATCCATAGATTCAAACCATTTGTAGGGAAATTATGTATCATTAATTTCGTTCTCTCCCAAGCTTGTGCAACATGCTCACGATCTAGTTGCTTAAAATTCATAATATCATTTCTAAGAGAGATGATCTTAGCAGGAGGGAAATACTTAGAGATAAAAGCATATTTGCACTTATTCCACGAATCAATACTATTTCTAGGCAAAGAAGAAAACCAAGTTTTAGCACGATCTCTAAGTGAAAACGGAAATAAATTCAATTTAACAATATCATTATCTGTATCCCTTTTCTTTTGCATATCACTCAAATCAACAAAGTTGTTTAGATGGGTAGTGGCATCTTCACTAGGAAGGCCTGAGAATTGATCTTTCATGACAAGATTCAACAAAGCAGCATTGATCTCACAAGATTCGGCATCGGTAATAGGAGCAATCGGAGTGCTAATAAAATCATTATTGTTGGTATTGGAGAAGTCACACAATTTGGTATTGTTTTGAGCCAAAGTGACAAGCAAGCAATCCAACACGCAAGCAAAGAAAAGGCAAGCGAACGAGAAACACACGGCGGAAGAAGGGCAAATAAAATGGCAAGGGTGAAGTGGGGGAGAGGAAAACGAGAGGCAAAAAATGTAATGCGAAGGATAAGGGTTTGTGGTAGGTACTTGGTATATGACTTTTGCATAAACCTCCCCGGCAACAGCGCCAGAAATTCTTCTTGCTACTTCTCGAGCTTGCGTTGTATTCCCTCGAAGAGGAAAGGGAGATGCAGCACAATAGCATAAATATTTCCCTCAGTTTTTGAGAACCAAGGAATCAATCTAGTAGGAGACCACGCGCTAGTCCCTCGCACCTGCACAAACAAATAAGAACTTCGCAGCCAACGCGATAAGGGGTTGTCAATCCCTTTACAGTCATTCACGAAAGTGAGATCTGATAGAGATGATAGTTTATATTTTTGGTATTTTTTGATTAAAAGAACAGAAAGTAAAAGCGGAAAAAGTAAAGTAGATGTAGATTGATATGTTGAGAATAGTCCTGGGGGCCATTGTGTTCTCTAGTGGCTTCTCTCATGATAGCGATATTCTACGGCGGGTAAACAAATTACTGTCGAGCAATTAATAGAAAAGCGAATAATTATGAGACTATCTAGGCATGATCATTGTATATAGGCATCACGTCCGAGACAAGTAGACCGACTCCTGCCTGCATCTACTACTATTACTCCACACATCGACCGCTATCCAGCGTGCTTCTAGTGTATTGAGTTCATAAGAAAAGAGTAACGCCTTAAGCAAGATGACATGATGTAGAGGGATAAACTCAAGCAATATGATATAAACCCCATCTTTTTATCCTCGATGGCCACAATATAATACGTGCCTTGCTGCCCCTACTATCACTGGGAAAGGACACCACAAGATTGAACCCAAAGCCAAGCACTTGTCCCATTGCAAGGACTATTGATCTAGTAGGCCAAACCAAACCAATAATTCGAAGAGACTTGCAAGGATATTATGAGAACACATAAAGAGTTCAGAAAAGAACCAAATATTTCTCATAGATAATCTTGATCATAAATCCACAATTCATCGGATCTCGACAAACACACCGCAAAAAGAGATTACATCAAATAGATCCCCTCGAAGACCGAGGAGAACTTTGTATTGAGATCCAAGGAGAGAGAAGAAGCCATCTAGATACTAGCTATGGACCCGAAGGTCTGTGGTAAACTACTCACAACTCATGGTGAGGTGATGATGATGATGTAGAAGCACTCCGTGATGGATCCCCCCTCCGGTGGAGCTCCGGAACAGGCCCCAAGATGGGATCTCACGGGAACAGAAGGTTACAGCGGTGGAACTAGGTTTTTTTCTTCTCCTCTGATGATTTTGGGGTACGTAGGTTTATATAGGAGGAAGGAGGGCACCGGTGGCCTTACATGGGACCCACGAGGCAGAGGGGCATGCCCTAGGGGGACGCGCCCCCCACCCTCGTGGGTACCACGTCAGCCCTACTCCATGGTTCTCAAGTCTCCCGTGTGTGATTTTCTCCAAAAATATCTCTCCTGAACGTTTCATTCCATTTGGACCCCGTTTGATATTCCTTTTCTTTAAAACCCTAAAACAGGCAAAAAACAGCAATCTGGACTGGGCCTTTGGGTTAGTAGGTTAGTCCCAAAAATAATATAAAAGTGTATGACAAAGCCCATTGAACATCCAAAACATCATAAATAATAGCATGGAACAATCAAAAATTATAGATACGTTGGAGACGTATCAATGCGTTCCAATGAGTGTTCCGGCTCGCGGCGGGTATCATTATTTTCTGACATTCACAGATGATTTGAGCAGATATGGGTATATCTACTTGATGAAGCACAAGTCTGAAACATTTGAAAAATTCAAAGAATTTCAGAGTGAAGTAAAGAATCATTGTAACAAGAAAATAAAGTTTCTACGATCTGATCGCGGAGGCGAATATTTGAGTTACGAGTTTGGTCTTCATTTGAAACAATGTGGAATAGTTTCACAACTCATGCCACCTGGAACACCACAGCGTAATGGTGTGTTCGAACGTCGTAACCATACTTTATTGGATATGGTGTGATCTATGATGTCTCTTACCGATTTACCACTATCGTTTTGGGTTATGCTTTAGAGACAACGTTCACGTTAAATAGGGCACCATCTAAATCTTTTGAGACGACACCTTATGAACTGTGGTTTGGCAAGAAACCCAAGATGTCGTTTCTTAAAGTTTGGGGCTGCGATGCTTATGTGAAAAAGCTTCAACCTGATAAGCTCAAACCCAAGTCGGAGAAATGTTCTTCATAGGATACCCAAAGGAAATTGTTGGGTACACCTTCTATCACAGATCCGAAGGCAAGATATTCATTGCTAAGAATGGATCCTTTCTAGAGAAGGAGTTTCTCTCGAAAGAAGTGAGTGGGAGGAAAGTAGAACTTGATGAGGTAATTGTACCTTCTCCCAAATTGGAAAGTAGTTCATCACATAAAATAGTTCCAGTGATTCCTACACCAATCAGTGAGGAAGCTAATGATGATGATCATGAAAATTCAGATCAAGTTACTACTGAACCTCGTAGGTGAACCAGAGTACGTTTTGCACCAGCGTGGTACGGTAAACCTGGTCTGGAAGTCATGTTACTAGACCATGATGAACTTACGAACTATGAGGAAGCGGTGATGAGCCCAGATTCCGCAAAATGGCATGAGGCCATGAAATTTGAGATGGGATCCATGTATGAGAACAAAGTGTGGAATTTGGTTGACTTGCCTGATGATCGGCAAGCCATTGAAAATAAATGGATTTTTAAGAGGAAGACCGACGCTGATGGTAATGTTACTATCTACAAAGCTCGACCTGTTGCGAAAGGTTTTCGACAAGTGCAAGGAGTTGACTACAATGAGACTTTCTCACCCGTAGCGATGCTTTAGTCTGTCCAAATCATGTTAGCAATTGCCGCATTTTATGATTATGAAATATGGCAAATGGATGTCAAAACTGCATTCCTTAATGGATATCTCAAAGAAGAGTTGTATATGATGCAACCAGAAGGTTTTGTCGATCCTAATGGTGCAGACAAAGTGTGCAAGCTCCAGCGATCCATCTATGGACTGGTGCAAGCATCTCAGAGTTGGAATATACGCTTTGATGAGGTGATCAAAGCATATGGTATTATACAGACTTTTGGAGAAGCCTGTATTTACAAGAAAGCGAGTGGGTGCTTTGTAGCGTTTCTGATATTATATGTAGATGACATATTGTTGATTAGAAATGATAAAGAATTTATGGATAGTATAAAATGATACTTGAATAAGATTTTTTCAATGAAAGACCTGGATGAAGCTGCTTATATATTGGGCATCAAGATCTATAGAGAGAGATCAAGACACTTAATTGGACTTTGACAAAGCACAAACCTTGATAAAGTTTTGAAGAAGTTCAAAATGGATTAGTCAAAGAAAGGGTTCTTGCCTGTGTTACAAGGTGTGAAGTTGAGTAAGACTCGATGCCCGACCACTGCAGAACATATAGAGAAAATGAAAGTTATTCCCTATGCTTCAGCCATAGGTTCTATCATGTATGCAATGTTGTGTACCAGACTTGATGTGTGCCTTGCTACAAGTCTAGCAGGGAGGTACTGTCGTGGAATTAGCACGGCAGATGTCCGGTTTAGCGGACTTAGTCGTGAGGCCGCGCATCTATGTAGTAGCTTGAGAGGGGTTGAGTTGTAATGCCCCGGATGTAATACTTTCCCTTTTGGGTATATAATATATCTCCGGCTTCATCTATTTCCATTCCGGGTTCTTTGTCTTTCGGGTTTTCGTCGTGTTGTTGTGTGCGTGTGTGGCATTCATTCATATCATGTAGACATGTGCATTGCATTGCATTTGTGTTGTCGGTTGCATCCGGTTCCACGCGTTTTTCCCGTTGTCCGTTTCGCATTCCGGAGCTCCCTCACGTGTCCGTGACGTCCCGTAGACCTACTTTGTTGTTTGGGCGTGTAACGTTACCGGTGTGCCGCGAGGTTGTTGTGTGTGTTGTTGTTTTGTGGTGTGCAACCCGCCTCTCAAATCTCGTCGCGTTTGGACTCCGTTGGCTATCCTATCCGTTATTCATGTGGGTCCAAAGTGCCTTCACTTCGTGTCCCGGAAACACCCCTACTGCAGTCTACTACCTTCTCCTAGGCCCATCTAGACTACCCCCGTGATCGGATCCGTCGGATCGCGATCGGAGGGCTCCTAACACCCCCAGATCCCCTAACCCTAAAAACTGCTATATATTAGACCCTAGTCTAATTTTGGCATCTCTATCTTCTTCCTCCTCCTTCCCCAAAAAAATCTGGATCTAACTCCCTTCCTCTCCATCTGGCCAGTTCCCGAGGAAACCAGTCAGATTCGCCGCAAGTTCCTTCGATTCGCAAGGTCAGCGCGCCAGGGATCGATCCCGCCGGCCCAGGTCTTCCTCGGCCACTCCCTTCGACCGCCCCAAGCCGCCGTGCTCCCGCTCGCCCGAGGCCTCGGCGCCTCCCTCCCTCGACCGGTCCTCCAGCGAGGACCACTTCGCCGCCGCCAAGGCCCAGTTCGGCCTCCCGCCTCCCGCCACTTCCACCGCCTCGTTGGGCCAGACGCCGCGAGCGGGCCGCCTCCACAGTCTGCCTCGCCCGCGCCTCCAGGAGCCAGGCCGCGCCTCGCCCTGACCGCCCGTCGCCCGGCCCAGCAGGCTGGGCCTCCCAGCCGCCAAGGCCGCTAGCTCCGCGAGGCCTCCTCGCGGGCCCCCGCCAGTCGGGCCGCGCGCCAGCCGCTGGGCGCCTTCGCGGGCCGCCCTCCCTGCCGGCCCGTCCCGCAGCTCCGAGCCAGCCCAGCCGAAGCCCAGCCGCCGGCCCGTCGTTTTATTTTCCCAGATCAGATCTGAGTGGAGGTTGACCCCTATATCTCTAAGTCCCAGATCTGTTACTGTGATGCCTTTTTCAAACTGTTGTAACTTCTAGTGTGGTGCTCCGTTTCGCGCATATAGCATGTCCAGACGTTCGTGGGATCGTGCTCTACGTTTCATCTGATGTTGTCATGCATGTTAGAGATCATCTAGGTGCTTGTTTTGCTGTTGCAAGAGTGCATCATGATACAAACTGCTGCTATGTGATGTTTTTATGCCATCTTTGCCATGTGATATCTTTTAGCTCGTTTGTCCGAATGATGCAAATGATATGTCCACGTGTTCGTCTTGCCATGCTCTACGTGTTGTATGTGCTAGGTAGCATGTTAGATTTATTCTTGCCATATTTATCATCGTTGCAAAGTGCCATGTGGCTGTGATGTTGTTTCACTTGTTATGAAATGCCATCTTGTTGAGCTCGTTGCTATCGTTGTGTTTATCTCCATGATGCATGCTTGTGTGTTTCGGGTTCACCTTAATGTGTACTTTGATGAGGTGCTTACGTCTTGCCATGTTTAGTTTCGAGGTGACTTAAACATGCTCTTTTAGATGCCATGATGAAATTGCTGTTTTAGGACTTAGTGGATTTTCACTAAGTCTGAAATCTGTAACGTTCCGATGCCATGTTCGTGTGATGTTCTAGGACAAACCATGTTAGTTTTGGAGTGGATCTTGATTGTTCCTTGTAGTATATATTGTTGTCTTTCCATTCATGTCCTCACATGTCTATTTAAGTGGCTGTAGCATGTTTATCTTTTGCTCCAAAGTTTCAATAAAATTCTGCTGCCAGAATTTTATTGTCAAGTTCAATATGTCCAAGATCATTGCTATTGATCCGTGTCTCCGTTGGGGGTGCACCATTGGACTTAGTTGCTGTAGTATATGTCTAGTTTGTGTTCATGTCCTTTTCCATGTTATTTGAATGCTGTAGCTCAATTATTTTGAGCACCGAAGTTGCTATGTTGCTGTAATTTTCAGTTTTCGCTCATTTCTTGTTTCGGGCATAACTTTTAGCCCGTAACTCCGATTTCAGCGAATCTTACATGAAACTTGATTGATTTTCCGTGTAGCTTAATAATATCAGATTGTTATCATGTTTTGAGGAGTTTTGCTTGAGTGCTATTTTACGTGCTCCGTGTGCATCCTTAGTGCATCCATCTTGCATTCATCTTTTTTCGAGTGCGCATTGCATCTTGTTGATTGGTGCTTGGTGTGATTGTTTTGTTTAGAGCCGGAAGCAGAGTCCGAGTTCAAGTACGAGCACGAGGTTTCCAACGAGGTTGAGCACGAGGACCCTTCTTACGATTCGAACGACTTCTCTTCAGGCAAGATGACCGAACCCCGATAACATTACTATCTTTGCCTATTGCTAGTAGTCTCGATCTATAGTTTTGCCTCGATGCCCATGATCTTCTTGTCAGCCTCCTACTTGTAAACCATTTCCATGTTTAACCAACCTACCTATGCAAACCGTTGCTTGGCTAAGTACGCTTCGCTCAGCCCTTCTTATAGCGTTGCTAGTTGCAGGTGAAGATCGAAGATGCTTGCTTCATTTTGAAGTTTGGTTGGGTTTTATCACACTATATAAATGCTTAAAATGAAATCATCTATATATTGGCAAGGGTGGAAGGCTAAGCCTTTTGCTTGGTGATTTGTTCCACTCATGCCGTTAGGATCCGTATAAGCCGGTGTTATGTTCCTTGATTATGCGTTCCTAACACGGTTGGGGTGTATGGGACCCCCTCGATAAACCGCTAAGTGCTAAGTCTTTTCCAGCAAGTCCCAACATTGGTACTATTTGCCTAATAACAAACTAAACTTGCATAGGGAGTTATAAACCCTTTTTCTTAATCAACAACCCCGGGCCAGTGCTCCACATGAGTGTTGGTCCGAAACGGGGAGTCTGCGGGGCCACCTCAAGGAAACTCGAGGTTTGGTAAAAACCTGTAGAATCGCCCATCCGGTCGTGTCCTGAGACTTAGATACACGCGGCTACTATCAGGGTGTCGACACGCCGGGAGGATTTGCTGGATTAGCCTTACCTTAGTTCGGTATATCTTGGGCACGGGATTCCGAGGATACTCGGGTCTTCCCTCTTTGGAGTTGCGACTCCGCGGATCGTGGGCTTGTAATGGGTCAAGTTGGAACACCCCTGCAGGGTTTGAACTTTCGAAAGCCGTGCCCGCAGTTATGTGGAAGATGGGAGCTTGTTAATATCCGGTTGTAGATAACTTGACACAATGTTTCTAATACACTACCAGCGTGTGTTCCGTGACTGTCAATTTCCGAATAGGGATTCGGGAGTTGAACACGGAGGGGTTATGATTGATGAGCTTGTAGCTAGGATCACTTCGTGATCACTTCTCGCCGAGGCTTTCTCTTCTCGCTCTCACTCACGTAAGCTAGATGCTAGTTGCTGCTGCAGACACTTATTCTTTTGTTCAGCCTTATCCTCTCCCAAAGGCTTAAATAGTCTTGTTACCCGGAAACGGGATTGCTGAGTCCTCTGTGGCTCACAGTTACTTCACCACACCAGATGCAGGTCCAGCTGTGAGCTATCCAGGTGATGGCACCGAGCTGGATTGGGAGTACGACGAGGAGCGTAGTCGGTACTATGTGCGATACCCGGATGATCAGTAGTGGAGACTCTTACTAGGATTCGATCCGCCTGTGGTTTATTTATTTAAGTTTGGTATCTTGCATTTGGATTTTGCCCTTAGAGGGTTGTGATGTTCTTAATGTATGATGATTGAGACATGTTATGTAATTGTGTGACGTGGCGAGTGTAAGCCAACTATTTATGTTTACAATCCCCTCTTTTACATGAGTTGTGCAAAGATTACCAAACTTGAGATCATTCTAGGATGGACTTATGCCTTTAAGTCGTGCCTCGACACGTAGGAGGTATAACTCCATCCTGGGCATTACAAGTTGGTATCAGAGCCTTCTCCGACCTAGGAGCCCCCACTGTTTGATCGAATCGTTGACGGTCGAGTCTAGGCACACACTGAAAACTTTTTGAATCCTATATTATATTGGAGAGTAGGATTTCTTTGCTTCTCATCCCCTTTCTCTCTGGTGAGGACTCCTGACGACTACTCTTGTCTCTCCTATCTTCAAAAATTGCACAAATTTTTTTTTAGGAATCCCGCGAGTATTCTGGGATTGTTTCGATGTTCTTGTGACAAGGATATTGTTCTCGATGCCTCCTGTTCCCGGGGAGTTGAGCTTCGGGGTATTGTCGTCACAAGCATATCGCGGCAGTACTAAATACTTAAGACGGCCGACATCGAAAATCTCTCCTATACGGCCAGTGACAAGATAACCCCGACATCACCCAGTACTGGGGAGGTAGTTCGGGAGTATTGCCATAGCTTGTTATAGTGGATGCTTTTCGAAGGTCCAAGGTACACAGTTTCCGAGAAAGACTGGTTATGTGTTGAAGGATGGATACACCTGGATGTAGGTTTAGAGTTGATTGCGCGGTGCTTCCCGTGTATCCCCAACACCTGATTGCATAACTGGAATCTTTCGGAAATTTATAGGTGGGTTTATCCAGTAGATCGTTGGCATTCTTCCAACGAATGCAGGTTAGTGAGTTCGGGGTTCTACATTGAGTGAAGTGGTATTATGACCGATGTTACTATCAGGAGTTGCGTCTTAAAGGGTCCTTGGCTATGCTGATCCGGGGATTGCAAAACCTTTTCGTAACGCGTTCATATGCTTTCAGCACAAAGATGTTAGAACGAAACTCCTCTCTTGTGTTTGTTCCCGTCCGTACCTTGTTGTTTTCTTATTTTCCTTTTTGTCCCCTATGTGGCTTCTCGTGAAGATTGATGTTATCATTTAACTGAGAATTTCATTCGTTCGTCTTGTTCGAATGATTTCATTCGTTCTTATTGTTCGAATGATTATTGTGAAGACTTGTTGCAATTCATTCCATTGATTCAGCTTATACCTTTTGTCAATCAATTACTGATTCGTGGTCATCTCTTACAGGATGGCTCCAAAAAAGGTTCCCAACGCTAACCCAGAGGGTGAAGAGGTCCCAGATCGTCCTCCTTCCCCTCCTCCTCCGCCTGAGGCTTGGAGAGCAATTATGCAGACTACAGCTCAGAACACCCAGTTGATGATGCAGATGATGCAGCAGATGCAAGCTAATCAAGCTAATCAGGGTATTCCAGGGAACCAAGGCAACTTCTTCAACCAGCAGCACCATGCTACTCTCAACCTGTTCTTGGCCAACAATCCTAAAGCTTTCAGTTACTGTGTCGACCCTCTTGATGCCGAAGATTGGTTAACGGACATTAAGAAGCATTTTGAGTGCAGTAACGTAAGAGAAGAGGATTATGTGAAGTTTGCAGCCTTCCAACTGAAAGATCAAGCAGCTGACTGGTGGCAGCAGTACAAAGACTCCAGGCCGGGTCAAGTGATCTCTTGGGAGAATTTCTGCAAGGACTTTCGCTCGCACCACATTCCAACAAGTGTCATCGAGGGTATGCGTGAGCAATTCCGCAACCTGAAGCAGGGCTCCATGTCAGTCTATCAGTATAATGTCAAGTTCCAAAACCTTGCCCGTTATGCTAAGTAAGACATTCCTGATGCCAAGAGTAAAATCTACCAGTTCCGTGGAGGTCTCAAAGATGAACTTCAGCTTGCTCTCACTTTGTTCGAGCCGGATGAATTCGACAAGTTCTATAGCATGGCTTTGAAACAAGAAGCAGCTCAGCTTAAGATGGAGGCTTCTAAGAAGAGAATTCGAGATGCCGTTCACTCTTCCTCATCGTCTCAGATGGTCTCGAAGCATCAGAAATTCTGGCTTCCTCCTCCTTAGTGATTCGAGCTCCATACAACAACTCCAACAACTCCAACAACAAGAACTCTAGTGATCGTGGTTTCTCCCACCCACCCAACCCGAGCAACCAGTTGAAGAAGTAGTTTCAGTCTCAAGGCTCCAAGTCAAGTGGCTCTCATTTCCGTCCTCTCTCAGAAGTGACTTGAAACAAGTGCACTCAGAAAGGTCACTATGCCAACAGATGTCCGAATCCGAAGCGTCTTCCACCTCCTCCACCTGTGAGTTCAGCTATTGTCAGGCATGATCCAAAGGCAGCAAGGGTCAATCTGATGAATGCAGCACAAGCGGAGAATTCTTCTGATGTCATTTTGGGTAACCTTCCAGTTAACTCTTTTCCTGCTAAAGTGTTATTTGATTCGGGTGCTTCACATTCTTTCATGTCATTCCCTTTTGCATCCAAGTATAATGTGGGCACCATGGCCTTGCCAAAGGAGTTGCAAGTGATTTCTCCGGGAAGATGCATGACTTCTAGATTATATGCTCCGGATGTTTCTATTCACATGGGATATTATCGATTTTTGGCTTCTCCGGTGGTTCTTGGTAATTCTGACATTGACCTCATCCTCGGAATGGATTGGCTTTCTCAGCACGATGCTCACATTGATTGTGCACAGAAGGAAGTCAAGATGACTCATTCTGATGAAGATGTGATTATCTTTGCCTCAAGGGATAACACTATCAGGCTTTTCTCTCTCAATGATAAGGGCGAAATTAATGCCATATCTCAAATTCCGGTGGTGAACGAATATCAAGACGTCTTTCCTGAAGAACTTCCAGGCATGCCTCCACACCGTCAGGTGGAATTCGTTATTGAACTCGAGCCGGGTACTGAGCCAGCATGCCGGCGTCCGTACAAGCTCTCTCCGGATGAATTGAAGGAATTGAAGAAGCAGCTTGATAAGCAGGAGAGTATGGGTCTCATCAGACCTAGTACGTCTCCATGGGGCTGTGGTGTCTTATTTGTCAAGAAGAAAGATGGCATAGAGCGACTCTGTGTTGATTACCGGCCATTGAACAAGAAGACAATAAAGAACAAGTATCCGCTCCCCAACATCAATGAACTCTTTGAGCAGCTCAAAGGAGCTAAAGTGTTCTCTAAGCTTGACCTCCGAATGGGCTATCATCAAATTCGCATTCGCGAGGAAGACATTCCCAAGACGGCCTTCAGAACGAGCTATGGTTCATACGAGTATACCGTCATGTCCTTCGGTCTCGCCAATGCTCCTCCTACCTTGTCAAGGATGATGCATTACATCTTCAACCCCTATACTGGCGAGTTTGTGCTTGTGTATCTGGATGATATTCTGGTGTTTTCCAAGAATGAAGAAGATCACGAAAAGCACTTACGTCTGGTTCTTGATCGACTCCGAGAGCATAAATTCTATGCCAAGTTCTCCAAGTGCGAGTTTTGGCTCGATAAGGTTTTATACCTGGGCCACATCATCTCAGCTGACGGTATTGCGGTTAATCCCGAGAAAGTTGAAGCAATTGTCAACTGGGAAGCTCCTCAGAACGTCAAGCAGCTCCGCAGTTTTCTGGGTCTTGCCAGCTATTGCAGAAGGTTCGTTGAGAACTTCTCCAAGATTGCCAAGCCTCTCTCCAACTTGCTTCAGAAGAATGTCAAATACTTTTGGTCTCCAGAGTGTGAAGTGGCATTCAAAACTCTCAAAGATAAGCTTGTCTCTGCTCCAGTTCTGACTCCTCCAGATGAGTCCAAGCCCTATGAAGTATTCTGTGATGCTTCTCTTCAAGGTCTTGGTGGTGTGCTTATGCAAGATAAGAGAATTGTGGCATACACTTCTCATCAGCTCAAGCCAAGTGAGAAGAACTATCCCACACATGATCTCGAGTTAGCAGCTGTGGTACATGCTTTGATTACGTGGAGACATCTGTTGTTGGGCAGAAAGGTCGACATCTTCACTGATCACAAGAGCTTGAAGTACATCTTCACACATCCGCATCTGAACCTCCGTCAGACTCGTTGGGTTGAAATGATCCAAGAGTATAATCCTAGCATTGAATACACTCCTGGCAAGGCAAATGTGATTGCAGATGCTTTGAGCAGAAAGGCATATTGCAACAGCCTTCTTATCAAGCCGTGCCAGCCTGAGCTTTGTGAAGCTTTCAGGAAACTCAACCTTCAAGTTGTTCCGCAGGGTTTTCTTGCAAATCTTCAAATTGCTCCTACCTTGGAAGATCAAGTCCGTGAGGCCCAGCTCAGTGATACCATGGTGAAGAAAGTGAAACATGCTATTGCAAAGGGCATTCCGGAATACAAGTGCTTCCGTGTTGATGAGAGAGATACCTTGTTCTTCGAGGACAGACTCGTTGTTCCCAAAGGTGATCTCAGGAAGCTCTTAATGGAAGAAGCTCATGATTCTCTCCTTTCCATTCATCCTGGCAGTTCCAAGATGTACCAAGACCTCAAGCAGTCTTACTGGTGGACACGCATGAAAAGGGAGATTGCCCAATTCGTGAATGAATGTGTTGTGTGCAGAAGAGTGAAAGCAGAACATCAACGTCCAGCCGGTCTTCTCCAACCTCTTCCTATCCCCGAGTGGAAGTTCGACCACATTGAAATGGACTTCGTCACTGGCTTTCCTAAATCCAAGCGAGGAAATGATGCTATCTTCGTGGTGATTGACAAGCTTACCAAAGTCGCTCACTTTCTTCCAGTCAAAGAATCAATCAATGCAGCTCAATTGGCAGAGCTGTACACTTCCAGAATTGTGTCCCTACATGGCATTCCTCAAGTTATATCCTCAGACCGTGGAAGCTTGTTCACATCAAGGTTCTGGGACTCCTTTCAGTCCGCCATGGGCACTAAGATCAGGTTCAGCACTGCATTTCACCCTCAGACTAGTGGTCAAGTCGAGCGCGTGAATCAGATTCTAGAAGACATGCTCAGAGCCTGTGTCATCTCCTTCGGCATGAAATGGGAAGACTGCCTTCCATTTGCCGAGTTCTCTTACAACAACAGCTTTCAAGCAAGGGCAGGCAAAGCACCGTTTGAAATTCTCTATGGCAGAAAGTGCCGTACCCCTCTCAACTGGTCTGAAACAGGCGAACGCCAACTTCTTGGCAATGACTTAATATCAGAAGCCGAAGAAATGTGCAAAGTCATACGTGAGAATCTCAAGGCCGCTCAGTCGCGTCAGAAGAGCTACTATGACGGCAAGCATCGTGATTTGGCCTTCAACATCGGTGATCATGTCTATCTCCGAGTTTCTCCGATGAAAGGAACCCAAAGATTCGCTATCAAAGGAAAACTTGCTCCTAGATACGTCGGGCCTTTCAAGATTCTTGGCAAAAGAGGCGACCTAGCATATCAACTTGAGCTCCCTCCCAACTTCGCAAATGTTCATGATGTCTTCCATGTGTCTCAACTCCGCAAATGCTTCAAGGCACCTGAGCGCATGATTCCGTTTGAAGAGATTGATCTTCAACAAGACCTGTCCTACCGAGAGCATCCAGTTGCCATTCTCGAAGAAACCGAACGCAAGACCCGCAACAAGTCCATCAAATTTCTGAAAGTCAAGTGGTCACATCGCACCGACCGAGAAGCTACCTGGGAACGAGAAGATCATCTTCGTTCCGAGTACCCTTCCTTTTTCCAGTCCTAGATCTCGGGACGAGATCTTTTTGTAGTAGAGGAGAGTTTGTAATGCCCCGGATGTAATACTTTCCCTTTTGGGTATATAATATATCTCCGGCTTCATCTATTTCCATTCCGGGTTCTTTGTCTTTCGGGTTTTTGTCGTGTTGTTGTGTGCGTGTGTGGCATTCATTCATATCATGTAGACATGTGCATTGCAATGCATTTGTGTTGTCGGTTGCATCCGGTTCCACGCGTTTCTTCCCGTTGTCCGTTTCGCGTTCCGGAGCTCCCTCACGTGTCCGTGACGTCCCGTAGACCTACTTTGTTGTTTGGGTGTGTAACGTTACCGGTGTGCCGCGAGGTTGTTGTGTGTGTTGTTGTTTTGTGGTGTGCAACCCGCCTCTCAAATCTCGTCGCGTTTGGACTCCGTTGGCTATCCCATCCGTTATTCGTGTGGGTCCAAAGTGCCTTCACTTCGTGTCCCGTAAACACCCCTACTGCAGTCTACTACCTTCTCCTAGGCCCATCTAGACTACCCCCGCGATCAGATCCGTCGGATCGCGATCGGAGGGCTCCTAACACCCCCAGATCCCCTAACCCTAAAAACTGCTATATATTAGACCCTAGTCTAATTTTGGCATCTCTATCTTCTTCCTCCTCCTTCCCCAAAAAAATCTGGATCTAACTCCCTTCCTCTCCATCTGGCCAGTTCCCGAGGGAACCAGCCAGATCCGCCGCAAGTTCCTTCGATTCGCAAGGTCAGCGCGCCAGGGATCGATCCCGCCGGCCCAGGTCTTCCTCGGCCACTCCCTTCGACCGCCCCAAGCCACCGGGCTCCCGCTCGCCCGAGGCCTCGGCGCCTCCCTCCCTCGACCGGTCCTCCAGCGAGGACCACTTCGCCGCCGCCAAGGCCCAGTTCGGCCTCCCGCCTCCCGCCACTTCCACCAGGCCCGAGTCGCCCCGGCCCACCTCCCTTCGGCCGCCGCCGCGCCAGGGAGGCTTCGCTCCTTCCCCGCCTCGTTGGGCCAGACGCCGCGAGCGGGCCGCCTCCACCGTCTGCCTCGCCCGCGCCTCCAGGCGCCAGGCCGCGCCTCGCCCTGACCGCCCGTCGCCCGGCCCAGCAGCCTGGGCCTCCCAGCCGCCAAGGCCGCTAGCTCCGCCAGGCCTCCTCCCGGGCCCCCGCCAGCCGGGCCGCGCGCCAGCCGCTGGGCGCCTTCGCGGGCCGCCCTCCCCGCCGGCCCGTCCCGCAGCTCCGAGCCAGCCCAGCCGAAGCCCAGCCGCCGGCCCGTCGTTTTTTTCCCAGATCAGATCTGAGTGGAGGTTGACCCCTATATCTCTAAGTCCCAGATCTGTTATTCTGTGATGCCTTTTTCAAACTGTTGTAACTTCTAGTGTGGTGCTCGGTTTCGCGCATATAGCATGTCCAGACGTTCGTGGGATCGTGCTCTACGTTTCATCTGTTGTTGTCATGCATGTTAGAGATCATCTAGGTGCTTGTTTTGCTGTTGCAAAAGTGCATCATGATACAAACTGCTGCTATGTGATGTTTTTATGCCATCTTTGCCATGTGATATCTTTTAGCTCGTTTGTCCGAATGATGCAAATGACATGTCCACGTGTTCGTCTTGCCATGATCTACGTGTTGTATGTGCTAGGTAGCATGTTAGATTTATTCTTGCCATATTTATCATCGTTGCAAAGTGCCATGTGGCTGTGATGTTGTTTCACTTGTTATGAAATGCCATCTTGTTGAGCTCGTTGCTATCGTTGTGTTTATCTCCATGATGCATGCTTGTGTGTTTTGGGTTCACCTTAATGTGTACTTTGATGAGGTGCTTACCTCTTGCCATGTTTAGTTTCGAGGTGACTTAAACATGCTATTTTAGATGCCATGATGAAATTGCTGTTCTAGGACTTAGTGGATTTTCACTAAGTCTGAAATCTGTAACGTTCCGATGCCATGTTCGTGTGATGTTCTAGGACAAACCATGTTAGTTTTGGAGTGGATCTTGATTGTTCCTTGTAGTATATATTGTTGTCTTTCCATTAATGTCCTCACATGTCTATTTAAGTGGCTGTAGCATGTTTATCTTTTGCTCCAAAGTTTCAATAAAATTCTGCTGCCAGAATTTTATTGTCAAGTTCAATATGTCGAAGATCATTGCTATTGATCCGTGGCTCCGTTGGGGGTGCACCTTTGGACTTAGTTGCTGTAGTATATGTCTAGTTTGTGTTCATGTCCTTTGCCATGTTATTTGAATGCTGTAGCTCAATTATTTTGAGCTCCGAAGTTGCTATGTTGCTGTAATTTTCAGCTTTCGCTCATTTCTTGTTTCGGGCATAACTTTTAGCCCGTAACTCCGATTTTAGCGAATCTTACATGAAACTTGATTGATTTTCCGTGTAGCTTAATAATATCAGATTGTTACCATGTTTTGAGGTGTTTTGCTTGAGTGCTATTTTACGTGCTCCGTGTGCATCCTTAGTGCATCCATCTTGCATTCATCTTTTTTCGAGTGCGCATTGCATCTTGTTGATTGGTGCTTGGTGTGATTGTTTTGTTTAGAGCCGGAAGCAGAGTCCGAGTTCGAGTACGAGCACGAGGTTTCCAACGAGGTTGAGCACGAGGACCCTTCTTACGATCCGAATGACTTCTCTTCAGGCAAGATGACCGAACCCCGATAACATTACTATCTTTGCCTATTGCTAGTAGTCTCGATCTATAGTTTTGCCTCGATGCCCATGATCTTCTTGTCAGCCTCCTACTTGTAAACCATTGCCATGTTTAACCAACCTACCTATGCAAACCGTTGCTTGGCTAAGTACGTTTCGCTCAGCCCTTCTTATAGCGTTGCTAGTTGCAGGTGAAGATCGAAGATGCTTGCTTCATGTTGAAGTTTGGTTGGGTTTTATCACACTATATAAATGCTTAAAATGAAATCATCTATATATTGGCAAGGGTGGAAGGCTAAGCCTTTTGCTTGGTGTTTTGTTCCACTCATGCCGTTAGGATCCGTATAAGCCGGTGTTATGTTCCTTGATTATGCGTTCCTAACACGGTTGGGGTGTATGGGACCCCCTCGATAAACCGCTAAGTGCTAAGTCTTTTCCAGCAAGTCCCAACATTGGTACTATTTGCCTAATAACAAACTAAACTTGCATAGGGAGTTATAAACCATTTTTCTTAATCAACAACCCCGGGCCAGTGCTCCACATGAGTGTTGGTCCGAAACGGGGAGTCTGCGGGGCCACCTCAAGGAAACTCGAGGTTTGGTAAAAACCTGTAGAATCGCCCATCCGGTCGTGTCATGAGACTTAGATACGCGCGGCTACTATCAGGGTGTCGACACGCCGGGAGGATTTGCTGGATTAGCCTTACCTTAGTTCGGTATATCTTGAGCACGGGATTCCGAGGATACTCGGGTCTTCCCACTTTGGAGTTGCGACTCCGTGGATGGTGGGCTTGTAATGGGTCAAGTTGGAACACCCCTGCAGGGTTTGAACTTTCGAAAGCCGTGCCCGCGGTTATGTGGCAGATGGGAGCTTGTTAATATCCAGTTGTAGATAACTTGACACAATGTTTCGAATACACTACCAGCGTGTGTTCCGTGACTGTCAATTTCCGAATAGGGATTCGGGAGTTGAACACGGAGGGGTTATGATTGATGAGCTTGTATGCTAGGATCACTTCGTGATCACTTCTCGCCGAGGCTTTCTCTTCTCGCTCTCACTCACGTAAGCTAGATGCTAGTTGCTGCTGCAGACACTTATTCTTTTCTTCAGCCTTATCCTCTCCCAAAGGCTTAAATAGTCTTTTTACCCGGAAACGGGATTGCTGAGTCCTCTGTGGCTCACAGTTACTTCACCACACCAGATGCAGGTCCAGCTGTGAGCTATCCAGGTGATGGCACCGAGCTGGATTGGGAGTACGACGAGGAGCGTAGTCGGTACTATGTGCGATACCCGGATGATCAGTAGTGGAGACTCTTACTAGGATTCGATCCGCCTGTGGTTTATTTATTTAAGTTTGGTATCTTGCATTTGGATTTTGCCCTTAGAGGGTTGTGATGTTCTTAATGTATGATGATTGAGACATGTTATGTAATTGTGTGACGTGGCGAGTGTAAGCCAACTATTTATGTTTACAATCCCCTCTTTTACATGAGTTGTGCAAAGATTACCAAACTTGAGATCCTTCTAGGATGGACTTATGCCTTTAAGTCGTGCCTCGACACGTAGGAGGTATAACTCCATCCTGGGCATTACATGAGTGGAATCGAGAGACGCAACGCAAGACAAGGGTTTAGACAGCTTCGGGCCCCGGGAAACATCATCCGGTAATAACCCTACATACTGTTTGAGGCTAGGTCTCATTATGATCATCATTGTGTCGCCGGTAAACCGGCTCTTTGTGTCTAGCCCTAGAAACTTGTGAGAACTTGTCTAAAGTTGTCCCTCTTTGGGGAGCCCTGCCCCTCCTTATATATGTTGAAGGGGCGGGTTTACATGACTAATCCTAGTAGGATTTGGATTGCTTTATTACGAGGAGTCCTAGTCTTGCTTCCTTTGTAAGAGAATATTCCTTGTGCTTTCTTCATAAACCGGCCCACCATACATGAACCGGCCTTCTGGGCCTTGGGCCTTGTCATCCATGATCCGCCTGCCGGGTTACCAGTAAATTGCCAAGTGTAAACCGTCAAGTCCGGCCGGGTCATATTTCCGGCCGGTTCATACTGCGGGGTATATCCCCGACATTAGCCCCCAGTTTAGCTTGGATTTATCCATGGTAAACTTATGCTGCAAAATAACCACAAGAATTAATTTGATAGGTTGTGCTCCGGGTTAAGAATTCTTGTAAACCGGCACTTTGATCATCTTTAAGTCCTTGTCATTTCCTCCTTGATATGTATCCATGATCTCATAGAAAATCTCCTTAGCAGATATGTTCAAATATTACCAACGCAAAAATCCACGTACTTCCTCTGAAAACCACGGGTCAATAGACCAGCTTCATAATCCGTTTGCTGATGTTGGTGTCTCATAGAAAAATATTGTAAAAGATAATCTACTTGAATCAACCTTCAATGCTCTAAATTGACAAAAATATTAGTCTTTGAAATATTTAATTGATATCCAGCCGGCTTGAAGATGCCGGCTTATGATTACCACCATTGTCGGCTTACAAAAACTGATGATTCCGGGTCATGACTGTTGCCCGCGCCGGTTCATGATTGTTGCCAATGCCGGTTCATGATTATTAATAACTCCGGGTTGCAGCCATTGGGTCATAATGATTGGTGATGCTGGGTCAAACTGGTTTGCTTCAAACAGAGAATTTGAAAAGATTTCTTCGATAATAATAATATAATACGTGTAGCCCCCAAGTCTTGAGCAGGACAAAGTGATGGCTTAAGACTTGCCTCAATATAAATGTTGCAACTTTGAAGAAATCCAAATTGTTCTCTCAGTCACTTGTAGAGATTGAATATTCCACATATATAGCCCCCAAGTGTCGGGTTGTCATGCTTGCAGCAACCTAGGACTTGTAATTTGCATGATGCTCAAAAACTTCAATCAGTGTAGCCCCCAAGTGCCGGGTCATTATGCAATAATGAGCAGGGACTTTGTAGATATAATCAAGTAAACTAACATTATATAATGTAACTTCCATCGTGGGGTTTGAACCCACGTCCACAAGGTTAAGAGCTTTGTGATTTACCAACTGAGCAGTGGACCCTTCAATATAATGGATTAATACTTGTGTACCTTGAATTGTTGACAGGAGCGATTGGTAGCCCCCAAGGGCCGGCTCAATATGATGTGATGAGTCGGGTCCTCAATAAGGCCAGTAAAAACGACTTTGCATTAGCCCCCAAGTGTCATGGTGCATGCTTGCAGCGACATGAGACTTGCATATGTGATGTAATCTTGATCTTGAATAATGTAGCCCCCAAGTGCCGGGTTGTAAGCCTGCAGCAACTCAGGACTATTCCTTTGTATAATAAATTATTTCCATCAACAATATGATATCCATTGCGCTGAAGCGACTTTGAAAACCTCAATCATAATATTGATAACCATAATAAAAATCCAGCCATGTTGGCTATTAAAGATTTGAATAATATAATCCGGTTTGAAAACCGGTTCCAGTGATATTTGATCTCAACCAGGCCGGGTTAATAAACTCCGGTCATTATCTTATCTTATACTGGCGACTTATAGTCAAAGCCAGGCCGGTTTAATAAACACCGGTCATTATCTTACCTGTGATTAAGTGTACCTGACGTCCTTAATCCGGTAGGCATAATTGAATGTGTAGATTCTGATGAGGCTCTTGGCTCTCTTGGCTCTTGCCCAATGATTGTTCCGGGTTATGATAAACGCCGGTTTAATTCATGCTGGTGTTCTATGACCAGACTTTTGTAAATACGTGGTCAACTTTGAAGTTGCCCAGCTCCGGACCAAAAAAACCATATAAAACATTGAAAAATCACAAGACACAAAACACAGTTTGCAAATAAGACCATGTAGTCGAGGCTTTTTACGATCTGCCAGGCTGCATATGTGCCAATCAATGGGTGTGACCCAAAGGGCTATGAATCTTTTCTTTTGCCATCAAAGGATGTACTCCAAGGGGCAAGAACTATTTCTTTTGCCATCAAAGGATGTACTCCAAGGGACAAGAACTTCTTCTTTTGCCATCAAAGGGATGTATCTTCCAAGGGGCAAGAAATTTTGCATTTGCCATCAAAGGAAGTACCCTAGGGACAAGAACAGTTTTTTATTTTGCCATCAAAGGGAGTGATCAACCAAGGGGCAAGGAATTTTGCATTTTTGCCATCAAAGGAAGGGCCCCTAGGGACAAGAACAATTTTTTCTTTTGCCATCAAAGGGAGTGATCAACCAAGGGGCAAGAAATTTTGCATTTGCCATCAAAGGAAGGTTCCCTAGGGACAAGAACAGTTTTTTCTTTTGCCATCAAAGGGAGTGATCAACCAAGGGGCAAGAAATTTTCCATTTGCCATCAAAGGAAGGTTCCCTAGGGACAAGAACAGTTTTTTCTTTTGGATCCGTTGCCTTCTAGTGACCGCGGGGGTAGGGTACCTATAAGAGAGTTGCGCTTGTATGGCAAGTCATGTTTGGTCCCTTATAGAATTATCCTGCATAGCAAAATAACTTGATCAAGGCATCATGTTTTTCTTGAGGATCATGATATATATCAAGAGAAGTAAATTTAGATGGATATCACCTGATGTATTTGGACCTTATGATCCTCATCAGTGCCTGTTAGCCAAACCGGTATGTTGAATAGACCGGATTGCAGGGCGGACTTACTAAGACGACCGCAGCATCAGTGGCGGCACAGACATATGAATCGGCCGCAGTTGTAAACCGGTGTGGATGCGTGAACCGGCCGTCCATTCATCAGGTAATGTGACACAGAAGAAAATGCCGTTGTAGAATATTGCCGGTGCATGTTTATATCCGCAGTATAGCAATAATTTTACCTTCCTCGTTGTGAGCCGGCGCGGATGCGAAAGATGACCGCGGCGTTGTAAACCGGAGCGATCGTGAGAGACGGCCAAGGTACTGTAAACCGGCGTGGGAATCCGTGGAATCACAACGACCACTTGTGTCGAATGATGTTTGGCGTGCCTCCATCTCCGCGGTATAGTACTATTTTGTAATGAATAATTTTCCTGCGTATAAAATACAGCAGGGCGAGGTATTTTTTGCTTGGGCGAATTAATATGTATTAAAAATAAATAGGATAGATAGCACCTGGTATTTTTCGTTATATGTGGGTGCGGTCATCTGCAGGAGCGGCAACAGCAACCGGCGGCTTCGACGCGAAACTGAGCTTGGGGCAACTTGACAACGGCGGTAGCTCACGGTGACAGGGCCGGGTCAGCAGAAAATCCGAGGCCAAAAACTGGCTGCGGCAACTTGAGGCGATCCGTTAACGAGGCGGGGACGAAGGCTGCTCGATAGTCGAGACCAAGCGCGTGCTCCGTACCCATGGTATAAACCATGTTTATAATGAATAATTGTCCTGCGAAACAATATTGCAGACCAAGGCAAAGATAAACTGTTCTTTGAAAAAAAAAAATATGTGCTAATAAAATCAACTTAGATAGACATCACCTGATGTTTCGTCGGGCGAACGTGGACACTTGCGTTTAATAATGTCGGACACAGCCAGGATGAAAAACATAGCATATGCGCTTGCCAATTTGATGGGACGTGAGAAGCGCTAGCTTGGCTGCTTCTTCTTCTCTGTATTTCTTTTAATCAAATGGCTTCGGGCAGGTTTACTTTCGCTATGCGTGGCGACTGAACCGAAGCTGAGCATAAACAGGAGCGGGGCGACGCCGGGGAACCAGCTCATGGGAGGCCAAGGAGGCGGCTCTAGCTGGAGCGGTTTGCAGATGGCATGCTGGCGAGTCATAATGGCAGCTCAACACAACGATTTGAAACAGGGGCGCGGCTCGGCCGGTGAAGCTGCTCACGCCTGGACGGCTTGCTCGGTCACGGCGGCTCAGCGATCCGGCAGAGGCGGAGGCATCGAACGGAGCCGCGGCAACTAGCAGCTTGAAGTGAAAAATCCGGCGGAGGTTTGCTCGTGACAGAGCAGAGGTGGAGTCGGCTCAACCGCTGCGGTGCGCCGGCGGAAACCAGCAGTTCGGGATTATGGCGAAAGTGGCTCAGAAACGACGGCTTGAACGAGTGGTAACTGGGCAGAGACAAGCGGCGACTCGGGCATGCTGTGAGGACGGCAAGGCGGGAGAGGTCCACGGCGTTAGGGGCAACTCGAAGTTCACCACGCTGACGACGGGTTAGCAAGGCGACTCACGTGGCAAAACTGGCAGCTTGACTCGGTGGCAATGGAAGGCGCCGGTGAGACCGTGGCAAAAACTGGCAGCTTACGAGGCTTAATGTCGAAGGAGACTGGTTTTGTGGAAGTGGCCCGCAAAGGTGGTTCCATGGCTGTGGAGGTGGCCCCCGGCAACGGAAGCAGCGACACGGAGTGGCGTGATGCGGCGGATTGGCACCTTGGAACAGAGGTGAAGTGCGACTCTGTGCGGCCCGCAGCACGGTCCGGAGGAGAAAGGCAGGCAACGCGACTGGCAATTTAACGGAGCCAGTTCATGGCAGGACCAGTGCGAGGCGGTAGGAAGCAGACGAATCCGAGTCCGGCTGTAGGTAGAATCTGATTCTGGGTCGTTGACTGTTCAATGACCAAACCCATTGTAATCCTTCCGCATCCAGATTTGAAGTGACCCTACAGCACGGTTATTCTAGACGGAAAAATATGTCCATCTCCCGGATGATGACGGCGCTTGATGAAAATCCCATCGGTCTCGCCGACGCGTGAGTATTGATGCAACCCTAATTTATGTAATTTTTCTTCATCTTCAATCTCATGGATCGTAAAATCTTCATCCGAAAAATCGCAAACTCCTCGATCCCTGAGATAGATCCCTTCAAAAACTCAACACCATCGTGCGCAGGCCCCACGGTGGGCGCCAACTGTCGTGGAATTAGCACGGCAGATGTCCGGTTTAGCGGACTTAGTCGTGAGGCCGCGCATCTATGTAGTAGCTTGAGAGGGGTTGAGCGGAATCGAGAGACGCAACGCAAGACAAGGGTTTAGACAGCTTCGGGCCCCGGGAAACATCATCCGGTAATATCCCTACATGCTGTTTCAGGCTATGTCTCATTATGATCTTCATGGTGTCGCCGGTAAACCAGCTCTTTGTGTCTAGCCCTAGAAACTTGTGAGAACTTGTCTAAACTTGTCCCTCTTTGGGGAGCCCTGCCCCTCCTTATATATGTTGAAGGGGCGGGTTTACATGACTAATCCTAGTAGGATTAGGATTGCTTTATTACAAGGAGTCCTAGACTTGCTTCCTTTGTAAGAGAATATTCCTTGTGCTTTCTTCATAAACCGGCCCACCATACATGAACCGGCCTTCTGGGCCTTGGGCCTTGTCATCCATGATCCGCCTGCCGGGTTACCAGTAAATTGCCAAGTGTAAACCGTCAAGTCCGGCCGGGTCCTATTTCCGGCCGGTTCATACCGCGGGGTATATCCCCGATAGGTACCAAAGTAATCCAGGAGTGGATCACTAGACAGCGGTCAATAACATCCTGAAGTACCTGAAAAGGACGAAGGATATGTTTATCGTTTATGGAGGTGACAAAGAGCTCGTCTTAAATGGTTACATCGATTCAAGTTTCGACACTGATCCAGATGACTCTAAGTCACAAACTGGATACGTATTTTTGTTGAACGGTGGAGCTGTCAGTTGGTGCAGTTCCAAGCAGAGCATCGTGGCGGGATATACGTGTGAAGCGGAGTACATACCTGCTTCGGAAGCTGCAAATGAAGGAGTCTGGATGAAGGAGTTCATATTCGATCTAGGTGTAATACCTAGTGCATCGGGTCCAATGAAAATCTTTTGTGACAATACTGGAGCAATAGCCTTGGCGAAGGAATCCAGGTTTCACAAGAGAACCAAGCGCATCAAGAGATGCTTTAACTCCATCCGCGATCAAGTCAAGGAGGGAGACATAGAGATTTGCAAAATACATATGGATCTGAATGTTGTAGACCCATCGACTAAGCCTCTTCCACGACCAAAAAATGATTAGCACCCAGACTCCATGGGTGTTAGAATCATTACTATGTAATCTAGATTATTGACTCTAGTGCCAGTGGGAGACTGAAGGAAATATGCCCTAGAGGCAATAGTAAAGTTGTCAGTTATATTTCCTTGTATATCATGATAAATGTCTTTTATTCATGCTAGAATTGTATTAACCAGAAACTTGATACATGTGTGAATACATAGACAAAACAAAGTATCCCTAGTATGCCTCTACTAGACTAGCTCGTTAATCAAAGATGGTTATGTTTCCTAACCATAGACATGTGTTTTCATTTCATCAACGGGATCACATCATTAGGAGAATGATGTGATGGACAAGACCCATCTGTTAGCTTTGCACTATGATCGTTTAGTTTTACTGCTATTGCTTTCTTCATGACTTATACATGTTCCTCTAACTACGAGATTATGCAACTCCCGAATACCGGAGGAACACCTTGTGTGCTATCAAACGTCACAACGTAACTGGGTGATTATAAATATGCTCTACAGGTGTTTCGGAAAGTGTTTGTGGTGTTGGCATATATCAATATTAGGAATTGTCACTCCGAGTGTCGGAGAGGTATATCTGGGCCCTCTCGGTAATACTCATCATAATAAGCCTTGCAAGAAAAAGACTAATGAGTTAGTCACGAGATGATGTATTAAGGAACGAGTAAAGAGACTTGCCGGTAACGAGATTGAACTAGGTATGATGATACCGACGATCCAATCTCAGAGAAGTAACATACCGATGACAAAGGGAACAACGCATGTTGTTATGCGGTCTGATCGATCAAGATCTTAGAAGAATATGTTGGAGCCAGTATGAGCATCTAGGTTTCGCTGTTTTTTATTGACCGGAGATGTGTCTCGGTCATGTCTACATAGTTCTCGAACCTGTAGGGTCCGCACAGTTAACATTCGATGACGATCGGTATTATGAGTTTATGTGTTTTGATGTACCGAAGGTTGTTCGGAGTCCCAGATGAGATCATTTACATGACGTGGAGTCTCAGAATGGTCGAGAAATAAATAATGATATATTGGACGATGTTATTCGGACCCCGGATGAGTTCTGGGGGTCACCGGATAAATATCGGAGTGCCGGGGGTTATCGGAACCCCCGAGGGAACTAATGGGCCAACATGGGCCTTGTGTGAGAGAGAGGAGGGGCCTCTAGGGCTAGCCGTGCCCCCCCCCCCCCATGAGGAGTCAGAATTGGACTATGAGGGGGCGGCGCCCCCTCTCTTTCCCTCTCCCTCTCTCCCTGTCCTTCCTTCCCCCTCTCTTCCCTTGTTGGCAACCTACTAGGAATAGGATTCCTATTCCTAGTAGGAATTCTACATGGGGCGTGCCCTATAGGGGTCGGCCGGCCTCTCCCCTTGCTCCTTTATATACGGGGGAAAGGCGGCACCCAAAGACACACATGTTGACAATTGTTTTAGCCGTGTGTGGTGCCCCCTCCACAGTTAGACACCATGGTCATATCATTGCAATGCTTAGGCGAAGCCCTGCGCCGGTAACTTCATCATCACCGTCACCACGCAGTCGTGCTGACGAAACTCTCCCTCGGCCTCAACTGGATCAAGAGTACGAGGGTCGTCACCAAGCTGAACGTGTGCAGATTGTAGAGGTGCCGTGCGTTCGGTACTTGATCGGTTCGATCGTGCAGACGTTCGACTACATCAACCGCGTTACTAAGCACTTCCGCTTTCGGTCTATGAGGGTATGTGGACACACTCTCTCCGCTCGTTGTTATGCTTCTCCAAGATGGATCTTGCGTGATCGTAGTTTTTTTTTGGAAATACTATGTTCCCCATCAGTTATCGATCTTTCCATCTTGTAGGCATGTCGACATATGCCTCCATGACAACCCAACACATGTGTCGATAGAAAGGCCAACCACACCCATCACGGCACATCTATAATACCTAAATAGTTCATCCCCACTAACCTATTTCTCTTGACATGCAAGTTATCCACATCAACAGCCAAGCCACATCAGCGTTTCACTACATTGTCGTGCGTCCACATCATCATCTTGCTTGCACCATCCTACATGTTCCCTTCCACTACTGATTTATTGCCAATGGGATGCAGTATTGGTCTAGGACGCCGCATCATCCGAGGGATGAGGCCCACACCTTGCCGTCTGATCCCCTTCCCTTGAGTCACGCACCTTCCCATCCTATCCCCTCCCCGTACGATATTGGCAACTGAAGAGGCATGATCCCTTAACTCTCCCCTCCGCTCTGTAAAGGTGCGCGGCCTTATGAACTTCGAGTGGGAAATCAAAAGCCCTTCGTATTGGGACTACTCCTCTTCCGGTTGTCTCTGAGTTAGTATATATAGGAGTAGATAGTAGATTCGTGTCTCCGTGCAACACCAAAAATCAAACCAATCAATCTCCTTCTGTTATCAGGGCTTCCGGCGGCCAAATCTGTCGATCTGTCTACGCCCACCAGGAGTTCTCGGCAGATGGAGAGGGATGATGGAGGTCATGCACTAGAGCAGAGTGTAGAGTTGTGTCTAGGGTTTCTGTGGTGGTGCATGCCAGGTGGAGGAGGGTGGGCTGTAGAGGAATAAAGCCCCCTGACTCCATCCCTGCCGTGGTCGTGTACTCATGTGAGTTCCGGCGGGGCCGGGTATGCTCCTTCATAGTGCTGCTGCTAGGTATGTGGGGATAATAATCAGATAATGTACCCGGGTCCTTTTTGTTTTTTGTTTTTTTGCCTTGAGGTGGGGGATGGCTGTAGCTGTATGGTTTGTGTTGAATCGGTGACGCCGGTGAGTGGATTCTCATGTTTTCCTCCGATCATTGGGGTGATTGCAGGGGGTAGGGGAGCATGCGGTTGTGGAGAAACAACGGCCATGTTTGTCAACTGGAAAACATCCTCATTTGCTGCGATAATTCTTGCGGCCCGAGAAAACTTCTCATGGTCGCAGTGTCCATTTTTTGTCCCTGCTCCGACATGCGCACCGGCGACAGCGTAAATTGGCCAGGCGCGGTGCCGCAAAGCTTGGTTGAGCTAGAGCTTCCCCAGAAACCAGGCTGTAAGGTGCATATTTTGAGGGTGCTGTGCGCAAATGGCTTGAATAGCTGTCCTTCGTGGTATTTACCGTATGAGTATGCATCAGTATTGTACGTGCGTGTAGTATTGTCACTCATGAACATGTTGTAATGAAACCGTGCAGCTTTTCTGGAAAAAGAATCTTTGCTGTTATAGCGGAAGGTGACCCCTTGATAGAAGAAATATTTTTAATTAGGAGGGTGACAGAAGAAATATCTATGCATTCTATACTACGAGGGCAACAAGTACTACATATTATATCTTTTGACAGCAGCAGATTAGAAATTCTGTTTCTTTATGTCCACAGTCCTCGATCCTATTTTTGTTCACAATTTTTTCTTTTATTATATTTTGGATTCATGTGAATGTTTCAAATGAAGCTCACATGTAGATGATGCACTGCCTCTCTGTTGTTTCTTTATGATTAAGAAGATACTTATTTTGACGACCTCACACAGTACATCATCAACCATGCGAGCAAACTTCAAGGAATTTTGTTGTTCTTAAATTTAAATTAGTTATCACTAGAACGATCACATCCCTATTTCAGATACAGGTTTGCTATTTCACATCTAGATGTGACATAGACAGACCCTTTCAGATAATGCAGCAGCAGCCAACTCCTGGCTGTTGTTCCTTACCTCACGGTCGCCATGGCCCTTTCTGGCTTTTGAGTAATATATACGTACCCCCCCCCCCGGGGCGTGGTTTACTCAGAAAAAAGCAACTATTCCGAACAATTCCTACTTACATACCA
>LR738710.1:67932880-67946789 GCA_902687465.1 Secale cereale
CCGGTGACGTTGCGGACGTCGAGGCGCCTCGACTGGCGCGAGGGGGAGGCTCGAGGTGGTCGGGGACCAACGATTGGCCCGAGCCAGCGTGTGAGCCGCACTGTTCACGCGCTCTGGAGCGCGCGTATGGCTGGCATCAGCACGCTCTCGCCGGCTTGGTCCATTCCAGCGTGCCCAACAGTGTCTGGTGAGTAGAGGGAGTAGTAAAGAATTGCCCTAAGGCATTGGATGCTCTGTGGTGTAGAGAGAGAGGGAGGGTGCTGGTAAAAATGGTGAAAGATGGGTGCACAGCAAGGTAAAGCTGGGGTTTCACCCCCCCAATCATGGAGATGAGGTGCTGGGGGAGTTACTGGGGTTTGCTAGTAACCCCATGAGTCTGTGGTAAAGAGATGAGGCCATGGAGAAAAGTGAAAGTGGTAAAAGTAGAGGTTTTAAGATTTCTGCAGAAGGTGTTTGATCATGGTTTGATCAAGTAAATGAGGTCCAATTGACATGGCACTTTACAGGGTTGAAAGACATGAGAAAATAGGGTGCTTCACCAAATTTGGCCTCATTTGGAGAAACTAGCCAATGTAACTTTGGTGAACCCTAGAAATCAACAGAAACAGTTTCATCTTGATTGAGTCAAGCTAACCATCTCCCCTTGATGCACCACTTGGTGTAGCATCATCATTTGGGGTATTGATCATGCTCACAAAGTTTGAGGCTCCAGATAAAAAGTTGGTAATGTAAAGTTGTTCAAATTTGCATTTGAACAGAAAGGGTTTTGAGGTGATCTGATTAAGTTGCTCTATTCCAAATCTTGTGCCAATTGGTCTAGGTGCCTTATTAGGCTATCCTAGCATGTGCACCAAGTTTGAGAGCATTTGGACAAGTTTGGCAATGTAGAGTTGCTCAAACTTCAATTATGGACAGAATGGTTATGAAGGGGTTTGAGGAGGTTTCCTTGATCTCCAATGCATGAGGCTTTGCAAGATCATCAAATATGTCATATATGACATGATAGAATTTCCCTGGAATTTTTGGAGAAAAATTCCTTTGTAAATATTTCAAAAGCTTGAAATATCCAGAAAGGGTTTTAGAGGGCTTAGCCCATTATTTTGAACATGACCAAGTGTTGAAACTCTTATATATGGACAATATATGTCCTCTGAGTCTCTCTGAATTTTGGCAAATATTTTTGAAACAGTTAAATAATTTTTCCCTATTAAAGACCATTTCTGGCCTTAAGAAAAGGCTTTTAAATAAAATAGGAAAATAACTTTTAAAATTATACCTTTGTGGTTTCTGGGAGTCCTATGACTACTAGGTCTCAAATAAACCTTTTGAAATAATTTTCTCACCCTTAATCAAGTACTTGTAGTGCAAACCTCAATTCAGGGGCTTTTGGAAAACTAAATTTATAAAATACTTTTTGGCCAAATTAATTTTGTAGGAAAATACTATACTGCTATATAACACTTGGCATGATCATTGGGCAGGAGGTTTGAGTATGGAGATGAAATCTACAAGAGATCATAGTTGACTTTAATGAGCACAAGAAAAAGCAATTGAAGAAAACTCAATTCCAAATAAAAGCCAAATGATGCTAAAATTTTTTGCTGGTCCAAATTTTCATGCTTCAAAGTTACAAATAACATGTTACAAAATGCAGGGTGTGACAGACCTACCCCCCTTACAAGAATCTCGTCCCCGAGATTCCTAAACTAGGGCTTAAAAGAGGTCTGGAAACTCGGATCTAAGATAGTCTTCTCGTTCCCAGGTTGCTTCTGCTTCGGTGTGGTTGCTCCACTGGACCTTGAAGTACTTGATGGTACGGCTCCGCGTACGTCGTTCTGCTTCGTCCAGGATACGGATAGGCTTCTCGCGGTAGGTCAAGTCAGGCTGCAGATCAATGGCTTGGTGATCCACATCCTTGTAGAGACTGGACTTGTCTGGAACCTGGAGACATTTCCGGAGTTGTGACACATGGAACACATTGTGCACATCGGATAGCTCAGGTGGTAGTTCCAACTGATAAGCCACTTCTCCTCGTCGGTCGGTGATCTTGAAAGGGCCAATGAACCTTGGTGCGAGCTTCCCCTTGACGTGGAAACGCTTGGTTCCCTTCAGAGGAGTTACCCGCAGGTACACATGATCTCCGACACGGAAACTCATGTCTCGGCGTCGAGTGTCAGCATAACTCTTCTGCCTTGACTTGGCTGCCTTTAGTCGCTCTCTGACTAGTTGGACTTGCTCTTCTGCTGCGCGGAGAATATCCGGTCCAAAGACTAGTCCTTCTCCAGTCTCTGACCAGTTGAGGGGTGTGCGACATCTGCATCCGTACAACGCCTCAAATGGTGCCATCTGAAGGCTTGACTGGTAACTGTTGTTATAGGAGAACTCGGCAAAAGGGAGACAGTCTTCCCACTTGGCTCCATATGCCAGGACACAGGCTCGGAGCATGTCTTCGAGAATCTGATTGACTCGCTCAGTCTGTCCTCCGGTCTGTGGGTGGAAAGCTGTGCTGAAAGACAACTTGGTTCCCAAGGCTTCTTGGAATCGCTTCCAGAACCTTGAAGTGAACTGGGTGCCTCGATCTGACACAATCTCCTTGGGAACACCGTGAAGACTTACAATCCGGTTGATATAGAGAGTTGCCAACTGGTTGCCTGAGTAGGTAGACTTGACAGGAATGAAATGAGCCACCTTGGTCAAATGATCGACTATGACCCAGATAGAGTCATGTCCTCTATTCGACCTTGGTAATCCAGTGATGAAGTCCATTCCGACTTTATCCCACTTCCACTCGGGAACCTTGAGTGGTTGAAGCAATCCAGCGGGTCGCTGATATTCAGCCTTGACCTTTTGGCACACATCACACTTCGCAACGTAGGTTGCAATTTCTCTCTTCATACCGTGCCACCAGAATCGCGTCTTCATGTCTTGGTACATCTTGGTTCCTCCGGGGTGGATGGAATACGGGGTGTCGTGGGCTTCTTGCAGAATCAGCGTCTTCAACTCGGGGCTGTTTGGTACGCAGAGACGACCTTTGTACCAAACAATCCCGTGCTCGTCTTCGCAGAATCCTGGGGCCTTGCCCATCTTCATCTTCCTCTTGATACCTTCAATGCTTGCATGTCCATCTTGAGCCTTCTTGACGTTGTCCATCAGGGTTGGTCTGACTTCCAAATGATCCAGAAATCCAGGGGTGACCAATTCCAAACTGAATTGTTCGATCTCCTTAAACAAGGCTGGCTGTCTTTCTCGAATAATGACATTCAAAGTGCAAGCCTTCCTGCTTAAGGCATCGGCCACCACGTTGGCCTTCCCAGGGTGATACTGAACACTGAGGTCATAATCCTTGATGAGTTCCAGCCATCTCCGCTGCCTCATGTTCAACTCTTTTTGGGTGAAAATATACTTCAGACTTTTGTGGTCTGTGTAAATCTCACACCGTTTCCCTAGGAGGTAATGCCGCCATGTCTTCAAGGCATGAACTACTGCCGCTAGCTCAAGATCGTGAGTAGCGTAGTTCTCCTCATGAGGTCGTAGCTGCCTGGAGAGGTATGCTATGACGCGGCCTTCTTGCATCAGAACGCTTCCCAATCCGGTTCGAGAGGCATCACAATATATCACGAACTCCTTGTGAATATCAGGTGTTGCCAGAACTGGGGCGGTGGTCAATCTCTTCTTGAGCTCTTGGAAGCTCTCTTCGCATTTTGGCGTCCACTCAAACTTCTTGTCCTTCTTGAGGAGCTGAGTCATTGGTCGTGCAATGCTAGAGAATCCTTCCACGAACTTGCGGTAATAGCCCGCCAATCCGAGGAAGCTTCTGACTTCCTTGACGGTCGTTGGAGATTGCAATTGGGTCACAGCTTCGATTTTTGCAGGATCAACTGATAATCCTTCTTTGGTCAAGACAGGACCTAAGAATCCAACTTCGTGTAGCCAAAACTCACACTTGCTGAATTTGGCATACAGTTGGTGCTCACGAAGCTTGTCTAGGACCATCCTCAGATGCTGCTCATGTTCTTCCTCCGACTTCGAGAACACAAGGATGTCATCAATGAAGACAACAACGAACTTGTACAAATATTCCATGAAGACTTTATTCATGAGGTACATGAAGTAAGCTGGGGCATTGGTTAACCCAAAAGACATGACCGTGCACTCATACAGGCCATATCTGGTTACGAATGCCGTCTTCGGAATATCTTGGGGTCTGATCTTCAGCTGGTAATATCCAGATCTGAGGTCGATCTTGGAGAATACCTTGGCTCCGCTGAGTTGATCAAACAGATCTTCGATCTTGGGAAGTGGGTACTTGTTCTTGATTGTAACTTCATTGAGGGAATGATAGTCAATGCATAAGCGGATGGTACCGTCCCTCTTTGCCACAAACAGAACAGGAGATCCCCAAGGGGAGGCACTCGGGCGGATAAATCCTTTCCTTAGCTGCTCTTCTAGCTGCTTCTTCAACTCGGCTAATTCTTCCGTCCCCATTCTATAAGGCTTCTTATAGATGGGTCCTGCTCCGGGTACAAGCTCGATGATGAACTCAATGTCACGGTCAGGGGGCATTCCCGGTAGTTCGTCCGGAAAGACATCAGGATACTCACATACCACCGGTACTTGGTCTAGCCCAACTTCAGACAGACAGTTGACTTTAGCGGCTTGAGCGGAAGAGGAGTTGGGGGCAAACTTGACTTCTACACCTTGGTCATTGGTCACAGTGACTGTCCGATTGGCACAGTCTAACAAGCCTTGGTGCTTGCTGAGCCAATCCATACCTAGGATCACATCCAAGCCTTGCGATCTCAGGATGATAAGGTCTGCTAGGAAGTCTACACCGTTAATGGTAATACCGACTCCTTTACAGCCTATCTTGGCTCTCATCTCGGCTCCGGGGGTTTGTACCACCATAGGGTTATTCAGGGGTGTAGGGGTCATGCCACTTTTTAATGCAAATCTCTGAGTGACAAATGAATGCGTTGCTCCAGAATCAAACAAGACAGTTGCAGGTGCTGAGTTGACAAGGAACGTACCCAGCACGACGTCCGGGTCTTCCTGGGCTTCTTCAGCAGTGACGTGATTCACACGCCCCTTCCCATAGTTTGGTGGATTGCGAGGAGCTGGGTTCCTTGGTGGCACTCCGCGGCCTTGTCCCTGGTTCTGCGCATTGGGGCGCGGGGCATCAGGCTTCTTATTAGGGCACACCCTGGAGATGTGTCCAGGCTGACCACACCCAAAACAAGTGACTTGATTTGGATTGCTGATCTTGTTGCCTCCATTGGTATTGGGGTTGAAAGCTGGCCTGGGGTTGGCATACTGCTGAGGCTGAGGATTTGCACGAGGTGCAGGAGCTCTTGGCTGCTAATAGGTTGGCTTGGCCGGGGCAGACTGCCACGGACGAGGCTTCTGGTTGCTGGAAATTCCCTTACTGATCAACTTGCGCTTGCGAGTGTCTTCCAAAGCACGCCGCTTGTCTTCAAGCATGAGTGCCTTGTTCACCAGGCCAGGGAAAGATGGGCAGTCGCACACGACAAGCGAATATTGCAGAGTCTGATTAAGGCCTTCCATGAAGCGCTCCCTTTTGGCAGCATCAGTGCTGACATCCTCAGGGGCATACCTTGACAGAATACTGAACTTCTGCATATACTCCTTGACAGTGCCACTTCCTTGCTTCAGGGCTCGGAACTCGCGCTTTTTGATAGCCATGACTCCAGAAGGAATGTGGGCCTTGCGGAATTCTGCCTTGAAGTTAACCCAAGTGATGTCTTGTTCAGCATGCATGACCTTGAGTCCATCCCACCAAGCTCTTGCGGTTCCCCCGAGGCAGTGGGCTGCATAAGCCACCTTCTCGCGATCTTCGGTGCATCCGACTAGTTCCAGAATCTCCTCAATGGAACGGACCCAGTCATCAGCATCCAGGGGTTCAGCAGTCTCGATGAAGGTTGGCGGTGCATGCTTCTTGAACTCTGCCAACGTGGAACGTCCATTGCCATTCCCCGCCGGCTGGCGGTTGTTGGCAACAGCTTGAGCAATCAGCTGAAGAGCTGCAGTGTTGGCTTGGCGTTCCTCTCGGAAAGCTTGGAGAAGCTGAGCCATGTCCATGCTTGGAGGAGGTGGAGGTGGAGCTTGGTCGTTGGTTTGGTCGTGGTCTGCCTCTGGCTGAGAGGATGCTCTGGCTTCGGGCTGCTGGGTAGAGGTACCAGTACGAGTTACAACAGGCATCCTGTTGGAGCGGTAAAAGGTCTCATGACTTAGAAGAGGAAAAGCAGATAGATAGGTGCCTAGTAAGGGGGTGGGTGCGACACTAAATCAAATCATGCAAGGGCCAAGAGGCCAAAACACATTCATTAAAATCCAAATGGGTGATGTAGTCGTTTACACATTCCCGAAGGAAGATTACGACTTACATCCAGACACGGCAAAAGCTAGCACTAGATGGTTTCATATGAACCATACAAGGACTCGACTGCGCATAGGGGTTACACGACCTATCCTACCATAGGGGTTACAACGGGCATATCCGAGTAGCGAATAATGCCTAAGCAGCGGAATGCTCGGTCGCGTATTCCGGCTCTTCTGGGTCTTCCTCCTTGTCTTCATCTGACTGGGCTCCCTCGTCACTTGAGGGAGTGGGGGAGTGGAGGAGTTGGATACGACGGTGCTTCGATGGTGGTGCAGGGAAAAGCTTGCGATATTCCCTTGCGGTCATCCGGCGTCGCCGAGGTGGTTCTTCCCCCTTGGAAGACACATCCTCGGAGGGCCTTCCGCCTCGATACGCGATAGCGGATTGTCCAGAAGGTGCTCCCTCCTTCTTAATCCTGTTTGCCTTCTCTTGAGCTCGACGAAGAAGTGCCTTGGTCTTGTAAAGTTCTTCTCGAAGCTTCATTGATTCCGAGGCCAAGTCTTGTGCCAAGCTGTCGGCACATAGACTGAAGTAGGTCTGGAACCGAAGCGAGAGTCCATCCTTCAGTGGAGGGGCTAGTGCGCTGCTTTCTTCATCACCTTCCTTTCGGTAAGGTAAGAAGCGAGTTGCCATCTTGGCTGCCATCTCCGGAAGAAGCTCGCGGAGACGGGTTAGTGCCTTGAGTGCAGCAGCCTCGGCAGCGAGTGGTAGTGTTGTCATCTGGGGTCCCTCGAAGAACCAACTTGTGGGAGGATCGTTTGCCTTCACAATCACTTCCACATGGTACTCCACCTCAGTATCGCTCACCCAATGCTCGTGGTAGGTGAGGATGGGTGCTCGGTGGAACTGACACTCCTGGAGGCTATCCTCAAGAAGTAGGGGAAACCCAGTGGTCAGGTGCTCTTCGGGAACAGCGGCCATCTACAAAGGTGGAATAGGAGGGGTTAATAAACTGAGGAAATCTCAGGTTTAGAAAAGAAGAGAGGTTCAGAAGGTTTTGGGAAAGGGGTCTCAACTAACTAACGCCCATGCTAACTAAGGCTTCCTACAGTCAGGATGGCTCCGATACCAGCTCTGTGGGGACCCCGACTTAGAAGTCGAGATCACCGAATGCACGTGTACAGTGATCCCAGAGATCAATGCTCACTGAACACACAGAAGCTGAAGTAACAAGAGTCTTACATCCAAACAAATAGTCTTACACGAATTAAGGCCATCATGGCCAAGTCTTACATAGATAGAGCCTCACAGGCTGAATAGCAAATACTCAAATAGCGGAAGTCTTCGATAAAACGGGTAGAACCCATGCCATCTGCCTTAACCCTACAGGCATTCTGACTGGGATAGCGTCCTAGTTCGCATGGTCGTCTCTAAAGAACTCTTCCTCATAATCCTGCTCTTCCATGCCTGGCCAATTAAATAACCAGTGGCAAGCCAATGAGTACTTTGAATGTACTCGCAAGCAACCCATGATGTGGTTCAAGTAACAATGCAATTGAATAAAAATGAACGGTCTAGCAGGAGGCTAGAACAATATGTTATCATCAAGCTTATGCATCAATAACTTCGTGTAACCTCGAGAACAGGTTACCGACATCAACATGAATATGATTCATCTCACTGAGTCAAGTCACCATCTTGACTCATCACACACACGTATGGTTTTACAAACATTGGACGTAGCCCAAGAGCGGTTACCCAACTGTCCATGACCGTGGACACGGCTATTCGAATAGTTTATCACTCTGCAGAGGTTGTACACTTTACCCACAAGATCCGGGGAACTTCCGTGTCATCCACGACCCGCGGTACCTCAAGTACCCGGGGTAAGCACCCGGTCATTACCTTTCCTTAGACGACACTAACATAGAGTCCACTCGTTGGCACACGGCCTTGGGGTACAAACAATGGATCACGGGACTTGCCCTAATTTCAATGTTCACGCGTACCCGAAGGGACCAACGGTGTGTCCGGTGCCCTGTGAAAACAATCATGGCCGCCTATCCAAGCACGACCCCATCCCGGGAAAGACCTCAAGTCTTCCCATCACTAGTAATGCGGGCACCATGCTAGTATCGACCTAAGTAATCAATAAAGCCCCGTCCCATAAGGGGTAGTGTGGTTGCACATGTATGGTTGGAATAACGGTCGCAACTTCAACCAATCTGTTTGAAAAACACACACACTTGCCTTGGCACACCACTTCGTCATCAAGTGGTCACCCAACTCATTATCATCATCACCCTCGGGCATAAATGGCACCCGACGGGGTTTTATGCAAAGACTCCAACCATGGAGGTTCATGTCTCACATGCATCACTTTTCATGTCTTCTAACCGTATGCAAATCATCTAGCACAGAGCAAGATCAAGACCATGTCATGCATCATATAAGCATCATGGCCACCTATTGCATGTTGTCTATCATATAGCAAGATCAAGGATAAAGCATGCATCATATGGTGGTTCATCAAGGTTACCATCGTAACCCTAATCATCATGCATCGGGAACAAATGGGTTCCGAGAACAAGTGTATCATGGTCAAAGGGCTGCTTGCCTGGATTAGCTTGGTCTTCAAAGTCTTCTAGTCCTTCTCCTTCTTCTTCCACAGCAACTTCGTCAAATACGGGATCTATACGTCGCATAATAATAACGGAAAAATAAGAATACAAACAGAACAGAAAAACCAAAGTGCTCAGAAAAATGTCAACTCATTTTTGTAAAATACTAGAGGGTTTTCTAAGATGGGGAAAAATCTTAGTTGAAGTTTTGGAGTTGCAGAATAGGATATATTGATTTTTGAACAGGAGTTATACTGCTCAAATTTGAATTTAAATTTGAACAGTACAGAAAAGTTCCATGGATTTGAATGAAAGTAGTACCATTAAATAGATTGGAATATTACAAGGTTTTAGGAGTTGGAATTATTTAATTTGGGTCATTATTCTTTTCTGCATAAATGTTTGAAACATTAACAGAAAAGAAAAAGAAAAAGGGTTCCTGTGCACTGGGCTAGAAGTGGCCACAGTGCACGGCCCAAACGGCTCGGCCTGGCCGCACGGAGCCATCTCGCGCGCACGTCGGGTTTCAAACCTGACGGGCGGGGCCCGTGGGTCAGTGGCTCAGAGGAGGGGAGAGAGGTGGGAGGATGACAGGCGGGGCCCGCCTGTCATCCCTAACCCCGCGGTCACGGCGGCGGCGAGCTCACCGGCGACGAATCCGGCCACGGCGACGGCAACGGAGGGCAGGGTCGAGCTCAGCGTCGTGTCGCGGTTGCAACGATGGTGGTGCGGCACGGCGGGGAGCCCTGGTTCGCCGGCGACGAGATGCGACGGCGGAGGCTCGTCGGAGGTCCGTTGCAGCGGCTGCTTCCGACTGCAAACAGAGGGGGAAGGAGAGGGGAAAGAGTCAGTGGCGTGCTGCGGTTCCAAAACGGGCAAAAGGAGGGGCCGGGGAGGCCTGTACCTCGAGATCGCCGGCGGCCCGACGCGGCGGAGCTCCGGTCGATCCCGAGCGCAGGGGCGCTCTGGGGCTGAACTGAGGGTGTAGGAGGGACTAGGGGAGAGTGGTGAGGCTGGTGATGGTGTTGGAAGGGCTCGGGGAGGCCTATTTATAGGGTCCCGACGAGGACCCGTGGTCCAGTGCGCCGGCGAGCTCCGGCTCGTCGCTACAGCGCACGGGAGGCTGCGGGAGTGAGTCAGGGGTGTTGCTGGACGAGTCCCACGCCCAGCTGAGGCAAGAGGAGGAGCGGGGGGGCAGCAGGGGTGCGCGCGCGTGTGGAGCAGAAGACTGGCCGAAGCGGGCGGCCGGTGCGCGTGCGGCGACGCTCACTGGAGGGCGCAGGGGGAGGGGGGACAACGCCGGTGACGTTGCGGACGTCGAGGCGCCTCGACTGGCGCGAGGGGGAGGCTCGAGGTGGTCGGGGACCAACGATTGGCCCGAGCCAGCGTGTGAGCCGCACTGTTCACGCGCTCTGGAGCGCGCGTATGGCTGGCATCAGCACGCTCTCGCCGGCTTGGTCCATTCCAGCGTGCCCAACAGTGTCTGGTGAGTAGAGGGAGTAGTAAAGAATTGCCCTAAGGCATTGGATGCTCTGTGGTGTAGAGAGAGAGGGAGGGTGCTGGTAAAAATGGTGAAAGATGGGTGCACAGCAAGGTAAAGCTGGGGTTTCACCCCCCCAATCATGGAGATGAGGTGCTGGGGGAGTTACTGGGGTTTGCTAGTAAACCCATGAGTCTGTGGTAAAGAGATGAGGCCATGGAGAAAAGTGAAAGTGGTAAAAGTAGAGGTTTTAAGATTTCTGCAGAAGGTGTTTGATCATGGTTTGATCAAGTAAATGAGGTCCAATTGACATGGCACTTTACAGGGTTGAAAGACATGAGAAAATAGGGTGCTTCACCAAATTTGGCCTCATTTGGAGAAACTAGTCAATGTAACTTTGGTGAACCCTAGAAATCAACAGAAACAGTTTCATCTTGATTGAGTCAAGCTAACCATCTCCCCTTGATGCACCACTTGGTGTAGCATCATCATTTGGGGTATTGATCATGCTCACAAAGTTTGAGGCTCCAGATAAAAAGTTGGTAATGTAAAGTTGTTCAAATTTGCATTTGAACAGAAAGGGTTTTGAGGTGATCTGATCAAGTTGCTCTATTCCAAATCTTGTGCCATTTGGTCTAGGTGCCTTATTAGGCTATCCTAGCATGTGCACCAAGTTTGAGAGCATTTGGACAAGTTTGGCAATGTAGAGTTGCTCAAACTTCAATTATGGACAGAATGGTTATGAAGGGGTTTGAGGAGGTTTCCTTGATCTCCAATGCATGAGGCTTTGCAAGATCATCAAATATGTCATATATGACATGATAGAATTTCCCTGGAATTTTTGGAGAAAAATTACTTTGTAAATATTTCAAAAGCTTGAAATATCCAGAAAGGGTTTTAGAGGGCTTAGCCCATTATTTTGAACATGACCAAGTGTTGAAACTCTTATATATGGACAATATATGTCCTCTGAGTCTCTCTGAATTTTGGCAAATATTTTTGAAACAGTTAAATAATTTTTCCCTATTAAAGACCATTTCTGGCCTTAAGAAAAAGCTTTTAAATAAAATAGGAAAATAACTTTTAAAATTATACCTTTGTGGTTTCTGGGAGTCCTATGACTACTAGGTCTCAAATAAACCTTTTGAAATAATTTTCTCACCCTTAATCAAGTACTTGTAGTGCAAACCTCAATTCAGGGGTTTTTGGAAAACTAAATTTATAAAATACTTTTTGGCCAAATTAATTTTGTAGGAAAATACTATACTGCTATATAACACTTGGCATGATCATTGGGCAGGAGGTTTGAGTATGGAGATGAAATCTACAAGAGATCATAGTTGACTTTAATGAGCACAAGAAAAAGCAATTGAAGAAAACTCAATTCCAAATAAAAGCCAAATGATGCTAAAAAATTTTGCTGGTCCAAATTTTCATGCTTCAAAGTTACAAATAACATGTTACAAAATGCAAGGTGTGACAAAACACAATGGCAAGATGTCGCGCTGGAACCCAACAACCGTTGACAACTTTTCGAACTTGCTCTTTTTCTTAGCTCAAAGAACATGGTTTTATAGTGTGCATCACAAAGGATCTAACAACCAAGCCGTTCGGTTCTGGCACGCCGAGAAGATTGGAGAACACTGCAGTTTCATACCCACATGACCAATTATTGTTTGGTTGGTTTTGGATACAGTTGGACATGCCTGGATGGCATGGTCACTTCGGCCTATGATTCTTCATACTTTCTTGGTTGCTAGGTATAACTGTGTTGCGTGGTACAAGCTACTTATGAGCTGCGTTGGGATATCCTGGATGAGGCGAGGATGATGCAGTACAGTAGAGATAAGTATTTCTCGCAATTAAGAACCAAGGTTATCTATTCAGTAGGAGAACCACTCAACACCGCGTTAAGAGTTCCTACACACAAAATAACAAATACTTGCACCCAACGCAAACAAGGGTTTGTCAATCCGTTGGTGGTTAATTGCAAGGATCAAATATCGTAGTAGTAAATAAATAGATAAAAAAGGAAAATAAATTACATAATGGTATTTTTGGATTTTAATATATGATTAAAATAGACTCCGGGGCCATAGTTTTCACTAGAGGCTTCTCTCTTGAAAATAGCATACGGTGGGTAAACAAATTACTGTTGGGTAATTGATAGAAAAACAAATAATCATGATGATACCCAAGGCAATGATCATGATCATGTATATAGGTGAAAGGATCGATACTGTTGACTAGAAGGAGGGTGAATAGGAGACTACAAATTTCAATCTTTCTTGTCAATTTAAGGTTTAGCGGATAAAAAGGATTCACTAGATATGTAACTAGGTGAACACAACCTATATGACAAGCAAGCTTAAAGCTAAATATGCAAGGCAACAAACTAATTAGCATGCCAAAAAGCATACAAATAAAAGTAAAGTGCCGGAAAGGATTGACCACAAGTGAGACGAGGACGCGGATTTTATCACGAAGTTCACTTTTCCTTGAGGAAGAGATACTCTCCGTTTAGAGTGGTGCCTGAGCCAAAGCCTGCAGAACGCCACCAAAGGCTTGATGTAATATCTTTTGAGTCACCCCCAACGAATGAGCCTCGAATCAATCAGGGTTGGTCTTGAAGGAGACAACAACACCTTTACAAACTTCTTCGAAGCACACCACAAGCAAGGAAGCTTCCAGAGGAACCTCTAGCCACCTAGGAGCCCAAGCTCCAAGAGTAACAAGTGAATGGTAGATGAATATTGTGGGGAACGTGATTTGGTTTATTCAAAATGTAGATCGGGTCTTGCTATCCCAATCCCCAAAGTTTCAACAAGTTTGGGTGGAGGGATTGAGAGTATTGAGCAAAATGAGGTGTAGCAATGGTGGAGCTTAACAAGACATTAGGGTTAGGGATCAAGGAGGAAGAAGGGGGTTATTTAAAGTGTTATTGGCCGGGTCATTGTTTTTGCCTGTTGTACCCCGTGCGCATGGGCTAAGTCAGCCCCGTGCGCACGGGATACTCAGGAACTTACGCAGCACCCCATGTGCACGGGGGTCAAAAGACTCGGTGCACACGGGGTACCCAGGGAGTTATGCAGTACCCCGTGAGCACGCGGGTCAAAAGACCCCGTGCACACGGGGGTCAAAAGACCCCGTGTCCAGGGGGTACCCATAAAGTTCCTGACTACCCTATGTGCACGGGGGTCAAAAGACCACTTGCGCACGGGGGTCAAAAGACGCCGTGCGCACGGGGTATCCAGAAAACTCATGTTGCACACTTCCTGGGTACCACAACTAGCACACTACAGATATTAGTGGTAGGAGTGGGAAGGCTGGTGTATAGGTTTTGAGGATGGCATTCCCACATGACATAAATGCACAAAGACCTCTCTTAATAGTGTGGTCTTTCCTACAACTCGAATTGAACCAAAAAGAAAACCTTCGAAACATCGGTAAACCACTCCTTTGACATTTATG
>LR738710.1:67946840-68078171 GCA_902687465.1 Secale cereale
GGGCAAACCTCCATCATGAATAACTTGGAACCAATATCATGGGATAAACTTTAGCAACTGATATTAGTCCCACTAACCATATTGTCATCACACCAAAAAATAATTTAAGTGACACTTTGATGGAAATATGACCTAGAGGAAATAATAAAGTTGTTATTATTTTATATTTCCTTATTCATGATAAAGGTTTATTATTCATGCTAGAATTGTATAGACTAGAAACCTAAATACATGTGTGAATACATAAACAAATATCATGTCCCTAGTAAGCCTCTACTAGACTAGCTCATTAATCAAAGATGGTTAAGGTTTCATAATCATGGACATGACTTGTCATTTGATAACAGGATCACATCATTATGAGAATGATGTGATGGACAAGACCCATGTGTTAGCTTAGCATATGATTGTATAGTTTATTGCTACTACTTACATGTATGTCAAATACATATTCCTTTGACTATGAGATCATCCAACTCCCGGATACCAAAGGAATGCCTGGTGTGCTATCAAACGTGACAACGTAACTGGGTGATTATAAATATGCTCTACAGGTATCTCCGAAGCTGTTTTGTTGGGTTGGGATGAATCGAGATTAGGATTTGTCAGTCCGAGTATCGGAGAGGTATATTTGGGCCCTATCATTAATACACATCATAATAAGCCTTGCAAGCACATGACTAATGAAGTTAGTCACAGGAAGATGTACTACAGAATGAGTAAAGAGACTTGCCAGTAACGAGATTGAACTAGGAATAGAGATAGCGATGATCAAATCTTGGGCAAGTAACACACCGACGGATGATACGTCTCCAACGTATCTATAATTTTTTATTGTTCCATTCTATTATTTATGATGTTTTGGATGTTTAATGAGCTTTGTTATACACTTTTATATTATTTTTGGGACTAACCTACTAACCCAAAGGCCCAGTCCAGATTGCTGTTTTTTGCCTGTTTCAGGGTTTTACAGAAAATGAATATCAAACGGAGTCCAAACGGAATGAAACCTCCGAGAGAGATATTTTTGGAGAAAATCACGCACGGGAGACTAGAGAACCACGGAGTAGGGCTTATGTGGTGCCCACGAGGGTGCCCCCCCCCACTATAGGGCGCACCCCCTGCCTCGTGGGCCCCAAGTTTGGCCCCCGGTGCCCTTCTTCGTCCTATATATACCTACGTACCCCGAAACCATCAGAACAATAGAGAAAACCCTAGTTCCACCGCTGTAACCTTTTGTTCCCGTGAGATCCCATCTTGGGGCCTGTTCCAGAGCTCCACCGGAGGGGGGATCTACCACGGAGTGCTTCTACATCATCATCATCGCCCCACCATGAGTTATGAGTAGTTTACCACAGACCTTCGGGTCCATAGCTAGTATCTAGATGGCTTCTTCTCTCTCTTTGGATCTCAATACAAAGTTCTCCTCGGTCTTCGAGGAGATCTATTCGATGTAATCTCTTTTTGCGGTGTGTTTGTCGAGATCCGATGAATTGTGGGTTTATGATCAAGATTATCTATGAGAAATATTTGGTTCTTCTCTGAACTCTTTATGTATGATTATAATATCCTTGCAAGACTCTTCGAATGATTGGTTTGGTTTGGCCTACAAGATCTATTGTTCTTGCAATGGGAGAAGTGCTTGGCTTTGGGTTCAATCATGCAGTGTCCTTTCCCAGTGACAGTAGGGGCAGCAAGGCACGTATTGTATTGTTACCATCGAGGATAAAAATATGGGGTTTATATCACTAAATTTGAGTTTATCCCTCTACATCATGTCATCTTGCTTAAGGCGTTACTCTGTTCTTATGAACTCAATACACTAGATGCATGCTGGATAGCGGTCGATGTGTGGAGTAATAGTAGTAGATGCAGAATCATTTCGGTCTACTTGTCTCGGACGTGATGCCTATATATGATGATCATGCCTAGATAGTCTCATAATTATTTGCTTTTCTATCAATTGCTTGATAGTAATTTGTTTACCCGCCGTAGAATATCGCTATCATGAGAGAAGCCACTAGGGAACACTATGGTCCCCGGGTCTATTCTCAGTATATCAATCTATAATCTACTTTACTTTTTCCGCTTTTACTTTCTGTTCTTATAATCAAAAATATCTTAAACATAAACTATCATCTCTATCAGATCTCACTTTCGTAAGTGACCGTAAAGGGATTGACAACCCCTTATCGCGTTGGCTGTGAAGTTCTTATTTGTTTGTGCAGGTGCGAGGGACTCGCGCGTGGTCTCCTATTGGATTGATAACTTGGTAATCCAAAACTAAGGGAAATACTTACACTACCGTGTTGCATCTCCCTTTCCTCTTCGAGGGAATACAACGCAAGCTCGAGAAGTAGCAAGAAGAATTTCTGGCGCCGTTGCCGGGGAGGCTTACGCAAATGTCATATACCAAGTACCTATCACAAACCCTTATCCTTCGCATTACATTTATTTGCCTCTCGTTTTCCTCTCCCCCACTTCACCCTTGCCGTTTTATTTGCCCTTCTTCTGCCGTGTGTTTATCATTCGCTTGTCCTCATGTCTGAGATGGGCGACGATTTTATCGAGAAGGGTAGTAATGTTGAGGGCAACGTTTATGTTGACCCCCCGGATGAAACTACCACTTTACATATTAAGAAGTTCCGGGTTGGTAGTGGTAATATCATTGGAAAAGGAGTTCTTCAAGACTTCTTTACTTGTGCCGATGCTGTGCCCACTATGGGTGGCTCTATTCTCCATAGAACTAGTAGCCTTGCGGATGCTGTATTTATGCTTATAGTTGAAATTGAAAGGCAATTTATCCATATGCATCCCTGTATTCAGAGAATCTTTTTGGAGTTTTCCAATATTGAGCATTCTTTTGTTAAGCGTGCAGCTACTATATTTTTGGCTCATGAATTTAGATTTATCATGAAAGAGGCCAAAGAATTCTTTGCTCATTACGGGGTAGATGTTGGTCGACCTCCCATAGAGGCTATCTTATTTAATCAAGAAGACATAATGCGGTTGCGATCTCCTGATCATGTTGCTTTTAATAAAAACCTTATAAAAAATGGTTCCTACCGATGTCTTGGTTGATAGAATTTCTGAGATGAATGATGATTTTGCTATTTAAAACAATGGGTTAGGCTTCTCCCTTGAGCGAAGGCTTATGACCTTCTGCCAAAAGAACTCCTATAATGATGAATTGGTTGTTCACTACAAAGGGCCAAAAGAGGAACCTATTCCTCCTGAGATTGATATGGGGGACTTTGTCCCATTAAATTTAGCCCTTTTGATTACTTTTGCTTGCCACAAAGGAAACTTGCTGCTGAACGTAGGGAATATGAGATGAGCTTTCGCGACATATCATATCATTATGGCATTCCCTACATCTATCCATGTATCGTGCCTAGCTAGGGGCGTAAAACGATAACGCTTGTTGGGAGGCAACCCAATTTTATATTTTTTGTTTTTGCTTCTGTTTAGGAATAAATATTGCATCTAGATTCTTTTTAGATGTGGTTTTGTGTTTTGTTTAGTGTTTGTGCCAAGTAGGACCTTTGGGAAGACTTGTGTGAAGTTTATGAGATCTTGCTGTGAAAAACAGAATCGTTAGCGCTTTCTAGAATTATCACCAGATTTTACAGGAGCGTGTTGTTTAGTTGATTCTTTTTGCAGATGGTTAATAGACAAATTCCTCACGTTTACCAATTTAGTTTGAATTTTTTGGAGTTACAGAAGTATGCGAAACCTGCAGATTACTACAGACTGTTCTGTTTTTGACAGATTCTGTTTTTCGTGTGTTGTTTGCTTATTTCAATGCACCTATGAGTAATATTGGGAGGTATGAACCATAGAGAAGTTGGAATACAGTAGGTTTAACACCAATATAAACAAATAATGAATTCATTGCAGTACCTTTGAGTAGTGGTTTGCTTTCTTATAATAACGGAGCTCACGAGATTTTTGTTTAAGTTTTGTGTTGTGAAGTTTTCAAGTTTTGAGTATTGCTTTGATGGACTATGGAACAAAGAGTAGAAAGGGCCTAAGCTTGGGGATGCCCAAGGCACCCCAAGTAAAATTCAAGGACAATCAAAAGCCTAAGCTTGGGAATACCCCGGGAAGGCATCCCCTCTTTCGTCTTCATCCATCGGTAACTATACTCGGAGCTATATTTTTATTCACCACATGATATGTGTTCAACTTGGAGCGTCTTGTATAATTTGAGTCTTTGATTTTTAATTTGCCACAATTATCCTTGCTGGACACACCTATTTGAGAGAGTTAAATATGGCCTAGGAATTGTTAGAACACTCTATGTGCTTCACTTATATCTTTTGAGTTGAATGGTTTTTGCTCTAGTGCTTCACTTATATCTTTTAGAGCACGGTGGTGATAATATTTTGAAGAAATTGTTGAACTCTCAAGCTTCACTTATATCCTTTTGAGAGTCTATTAAAACAACATGGTAATGTGTTTAGACTATAAAACTAGTCTTCACATGATAGACATCCAATATCAATGTAGTAAAAACTTTCACACTAAGTGCACTGAATATGATTAGAAGTTGGATGCTTGATAATTGTTTTGAGATATGAGGATAGTGATATTAGAGTTATGCTAGTGGAGTTATTATGGAATTGAGAAATACTTGTGTTAAGGTTAGTGATTTCTGTAGCATGCACGTATGGTGAACCGCTATGTGATGAAGTTAGAGCATGAGGTAATTGTAAAGTGTCAACCATTGTGTGGAGGTCGGGGGCGCGCGATGGTTAACTCCTACCAACCTCCCCCCTAGGAGCATGCGCTGATTGCTTTGTTTTGATGACTCGTAGATTTTTGCAATAAGTATATGAGTTCTTATGACTAATGTTGAGTCCATGGATTATACGCACTCTCACCCTTCCACCATTGCTAGCCTCTCTTGTATCACGCAACTTTCGTCGGTACCATACACCCACTATATATCCTTCCTCAAAACAGCCACCAGATATATTCCTCAAAACAGCCACCATACTTACCTATCATGGCATTTCCATAGCCATTCCGAGATATATTTCCATGCAACTTTCCCCTGTTCCGTTCATATGACACGCATCATATTGTCATATTGCCATGCATGATCATGTAGTTGACATCATATTTGTGGCAAAGCCACCATGCATAATTTTTCATACATGTCACTCTTGATTCATTGCACATCCCGGTACACCGCCGGAGGCATTCATATAGAGTCATACTTTGTTCTAGCATCAAGTTGTAATATCAAGTGGTAATTCAATGAAAGTGTGATGATTATCATTATTAGAGCATTGTCCCTTGTGAGGAAAGGCTAAATCAATAAAGCCCCTCCAAAAAAAGAAAAAAAAGAAAGGCCAAAGAAAAAAAGAAAGGCCCAAAAAATGAAAAAATGAAAAGGAAAAGGGACAATTTCTACTATCTTTTTCCACACTTGTGCTTCAAAGTAGCACCCTGTTCTTCATGATAGAGAGTCTCGTGTTTAGTCACTTTCATGTACAAGTGGGAATTTTCATTATAGAACTTGGCTTGTATATTCCTATGATGGGCTTCCTCAAATGCCCTAGGTCTTCGTGAGCAAGCAAGTTGGATGCACACCCACTAGTTTCTTTTGTTGATCTTTCATACATTTTTAGCTCTAGTGCATCTGTTGCATGGCAATCCCTACTCACTCACATTGATATCTATTGATGGGCATCTCCATAGCCTGTTGATACGCCTAGTCGATGTGAGACTATCTCCCTCCTTTTTGTCTTCTCCACAACCACCTCTCTATTCCACCCATAGTGCTATGTCCATGGCTCACGCTCATGTATTGCGTGAAAGTTGAAAGGTTTGAAAGAATAGAGTATGAAAACAAGTGCTTGGCTGAAATCGAGGTTGTGCATGATATGAACATTTTGTGTGATGAAGAGGGAGCATAGCTAGACTATATGATTTCGTAGGGATAACTTTCTTTAGCCATAGTATTTTGAGAAGACATGATTGCTTTGTTAGTATGCTTGAAGTATTATTATTTCTTATGTCAATATAGACTTTTGTCTTGAATCTTTCAGATCTGAACATTCATGCCACAATTAAGAGAACTACATTGAAAAACTATGTTGGTTAGCATTCCAGATAAAAAATTTTGTTTTTATCATTTACCTACTGGAGGACGAGCAAGAATTAAGCTTGGGGATGCTTGATACGTCTCCAACGTATCTATAATTTTTTATTGTTCCATGCTATTATTTATGATGTTTTGAATGTTTAATGGGCTTTGTTATACACGTTTATATTATTTTTGGGACTAATCTACTAATCCAAAGGCCTAGTCCAGAATTTTGTTTTTTGTCTGTTTCAGGGTTTTACAGAAAATGAATATCAAACGCAGTCCAAACGGAATGAAACCTTCGGGTGAGATATTTTTGGAGAAAATCATGCACGGGAGACTTGAGAACAACGAAGTAGGTCTTACGTCGTGCCCACGAGGGTGGGGGGCGCGCCCTCTGCCTCATGGGCCCCACGTTTGGCCCCGGTGCCCTCCTTCCTCCTATATATACCTACGTACCCCGAAACCATCAGAACAACAGAGAAAACCCTAGTTCCACCGCCGTAACCTTCTGTTCCCGTGAGATCCCATCTTGGGGCCTGTTCCGGAGCTCCGCTGAAGGGGGGACCTACCACTGAGTGCTTCTATATCATCATCATCGCCTCACCATGAGTTGTGAGTAGTTTACCACAGACCTTCGGGTCCATAGCTAGTATCTAGATGGCTTCTTCTCTCTCTTTGGATCTCAATACAAAGTTATCCTCGGTTTTCGAGGAGATCTATTCGATGTAATCTCTTTTTGCGGTGTGTTTGTCGAGATCCGATGAATTGTGGGTTTATGACCAAGATTATCTATGAGAAATATTTGGTTCTTCTCTGAACTCTTTATGTACGATTATAATATCCTTGCAAGTCTCTTCGAATTATTGGTTTGGTTTGGCCTATTAGATCTATAGTTCTTGCAATGGGAGAAGTGCTTGGCTTTGGGTTCAATCTTGCGGTGTCCTTTCCCAGTGACAGTAGGGGCAGCAAAGCACGTATTGTATTGTTTCCATCGAGGATAAAAAGATATGGTTTATATCACTAAGTTTGAGTTTATCCCTCTACATCATGTCATCTTGCTTAAGGCGTTACTCTGTTCTTATGAACTCAATACACTAGATGCATGCTAGATAGTGGTCGATGTGTGGAGTAATAGTAGTAGATGCAGAATCGTTTCGGTCTACTTCTCTCTGACGTGATGCCTATATATAATGATCATGCCTAGATAGTCTCATAATTATTCACTTTTCTATCAATTGCTTGAAAGTAATTTGTTTACCCGCCATAGAATATCGCTATCATGAGAGATGCCACTAGAGAACACTATGGCCCCCGGGTCTATTCTCAACATATGAATCTACAGTCTACTTTACTTTTTCCGCTTTTACTTTCTGTTCTTATAATCAAAAATACCTAATATATAAACTATCATCTCTATCAGATCTCACTTTCGTAAGTGACCGTAAAGGGATTGACAACCCCTTATCGCGTTGGCTGCGAAGTTCTTATTTGTTTGTGCAGGTGCGAGAGACTCGCGCGTGGTCTCCTACTGGATTGATACCTTGGTTCTCAAAAACTGAGGGAAATACTTACGCTACTATGTTGCATCTCCCTTTCCTCTTAGAGGCAATACAACGCAAGCTCGAGAAGTAGCAACGGACAAAGGGAATTGTGTATGTTGTCATAACGGTTCGACCGATAAAGATCTTCTTATAATATTTAGGAGCCAATATGGGCATCTAGGTTCCGCTATTGGTTATTGACCAGAGAGGTGTCTCGGTCATGTCTACATAGTTCTCGAACCCGTAGGGTCCGCATGCTTAACGTTCGTTGATGGTATAGTGTTATATGAGTTATGTGATTTGGTGACCTAATGTTGTTCGGTGTCCCGGATGAGATCACGGACATGAAGAGGAGTCTCGAAATGGTCAAGAGGTAAATATCTATATATAGGATGATAGTATACGGACACTGGAAGTGTTCCGGAGGGTATCGGGTACTTATCCGGTCAGCGGAAGGAGTTTCGGGCACCCCCGGCAATCCTATGGGCCTTATGGGCCAAGTGAGGGAACGCACCAGCCCACAAGGGATTGGTGCGCCATATAGGGGCCAACCATAGGAGGAGAAGAAGGAAAGGGGGGATGGGAAAGGAAAGTGCGGAGTAGGACTCCCGCTTCCTTCCCTCTCCCCCCCCCTCTTTCCTTCCCCCTTGTGCATAGATGGAAAGGGGGCGCAGGGCAAGGCAGGGCCCCTAGGGGGCGTCGTCCAAGACCTAGGGCGCCCTGGCTGCCTCCCCTCCCCTCCCACCTATATATATATATATATGGGGAGGGGCGCCACACAACAACACACAACATTGTCTTACCCGTGTGCGGCGCCCCCGTCCACCGTTTACTCCCCCGGTCATATTTTCGTAGTGCTTAGGCGAAGCCCTGTGGAGATCACTTCATCATCACCGTCACCACGCCATCCTGCTGATGGAACTCATCTACTACCTCGATTTCTTGCTGGATCAAGAGGGCGAGGGACGTCACCGAGCTAAACGTGTGTAGAAGACAGAGGTGTCGTGCGTTCGTACTTGATCGGTTGAAGCGCGAAGAAGTTCGACTACATCTACTGCGTTGTGAAATGCTTCCTCTTATGGTCTACGAGGGTATGTAGACATGCTCTCCCCCTCGTTGATATGCATCTCCATGGATAGATCATTGCGTGTGCGTATAATTGTTTTCTGATTTCCATGAAACGTTTCCCAACAATGGTATTAGAGCCAGGTCTGTGCGTAGATGTTTTGCACGAGTAGAACACAAAGAGTTGTGGGCAGTGGTTGTCATACTGCTTACCACCAAAGACTTATTTTGATTTGGCAGCATTGTAAGATGAAGCGGCCCGGACCAACCTTACATGTCCACGTACATGAGACCGATTCCACCGACAGACATGCAACTTGTTTTGCATAAAGATGGCTCGCGGGTGTCTGTTTCTCCTACTTTAGTTGGATCGAATTTGACTGCGGCCGGTCCTTGTTGAACTTTAAAAAACCAAACTTGTTAAATCACCATTGTGGTTTTGTGCCGTAGGTAGGAACTGTTCTTGCTAGAAGCCCATAGCAGCCACGTAAAACTTGCAACAACAAAGTAGAGGACGTCTAAGTTGTTTTTGTAGGGCATGTTGTGATGTGATATGGTCAAGACGTGATGATTTATACATTGTTGTATGAGATGATTATGTTTTGTAAATTATCGGCAACCGGCAGGAGCCTTATGGTTGTCTCTTTATTGTATGAATTGCAAATGCCATGTAATTGCTTTACTTTATCGCTATGAGTTAGCAATAGTCGTCGACGCAAAAGTTGGCGAGATGACCACGACGCAATGATGGTGATCAAGGTGTCAAGCTAGTGACGATGGAGATCATGGCGATGCTTTGGAGATGGAGATCAAAAGCACAAGATGATGATGGCCATATGATGTCACATATTTTGATTGCATGTGATATTTATCCTTTAGAATCTTATCTTGCTTAGAACGACAGTAGCATTATAATATGATCCCTTCACTAAATTGCAAGATAATAGTGTTCTCCCCGAGTATGTACCGTTGCTACAGTTCGTCGTTTCGAGACACCACATGATGATCGGGTGTGATAGACTCTACATTCACTTACAATGGGTGTAAGACAGTTTTACACACACGGAATACTTGGGTTAAACTTGACGAGCCTAGCATGTACAGACATGCCTCAGAACACTGGAGACCGAAAGGTCGAACATGAGTTATATAGTAGATATGATCAACATAGAGATGTTCACCATTAACGACTAATCCATCCCATGTGATGATCGGACATGGTTTAGTTGATTTGGATCATGTATCACTTTGTTAACCTGAGGGGTGTTAATTTAAGTGGGATTTCATTAGAAGTTTGATTAATTGAACTTAATTAATCATGAACTTAGTCCTGATAGTATTTGCATATCTATGTTGTAGATCAATGGCCCGTGCTACCGTTCCCTTGAATTTTAATGCGTTCCTAGAGAAAGCTAAGTTGAAAGATGATGGTAGCAACTACACGGACTGCGTCCGTAACTTGAGGATTATCCTCATTGATGCACATAAGAATTATGTCCTTGATGCACCGCTAGGTGACTGATGTCGATCGAAGCTACGTCGATATTTCCCCAAAGAGAAAGGGATGATGCAACACAACTACGGTAGGTATTTCCCTCAGTGATGAGACCAAGGTTATTGAACCAGTAGGAGAACCACGCAACACTATGTAAACGATACCTGCACACAAAGACCAAATACTTGCAACCCGACGTGTTAAAGGGGTTGTTAATCCCTTTCGGGTAACAGTGCCAGAAATTGTCAAATTGACGGGATAAAATTGTAGTAGATTGAAAGATGCAAATAAAAGTAAATAAAAAGCAACAAGGTATTTTTGTGTTTTGATAATATAGATCTGAAAATTAAAGTTGCAAATAAAGAAAAAGTGCCGGTGCAATAAACCCTGGGTCTGTTGCCCTAGACTATGCACAGGCCCAAGGACAAGTTTACTACACCAGCATCAGATCAAGGCTCGAAGGGATCAGCTCTTTGAGGAATCAAAGAGCTGGTCAAGGAGATCAAGGCAACCAAGGCCAGCCGAACAGGCGAGATATCACCAGAAGATGAACCTCCCTTGCGGGTACGCAAGCCTGGTGGGGTTGGATCGCCCCAGAAGCAAGCCTCCAACATCGTCCCGGCAGGCTTGCCGGGGCTCGCGGAGGCCACACCCGTCGTCAATCAGTGTGGTGTCAAGATCCTAAGTGGATCAGTGGAGGCCCCCTGCCACATGTCAGCCACTTCCTACAGAAACAACCTGCAAATGACACCCGTCCTGCGATGTGTCAAGCAAGCATGCGTGAAGCTGGCCAACCTGCGGGGCGGGCCATGATGTGACACTGAGCGACGCATTTAATGCGCTCTGTCACCCTGTAGAGTTAGCTATGATAGCACTGTTTGCTATCTAATCAGCCTAGAAAGACTGATTTGCCAGTGTGGTGACCCATTAATCTATAAAAGGAGGCCCATGGCAACCATAGAAAGGATTCAGCCATTGGAACCCACATACACTTATATGCGCGCGACCGCTCTCGCCCCGAGGCAACCTTGCCGGGCAAGAGCAACATGCTCTTTTCCACCATTCCAACATCAATCTACCAAAGTAGGAGTAGGGTTTTACGCCTCGCGGCGGCCCGAACCTGGGTAAAAACTGCCCGCGTGATCTCTGTTGTGTTGCACTATGGTTTCCGCTCTTTGTGCAATGTGCCCATCCCCCCGCCGAACCAAAAACGGGCTCATGTCCCATAGGTGGCTATGGTTTTCTCACGACAAAAAGGCAAATAGCAATATAGATCGAAAAATATATGATAGGAAAATAGACCCAGGGGGCGTAGATTTCACTAGTGGCTTCTCTCAAATAATAGCAATAGTGGGTAAACAAATTGCTATTGGGCAATTGATAGAAAAGCAAATAATTATGACGATATACAAGACAGTGATCATGTATATAGGCATCATGTCCAAGATTAGTAGACCGACTCCTGCCTGCATCTACCACTATGACTCCACATATCGACCGCTATCCAGCATGCATCTAGTTTATTAAGTTCATGGGAAAACAATGTAATGCAATAAGAACAATGACATGATGTAGACAAGATCTATTCATGTAGCAATAGATCCCATCTTTTTATCCTTAATAGAAATGATACATGCGTGCCTTGGTGCCCCTTCTGTCACTAGGAAAGGACACCGCGAGATCGAACCCATTACAAAGCACATCTTCCCATTGCAAGATAAAGAGATCAAGTTTCCAAACAAAACCCAAATATCGGAGAAGAAATATGAGGCTATAATAATCAAGAATGGATATTAAATCAAGGCAAATAGGATCATAAACTCACAATTCATCGGATCCCAACAAACACATCGCAAAAAGTCATTACATCAAATGGATCTCCAAGAGACCATTGTATTAAGATACAGAAATATAAGAAGCCATCTAGCTACTGCCTACAGACCCGTAGGTCTATGATGTCTACTACACAACCTTCCTCTCGTAGACTCGTGTTGGGCCTCCAAGCGCAGAGTTTTGCAGGACAGTAGCATTTTTTCCTCAAGTGGATGACCTAAGGTTTATCAATCCGTGGGAGGCGTAGGATGAAGATGGTCTCTCTCAAATAACCATGCAACCAAATAACAAAGAGTCTCTTGTGTCCCCAACACACCCAATACAATGGTAAATTGTATAGGTGCACTAGTTCGGCGAAGAGATGGTGATACAAGTGTAATCTGGATGGTAGATATGGGTTTTTGTAATATGAAAATATAAAAACAGCAAGGTAACTAATAGTAAAAGTTAGCATAAATGTCATTGCAATGCTTAGAAACAAGGCCTAGGGTTCATACTTTCACTAGTGCAAGTTCTCTAAAAAATGATAACATAATTAGACCATATAACAATCCCTGAACATGCAACAAAGAGTCACTCCAAAGTCACTAATAGCGGAGAACAAACGAAGAGATTATTGTAGGGTACAAAACCACCTCAAAATTATTCTTTCTGATCAATCTATTGGACCATTCCTAAAAGTTTCACAAACAGCCCTAGAGTTCGTACTAAAATAACACCTTAAGACACACATCAACCAAAACCCTAATGTCACCTAGATACTCAAATGCCAGCACAAGTATCCGCGGGTTTAATTATATGATATGCATCACACCATCTCAGATTCATCTACTCAAACCAACACAAAGAACTTCAAAGAGTGCCCCAAAGTTTCTACCGAAGAGTCAAGACAAAAATGTGTGCCAACCCCTATGCATAAGTTCACAAGGTCACTGAACCCGCAAGTTGATCACCAAAACATACATCAAGTGGATCACGTGAATATCCCATTGTCACCACAGATAAGCACATGCAAGACATACATCAAGTGTTCTCAAATCCTTACAGACTCAATCTGATAAGATAACTTCAAAGGGAAAACTCAATCCATTACAAGAAGGTAGAGGGGGAGAAACATCATAAGATCCAACTATAATAACAAAGCTCGCGGTACATCAAAATTGTGCCAAATCAAGAACACGAGATAGAGAGAGAGAGAGAGGGAGATCAAAACCATAGCTACTGGTACATGCCCTCAGCCCCGAGGGTGAATTACTCCCTTCTTGTCATGGAGAGCACTAGGATGGTGAAGATGGCCACCGGTGATGGTTTCCCCCTCCGACGGGGTGCCGGAACGGGTTCACGATTGGTTTTTCGTGGCTACAGAGGCTTGCGGTGGCGGAACTCCCGATCTAGGTTTATTTTCCGAGTTTCCAGTATTTATAGGAAATTTTGGTATCGAGGGCAAGTTAGTGGGACCCATGAGGCTGCCACAAGGTAGGGGGCATGCCCTAGGGGGCCCTTGTGGTGGCCTCGTGGCTCTTCAGATCCACCTTTGGCACTCCGTGGGCTTCTTTTGGTCCATAAAAAATCACCGTAAATTTCCGTTCTGTTTGGACTCCGTTTGGTATTCTTTTTCTGCGAAACTCAAAAACAAGGAAAAAACAGAAACTGGCACTGGGCTCTGGGTTAATAGGTTAGTCCCAAAAATCATATAAAATAGCATATTAATGCATATTAAACATCCAAGATAGATAATTAATATCATGGAACAATCTAAAATTATAGATACGTTGGAGACGTATCAAGCATCCCCAAGCTTAATTCATGCTCGTGCTTGAGTAGGTAAATGATAAAAACAGAATTTTTGATGTGGAATTCAACCCAATATATTTATCAATGTAATATTCTTTATTGTGGCATAAATGTTCAGATCCATAAGACTCAAAATAAAAGTTTTTCAATATCAAAACAATAATATTTTAATCATACCAAAAGCAATCTATAAAGCTTCAAAAATAACATGGCTAAAGAACGTTATCCCTACAAATCATATAGTCCTTATGCTCCGTTTTCTTAGCACAAAGCACCCCTCATGCCCATCCTGGAGTCACCCAAGCGATTTCTTTCATGCTCTACTCTTTCAAACTTTTCAACTCTTCATGCAATATATGAGCACGAGCCATGGACATAGCACTATGGGTGGAATGGAGGTGGTAATAGACAAAAGGTGAGAGAAAGTGCCACATCAACTAGGCAAATCAATGGACTATGGAGATATCCATTAGTCGATATCAATGTGAGTGTGTAGGGATTGCCATGTAACGGATGCACTAGATCTATAAGTGTATGAAAGCTCAAAAAGACAACTAGTGGTGTGCATCAACTTGCTTGCTCATGAAGCCCTAGGGCATTTGAGGAAGCCCATCGTTGGAATATACAAGCCAAGTTCTATAACAAAAAATTCCCACTAGTGATATATGAAAATGACAACATAGGAGACTCTCTATCATGAAGAACATGGTGCTACTCTGAAGCACAAGTGTGGAAAAATATAGTAACATTGTCCCTTCTCTCTTTTTCTCTCATTTTTTTATAGTTTGTTTTGGGATCTTTGGCCTATTTTTTTGTGGGCTTATTTGGCCTCTCTTTTTTATTTGGGCTTCATTGGCCTCTTTTATTTTTGATAACCTCACATGGGACAATGTTATAATAATGATGATCATCACACTTTTATTTACTTATAACTCGATATTACAACTCGATACTAGAACAAAGATATGACTCTATATGAATGCTTCTGGTGGTGTACCGGGATGTGCAATGACCAAGAGTGACATGTATAAAAATATGGAAGGTGGCCTTGCCACAAATACTATGTCAACTACATGATCATTCAAAGCAATATGACAATGATGAAGCGTGTCATAGTAAACAGAATGGTGGAGTTACATGGCAATATATCTCGGAATGGCTATGGAAATGCTATAATAGGTAGGTATGGTGGATGTTTTGAGGAAGGTATAAGGAGGGTTTTATGAACCGGCGAAAGTTGCGCGGCACTAGAGTGTCTAGAAAGGTGGAAGGGTGAGGTGCGTATAATCCACGGACTCACATTAGTCATAAAGAACTCACATACTTGTTGTAAAAAATATGCTTAGCCCTCAAAGCAAAACACTACGACGCATGCCCCTAGGGGAGGTTGGTAGGAGTTAAGCATCGCGCGCCCCTAACCTTCCCACAAAGATGAAACAATCAAAATACAGTGCGTGCTAATTTTGTTACATATGCCATACGTGCATGCCTCGGGAATCACAAACCTTAACACAATTATTTATTTAACCTCACGAACTACCTCTAGCATGACTCTAATATTACCATATTAACATCTCAAAACAATTACAAGGAGCCAAACTTCAAATAATATTCAATGCTCTCTATATGAAGTTTTTTTATTATATCTCCTTTGGATGTCTATCATATTAGGACTAATTTCATAACCAAGCAAATTACCATGCTGTTCTTTAGAACTCTCAAAATAATATAAGTGAAGCAAGAGAGTTCAACAATTTCTATAAAATGAAACCACCAACATGCTCTAAACATATATAAGTGAAGTACTAGAGCAACTAACAAGCTACTCCAAAAGATATAAGTGAAGATCAATAAGTAGTCAAATGATTAACTAGCTATGTGAAGACCCTCTCTCATTTAAGAATTTCAGATCTTAAGCACTTTATTCAAACATCAAATAAAAAAATGACATTGCAAGGATAGCACATATCATGTGAAGAAGCAAAAACATATGTTAAACTGATACTAACCGATAATTGTTGATGAAGAAAGGTGGGATGCCTACCGGGGCATCCCCAAGCTTAGATGCTTGAGACTATCGGTGTACTAAAGTAGGGGTACCTTAGTATCCCGACTTGTGCACGGGTAGTGGCAGCGTCCCGTGGTCGGGCTCGCCACGCGCCCGCCAAGGCCCACTCTGGTTCCCTTGAAGCCATTCAAGAACAAAGTATTGAAGTTAAGAAACAAGACCTCGGCAAGAGGAGCTTGCCGGGAAGGCCGCTCCAGGCTCAAGATCATCCCTTCAGCACAAGACCCTCACAAGAGGAGCTTGCCAGGAAGGCCAAAGAACAGCATCTCAGAAGACGGGCCGTGGCGCATCGCGTGCCCCGGCAGGACCCGGAGAGCGCCAAGCTTCCGGGCCCGGCAAGGTAGCGACCGTGGCAAGGTGCTTGCCGCGGCAAGCTTTCACTGTGTGCCTGCGCTCCAGCTCATCTGCCCACGCGTCGCCCTGGGGCCCTTCCAGGGGCACGTGGCAGATAGCTGTGCAGCCTGGGGTACACGGTGGCAAGCCACGATGACAAGGCCTCCGTCGTGGCGAACGGAGACGCCCGGACGAACGCTTTTTACACTGTTTTGGGACGACGGCGACGGGCATTCAATGCCCTTGTCCCCCACCGTCTGGGTTAGGTATAGACCACTGTGCATACACTGTACATGCACTGTTACAACTACCAACAATTTTACACTTTTACCCTCATCTACGTTGACACCTGTCGGTGACCCCTTTGAACTATAAAAGGAGGCCCATGCACAACGTAGAGGGGGTTGGGGTTCCGAAACTTGACCACTCCCACGCTCGGTGTAGCTAGTACTGTAGATCTTCAAGCTCCCGAGCCAAGAACTCAATAACAAACCAAGGCAGGAGTAGGGTTTTACGCATCCGTGCGGCCCGAACCTGGGTAAACTGCTCGCGTGTACGCCTCGATCTGCTCTCTGTGCTCCCTCCGCTCCCTTGCCGTACCGAAAAGGGGCTCTGGTCCCATAGGTGTTCGTGGGCGATTAGTTTCCCCGACATCTTTGGCGCGCCAGGTAGGGGGCGTCGAGGTTGTGCGAACCTGATCCGGCATTCATGCGGGCGTAATCTTCAGCAGCTTCATCAACCTCATCGACTACATCAACATGCCGCCGAAGAAGAAAGCTTCGGAGGTAGGAGGCCCGTCTGCGTCGGTCCCACCGCCACCAGAACCAACGGTTGGTGGTGTAGACGGTGGCGGAAGGGTGGACGCCGGCGAGAACACTCACGGCGCCGCCAAGTCCAAGGACAAGACGGACGACCGAGCCCACTCCAAGACCTCGGCATCCGTGCACGCACCACGCCCCTCTCAGGAGGTGCCGGACCAGCAGCGGCGTGGTACCCAAGGTACCATACGTTTGCTGGGACGGGGCCAAGCTGGCGGGTCGCGGGATGCTCAAGGCCAGCGCGCCAGCACGAGCAAGGCGCGGTCGCCGGGGCGAGAACCTGCTCCTTCTAACGCTGTTAGAAGTCCGAGCATATCTCGCTCCTCGCACCGCTCGCCGCCGCTCCCCTCCTCTCCAGCAGAAGCTCTAGCCAGAGCTCAACTGCTCCTCGACTTCCCTCCAGCGGCGGACAAGGCCCAAGACTGGAGGGCCACCATCCAAAGCCTCATCGCATTCGCCAACAACGACACGCCGCAGCAGCCGGCAACGTCACGGCCGCGGCAAGTCAGCCAAGCGAAGGCCGATGGAGACAAGACCGCCGGGGGTGCGACAACCGTGCACTCCCCGCCGCGGAAGCAGAAATCGCCGACTCGCCAGATCAACGTCGACGATGACTCCACGGCGTCGTCGGACCCGCGAGCTCGCCGCGATCAGCGCCAAGTCCTCGAGGACAGGCGACAAGAAGACGCTCGAATTCGCATCGAGCGTTGAAGAGAAGCACGACGACAGTCCGACCAGCGCGCTGGGACCGCTGTCAACATGCACGCGCCCGGTGAACCAGGCAATTTGCCATACGCGGCAGGTTGCCCTGCGTTCACCCGTGAGCTGCGGCAAGTCCAGTGGCCCAGCATGAAGAACTTCAAGCCCGACGTGCCCGAGAAGTACGACGGCAAGACCCATCCCTCAGAGTTCCTTAGCATTTACACCATTGCGGTGCAGGCTGCCGGGGGACGGGATGAGAAGATTCAAGCAAACTACTTCCCGCTTGTGCTCAAGCCCAATGTCAGATCCTGGCTCATGCACTTGCCGGAGAACTCCATCTCTTCTTGGGCAGACCCGTGCCACCAGTTTGTCGGCGCCTTCACGGGCGGCCACAAGCCCCACGGCCAGGAGAGCGATCTTCACATTCTAGCCCAGAAGGAGGGAGAGTCCCTGCGGAAATGCATCCAGAGATTCACCCGCGTCCAGCACAACATCCCGGACGTACACCCTGCCGCGATTATTAGCGCGTTCCATCAAAACGTGCATAACCGCCGGATGAGGGAAGAGATGGCGATGACTAAGATCCGGGACGTCAGCGAGCTTTACGCTCTGGCTGACAAGTGTGCGCGCTCTGAAGAGGGGAGGAGACTCCCCGGAGAGGATGCTCGAGCAGGGGGAACGGACAGCGAGGATGCCGCCCCGGCAAGGAAAGGCCGGCGGCGGAACAACAAGAAGAAGAAGAACAAGGAAGTACTGGTTGTCGAGCAGTCCGGCAAGGAGGCTACCGCCAAGAAGACACAGGCTGGTGGCTCCGGCAAGGAGGCCACCCCTGTGGCGGCCGCCGACAACCAGGACGGCTCCGACAAGCAGTACTGCAAGATCCACCGCACCAAGGGCCACGATCTCCATAACTGCAAGAGGGTTGAGTACCTCGTAGAACAGCAGAAGGCTGAATACGAGCGTCGCGACAAGAAGAAGGCCCAGGGAGGTGGAGGAGAGTCCGGCAAAAAGCGGCCATTCAATGGCCGGGGAGGACGCCGCGGCAAGGCCAAGCAGCGGCAAGGAGATAGGCCTCCCCGCGGCCGCGACAAGGACGAGGACGAAGAGGACGACGAGGACATAGATGACGGAGATAACAGCGAGCAGGAGTTCCAGAAGGCCACAGAAGTTCTGTGCGTCGATGGAGGTGCCTCACTGCACACTTCCCACCGCCAACTCAAACAATGGGTGCGGGAAGTGAATGCAGCAGAGCCACCCGTCGAGTCGCGCAAACTTTTGAAGTGGTCCAGCACGCCCATCATCTTCGACCTTGAGGACCACCCTGACGGCACAACTGCGGTCCGGTGCTTGCCGATGTTGGTATCACCAACCATCCGCAACCTCAAGGTCACCAAGATGTTGGTTGATGGCGGGGCCGGCCTAAACTTGATCTCCTCCGCTGTAATCCGGAAGCTGCAGATCCCCGACAGCGAGCTCGAGGAGACCGGGACCTTTCAAGGAATTAACCCGGGAAGGAGCAAGCCGAAGGGGAAGATAACACTGCCGGTGACCTTTGGCGGAGAGCTAAACTTCAGGACTGAGAGGATCACCTTCGACGTCGCCGATATCCCATTGCCATACAATGGGATACTTGGCCGTCCCGCGCTCGCCAAGTTCATGGCAGCCTCCCACTATGCATACAACATGCTCAAGATGCCAGGGCCAATAAGCGTCATCTCTGTCCCCGGCGACAAGAAGGATGCGCTTATCTGCGCCGACAGGATCTACCGGGACACAGCAGCCGCGGCAGACAGCAAGACACTTGCCGCTGAAGCTCCCGGGGGGAAGACCAAGGCCAAATCCGGCAAGAGCTCTGGAGCCCACTCCGGCAAACGCACCTCTTCGGAGTGCTGCGCTGCCGTCGAGGACGCACCATCGAGCTCCACCAGCAAGTGCAAGAAAGGAATGGCAGCTCCACCCGCAACCAAGAAGGTGTCCGCCAAGGAGGACGGCACTGGTGGTACCTTCACCATCAGTGCCACGCTTGATCCTAAATAGGAAAGCACGCTCGTTGCTTTCCTGCGGGCGAATGTGGACGTGTTTGCATGGCAACCATCTGACATCCCCGGTGTTCCCAGGAAAGTAATTGAGCACAAGCTTGTCGTTTGTCCTCATGCGCGGCCCTTCAAGCAGAAGGTCAGGAAGTAAGCGGTGGAGCGCCAAGAGTTCATTGCGGAAGAGATCAAGAAGTTGGAAGCAGCAGGCCTTGTTAGAGGTGTACTTCATCCCACGTGGCTGGCCAATCCAGTTGTCGTGCGCAAAGCTAATGGGAACTGGAGACTTTGTATAGACTTCACCGATGTGAATAAAGCTTGTCCCAAGGATCCATTTCCCTTGCCGCACATTGACCAGATCGTTGACTCCATGGCTGGATGTGAGTTTCTTTCATTCCTTGATGCATACTCCGGATACCACCAGATATTCATGGCTGAAGAAGATGAAGAGAAGACCGCATTCATTGCTCCATGTGGCACTTACTGTTTCATATGCATGCCCTTTGGATTGAAGAATGCGGGCTCAACATTTGCAAGGGTAGTCCACACTGCTTTTGAGCCACAGATACACAGGAATGTAGAAGCTTACATGGATGATATAGTGGTCAAGAGCAAGGACAAAGATACCCTGATCCAAGACCTGGACGAGACTTATGCAAATCTGCGCAAGATACAACTCAAGCTGAACCCTGAGAAGTGCGTCTTCGGAGTCCCCTCCGGCAAGCTTCTCGGGTTCTTTGTGTCCCAGAGGGGGATTGAAGCTAATCCCGACAAGATAAAGGCCATCGAGCAGATCGAAGCTCCGAAGCGAGTCAAGGATGTACGGAGGCTTGCGGGTTGTGTGGCTGCCCTCAGTAGGTTCATTTCTAAGTCTGTAGAGCGCGCCCTGCCGTTTTTCAAAATCTTGAAAAAGGCAGGTCCAATGAAATGGACTCCGGAAGCGGTGGCAGCGCTGCAGGACTGGAAAGGATACCTGTCCTCCACTCCAATACTTGTCGCACCTAAGCCGCAAGAGAAGTTGCTGCTATACTTAGCAGCAACCAATCAAGTGGTTAGTGCTGCGTTGGTAGCGGAAAGGGAGGCAGAAGAGGAGCCCACAGCCCCGGCAAGCGCATTCAGCGACAAGCAGGGGGCTCCCCCGACAAGCTCTGGCCCCGACAAGGATGAGTCTGCGCAGATACAAGGAGAAGTGCGAAAGAAGATGGTGCAGCGCCCAGTTTATTTTGTAAGTTCCCTCTTGCAGGGGGCTAGGTCAAGATACTCTGGAGTGCAGAAGTTGCTTTTCGGCCTCCTCATGGCCTCGAGAAAGCCGCGCCACTACTTCCAAGCACACGAGATAACGGTGGTCACTCGCTTTCCGTTGAAGAGGATATTGCAAAATCCAGAAGCAACAAGAAGGATTGTCGGGTGGGCACTAGAGCTGTCAAGCTTTGGTCTTAAGTTTGAAAGCACTTCAACTATCTAGAGCAGAGCTTTGGCAGAGTTCATAGCAGAATGGACCCCAACACCAGACGAAGAAGTCCCAGAGACAAGCATCCCCGTCAAGGAAGCAAGCAAAGAATGGATAATGTACTTTGATGGTGCCTTCTCGCTGCAAGGCGCCGGTGCTGGTGTGCTGCTCGTCGCACCCACCGGGGAGCACCTCAAGTACGTTGTCCAAATGCACTTTCCCAAGGAACAAGCGACAAACAATACTGCTGAGTATGAAGGTTTGCTTGCCGGCCTCAGAATTGCGGCCGAACTTGGGGTCAAGAAGCTGATCGTGCGGGGAGATTCGCAGTTGGTGGTCCGACCAGTAAACAAGAGCTACCAGAGTCCTTTGATGGAAGCCTATGTCGATGAAGTGAGGAAGCTTGAAGAACACTTTGAAGGCCTGCAGACGGAGCACGTTCCAAGAGCTCAAAATGATATCGCAGACGGCCTGTCAAAGTGTGCTGCATTGAAGCTACTTGTGGAACCAGGGACCTTCATGCTCAAGCTAACTCAACCATCCGTTACACCATCAATTGGGCAAAGCAAGAAGAGAAAGTTGGTCTCCGGCGACTACTTGCCGGCGGATCTTCCTGAAGCCGTCGCCAAGGTCCCCAAGATCAACGACAAAGTTGCTGAGGAACAGTCTGCTCCTGCGGACCCAAGGGTATGTACAGTCGAAGCAGGCGATCCCGACAAGTCTTGCCCCGGCAGGCTTGCCGGGGGGCGTCCAGCTCCGGCAAAACCGCAAGTCTTTGCCGTAGAAGCTGACGTTCCCGCAGCAGCACTGATGCCTTTAGTCCTTGTTGTTGAGCCTCAGGCTCCAGCATGGGCACAGCAAATCGTCCGTTTTCCTCAAACTGGGGAACTTCCCGAAGAGCCAGAAGAGATAGAGAGAATAACCAGACAGTCAAGTATGTACCAGTTCGTCGGCAATGAACTGTACAGAAGAAGACCCAATGGTGTCAGGTTGAAGTGCATTTCCTGGGAAGATGGACAGAAGCTGTTGGCAGAGATACACGGAGGCATATGTGGTCACCACATTGGCGCAAGAGCGCTTGCCGGGAAGGCGTTCCGGCAAGGTTTCTTTTGGCCAGAAGCCCTCCAAGTTGCAACTGCACAAGTAACCAAGTGTGAAGCGTGCCAGTTCCATGCCAAGCAAATACACCAGCCAGCTCAAGCTCTCCAGACTATCCCTTTGTACTGGCCCTTCTCGGTCTGGGGGCTCGACATCCTCAGCCCCTTTCCCCGCGCTGTCGGGGGCTTTGAGTACTTGTACGTTGCCATCGACAAGTTCACAAAGTGGCCGGAAGTGGAACCAGTGAGAAAGGTGACCGCACAGTCAGCAGTCAAGTTCTTCAGGTCAATTGTTTGCCGTTTCGGAATCCCGAACAGGATCATCACCGACAACGGCACACAGTTCACAAGTCGCACCTTCATGCAGTACGTCCAAGACCTTGGGGCCAAGGTCTACTTCGCTTCTGTTGCTCACCCGAGGAGCAACGGTCAAGCGGAGAGGGCCAATGCTGAAGTGCTGCGCGGGCTCAAGACAAGAACGTTTGACAGGCTGCGCAAGTGCGGAAGAAACTGGATCAAGGAGTTACCGGCGGCTCTTTGGTCAATCAGGACGACACCAAATCGAGCCACCGGGCAGACACCCTTTGCTCTTGTCTATGGAGCAGAGGCAGTTCTCCCCACGGAACTCGTATACGGGTCTCCTCGAGTACTCGCTTACGACGAGCTCGAGCAAGAGCAACTGCGGCAAGATGATGCACTGCTCCTCGAGGAGAACCGTCTCCAGGCTGCTGTACGAGCTGCTTGATACCAGCAAGCTTTGCGCCGCTATCATAGCCGCAAAGTCAAGGCCAGGAGTCTCGAGGAAGGCGACCTTGTTCTTCGGCGTGTTCAGTCCGCCAAGAATTCCAACAAGTTGACGCCGAAGTGGGAAGGCCCTTATCGGGTGAGACAAGTCACAAGGCCCGGCGCTGTCCGCCTTGAGACCGAAGAAGGCTTACCGTTGAGCAATTCCTGGAACATTGAGCATCTTCGCAAGTTTCACCCATGAGGCGCGGTTGCCGTGATCCGCTCCGGCAAACACCTTTTGTACAAGTCTTACCGCTGTTGCATGTAAACCTTTGTACAAAGCCGGGCGCAGGCCCCGTGCATCAATAAAACTTTTGTGCTTCGCACGGCTTGTCATTTCATGCATTCTTGTTTTCATTGCATGTGTTATCTGACACTTTGTGCAGCACACACCCCCGGTAAGCAGTAATGAGTCGCAAGGCTCCATATCTGTGTTTCCTTCCTTTTTCCTTTCTCTCTTAAGCAGAAGGAGTGTTCCTCGCGCACAAGTTTGCCGGGGGGGAAGGAGATAGTGGTATGGACCAAGTGCTGTTCAAGAAAGGAAAACCTTGCCGGGAAGCAAACGGCACACAAAAGATAACTTGCCAAAGTTTGAGCATTCAAAATTTTAAAATCTTAGTTGTCTTCCTTGAACGGCCACACTTTGTATGGAAAACCTGTGCGCGGAGGAACCTACCCGTGGCTAGCCGCGCCCTTACTTTGTTTCGAGCACGCTCAACGGCTTAAGAGAGCTGCGACAAGTGTCGCACCCTTACTTCATTTTCGAGTTCTCTCAACAATCTAAGTGCGCTGCGACTAGCTACGGCAAGGTTTCTTGCCGGCAAGGGCATTGCCGGCAGGCCGCTGAAGTCCCGCACTCAGCGCTCGCGGCAAGGGCCCCTTTGCCGGCAAGTTCCCTAGAAGCGTGGGGTGAGAAGCATACAAAGTGAAGGAACCAAGCAAGGGAGATAACACTGCATTGACTATCCAAAATGAAGTTATATTACAAGAAGACTTGCCGCTGTTCTAACAAGCTACTGTCCATGGCTTAATTGGCAGCGACAAGGGAAGCAGAAAGAAAGCAACCTAGTCTACACGGTCACCGTCAACCCTCTTGATCTTGCCCACCTTGGCCACGATGTGGGCGACACGAGCCTTCAACGCCTCCTAGTCAGCTTCGGGCGGCAGGGTCCGGAGGACGTTGTCAAGGTTGATCCCAGGGTTGCGGTAGACGATCTTCCCCAACACTCGCTCCATGGTACCCGTGCAGAGCCTACGTGCCTCGTTCGCCAGCTACAAGGGGATCCTTTCCCATAGCTGCGCGAGGGCCAGCGCCACTCCCTTGAAGAACAAGCTCAGCTTGGCGCTGTGGGGGAGGTTCTCGTCGGGGGAGTACACGAGGTGCTTCGTCCCCAGCGCCACCATCTCCTTGTCGATGTTGACGGCGGCAGCGACGAGCCCCTCGGTCCACTGCTCCACCGTCTCCTTGAAGTTATTTTGCGAGACGGCGGCGCTGTCCAGCAATGCCCTCTCAGCGCGGAGATCCTCCTTCAGCTTCGTTTCGCGGTTCCGGGCGGCGTCAAGTGAGTCAGTGAGGGTGGAAACCTTCAGCTCCAAGTCTGCAATGGAGTCCTTGGCGTCGTTGAGCTCCTTGCCCTTGTCGGAGAGACGGACTTGTAGCTCCGAGTGGGTGTGGGCATCCTTCTCCCGCGCCAAGTTGAGCGCAGCAACCCTCTCCTCGCTCGTCTTCAGGCTCAACTCCAGCCGTGCCACCCTCGCCTCCAGGTCCCTCTTGGCGGTCTCTGCGGCAGCAGCGTGAAAGTGCAACTAATCCCCGGGTGGTTTTGGTAATTAATAACAACATATATATCATTGAACTAATATTATCTTGAGAATCATTTCAGAAAAGTTCGATGATGTGGGTATGGAAATGTCTGAAGAAGTGGACCCCTCAAAATGCTAAGACAAGCATTGGCAAAAGCTCAAGACTCCTTTTTTTGGTTTAGTGATCAAAGATCACATTGAGTCCATAGGAAAGCCAATACTATTAAAAGGGGATGAGGTTGTGTTAATGTTCTTGTTGCTCAAGTGCTTGGTGATCTAACTCCCTCAACTATCAGCACTATTCACTACTTAACACACACCCATAAGTAATCTCGGTCACACCGATTTCTCCAACTCAGTCCCACCGAGATGAACCACTTCAGTTGTTTCTCCAAACCCTAGCTTCTCGGTCAAACCGATTCTGAGTTTCGGTCTCACCGAAAAAGGGCTGCCAACCTTCTGTGATCAGTTGACATCAATTCGGAATATCCGAGTTTATATTTTCGGTCTCACCGAAATGGCAAACCCTAACCTTTGACTCACTTCGGTCTCACCGAGATGGTATTTTCGGTCCCACCGAAAATCCCAACGTTCACTATATTTGAACTTTCGGTCTGACCGAGTTTTAACTTCGGTCTCACCGAGATTGGTCAAATGTGTGTGTAACGGTTGGATTTTGTGTGGAGGCTATATATACCCCTCCACCCCCTCCTCATTCGTGAGGAGAGCCATCAGAAAGTACCACCACTTCTATCATACACTTTCTGAGAAGTGAACCACCTACCCTTGTGTTGAGATCAAGCCATTCCATTCCTACCATATGAAACTTGATCTCTAGCCTTCCCAAGTTGCTTTCCACTCAAATCTTTCTTCCACCACAGCCATATCAGTGAGGAGAGTTGAGTTTTGGGGAGTTTATCACTTGAAGCACAAGAGCAAGGAGTTCATCACCATCAACACCGTCTATTACCTTTTGGGGGGTGGTGCCTCCTAGATTGGTTAGGTGTCGCTTGGGAGCCTCCGTCTTGATGATGTGGAGTTGAACCAAGATGTTTGTAAGGGCAAGGAGATCGCCTACTTCGTGAAGATCTACCCCGAGTAAGGCTAGTCCTCCGTGGGCGTAGGCCGTGATGGAATAGACAAGGTTGCTTCTTCGTGGACCCTTCGTGGGTGGAGCCCTCCGTGGACTCGCGCAGCCGTTACCCTCCGTGGGTTGAAGTCTCCATCAACGTGGATGTACGATAGCACCACCTATCGGAACCACGACAAAAATCTCCGTGTCACCAAACTGCGTTTGATCTTCTCCACCTCTCTTTTACATGTGCAATTTACTTTCCGCTGCATAAACTCTAGAATTGCATGTGTAGGGTGTTACTTGAACTGATCTTGTTTGTGAAACTGCCAAAAAACTTTGCATGATCTAAAGGCAGATTTTTTATATTGTCAAGTAGTCTAATCACCCCCCCTCTAGACCTACTTTCGATCCTACAAGTGGTATCAGAGCTTTGGTCTCCATTGCCTTGGTTTCCATTGCATTGGACTCCATAAGCTTGGTTTCACAACCTAGGAGAGTATGGCGTCTAGTGAGGGTAATTATCGTAGAGGTCCTTACTTTGATGGTACAAATTTTGCTAGTTGGAAGCATAAAATGAAAATGCATATTCTTGGTCATAACCCAGCCGCATGGGGCATTATTTGTGTTGGCATGCAAGGTGACTTCTTTGAAGAAGGAAAAGTTCCGGATCGCGAAGCTACACCCGAAGAATTGAAGATGTTGCAAAACAATGCTCAAGCTTGTGACATTCTCTTCAATGCTTTGTGTCCCGAAGAGTTCAACAAAATCAGCCGTCTTGAGAATTCTAAAGAGATTTGGGATACTTTGGTTGAAATGCACGAGGGTACTGAATCTGTGAAGGAATCAAAGCTAGATATTCTTCAAGGTCAACTTGACAAGTTCAAGATGAAGGATGGTGAAGGAGTCGCTGAAATGTACTCTAGGCTTGCTCTCATCACAAATGAGATTGCTGGCTTAGGAAGCGAAGAAATGACCGACCGATTCATCATTAAGAAGATTCTCAGAGCTTTGGATGGAAAGTATGACACCGTGTGCACTTTGATCCAAATGATGCCAAACTACAAGACTCTCAAGCCAACTGAAGTCATTGGAAGGATTGTTGCTCATGAGATGACACTTAAGGATAAGGAAGAGCTTCACAACAAGTCAAGTGGTGCTTACAAAGCTACAAGTGATGCTCCTACTACCTCAAGTGACAAGTTAGTTTCCAATGAAGACATAAGCCTAATGGTCAGGAACTTCAACAAGTTCTACAAGAATAGAGGCAAAGAAAGAAGCTCAAAGTCTAGATCATATGATGGAAAGAGATCTTCTAGTCGTGATCGAAACTGCTACAATTGTGGAAGACCCGGACACTTCTCAAATGAGTGTACGGCTCCCCACAAGAGAAGAGAAGAGTCTCCAAGAAGAAAAGCAAGAGATGAGTCACCTCGGAGAGAGAAGGAGTAGAGATGATCGTTATGAACGAAGACCTTCTCGGAGAAGCAAGGACTCGGAGAGGAAAGACAAGTCATCAAGGAGCTACACAAGAAGAAGACATCAAGCTCATGTTGGTGAATGGGTCTCTGGCTCCGACTCTGACAGTCAATCCGATGGAAGCTATCACTCCGACTCCGACTATAGTCAAGATGAAGGTGTTGCCGGACTTGCACTCGTATCCTCCAACTCCAACTCCTACGACTTATTTGATTCACCAAATGAGGGAATTGGAAGATGCTTCATGGCTAAAGGCCCCAAGGTAACACACCCTGAATTCATTGACTTTGATAGTGATGAGGATGACTTGCTTGGTGAAGATGAGCTCTTGCATGATAAATCTAGTGAGCTTAGTAATGATGAAAATGCTAGTAGTCTTTATAGTCGAGAAGAGTCGAATGACAATGCTATGAAGGAGATTGAGCGTTTAACTAAAGAACTAAACACTCTTAAGTTAGCTCATGAAACAACTCAAGAAGATCATAGAGAGCTCCTAAGATCTCATGAGAAGCTACGCTTCGAGAAGCTCACTCTAGAGCAAGAACATGAGTTTCTAAAAGCGATCAATGACGATCTTCGAAAGAAGAGTTCTTCATATCTTGCCAAACGACTTCTCTTGTCTAATTTCTTGCCACCTATTAAGACTAAGCATGACAAGCATAAGAAAAATTCTTCCTCTAGTAGTAACAATAACAATGTTAAATCCAATATTGTTGCTTCTAGTAGTTCTCTTGATTCCACTAACAATGTTTCAAGCCAAGTTACACTTGAGTAAGAAAATAGCTTATTGAAGGAAATCATAGAGAAAGGTGTCTACAAGAGTCTTGCCGGAAGCAAGAACTTTGAGGAGATTGTTCGCAAACAAGGAAGACACCGGAAGAATCAAGGGATTGGTTTTGAGCGAAAGTTCAACGCCAAAGGTGTTGAGTGGGAAGAAGGTCAATACCCTACTCCACAGTTTGTCTCACAAAAGGAGAAGTATGATCCTACTTCTTCCAATGTGGAACAAGCTCAAGATGACCTTCCACCACAAGACCACAAGCTAAAGGCCAAGGACAAGCTTCAAGAGGAGATTGATGCATTCATTGAAGCACCTCAAGCCATGGTCAAGTGGGTTCCCAAGGACACATCAAGTTCTACTTCGTCAAGCTCAACTACAACACCAAGGATTCCCATCAAGATGATGTGGATCCCAAAGAAGAAGAACTAGTAGGTTCTTGAGGGTGACTCCGCCAACAAACTTCACTCATATTCATTTTGGCAAGAACTTATGCAATCAACTTCCACATCATGCACTTGTTCATGGAGTCACAAACCCTCTTGTTGGTAAGTCAAGGAACAAGGTAATCATTGCTTTCATGGACATCATCTTTTGTGTACTTCACTCTATGTCCATGGATACTCTTGTTTGTTCCTTGTGGGACTAACCCATGTAGGTATTGAAAGTGCCCTAATCCAAAGGACTGCTCCTAACTCATGATGATCTACATCAACATTGAGCATCCACATCTTCAACATCTACATGAAGTCTTCTACGACAACCCAAGGTTAGTTTGACCCTTTAAAAGGGGTTCTCACATCTAGGGGGAGCTTTGCTCTAAAAATTGAGCTAAAAGCATCTCCAAATGATGTGAACACATAAATGCTTTATGTAAAAGTGGTAACCCCACTTGTGCTTAAACGATGAGTATGACCTATGATCAAATGTTCTCATTTGACTCCTAAGTCAATATACTCATATATAGATGACCTAGTCATCGACAATTTGTGTGCTAGTAGCTAGAGTTTTGGTTGTGCATGTTTGACACATATTTCAGTTGCTATCTTATTGTGTGAGCATGTTGGATGCATGATTTTATCCATTCAAGGACATCCATTTGTTGTTTTGATTGTTTTGGTTTCCTTTTCTGGCCAAATGGATGGACAAGAATGCCTAAGCACCTTCCCTAGCTATCTATGCTATCTTGTCTCAAAATTCTATTCATGCTTATATCACAACTTTGAACAAGTCTTTTTCGGACAGTCCGAGTGAGGAGCACTCGGAACCACCGATTCGTCTAAGGCTGACTTCCAAAACCTTCTAAGTCTATTTCGGTCTGACCGGCTTCTCAATCTCGGTCCAACCGAAACACTTAGATTGATCTAGGTTTCATCTCGGTGAAACCGAGTTCAAAATCTCGGTCTGACCGATATGTGTAACTGCACAGCAGAAATACATCTCGGTGACACCGAGTTTTTCAACTCGGTCACACCGACAGTACGGGGTTATATATACTGAGGGCTGCGCGCGATCTATTCCTTTCAAACCGTTCGCCCTCCAAGACCCCTGCTGCCGCCGCCCTGATCTAAGGATCGTCGCCTTCGTCGCCTGTGTGCCCTTGCCGCAGGTCTCCGCCGCCGTCAACGGTAATCTTCTCCTCCGTTGCCGCCGTAGAGGGACACCACCAAGTTAGGGTGTGTCCCGATCCCTATTCATGCTCCACTTCTGATTCTTGCATGATAGGACTGCCCTGATTCAATCCACGTTTGATATGTTCCCAATACATTGTTCAGATCGTTTAGTTTCGAGGAAAATTCTTAGGTTTAGGTTTCCACGGAATGCATCTCGGTGAAGCCGATTCCTGAAACTCGGACTGACCGATTTGGTCTCTGACCATTGCACTACACAGTTCGGTCTGACCGAGTTGTGTAAATCGGAATGTCCGAATTGAAGTTTCTGTGAAACCCTAAGTTTTCGGTAGGACCGAAACCCATTTCGGTCTGACCGAAAGTGGTGTGTAGGTTCTGTTGAACACTTCGGTTACACCGAAACTTGAAATCGGTTTGACCGAAATACATTCTGTGAAAACTCAAAACTAAGTTTTTAACTCATTTTTTTTGCAAAAACTTCTGCAGTTGTGATAACTCTTCCATTCTGCCTATACCTTATCTTTTCACAGGTCTTTCAGCCATGTCAGATGTCAGTGACAGCCAGAACAGGTCTGAATCACCATTTGCTGAAATTCCAGAGGCAGATACAAGTCCTGCAAGCAGCTCTAGTGATGATGGTGAGAGGAGCACCCCTAGTGGTCTGCCTCCTGCAGCTACGAGAACCAGGAAGAAGAGAACCTCTGATGATGAGGATTCCGACTTTGTTGCTGAGGAAGTTACCTCCAAGCCCAAGAGGAATGTGGTTGCCAAAGAGCACCAAGGGCAGCAGCCAAGGAAAGGTACAAGCAAGGTAAAACAGTCTGCAGTTGCCAAGAAGCTCAACTTGGAAGAGCCAGCTCCAAGCAAGGTGAAGAAGACTTCCAAGAGGAAGAGAGTTGTTTATGCTGAATCTCAAGTTGATGCTGCTGAAGAAGAAGAAGAAGAAGATGCACCCCAGCCTCCTCCTCAGAAAGCTAAGTTCATGGGTGATGCTATTCGGGCTCAAGCCTCCTCCAAGCCCAAGAAGCCTGCTCCAGTCAAAGCAGCTCCAGCCAAGCCCAAGAGAACAACCAGAAGCATTCCAGCTTCTGAGAAGAACAAAGGTGAGATGCCACCTTCTGAGTCAGATGAAGAGCATGTGTTGCTCAAGCTCCGTCCCAAGTTGCCACTCCACAATGATGCTCATCCTCAAGCTGAGGACATGAAGGCAAGGAAGGACAAAGGTCTCAGGCTATGGAGACAGTCTGATCCATATGCCGTAAGAAGAAGGACTGCTGTGGACCCCAGATTCCACACCAGAGAGCAGCAGGATTTCTATGAGACCGTGCTAATGGATAAGAAGCCCATTGTTGCTGACACCAGGTATGTTGACTGGAAGTACATTGACAGCAGAGAGCATCGGGACTTCTTTCCCCATGTGCATGAGAGCTTTACTGCATGTGGAGTTGCTGATTTCGTGGGTCAAGAACTGACAGCCTGGAATGACGAGATGATCATGCAGTTCTATGCCACAGCCCATTTCTATCCTGATGGAAAGATCACCTGGATGACTGAAGGTCAAAGGTTTTCTTCAACTGTTGCAGAATGGGCAGAACTTCTGAACGCTCCAGTGCAGAGAGAGGACGACATTGATGTCTATGGGATTCCTAAGAAGAGTCATGATTCTATGAAGAATATGTACAAGGAGATCCCAGCTGCTGATTTGGAAGGATGGAAGCTCGGCTCAGTGTATTATCTCCAGGCAGGTCTGACCACCACCAACACTATTCTGAGGCATACTTTGATGCCTAAGTCAGGTGACCACCGGATGATGCGAGGCTATTCTATCAACATGCTGCACATTCTCGATGAGAAGGCACCTTTTAAGGTGATGGACTTGATGGTTGAGACCATTAAGAGGACTGCAGCTGACCAGAAGAGGTCATGTGGGTTTGCTCCGCAGATACAGATGCTCATCAACGCCAAGTTTGGCACGGGCAAATTCATGTTGGATAGGAAGCACTTGCCACTGCAGCCAGAGCATGAGGACAACGTAGTTGTGATGGATGAAGAGGATCCCACCTCAGTTGAAGGGCAAGCCAAGATCGAAGCTGCAAAGAAAGCCAAAGCTGACAGAGAGGCAGCAGCAGCAGCTAAGCCAAAGAGCTTTGGAGAACAAATCCTTGAAGCAACCCAGAGAATTGAACAACGCCTGGCCAGCATTGAGCAATCTCAGGAGAGCCTTGAGAGGATTGTCGAGGACAAGATCCACGCTCTAGACGTGAAGCTGACTGAGATTCAGGTGTCTGTCAACAAGCTTGAGGCAGACATGGAGGAGACTAGGCAGGAGAGAGCAGAGCTTATGCAGGATGATATAGTCCAGGACTCTCATCGCCAGACTGCTCCGGTTCCCAGAGGATCCAGGTCTGCAGCTATCCCAGTTACTTCAGCTCCAGCCACAGCTCCAGCTCCAGCATCCACTCCTCCAGCGCAGACATCAGCAGAAGTCTTCACCGACGCAGCTATCTCTACACCGACATCGACCCAGACGGGAGCAGCCAGCCGAGCCCGCAGTGACGCTTAGCTCTATACCTTTTCGAACTTTTTGGTAACTTGTTGCCAAAGGGGGAGAAATTGCTATAGATCATAGGGCTTCGAGAGAGAGAGTGCTCTTTCGTCTTTTCGTTCTTTTGCCGGTTTTCCCTGTGATACATTGGTTTCTTTTGGTTCCAGATACTTTATGTGTGCTTGCTACTACGTTTGATGCTACCTTAATGAGTGCTTAGTCATACTATGCCTTAATGTGTGCTTATTGCTTATCATATGCTATTTCTTATTGTATGGCTATTTACTCTTGTCTTGGTGATTGAGTGCATGTTATTCATTCTTATCATTTTGTGCGCTCCACCAAGATGTATGTGACATGGAAGAGTGACCCATAATCCTAATCGATTGTGCATTTGCATTCAAACGCAAATTTTAAATAATGCACAAATTTAGGGGGAGCTCTTGTTTATCACATACTTCTCAAAGCGACGATATTATTCATTGATTATACCTTTTGTCGAAGCTTTGATCTATATGTTGTCATCAATTACCAAAAAGGGGGAGATTGATAGTGCAACTAATCCCCGGGTGGTTTTGGTAATTAATAACAACATATATATCATTGAACTAATATTATCTTGAGAATCATTTCAGAAAAGTTCGATGATGTGGGTATGGAAATGTCTGAAGAAGTGGACCCCTCAAAATGCTAAGACAAGCATTGGCAAAAGCTCAAGACTCCTTTTTGGTTTAGTGATCAAAGATCACATTGAGTCCATAGGAAAGCCAATACTATTAAAAGGGGATGAGGTTGTGTTAATGTTCTTGTTGCTCAAGTGCTTGGTGATCTAACTCCCTCAACTATCAGCACTATTCACTACTTAACACACACCCATAAGTAATCTCGGTCACACCGATTTCTCCAACTCAGTCCCACCGAGATGAACCACTTCAGTTGTTTCTCCAAACCCTAGCTTCTCGGTCAAACCGATTCTGAGTTTCGGTCTCACCGAAAAAGGGCTGCCAACCTTCTGTGATCAGTTGACATCAATTCGGAATATCTGAGTTTATATTTTCGGTCTCACCGAAATGGCAAACCCTAACCTTTGACTCACTTCGGTCTCACCGAGATGGTATTTTCGGTCCCACCGAAAATCCCAACGTTCACTATATTTGAACTTTCGGTCTGACCGAGTTTTAACTTCGGTCTCACCGAGATTGGTCAAATGTGTGTGTAACGGTTGGATTTTGTGTGGAGGCTATATATACCCCTCCACCCCCTCCTCATTCGTGAGGAGAGCCATCAGAAAGTACCACCACTTCTACCATACACTTTCTGAGAAGTGAACCACCTACCCTTGTGTTGAGATCAAGCCATTCCATTCCTACCATATGAAACTTGATCTCTAGCCTTCCCAAGTTGCTTTCCACTCAAATCTTTCTTCCACCACAGCCATATCAGTGAGGAGAGTTGAGTGTTGGGGAGTTTATCACTTGAAGCACAAGAGCAAGGAGTTCATCATCATCAACACCGTCTATTACCTTTTGGGGGGTGGTGCCTCCTAGATTGGTTAGGTGTCGCTTGGGAGCCTCCGTCTTGATGATGTGGTGTTGAACCAAGATGTTTGTAAGGGCAAGGAGATCGCCTACTTCGTGAAGATCTACCCCGAGTAAGGCTAGTCCTCCGTGGGCGTAGGCCGTGATGGAATAGACAAGGTTGCTTCTTCGTGGACCCTTCGTGGGTGGAGCCCTCCGTGGACTCGCGCAGCCGTTACCCTCCGTGGGTTGAAGTCTCCATCAACGTGGATGTACGATAGCACCACCTATCGGAACCACGACAAAAATCTCCGTGTCACCAAACTGCGTTTGATCTTCTCCACCTCTCTTTTACATGTGCAATTTACTTTCCGCTGCATAAACTCTAGAATTGCATGTGTAGGGTGTTACTTGAACTGATCTTGTTTGTGAAACTGCCAAAAACATTGCATGATCTAAAGGCAGATTTTTTATATTGTCAAGTAGTCTAATCACCCCCCCTCTAGACCTACTTTCGATCCTACACAGCGGCGTCCCTCGCCTCCTGCAGAGCCCCGCCAATGGACTGCTCGCGCGCGGTGAGGTCGTCCTCGTGGCTATCGAGGTCGACCTTCCGCTGATTGAGCTCTCCCTCCCGCCGAGACAGATCCTCGGCGGCTAGTCGTTGCTGCTCCTCAACCTTGGCCTTCTCGAGGATGAACGCTTGATGCGCTCCGGCGAGCTCCTCCCGCTCCTCCGCCAAGTTCCGGAGGGCCGCTTGGTTGGCGGCGCGGAGCTCGGCGGCACGCTTCTCCAAGTCGACGCTAGCCTTGGCAGCCAGAGCCTCTCGGGACTCCAGCTTGGCCTGCCTGGCTCGGTATAAGGCCAGAAGCCGGCGCAGGAGCTGCTCCTCTTCGGGCTCGCTGCTGCTGCTGGGCGCGTCGACAACCCTTAGCCCTGCGGAGGCAAGGACCCTTAGCCCGGTGGATCCAATAACAAGTTCGGAGTATTTGTCGGACGAATAGCCCACCACTGTCAATTTCGGCGCAGAAATGACATTGATTCTTGTTGGACCTTCTTGATCAACTACAAGTAATCTCTCAAGTGCAGGTGTGTCCTCAATGACAATACCGTGGTACACATCTTGTGATGTCTTCTTGCCGCACCAGCAACACACATAAATAGTCAGAGAGTCATGGAGGTGATCTGGAAGGTACTCAACCCATTGATCGCCTGAAGACGAAGGTACTCGAGTGCAGTACAGCCACGGAGCAGGCGCTCCATGTCACCCTTTGAGAGGCAGACGACGACGAGCTCGAGGTGCTTTAGTCGTGGTAGAATAAGAGCGGGTGCGTCATTAAGGAGGGATGGAAGTTCCTGAACTTGGCGACGCGCAGCGTGGGCGCGAGGCGGAGTGCGGACGTTGGCAGAGACCACATATGCCCATCGTCTAAAGTGAGCTCCTCGAGCTGATCTAGGGCGTGGGACCGGAACCAGTCGTCAAGCTTGGCTCGGTCCTTACTGTTGGAACATAACTTGCCCATTCTAAGGCCTTTGGTTGGGCCAAGGTGACTGACGAGGATCTTGGAGAACGCATCCAAGCTTTTGCGATAGCCAGGGCAGAGCTCGTGGATGTCGATGAGGTCGAGAGGGCTGGAGTTCCACAAGGGGTGCCACCTTCGAGAAAGGATGGTTGTTCGCGCCCCATATTTGATTGGGAGGAGGGAGATGATGACTATCAACATATCATCGGGGAGGCTGCTGATGAAGTCTAGGCCTGCTGGAGTTGCTTGCAGTTCTAGCTCGCCCCACCTCCGCTTGTTGGCAGCCCCGTTCTCCACCTCCGGAGTCTCCTTGTCAGCGGCGCTCTCTGATAGAAATGGGAGTATAGGGAATATTTAGTTAAAACAGGGCAATAGAAAAGTGTATTGGTAACTAGAAGTTATTAGGTAGGAATATAGTAAGAAAAGTGAATAACAATTGGTTGCTTAAATACTACACAATTTATTTGACATTGCTGGGTAAGTCAACATGCAGATAGTTGAAAACAAAACTTACTTCGAACAAAGTCTGGACGGATGATTTTGTCGGGGAAGTTAGCATATATCTCATGACCAAGCCCTTTTATGTGTAGTGCAATTTTAGTGCCAGCTTTCAGAACATAAAACCTAGAAATTTCTTTCCAATAGCCAGTGCCAAAATAGGAGTCACCACGTTCATCAAGTCTTAGAGTAGTAATGATTGTAAATCCATGGTTTGTTAGCAGTATGACATCCGTGCAGTCTTGATCTATGTAAAGGGAAAGAGTGTGCACTACATAATTTGTTACATAGCCAGGGATGCGCTACTGGAAATGGTAGGTGTCGGTGTACTAGAGTAGGGGTACCCTAGTATCCCGAACTTGTGCACGGGCAGTCGCAGCATCCCGCGGCAAGGCTTGCCGGGTGACCGCCAAGGTCCTCCGTGGTTCCTTTGGAGCCATTCAAGAACAAAGTATTCAAGCCAAGGAGACAACACCCCGGCAAGAGGAGCTTGCCGGGAAGGCCAACCAAGGCATCTCAAGGAACTTGCCACGACGCGCCACGCGTCCCGGCAAGGCCCGGTGAGCGACGAGCTCCCAGACGCGACAAGACAACGACCGTGGCAAGGCGCTTGCCGCGGCAAGCTACCACTCTGTACCCGCGCTCCAGCACATCCACCAACGTGTCGCCCTAGGACCTTTCCAGGCGTACGTGGCGGGAGGCTGTGCAGCCAGCGGTGCGCGGTGGCAAGCGGTGCTGACAAGATTGCCATCGTGGCGAGCAGTGGCATCCCTGACGGTCCCTTTTGCACTATTTGGGCGACGCAGATGGGCATTTAATGCCCTTGTCCCCTGCCGTCAGAGTTAGGTATGATACACTGTAACAGGTAGTTGTGCCAACCGTAACACCTTTCCATTTTTACCCTTGTCTACGTTGCCACCTGTCGGTGACCCCTTGAGCATATAAAAGGAGGCCCATGCGCAACGTAGAAGAGGGAGGAGAACACTCACGCTCGGTATCGACAGCTGCTGGTGTGTACTGTAGCACCCAGTGCTCCCGAGCAAGAACTCAATACAAACCACAAAGCAGGAGTAGGATTTTACGCATCCGTGCGGCCCGAACCTGGGTAAACTGCTCGTGTGTTTCGCCTCGATCCGCTCTTCGTGCGATCTTCGGCCCCCGCCGAACCGAAAGGGGCTCGGTCCGCCGGTCCCATAGGTGCTGATGTCTACTACATGCTTCTATTCCTGTAGACAGTGTTGGGCCTCCAAGAGCAGAGGTTTGTAGGACAGCAGCAATTTTCCCTTAAGTGAGTAATCCAAGGTTTATCGAACTCAGGGAAGTGGAGGTTGAACGTACCCCTTTCAAGCAACCCTGCAATCAAGATACAAGAAGCCTCTTGTGTCCCCAACACACCTAATACACTTGTCAGATGTATAGGTGCACTAGTTCGGCGAAGAGATGGTAAAATATGGATGATAGGAGTGGCAAAGTAATATAAATCTGTAATAAAAAGTGCAGCAAGCTAACAAGTGGTAAACGTGAGCACAAATGGTATTGCAATGGTGGAAACAAGGCCTAGGCTTCATACTTTCACTAGTGGCAACTCCCAACAACATTAACATAGACTAATCACATGATAAAAACGTGCAATGGAGACGCACTCGGAGGTCATTCCTTTGTGGTCAGGAGAGGACGAGAATTATGTAGGGCTACAAAAGCACACCTCAAAGTTCCTAGTTCTCAATCTATGGATTTCCCAATGTCACCACGGCCATCCAAAGAGAGTACCACAATCACCACAACATATCTCAAGGATAGTCAAAGACAAGCACCAAGAGACTCTCAATCTTCAATCAACACACAAAAGAGGAAATCACTCATGAAAATATTCTTCTAATCCATGTCCAATAGACCGCTGTCACCTTGGTCTCGGGGATTATACTAGATAAAGACAAGTGAGTACATCAACCCAATACATAGAGGAAGGGGAAATATCATGGGATCAACCTAGATTAACATAGCCTATGATCACAACGAAGATCACATCATGGGAGAGAGAATTGACCACATAGCTACTGGTAGAAGCCTCAGCCCCGAGGAGGAACTACTGCCGCATCATGGAGGGAGGAAGCAACGTCGATGGAGATGAATCTGGGGGCACTTCCCCGTCCCGGCAGGATGCCGGCACAGGAATTCTGGTCCGCCGAAACTTGGTGGCGATGGCGGCGGAGATCCGAATTGCTTCTGGAGAAAAGGGGTCCGTCCTCGAGGGTTTCGGGACGCGAGGAGTATATATGCCAAAGGGGGTCACCAGAAGCGGCGAGGGGGCCCAGACGCCCCCCTAGGGCGGCCAGGGGTGGGGCCGCCTGGGCTGCCCCTGGCTCCCCTCTGGCCCTGCTTTGGTTTTTCTTGAAGCTCCCGATACGCTGATTTTTCCTGTATTTTTCCCGGAATTTTTAGGGCACTTTTAATATGGGGGAAACCTGAAATAGAAAAACAGCAGAAAACAGGAACTGGCACTGTGGTGCACTGAGTTAATAGGTTAGTACAAATATGATCAAAAGTGTATGGAAGTGCATAAATATCATAGCAATATCACACAAAAGAGGCATGGAACAAGCAGAAATTATAGATACGTTTTGGACGTATCAACATCCCCAAGCTTAATTCCTGCTCGTCCTCGAGTAGGTAAATGATAACAAGCATACTTTCTGTGGTGACATGCTATCAACCATATAAGAACTTTTAAGTAAAGCAATCAAGGCATGTAATTCAATTCATGTCATAACAAGCAAGAGTCTATATTAGCATTGTACAAGTAACATAAGAACATAAAGGTGCAAGAGCTCTCACTCTCCGTGACTCGAATGTCTCCAAATGGTGTTTGCGTGCAAGAAAGGGGATAGGGATATATGAGAGAGTAAAACATAGTTTTTGTATTGTTGAGAACTTAATCTACTAAAGTTTCACACTTGGTCTTCTTTGGAATCTTATCTTGACTCATCCCCAGACCGTCAGCCAGGTACAAGTCAAAATGATCCACTCCCTTTCGATATTTTGAGCACTCATGCAATGGATGAGCGTAAGCAAGAAAGTCGACACTTAGAATGGCAAAGAGAGAAAAATGATAGAGGGGGGAGACAAAAAAAAATGTGTGAAAGGGTCACATCAATGAGGACAATCATAGGCGAGAGAAAGCCAAATGATAGATATGATGCGAGGAGTAGGGATTGCCATGCAACGGATGCACATATGAGCTAAGGTAAGCTCTCCAATGGAACTAGTGGGGGTGCATCCAACTTGCTTTCTCAAGAAGACCTAGAGCTCTTTTGAGGAGGCTCATCATTGGAATATACAAGCCAAGTTCTATAGTGTAAAGGTCCCCACATAGCTATATGCATAAATGATAATCTCTATGGAGTACAAGGTATAAGATGGAGTACGAGTGTGGATCTCTCAAAAAAATAGTAGTGTGCCCCCTTCTCTCTCTTTATTTCTTTTTCTCTTTTTTCTATTTTTTTTATTTTTTTATGGCCTCCATGGCTCTTTCTATTTAACTCTCATTTGTCCTCTTTGGGATCTTTTGATTTTGTCCTCTTTGGGATATTTTCCTCACTTTAGGGGCAACACTCTATATATTACAAGAAGTATAGAAGATCTTTCACACTTTACAAAAGTACTCAACATAAAGAAAATGAAACTATCATGATGTATGCAAATGTATGCCTCTGTCGGTGTAGCAGGATATGCAATGATACTAGCGCGTCATGTAGCAATGATTAGGGCAAGGCCCAACTAGCATGCGGCTCATCGATCAAGCAAAAAGCATGTATGACATGAAGATCAAGTCATGAGAAGATGGATGTTGCATGGCAATGTATCTCGGAAAGGCTATGGAAATGCCTTGATAGGTAGGTATGGTGGCTGTTTTGAGGAAGGATATAATGAGGCTTATGATGACAGAGCGTATCGTGCCAAGGATTTGGATGCACCGGCGAAGTATGCGCCAACTCTCGAGGTGAGAAAGGGCAATGCACGGTACCGAAGAGGCTAGAAAAATATGGATAGGTGGAAGTGTCAACTTTCGAATACTCACATTAGTCCGAAGAACTCATGCACTTATTATCGGTAACTCTCAATCTAATTAGGAGGTTCACAAAGAGACAAGTACCCCGAGAAGGAGTGTATGGGGGTTTGGTTATCCTTGCGCATCCTCGACTCATGGTACGTGAGTGTACTCTAATATTTGATCCCTCCAAAGATTAGTGATCCATTTAGTAGCTAAAGTTCTCAACTATTTTGTAGGTTTTCGAAAATAAACACGGATTGCCCAAAATATGACATCTATCACTAATAGGCTAAAGCTCTTGACACCAAAAGTTCAGACATTACTCATGGCAATACCTCAAAACTATTGCAAGTTACTACTAAAATTAAATAGCAACCTCAGTTACCTACTTTAAATTAAGACACACAACTCAGTGCAACAGGCAAAACTCTCTTAACAAGATAATCATGAAAACTCAAGAGAGTTCAACAACCAACTAAACAAAAGCTCTTTAAAAAGAAAAGCATGAAAACTAAGAGCTAAACATGACAACAGCTATGGAAAGACAAAGAACACACACAACAAAGATAAGCATGGAAATCCTATGTTGTGTTCTAGGTTGAAGTGGAGCGTGTTCCTCTCCCACACAAAGAAAGCTGGGTTCTAACTTGTTATGAACAGCAAGCAAAGCTAAATGAAACTAAAAAGGAAACTAAGAGCAAGACGCTCCAAGCATAGCACATAACGCATGAAGTGATTAAAATATAGTGGAACGAAAGATGAACTGATAATTGTTGATGGAGAAGGGGATGCACTGGGGCATCCCCAAGCTTAGACGCTTGAGTCTTCTTGAATATTTCTTGGGAGTGCACGGGGGCATCCCCAAGCTTGAGCGTTTGACCCTCCTGAATCTTCTTTTATCATCTTCCCTCTCACACTTGAAAACTCTCTTCATACATAACTCATCATAATCTGATTAGCGAGGTCAGTACCCACAATAAAATAATTTTTCCCTACTGGAAATAAGGATAATCTTGAAGAGCTACTGTTTCTCAAGATTGCCAAAAGGTTTTTGCAAAGAAAAAGCAAGCTCAAGGTTTGCAAAACGAAGAAAAGGCAAAACAGGACAGAATCTGTGAAAAACAGACCAGCAGGTAGTAAATAATTTTTTTGGGGCACGTCTGCAACTCAAATCAAAAAACTCAGAACAGACGCTCGAAAGCCAATTGTATAGAGCACGCTGTCAAAAAAATTCAGATCAAAAAGATGATCTGGTGATTTTATACGAATTTTTCTGTCCAAGTACAGAATCTGTTTTCTGGACAGCACGTCACAACTTTTGAACTTTCTTGCAATCGGAGGCTAAACTTGGCACAAAACTGAAAAATAAAGATACAATGATGTTGCTACAGTAGTAACAAACATCAAGACCACTAAAAACTGAAAGAGAAAACTGAAAGCAAAGATAACAAGGGTTGTCTCCCTAGAGCTCTTTCTTTATAGCCATAAAGATGGGCTTAAGACTTTAATGATGCTCTCGTAGGAATAAGAGTTGAAGAACAAAAGAGAGCATCAAGAAGCAAATACCAAACACATTTAAGCCAAACATGCTTCCTATGCATAGGAATATTGCAATAGAATAATTCATTGAAGCACAAAGCAATAAGCATAGGAAGACAAAACAAGTGCAACTTCAAAACCTTCAACATAAAGAGAGGGAACTTGATATTATTGAAATATCTATAAGCATATGTTCCCTTCAAATAAAAAAGTTCCAAAGGTTTTCTAATTTTCTCTTCAAACACATCATGTCCAAGTTCAAGGTAGAGCTTATAAAGCTCTCTCATATTTTTGTTGTTTTCCATTAAGCAAAACTAGTGAAATAAAAACAAGAAACAAAAAGATTTAATTGCAAGATCTAGAGAAGGTACCTTCACTTACCACACTTCCCCGGCAACGGCGCCAGAAATAGCTTGATGTCTACTACACGCTTCTATTCCTGTAGACAGTGTTGGGCCTCCAAGAGCAGAGGTTTGTAGGACAACAGCAAATTTCCCTTAAGTGAGTAACCCAAGGTTTATCGAACTCAGGGAAGTGGAGGTTGAACGTACCCCTTTCAAGCAACCCTGCAATCAAGATACAAGAAGTCTATTGTGTCCCCAACACACCTAATACACTTGTCAGATGTATAGGTGCACTAGTTCGGCGAAGAGATGGTAAAATATGGATGATAGGAGTGGCAAAGCAAAGTAATATAAATCTGTAATAAAAAGTGCAGCAAGCAAACAAGTGGTAAACGTGAGCACAAATGGTATTGCAATGGTGGAAACAAGGCCTAGGCTTCATACTTTCACTAGTGGCAACTCCCAACAACATTAACATAGACTAATCAATGATAAAAACGTGCAATGGAGACGCACTCGGAGGTCATTCCTTTGTGGTCAGGAGAGGATGAGAATTATGTACGGCTACAAAAGCACACCTCAAAGTTCGTAGTTCTCAATCTATGGATTTCCCAATGTCACCGCGGCCATCCAAAGAGAGTACCACAATCACCACAACATATCTCAAGGATAGTCAAAGACAAGCACCAAGAGACTCTCAATCTTCAATCAACACACAAAAGAGGAAATCACTCATGAAAATATTCTTCTAATCCATGTCCAATAGACCGCTGTCACCTTGGTCTCGGGGATTATACTAGATAAAGACAAGTGAGTACATCAATCCAATACATAGAGGAAGGGGAAATATCATGGGATCACCCTAGATTAACATAGCCTATGATCACAATGAAGATCACATCATGGGAGAGAGAATTGACCACATAGCTACTGGTAGAAACCTCAGCCCCGAGGAGGCACTACTCCCGCATCATGGAGGGAGGAAGCAATGTCGATGGAGATGAATCCAGGGGCACTTCCCTGTCCCGGCAGGATGCCGGCACAGGAATTCTGGTCCCCCGAAACTTGGTGGCGATGGCGGCGGAGATCGGAATTGCTTCTGGTGAAAAGGGGTCCATCCTCGAGGGTTTCGGGACGCGAGGAGTATATATGCCAAAGGGGGTCACCAGAAGCGGAGAGGGGGCCCAGGCGCCCCCCTAGGGCGGCCAGGGGTGGGGCCGCCTGGGCTGGCCGCCTGGGCTGCCCCTGGCTCCCCTCTGGCCTTGCTTTGGTTTTTCTTGAAGCTCCCAATACGCTGATTTTTCCTGTATTTTTCCCGGAATTTTTAGGGCACTTTTAATATGGGGGAAACCTAAAATAGAAAATAGCAGAAAACAGGAACTGGCACTGTGGTGCACTGAGTTAATAGGTTAGTCCAAATATGATCAAAAGTGTATGGAAGTGCATAAGTATCATAGCAATATCACACAAAAGAGGCATGGAACAAGCAGATATTATAGATACGTTTTGGACGTATCAGGTGCTCGTGGATTCGTTCCCCGACATCTTTGGCGCGCCAGGTAGGGGGCGTCGAGGTTGTGTGAACCTGATCCGGTGTTCACACGAGCTAGATCTTCATCGTCTTCATCGACATGCCGCCGAAGAAGAAGGCTTCGGAGGCGGCTGCTCCATCCGCGCCGAACCCACCACCGCCGGAGCAAACGGCTGGTGGGGTAGACGCCGGCGGAAGAACGGGCGTCGACGAGGGAGCTCACGGTGCTGCCAGGTCCAAGGACAAGGCTGCGCTGCCCATCGGCGGCGTAGTCGGCTCCCACAACGACCAGGCGCACTCCAAGACCTCGGCGTCCGTACATGCACCGCGCCCATCTCAGGAGGCGGGGGACCGACAGCATCATGGTACTCACGGTACCATACGTTTGCTGGACCAAGATCGAGCTGGTGGATCTCGGTGTGCTCAAGACCAGCATGCGCGCCAACATGCTGGCACGAGCGAGGCACGGTCGCCTGGATGGGATACTGCTCCTTCTAACATAGTTAGAAGTCCGAGCATATCCCGCTCCTCACACCGTTCGCCACTGCCACCCGCCACTTCGGCAAAAGCTTTGGCGCGAGCTCAATTGCTCCTGGACTACCCTCCAACGGCAGACAAGATCGACGACTGGAGGGCCACCATTCAGAGTCTCATCGGCTTTGCCAACGGCAACACTCCACGGCAGCCGAGTACATCGCAGCCGCGGCAAGTCAGCCAGGCACGAGCCGGTGGCGACAAGACCGGTGGGGGTACAACCACCGTGCACTCTCCGCCCCGAAGGCCAGGATCGCCGACTCGCCGGATCCACCTTGATAGTGACTCCACCGCGTCATCAGATCCACGAGCTCGTCACGATTAGCGCCAAGTTCTTCACGAACGACAGCAAGAATACGCTCGTACTCGCATCGAGCGCCGAAGAGAAGCGCGGCGTCAATCGGACCAGCGCGCTGGGCCCTCTGTCGACATGCATGCGCTAGGGGAACCAGGCGACTTGCCGTACGCGGTAGGTTGCCCTGCGTTTACTCGTGAGCTGCGGCAAGTCTAGTGGCCCAGCACGAAGAATTTCAAGCCAGACGTACCAGAGAAGTACGACGGCATGTCGCATCCGTCGGAGTTCCTCAGCATCTACACCATCGTGGTGCAAGCTGCCGCGGGGCGGGACGACAAGATCCTTGCCAACTACTTCCCGCTGGTACTCAAGCCCAACGTCAGGTCCTGGCTCATGCACTTGCCGGACAACTCCATATCCTCATGGGCAGACCTATGCCATCAGTTTGTCGGCGCCTTTACAGGCGGCCACAAACCTCATGGCCAAGAGAGTGACCTTCATCTGCTCGCCCAGAAGGAAGGAGAGCCCCTGGGCAAGTACATTCGGAGATTCAGCCGTGTACATCACAACATCCCAGATGTCCACCCTGCCGCGGTCATCAGCGCGTTCCATCAGAACGTGCGTAACCGCAGGATGCGGGAGGAGATGGCGATGTGCAAGATCAGAGACGTCATTGAGCTGTATGCCCTGGCCGACAAGTGTGCACGTGCTGAGGAAGGGAGGAAACTCCCCGGAGAGAATACAGGAGCATGAGGATCCGACAGCGAGGATGCTGCCCCGGCAAAGAAAAATCGGCGGCGGAACAACAAGAAGAAGAAAGGCAAAGATGTGGTAGTCATTGAGCAGTCTGGCAACGAAGGTGGCGCCAAGAAAGCCAAAGCTGGGAGCTCCGGCAAGGAGATTGCCGCATGCACCAACTGCCAGGCTGTGGCGGTCGCCGACAAGCAGGACGGCATCGACAAGCAGTACTGCAAGATCCACCGCACCAAGGGCCATGACCTCCAGAGCTGCAAGAAGGTCGAGCAGCTTGTCGAGCAATAAAAGGCTGAATACGAGCGACGCGACAAGGAGAAGGCCCAAGGAGGTGCTGGAGGATCCGGCAAGAAGCGCACCGGCCGGGGAGGACGCCGCGGCAAGGCCAAGCAGCGGCAAGGAGACAGACCTCCCCGCGGCCGCGACAAGGATGAAGATGACGACGACGATGTAGACATGGATGATGTCGAGACCAGTGAGCAGGAGTTCCAGAAAGCCACAGAGGTCTTGTGCGTTGACGGCGGTGCTTCTCTGCGTACTTCACACTGCCAGCTCAAGCAGTGGGTGCGGGAAGTCAATGCGGCAGAACCATCTGTCGAGTCACGCAAGATTCTGAAATGGTCCAGCACGCCTATCATCTTTGATATTGAGGACCACCCTGATCGCACAACTGCGGTCGGGTGCTTGCCGATGTTGGTTTCACCAACTATCCGCAACCTCAAGGTCACTAAGATGCTAGTTGACGGCGGGGCCGGCTTGAACCTGATCTCCTCCGCTGTACTCCAGAAACTCCAGATCCCTAACAGCGAGCTTGAAGAGACCGGCACATTCCAAGGAATCAACCCGGGAAGGAGCAAGCCGAAGGGGAAGATCACGTTGCCGGTGACATTTGGCAGCGAGTTGAACTTCAGGACTGAGAGGGTCACTTTTGTCGTTGCCAATTTTCCATTGCCTTACAATGGGATACTCGGCCGTCCAGCACTCGCCAAGTTCATGGCAGCCTCTCACTACGCATACAACATGCTGAAGATGCCAGGCCCGATAAGTGTCATCTCTGTCCCTGGCGACAAGAAGGATGCTCTTATCTGCGCCGACAAGATCTACCGAGAAGCGGCAGCCGCGACAGATCATAAGTCACCTGCCATTGAAGCTCCCGGGGGGAAGAAGAAGACCAAGTCCGGCAAGAGTTTTGATGCCCACTCGGGCAAGCGCACCTCTTCGGAGTGCTGCACTACCGTCGAGGACGCACCATCGAGCTCCACAGTCAAGTGTAAGAAGACAATGGCAGCTCCGCCAGAGACCAAGAAAGTGTCCGCCAAGGAGGACGGCACTGGTGGTACCTTCACCATCAGTGCCACTCTTGACCCTAAATAGGAAAGCGCGCTCATTGCTTTCCTGCGGGCGAACGTCGACGTGTTTGCGTGGCAACCGTCTGACATCCCCGGTGTTCCCAGGAAAGTAATTGAGCACCATCTTGCCGTCTGCCCTCATGCGCGGCCCGTCAAGCAGAAGGTCAGAAAGCAAGCAGGGGAGCGCCAAGAATTCATCGTAGAAGAGATCAAGAAGTTGGAAGCAGCAGGCCTTGTCAAAGGAGTGCTCCATCCTACATGGTTGTTCAATCCTGTAGTCGTGCACAAGGCAAATGGGAAATGGAGGCTTTGTATCGACAATACCGATGTTAACAAAGCTTGTCCCAAAGACCCATTTCCCTTGCCGCGGATTGACCAGATTGTTGACTCCACGGCCGGATGTGACTTGCTTTCTTTTCTTGACGCATACTCAGGATACCATCAGATCTTCATGGCAGAAGAGGATGAGGAGAAGACCGCATTCATCACTCCATGTGGCACGTACTGTTTCATACGGATGCCTTTCGGTTTAAAGAATGCTGGTTCAACATTTGCAAGGGTAGTCCATGTCGCTTTTGAGCCACAAATACACAGAAATGTGGAAGCCTACATGGATGACATAGTGGTCAAGAGCAAGGACAAGGCAACTCTGATTCAAGATTTAGACGAGACCTTTGCAAATCTGCGCAAGATCAGCCTCAAGCTCAACCCCGAGAAGTGTGTGTTTGGAGTCCCTTCCGGCAAGCTTCTCGGGTTCTTCGTGTCTCAGCGGGGATTTGAAGCCAATCCCGACAAGATCAAGGCCATTGAGCAGATTGAAGCACCAAAGCGCGTCAAGGATGTACGAAGACTTACCGGTTGTTTGGCTGCTCTCAGCAGGTTTATCTCTAAGTCTGCTGAGCGCGCCCTGCCGTTTTTCAAAATATTGAAAAAGGCAGGTCCAATGAAATGGACTCCGGAAGCGGAGGCTGCGCTCCAAGACTTGAAGAGATACCTATCATCCACTCCAACACTTGTCGCACCTAAGCCACAAGAGAAGTTGCTGCTATATATAGCGGCAACCAGTCAAGTGGTTAGTGCTGCGTTAGTAGCGGAGAGGGAGGCAGATGATGAGCCAGCAACCACGGCAGGCGCATCCAGCGACAAGCAGGGGCCTTCCTAGACAAGCTCTGGTCCCGACAAAGATGGATCTGTGCAGGCGCGCGAGGAGATACAGAAGAGAATGGTGCAGCGCCCAGTTTACTTTGTCAGTTCCCTTCTGCAGGGGCTAGGTCAAGGTACTCTGGTGTGCATAAATTGCTTTTCGGCCTTCTCATGGCCTCGAGAAAGCTGCGCCATTACTTCCAAGCACATGAGATCACAGTTGTCACTCGTTTTCCGCTGAAGAGGATACTGCAGAATCCAGAAGCAACATGCATGATTGTTGAGTGGGCACTGGAACTGTCAAGCTTTGGCCTCAAGTTTGAGAGCACTTCAACTATCCAAAGCAGAGCATTGGCAGAATTCATAGCAGAGTTGACGCCAACACCAGATGAAGAAATTCCAGAAACGAGCATCCCCGTCAAGGAAGCAAGCAAAGAGTGGCTGATGTACTTTGATGGTGCCTTCTCGCTGCAAGGCGCCGGTGCTGGCGTGCTGCTCGTTGCACCCATCGGAGAGCACCTCAAGTACGTAGTCCAGATGCACTTTCCCAAGGAGCAAGCAACAAACAATACCGCAGAGTATGAAGGTTTGCTTACCGGTCTCAGGATCGCGGCAGACCTTGGGATCAAGAAGCTCATTGTCAGGGGTGACTCGCAGCTTGTCGTCCGCCAAGTGAACAAGAGTTATCAGAGCCCGTTGATGGAAGCCTACGTTGATGAAGTGAGAAAGCTAGAAGAGCACTTCGACGGCCTACAGATGGAGCATGTTCCAAGAGCTCAGAACGACATTGCCGATGGCCTGTCGAAGTGCGCCGCACTTAAGTTACCTATGGAACCAGGGATCTTTGTGCTCAAGCTGACTCAACCGTCTGTAACGCCATCAACTGGACAGAGCAAGAAGAGGAAGTTGATTTCTGGTGACTATTTTCCGGCAGAGCTTCCCGAAGCCGCCGCCAAGAAGGTCCCCAAGATCAACACCAATAGTGCTCAGGAGCAGTCTGCTCCGGCAAGCCCTAGGGTTTGTTCCGTTGAAGCAGAGGCTCCCGACAAGTTTTGCTCCAGCAAGCTTGCCGGGGAACGTCAAGCTCCGACTAAGCCGCAGGTTCTCGCCGTAGAAGCGGATGTTCCCGCAGCAGCAGATGTGCCTTTAGTCCTTGTTGTTGAGCCACAAGCTCCAGCATGGGCACATCAGATTTTCCGTTTCCATCAGACAGGAGAACTTCCCGAAGAGCAAGAAGAAGCGGAAAGAGTAGCCCGGCAATCAAGTATGTACCAGTTTGTCGACAACACACTGTACAGAAGAAGACTCAACGGTGTGAAATTGAAGTGTATTCACCGGGAAGGCGGACAAAAGCTGTTGGCAGAGATACATGGAGGCATATGTGGTCACCACATTGGCGCAAGAGCACTTGCCGGCAAAGCATTCAGGCAAGCTTTCTTTTGACCGACAGCCCTCCAGGATGCAACTGTACAAGTAACCAAGTGTGAAGCGTGCCAATTCCATTCCAAGCAGATACACCAGCCAACTCAAGCTCTCCAGACGATCCCTTTATCCTGGCCATTTTTGGTCTGGGGGCTCGACATCCTCGGCCCCTTTCCCCGAGCAGTCGGGGGCTTTGAGTACTTGTACGTTGCAATCGACAAGTTCACAAAGTGGCCGGAAGTGGAAGCAGTGAGGAAGGTGACAGCACAGTCAGCAGTTAAGTTCTTCAGCTCGATTTGTTGCCGCTTCGGGATCCCTAACAGGATCATCACCGACAACGGTACGCAATTCACGAGCCGCACCTTCATGCAGTACGTCCAAGATCTTGGCGCCAAGGGCAGCTTCGCTTCTGTTGCTCACCCGAGAAGCAACGGTCAAGCGGAGAGGGAAAATGCTGAAGTGCTGCGTGGGCTCAAGACCAGGACTTTCGACAGGCTGCGCAAGTGCGGAAGAAACTGGATTGAGGAGCTGCCGGTGGTTCTTTGGTCGATCAGGACGACACCAAATCGAGCCACTGGCCAGACACCTTTCGCTCTAGTCTATGGAGCAGAGGCAGTTCTCCCCACGGAACTCGTATACGGGTCACCTCGAGTGCTCGCTTATGATGAGCTTGAGCAAGAGCAGCTGCGACAAGATGACACGCTGCTCCTTGAGGAAGACCGTCTTCAGGCTGCTGTACGAGCTGCTCGCTACCAGCAAGCTTTGCGCCGCTACCGTAGCCGCAAAGTTAACGCCATAAGTCTCGAGGAAGGTGACCTTGTTCTTCGGCATGTTCAGTCCGCCAAGAATTCCAACAAGTTGACGCCGAAGTGGGAAGGCCCTTACCGGGTGAAACGAGTCACTAGGCGTGGCGCTGTCCGCCTTGAGACCGAAGATGGCATTCCGGTGAGCAACTCCTGGAACATTGAGCATCTTCGTAAGTTTTACCCGTAAGGCGCGGTTGCCGGACCCTATTCCGGCAACCACCTTTTGTGCAAGTCTTGCCGCTGTTGCATGTAATCCTTTGTACAAAGCCAGGCGCAGACCCTGTGCATAAACAAAGCTCATGTGCTCCGCACATCCTGACGATTTCATGCTTTCTATATTTTTGCATGTGTTATCTGACACTTTGTGCAGCACCTACCCCCGGTAAGCAATAACGAGCCGTAAGGCTCCATATCTTTATTTTCTCTTCTTTCTTTTTCTCAAGGAAAGGAAGGTTCACTCGCCCACAAGTTCGCCGGGGGGAAAGGAGAAGATAATGGTATGGACCGGGCGTCGTTCAAGAAAGTTTCGCCTTGCCGGGAAGCAAACAATAGAAAAGCTAAGTTGCCAAAGTTTGAGCAATCAGATTTTTAAAATTTTTAAGTTATCTTCCTTGAACGATCGTGCTTTGTATGGAAAACCTGTGCACGGAGGAACCAACTCGTAGCTAGTTGCGCCCTTACTTTGTTTCGAGTCCGCTCAACCACTTAAGTGCGCTGCGACTAGTTGCGACAAGGTTTCTTGTCGGTAACGGCACCGCCAGCAGGCTGCTGACGTCCCGCACTCAGCGCTCGCGGCTAAGGTGCCTGCGCCGGCAAGTTCCCTAAAAGCGTAGGGCAAAAACATACAAAGGCAGGAATCAAGTAAAGGAAATTACATTGCAATCATTACCCAAAATAGAGTTATATTACAAGGTAGCTTGTCGCGGCTCTAACAGATTGTTCTCATAACATGACCAGCAGCGACAAGAAAAGAAGAAAACGGGCGGCCTAGTCTACGCGATCGCCCTCAATCCTCTTGATCCCGCTCACCTTGTCCACAATGGGTGCGACAAGGGTCTTGAGCGCTTCCAGATCAGCATCCGGTGGTAGGGTCTTGAGGACGTTGGTGAGGTTGAGGCCCGGGTTGCGGAAGGCCACCTTCACCAACACCTTTTGAAGAGCTCCCGCGCAGATCTTGCGCGACTCGTCGGCCAGCTGCTTTGGAATCTTCTCCAGGAGTAGCTGGAGGGCCGTCGCCACGCCTTTGAAGAACAAGGTGAGCTTCGCGCTGGGTTGGAGGTTCTCATCGGAGGGATACCCGAGGTCCTCCATCCCCAGCTGCGCCATCTCCCTGTCAATGTCTGCGGCAGCATCCACGAGACCCTCCGTCCAGTGCTCCACATTCTCCCTAAAAGCGTTCTGGGCGGCAGCAGCACTCGCCAGCAGTGCCTCATCGGCCTTGATCTTCTTCTTCAAGGCCACCTCCTGCTCCCTGGCGCCGTCCAGCGTCTTGGTCAAAGTGGTCAACTTCAACTCAAGATCTGCGTTGGAGTCCTTGGCGGCGCCAAGTTCCTTGCCCTTCTCGGCGAGACGAACCTGCAGCTCTGACAAGGTGTAGGCGTCCTTCTCCCGCTCACGCTTGAGCGCGGCAAGCTCTTCACCGCTCGCCTTGAGATCGGCCTCCAGCCGCACCACCTTCGTCTCCAGCTCCTTCCTGGCGGCCTCGGCAGCTGCGGCAGCATCCTCTACTTGCTTGAGGGCTCCGCCGAATGTTTGCTCGCGCGCAGTAAGCTCCTCCTCGTGGCTGTCAAGGTTAACCTATCGCTGCGCCAGCTAGCCCTCCTGCGCGGACAGCTTCTCAGCGGCAAGCCGCTGTTGCTCTTCGACTTCAGCCTTCTCGAGGAGGAAGGCCTTCTGCTCCTCGGCAAGTTGCGCCCGCTCCTCGGCCAGGGACTGGAGAGCTTCCTGGTTGAGACCCCGGAGCTCCTCCGCGCACTTCTCGATGTCCGCTCCCGCCTTCGCGACGAGCACCTCTCGAGATTCCAGCTTGTCCTGCCGAGCATGGTAGAACGACACCAGCTTCCGCAGCAGCCGCTCCTCCTCAGGCTCGCCGCTGCTGCTGCTCGGCGCATCAACCAGCGTCAGCCCAGCGGAGGCGAGCACCTCTCCATCAAAGCTTTCTCCTTCGACCGGCGCCCTGGAGTTTGATGCCCAGAGGAGGTTGATGAAGACGTTTTCGCCGGCCTTCAAGTAGACGCCTGGCTGGGGGTCTTCGGAGCCTGGCGCAGCGGCAGCGGCGGAGGGATTGGCGGTCGGCGTAGCGCCTGGCGCTCCTACAGCCTCAGGGCCGTCAGTGCGATCGCCAGACCCCTCGCTAGCTTCTGCGGCGGTAGCTTTGGCGGCCTCTTCGCCGGTGGGGTCATCAGTGCCGGCCGCTTCTTCGGTGGCAGCGGCGCCGTCGGCAGCAACCTCGGTCTCCATCGGCTCCGCAGCAGATGGATCTGACGGCCGGAAAAGGGAGAAAAGTCAAGCAAATATCCAAAAAGAAGATCAAAAGAAGAAGAACCCAAGGGAAGTTTTGAAGCGAGAGGATTACCTGCACCGGGTTCTGCAGTCGTAGCCTCCGCCATCGGGGGGCCGCTGGTGCTGTCCCTTGCCGGAGAGCTCTCCCTTGGCATGTCAGGGGCGGCCTCCGGGTGCTCCTAGTGGGGCTGCTCTGCTCCTACACAAACCAACAATCAGATGTCAGCAAAGAAAGAGTATCCATGCGCGCCTAACAGCGGAAAGCGAACCATATACTTACGCTGGGGGCTCCTCTGGAGAATAGTTGCCGGGTCCGGCAAGGTGCTCTCGGGCGCACCCTCTGCTGTATCGGTGGGTTCGTCCTCGACGATAATCACCTTTGGACGCGCCGGGACTTTGGCTCTCTTCGCCGCTCTCTGGGCCAGAGTCCTAAAAAGGAATAAGTCCGGAGTAAAGCAAATGAGATACAAGACAAAACAGCAAGAATTGAAGAACTACAAGTACAACAAAGAATCTTACTCTTCTTCTTCCTCGTCGGAGCTGAACGCGGAGAAGTCGAAGTCCGGCTCACCTCCGGCGCGAGGAGGCGGAGGAGTAGGTTCACTTGGCCGCTTGGCGGGAACAGTGGCAGTGGTCCGAGACGACCCCGCTCCGGCTACCGCCACGGCTTGAGAAGCGGCAGGAGCAGAAGCGGTGGTCCGGGAGGACCCCGCTCCAATTGCCGCAGCAGCGTGAGGTGCTCCCGCGGCAACAGTGCTTGCCGCGGTGGAGCGTGTCACGCGGCGCAGTGACTGTCGACTCACCTGCCACTCCGCTACGTCCCTGGCCTTGCGGAGACGCCTTCTTGGTGGAGATGGGGGCTCTGCTTGCGACGAGCTGTCTGAAGATGAGGATGAAGAGGAGTTGATATCCAACGAGCCGCTCGTATCCTCGGCGGGCTCGCTCGACTCGACATCATGCCCGGCAAGCTCTTCCTCGCCGGCAAGCTCCTCTCGCTCGGCACGGCTTGCCGACTCTGCTGCCTCTGCCTCCTCCACGGTGAATCCAAACTCGCCCGCGGCCACGGCTGCCGCCGCCTCTTCCAGCCTAGTGGTGATGCGTTTCATCTCCGCATCGGCGGTGGCGCGAGTGAGGCTTTTCTGTTCGTCGGAGCGGACGGGCACTTCTACCAAGCCGTCAAAGAACTCCTGCATGACGTCGTCTGCAGGCTCTTGCCAAGTTGGGACAATTCCATGGGAGTCGCACAACAGCAACATTGCACGGATGCGGCTGAACAAGGAGTTGTTGCACAGCGGAACGACATCCTTCGGCAACCTGAACACTTCAGGATGTTGAGGGTCGTACTTGAACAGCTCCCGGACCATTGCGTCAAGTTCCATAATAGTGAAGTTGAAGTTGAGGCCCGGTCGCAGCCTCATGATGTCCGCCGCATTCTTGAAGTCCCAGGCGGGTCTCCTCCTCTCCTACAGAGGGGCGATGCGGAGGCGAAGAAAATCTGTGCCAACCACGCCTACAGTGAGCCCGGCAAGCCTAAGGCGTTGGATCCGGGTGACGGCAATCTTCAGCCTATCATCCTCCGGGGCCACGTTGCTCCAATCGCTGCCGCGCGCTACTGGGGTTTGGCGTCGGGCGGTAAACGGCTGCGGGTTCTCCTCAACAATCCAGCACCAGTCTGCTCTCCATTCCTCCCACTTGCCGCGGAACTCTCCCTCCAGATAAGCTTCCTTCTTGCCGGCTCTCGAGATCCAGGCGATTCCGCCGGATAAAGGCTCTCCTCTCTCAACTCGGGGCATAAAGAAGTGGCGAAAAAGGGCTACGTTTGGATAGACTCCGACAAAGTTTTTGCAGAGATGTGCGAAAACTGCCATGGTCAGAACAGCATTGGGGGTGAAATCAAGGAGGCGGAACCCGTAGGTGTTCATAATATCGCAGAAAAACTCAGAGAAAGCCGGGCAGAGCCCGCAGTAGAAGAACAAGGCAAAGAAGGGATATCCATTTGGAGCCATTCCCGAAGCGACGGCTGGAAGTACCTTCGTGCGCGGATGCGCCCGCGTCTCCGTCGACCAGAAGAGGTAGTAATACTCTCTCAGCTCCTTCGCGGCGAGCTTGGGAGGGAAGATTGCCCGCTCCTTTCGCAGCGCCACGAGCCGCTGCGCCTCGGTCGACTTCACGACCTTTCCCTTGTCGGCTTTCGGAGCCATGGCGGAAGTGGTGGGGGAGGTCGACGGCGTTGGTGGTGCTGGTGGCGATGGGGGGCAGAGCGCTGCTCTCTTTCAGCTTTAGGAAGAAGGGGGAGCGGCGGAGGTTTCCGAGATTGGAATAGCAACCGGCGAGTGGGCGAACTGCCCCTGTTTCCCCTGCTTGTAAGGGGGGAGGGGCGGACGTTCTGCCTTTCCGAATAAAGAAACCACCCACGATCTCTCCCACGACGCCGCATTCAACACGCGTCATTCGAGGAGGGCGCGGTGGATATGGAGAGAGATACGGCGTAACCCAGGCCGCGCGTTCCCGTGCTCTGTTTTGGACCTGGCCCAACAGCGCTCGGCACCGTGTGTGGCCCAGGCCCGGGGGCTCCTGTCGGTGTACTAGAGTAGGGGTACCCTAGTATCCCGAACTTGTGCACGGGCAGTCGCAGCATCCCGCGGCAAGGCTTGCCGGGTGACCGCCAAGGTCCTCCGTGGTTCCTTTGGAGCCATTCAAGAACAAAGTATTCAAGCCAAGGAGACAAGACCCCAGCAAGAGGAGCTTGCCGGGAAGGCCAACCAAGGCATCTCAAGGAACTTGCCGCGACGCGCCACGCGTCCCGGCAAGGCCCGGTGAGCGACAAGCTCCCGGACGCGACAAGACAACGACCGTGGCAAGGCGCTTGCCGCGGCAAGCTACCACTCTGTACCCGCGCTCCAGCACATCCACCAACGTGTCGCCCTAGGACCTTTCCAGGCGTACGTGGCGGGTGGCTGTGCAGCCAGCGGTCCGCGGTGGCAAGCGGTGCTGACAAGATTGCCATCGTGGCAAGCAGTGGCGTCCCTGACGGTCCCTTTTGCACTATTTGGGCGACGCAGATGGGCATTTAATGCCCTTGTCCCCTGCCGTCAGAGTTAGGTATGATACACTGTAACAGGTAGTTGTACCAACCGTAACACCTTTCCATTTTTACCCTTGTCTATGTTGCCACCTGTCGGTGACCCCTTGAGCATATAAAAGGAGGCCCATGCGCAACGTAGAAGAAGGAGGAGAACACTCACGCTCGGTCTCATCAGCTACTGGTGTGTACTGTAGCACCCAGCGCTCCCGAGCAAGAACTCAATACAAACCACAAACCAGGAGTAGGGTTTTACGCATCCGTGCGGCCCGAACAGGGGTAAACTCCTCGTGTGTTTCGCCTCGATCCGCTCTTCGTGCGATCTTCGCCCCCTGCCGAACCGAAAGGGGCTCGGTCCGCCGGTCCCATAGGTGCTCGTGGATTCGTTCCCCGACAGTAGGGTTGTTAAAGAAAATATGGTAACATGCAAATATGGGCTCAAATTGAAAGAACTGTACAGTAGTTGAAATAGAAGGACAAAATTCTATAATTAAACAGATAGGGTAAACATGATGTCATGGAAATGTGAGAGGAATTGAAAGAACAATACATCATTAATTTTCCTAATATAGAAAGAAGAGGGTGGAAATCCCCTTTGATGTATATGGTGCATGTGGCACCTTTTATCCAATAGCAATATTTAGAATATGTTCAGAAAATTAGGCCATGCCATACAATTTAGGGTGAGATTGAACATACCGTGAGCATCATCAAGCGGTCTGGTACGGTGAGATGGAATCTCTGGCGGAGGTTGCAAAGTCCTGATGTGTTGGCGCACTATACATTCTAAGAATGAAAGAAAACCCTCAAATCAGCTCGAATAAAAATGAATTCTCGGCGATTTTTGCCGGGTGATTAAAGGAGGCAGATGAACTGGGATAAGAGATGAGATAATATCTCATTAAAATAGTTACCTTGTCGACCATGAGAAAGAACCCTCCGTACGGCTGATTCCCCAACCGAGCTGAGTTGGGTCGACCGTGAGTAGCGTCGAGAAAGTCGATGGTGATAGGCAGCGGCAAGCGGAAGTGGCGAAATGCGGCATCCTGGCGGTGGCGGAAGGCGTCGAGCTAAGTGTTTATAGCCGTGATAGGCGGTGCCATGGCATAGACGCGAAGGAGCTTGTGTAGGTGTGAATGATGACCGGAGGGGGTGGCGGGAGAGGGTGAGGGTTTTTGTGACGTGGGGATGGTGAGGCTTTTCTTTTTTTTGCTTTTTGAATTGGGTGGTAAGGGTTTTCCGTCCCACAAAGAATTTTGGAGGTGACGGTTTGCTAGAGCGAACCGTGTGGGATTGACGCAATAGGCAAAATGAAAGTCATTGCACATGGTTCCATTTTTGTGAACCGTGAGTGATTTATGCAATAGGTAAAATGAAAGTCATTCACACGCTTCCAATTTTGGGAACCGTGAGTGATTGACGTACTAGCTCTGTCCTGGTTTATTGGTCCCCCTTTGTAATTTTGACCAAATATTTAACTAAAAAATGTTTATGCATGTCACCAAAAATTATATCATTGAACACTATGCTCAAATACCCATCCAACGATATAATTTTTGCTGACCTGCACTAACATTTTGTCCGTTAAACCTTTGGTCAAAATTTGACATAAATTGCAAAGGGGACCAATAAAGCAAGACGGAGGTAGATTCCATCAACCGAACTGGTTGCATCCATATCCCACGGTTAGACATAAGTAAACATAGATTAAACATACTAAGACATAGATAATAAGCACAAGCATATATAGTTCAACCATAAGTACATAGTTCAACTGTCATTAAACATTGCTCAAGCATACATAGTTCGATCCCACATCTCATCTCACATGCTGGCACAATCCTGAAGCTTCTCCAGGTACTCGGCGTACACGTCGTGCTCCACCCTGCGAGAATACTTCTGCTTGAAGGAGCCAACGGCCCGTCCTCTTGCATGCGTCAGAACACTTTCTTACGCGTCATGAAGCTTGTGGTAGAAAAATGGGTATCGATAGCCGCCGTTCTAGGTCCTAATACCCCTGTTATGCATTCCCGCATAATGCTCCCTCGGGATTTTCCTCTTGTACCTCCCTTGGACAACTTCATCCTCACTGTCCACATCGTCAGACAACACCTATATAAATAGTAAAAAAATGTGGTGTCAAATTAATGGCTACAAACTAATCTCAAGCAAACATTTGGCAGTTGCCAAAAATTGGCATCAAATCAACTATTACTTGCCGTGAAGTAGGATTACGAATTTATGGCTATTTATTTATACATATCCAAAGATATGGTTCGATTTTTAAGCACATTTTTCTATGTACAGACCAATCTTGAAGAAAATAATGGCACATACATATGTAGGTCATTCAAAATCAATTGTCAAGTCCTGGCTAGGAATTATAGCACGAACACTAACCCTAGTCAGATTCAGAAATCATTCGCATAGATGAAACAACTAATCACTTATCACTTGTACCATTCAAACAATCAATACACTGCACGGATCTAACAAAACTTACTCGGATTTCATGGATTGGGAGAACATAGCCATAGGATTTCTATTCCAAAAATGGGGAGGCAGGAGTAACTAGAGAAACCATATGATCTATTTGACACATAAATGGGTGTAGATGACTAACCAGTTCTCCGTCGTCGTCGGAGTCGTCACCGGAGTGGTCGTCGCTGGAGTCGTCGCCAGGGTCGTCACTAGAGTCGGTGTGGAACTCCGCCTCCGGCTGTGGAAGCTCGACGTCGTCGACGACGTCAGGATGGAGCGATAACTCGTTGGCGATGACGGCAACCTCTGTCTCCATCTCCAAGTCGTGCTCCGGTGCTTTAGCAGCCCCAGCGTTGCCACTCCCTCCGATGGGGCGCTTCGACAGCATCCTCATACACTGACAGATTTGAGGACTGAGAGCGGCGTGGAGGATGCAAGCGGAGAGAGAGGATTGTGTGTGTGTGTGTGTGTCGAGGATGGGGGTGAGGCCACTCGGGCGCACCATTAATATGGAGTAGTGGCAATTGTGGGAGAGATGCGGGCAGCGGTCAAACCGATGGCTCGCCTCTCGGTGAGCCTGCGCACCAAACTGGTGGCATGCCTACCAAAGTTTCACACAGCTACTCGCATCTCCCGATGACACTGCGAGTGAGCACACCTCCGTCAATTCACACACCTACACGCACGTCTCCCCGTCAACCTGCGCGGTGGACTGCTTGCATGCATCTTGTCAACTCACGCCTGCTCGCATGGCACACGGGTTGCGCGTCGGCACATATATTGTTTTTCTATTTTGATGATTAATGTTGTCGCTTTATTGTTAACCAAGCGTGGCACGTATCCTTTGTTGGTCTAATGCTCACGGTTTGAATAAATAATCCATTTGGTATATTGGTCCCAATTATTAATAATCTCATGTTTGTAATTAGATAAAGATTACATCAAAACTGGTATCAAATTTGACAAAAAAAGTACAATGCCACTTTGTATTGGTGTCCATATGACAACACGATAAGTTTCATGAACTTCAAATAAGTTTTGGATGTACTAGAATTCAAAAATCAAGATTCTCAATGTTTGAAATTTGTTGCACGAGGAGTAAACATGCACCCAGTGAGACACATGTGTTTTTGCAATCCATTTAGGTGCACTGTCATGTGTGTATGTAGCTCAAATTTTATTTTTGCACATTATTCCCATAGAAAATCAATCAATTAATGTACTAAAATGTTTTAATGATCTCTATGATTTTTTTTAAAATTAAAACGTCCCTCTGTCGGCGTTCTGGGAATGGGGGTACCTAGACTTGCCTGCCTGCGGCCCAGGGCGTGGCTCATCAAGCGGCTTGGTACGGCCCAACATCTTCAGCAACCATACAAGACCCTTGCGAGTGGCCAAGCCTCGCGATATGGACAACACAAGGCATTCCCTGGGGCGGACTCACTAGGCCTGCTCATGAGGATCGGAGATATTGGGGCGAGGGACACCTCATGAGGTCCACGTGACGTAAGCAGTGACGACCACGGCCAGGCGGGCGACAGCGGGTGCAGAGTGCTAGTTTCCTCTTTGGTGCTAAAGGAGTAGGTGCATGCGAAGAGTCCGGAGGCAACAGGCAAAGGTTTCCATATCGGTGCGACAATACCAAGACCAGCAGTATAGTAGAACTGTCGGATCTAGGGTTCCGGCAAAAGCCTCATGGTTCGAATTCTGCGGTGCGCACAAAGATTTCTCCTTCCGCTCTAGCTCGTCTACTCACCGATCCCTAAGCCTGACTCGTCAGATCCAAAGAACAAGGGACACAAGGTTTATACTGGTTCGATCCACCGTTGTGGTGTAACCCTCTAATCCAGTGTGGTGTGGTGGATTACCTTGTAGGCCGAGGAAGAACTAGTACATGGATGAACTGCCTCCTGAGGAGAGGGGTTCTTGCGCTCGGATGAGCTTTTGGTGTATGTTCTTCTATCTGATCGACTCAAGATGACATGATCTCCCATGGTGGTGGCTAGTCCTATTTATAGTGGCCCGGGTCCTCTTTCCAAATATTGAGCGGGAAGGGATCCCACAACGGCCAAATTTGAAGGGGGACAGCTAGTACAAGCTATCCTGACAAAAGGTGGTCTTCGCCTGCCAAAGGCTCTGGTGGTGACGCCGTCGTGGGCTCCGTGATGACCTCCGTCCTGCTGTCCTGCTGGTCTTGGTCTTGTTGCACCGATATGGAAACCTTTGCCTGACGCCTCGGGACTCTTTGTCTGCATCTGCTTCTTTAGCACTTATTAGAATAAATCTGAGGCGCACCGTCGATCTACCGAGGATCAAGCAATCACACGAGCACGACACCGAGATTTGTTAACGAGGTTCACCATCATGGCTACATCCCCGGAGCCCGACTACGGGCGCTCCTCCCCCATGACACCGCTACAATACCGCACCCTGACCACCCGGGCGCCGGCACACGCCGCCGGCTCCCCCGCGTGCTCGTGCTATTATGTTGGCATAGGATACATCGTGTGTCTACCCCACTATATATGAGAGGTCTAGGATACAAGTGTCCTATTAGGACACAACTCCTACCCTGTCTACACACAGTCCAAAACCAAGTCCAACTGTAACCTAACTTGTACAATAATATTCGACACAATTCTAACAAACTCCACCTTAGCGAATATTCTCCACCACCTTGGATTCATCCGCGCGTCGAACCTCCATGTACATTGGACTTGAGATACACCATGAGCACCACTGCTACTCCCGACTCCATGTGACTCCACCTGCAACTGTAGTCCCTTATCGTCTTCTTCACAGTCAACACTCGAGCAAAATTAAGTTCCTTGTTACTCTACCTTGTGCTCCCAACTTCCGGAGTATCTACTCAATGGCTTCACACATCGACCATTGACCTGCGTGAAGTGAACAACTCACATATTGAATGCCACATATAAGAGTTACCTAAACTCAACATCACCGCTCATTCTTGACCGTCTGTCTGAAACTTGAAGGAATTTCTCCGTCGCTCTATGTCACCCAGAGTCAAATTCACAATTGTCTCATCCTTTTCCCGGATAGTCTCTGGCATGTCCCATAGCTATAGTACTCCGCCTCCTTCTGTACTTGTCATCCGCACTTTGCATGTGCACTGAACACCACAGAATATACGACCATGTACGCTCGCCGCTTTCGACAATCTCAGACTTTTCGTCACTTTCTCAGATTCTCCACGGTCAACTCATGTCCATCAACTAGCACCGATAGACCCAGTCACCAACTTAAATTTGGTACTCGTCAACACTGCTTCAGCACCCTGCACACTTTGTCTGACCATCAGTGCCCTGGCCAGTTGTTGTGTCCCGTGCTTACCGCATGCCTCGCCGCTATCACCGCGTCGAGCCTCTGCTGTCCTGGTTGAGTCTCCCGGGTCGTGAACCCACACCACTCAATCCCCACTGCAGAGAACCACCGATCATCACCGACCGATGCCGAGTATCACGCCTCCATCAGACCACTGGTAACCAGTCCGATCCACGTGTCTCTCGCTATCCCGCTGAAATAGGCTTCGACTCTCCATGCATTTACATCGTAGCCCCTCCATCAGCACATAGTGAAGTCGTCCATCAGACTCCAGCTCCACCTTCAACATGACTCCATGTAGTTGGCCATGCTACCCCCGCGCCCCGTCGACTTCAAGCTCTCTCATGTGTGCACTGCCTTGAATCAATCCTGCACCATAGTCTTGTCGAAGCCGCACAAGCCCTCAAGCCTGCACCACGTGTTTCCACGCCCCAAAAGTCGGTCACCATCAGCATCACACTCCTATGTTGTCGTCGCTGAAATCAATGATGTCTTCTGCTTTGACCAACATCCCCGTCGATCCATCAAACTCTCCAGTCCAACCCAGCCGAACTTATCCGACTGCAACCATGCTCCACCCTGCATCGTGTCTGCCCTGCACATCTCCGTGCATTGCTTGTTGCCCTGTATATGCATGATCCCTGCCACGGCGCACTCCAGACTCCTCCAAGCCTTATACGCACATCGCTATCCTTTCCTCGGTTCCTGTTTGACTGCTAGTCGAACAATACCACTGGTGACATGCCAATCTCCTTAGCGTACAAAGCAAAGAACCCAAAACTTGTCTCTGGAGGCCACCGTCGATCCACCGAGGACCAAGCAATCACACAAGGCACGACACCGAGATTTGTTAACGAGGTCCACCATCATGGCTACATCCCCGGGGCCCGACTACGGGCGCTCCTCCCCCATGACACCGCTACAATACCGCACCCCGGCCGCCCGGGCGCCGGCACACGCCGCCGGCTCCCCCGCGTGCCCGTGCTATTATGTTGGCATAGGTTACATCGTGTGTCTACCCCACTATATATGAGAGGTCTAGGATACAAGTGTCCTATTAGGACACAACTCCTACCCTGTCTAAACACAGTCCAAAACCAAGTCCAACTGTAACCTACCTTGTACAATAATATTCGACACAATTCTAACAGCACCAAAGAGGAAACTGACACTCTGAGCCCGCTGGCGCCCGCCTGGCCTTGGTCGTCACTGCTCATGTCATGGGGACCTCGCGAGGTGCTCCTTGCCTTGATATCTCCGATCCTCACGAGCCGGCGTAGTGAGGCCGCCCCAAAGGATGTCTTGTGTCGTCCGTCTCGTGAGGCTTGGCCCCTCGCGAGGGTCTTGAGAGGTTGCTGAAGATGTTGGGCTCTACCAGGCTGCCTGATAAGCGACGCCCTGGGCCGTAGGCAGGCAAGTCTGGGTACCCCCGTTCCCAGAACGCCGACAATAGCCCCCGGGCCCAAGGTGCGCTCGGTCTTGGCTTCGCGGCGAAACCAAGGGCCAAGTGTGGGGCGCCGCGAGCCCCAAAAGCCTGCGGCCTTGTCTGACGCGTGGCGATTGATGGGACATGGGCGTCTCCACTTCCCCATATAGCCTCAATTTTTGCTTGGCCAGACGGCCACTGTTACTCACTCAGCTCCGCCTCCTTCGCCAGCGACGTGTCCTGTGGTTTCCTTATCTTCTGAACCTCCTCCCCTGGCTTGATTCAGCACCAACTTCCATCGTCATCATGGCCTCCAGTCAAGAAGGGGAAGAGGAGGCGGAGCCTTACACCTTGGCTCCCTCACCATTGATCTTTCGGCCCGCCACTGAGTGGTCGGAGGTAATCAACGAGGAGATGATGGATAAGGTGCGCCCGGCGCTCGTTGCCGGCTCCAATGAGTGGGGGGCGACGGTGGCCTGGCCCGCTTCCCGCGCCGAAATCGACAGGTCAGCCACCGAGGTCCCCCTCCATCTTCACGCCCTTTGGGCTGGCCTGATCCCTCCCTTCTCTGAATTATTCAACGCGGTGCTTTCGCATTACCAAATCCGCGCGATGGATCTTGATCCTTAGTCCATCGTCCCTCTTGCTGTTTTTGCCTTTGTCTGCGAGGCTATGGTGGGCATTGCTCCCTCCATGGCCTTGTTCCGCCACTTGTGCTCGCTGCATCTGACGATTGTGCTCCAACGCTCCGGATGCGTGTCCTTCCAAACCATCGCGGCGACGGCCGGCGCGGGCATCGACTTTGATCTTGCGACAATCGTTGGCGACTTCAGGAAGCAGTGGGTGTTCGTCGATGTCGGGGTGCGCAGCCCCCTGCTGCTCCCACTACGGAGCCCGACCGCTCCGAGCTCCGGCTGGAACCACGTGAGCCTTGTTGATCGGAAGCTGGCTCCTATTTGGCTCCGGTTCACCGGGCTGCGGAGGCTTGGAGTGACGGCGCCCATGGTGGCGAGGGAGTTCATCCAGTGTCGCGTCGCTCCGCTCCAGCGCCACTCTCGGCCGATGTGGGCCTTCTACGGTCATGGGGACCGCATGAGGATCCAGGCGCCCGCCCTCCCTCGCGAGGTACGGCGCATGATGCTCAAGGTCCTGACGGGTGATCCGATGCCGGCCCGCTTATCGGAGGAGGGCTGCCTCTTGTACTGTTGCTCAAACAGGGCGGAGTTCGTGAGGCAGATGCCCTCTTTTGATGAATGGGGGCTTCGTCTGCTCGGCCTCGCTGGGTCTCTCGAGAACCCTGTCTGTGTGGCTCCCTCGCTTGTTGCTGTTGAGGTGGTCATCCCAAAAGTGGGCACAGGGGGACAATCGCTGTTGAGTGCTGGTGCCGCTGCTTCCGTGTCGGCACCTCGTGAGGTTCCTGCAGTATCGCTCTCCGAAACTCAGGGGAGTCCCCCGGAAGGGGCGGCTGAGGTGCAAGCGTTGCATGATGCTCCTTAGGCCGAAGCCCCCATGGCCTCTTCGCATCGTCCTAAGGAGGGAGCTGGCGCCGTCCGTTGGGACGCCTCGTCCGTAGATGCACTGGCTGTGCCTGGTGTCGCCTATCGCTTCCGGGGCTTCGGCCGGCTCCGGCCGAACTTCGAAGCTCTTCGCAAGAGGAGAAGGGCTCTTGGTGGTGACGATGTCGCCTTTCGACCGCCGAAGATGAGGAAGTGCGTCGTCGTGGAAAAGTGAGTAGCTTATCCTTGTGACTTCTTGTGCGTTGCCTTCCTCCTTGACCATGATTCCTCAAGGCCCCTTCCGCTAAGGTGACGGTGCCTGCTGAGAAGCCGGCCCCTGCGGCCCCGAGTTCCTCGTCAGCCTGGAGTGCCCTTGGTCGATGTGCCACCCTGGTTGTGATGCCGTCCACGAGGCCGGATGCGCCGGCCTGGCGCCTTGACCCTGCGTTCTTGTTGTTCCTTCACCGTGGCCCCTCCTGGGGGCTGGGGGGCGTGCTAAGGGCTCCCCCCATGCTCGTTGAACGCAGCGGGGCCGCCTTGGCCCCGACGTCTTCTTCAAGTGGTGAGTCCCAGCCCCTCTGGGCCCCGGCCGAGGCCCAAGAGACCACTAGGATAGCGGAGACCCCGATTCCGCCTCCGGGGGAAGGCGGGTCTCCTTAGACTTCTTCAACTGCTCTTGGCGCCGAGTAGGGCCCTGGCCTCCTGTTAGAGTCAGCGCGTAGGCGCGAGGCCGCCCACCGCGAGCTTCTCCGGGAGGCAATGAACGCGTTGGGCCAACTTGGGGAAGAGCTTGAGGGGGTCGACGCTTGTCTTGAGGCTAAGGGTCTTCAGCTGCTGGAGGAGTGGCGCCGGCTGGGGTTGCCTATCAATCTCGGGCGCCTCCAGCATGAGAGCGCCAGCGCGAAGGCAGATGCGGCCCTCGCAGCCTTGCGAGAGGCCTGCGCCCAAGCCATGGAGGAGGCCAGGGAAGCCGACGCCCGTCGTGAGGCTACGGAGAAGCGTCTGCTGGAGCTTCAGGTCCTGAACGCCGACTTGGAGGAGCTCGCCAAGGTGCACAGGGCCGCCCTGGTGGCATAGTCTTCTGTCCAAGCTGAGCTGGCTTCTATGCAATCAGACTTGGCCTTACTCCGGTGAAAAGTTGACGAGGCCGCAGTCCTTGCGCAATGGAACAAAGACAAAGGTGGCCGTCGACTACTACTGCAGCACGAGCATGTCCCCATGCTGCGGACTCTTCGGGCGAGGGCCAACCGGGCGTTGGGGGCCATCTGCGGGGAGATCGCCCCTGACCCCCATGTGGAGGATTACGCCGGTCACCTTGTCTTCTTCACCGAGGTTGTGACGCGCCTGGAGAACCAGTCTATGAAAGCCCACCGCCTCGTCGAAGAGAAGAGCCGGGGCCTCCTGGGGTATGCGTTCTCCCGGGTCTTCAGCTACCTCCAAAGCATTGATCCTGACTTTGACTTCGATGCTTCCATCGCCCCCGTGCCCAGGGCTGTCCGGAACAACCTGGCATGCTGGGTGGATGACCACGTGGGTGCCCTAGTCCAAGCCTTTGCCACCGACGATGACGAGGCCGTGGTGGTGGCGGATGAAGGTGGCACGGTTGAAGATGATGGAGACGTGTCCAGCGACAACGTTGGAGGCACACAGGAGGGCGGCCCGGATGGCTCGGCGAGTGATGTGTCTGGTTGAGCTCGCATTCTTCTGTCCTGATCCTGCACGCACGGACTCGCAAAGGACCCCGTAGGGTGTGAGAGCGTTTTGATGGGGGTAGCCCCCTATGTGTGTAAATTGGTAATCCACTTTCCTCCTTTCGTTCGGCGATTGAATCTGAACCTGGGCGTGCGTCCTCGAGCTTTCCGAGCTTAGTTGATGTAGTGTCTCACCTAGATCTTACTTGTCTTGGTGAGGGTTACGAGGCCGTGGGCTTGCCTCCCTCCTGGGGTGGATTGTTAACGGTCCACGGCCATGAGCCTCCTAAGCAATGCGTGGCCCTGCTCCGGGGAACAGGGCCAGGGGCGTTCCACTGGCCGCGGCAGGATGCCTACGCGGAAAAATTGCGGCGTGTAGGCTCTTGCCTCGAGAGGGTCCTGCCGACGTTACAATGGCACACCAAGTGAGATTGGCCTTTCGGCCCCCGGGCCGGAGGGCCCGAGGTAAGATCTTTGAGACAGCCAGAGGCGGCAAAATCTTGCAGAAATCAAGGAAAACTTTCCCCCCATTTTGGCAACAAGCAAGACTTCAAATTCAATTCGAAAGACACGGTGGATCCAATTACAAAACGGAAGGCAAGGAAAGCAAATAGCCGCGTCCGGCTCCTATCTAGTCTTCAGTCTTCTCACTAGCGCGGAGCTAAGTGCTGCCACTAGGACGTGGGAGGGAGCTCCCGAGGCCCGAGGGTGGCTCTCCGGAGACTCCAAGGCGTGTACAGCCCCACTCATTATTACGTGAGAGTGTCACGGGCGGAGATCTTCACAGGCGCGAGCCTTACTTCATATCGCCAGACGAGGGCCCCGCCTTGCGCCACCCCCGACCTCCGTTGGGGCGACTGGAAACTAGGACGGGACCAAGGAGGCAGAAGGGCGACGCTAGCGACACAGCGGCGCCCTCGGCGACCACGGGCCCTCTGCCGGGGGGAAGCTTGTCGAGGCTCGCCCTGACAAAGGACCTACTTTTGCATACTTCCCTGCTCCTCGCGTCATTGGGGAGGCCGCGGCTCTAGGCATTCCATGCGTAGCTCCTAGTGTTCCGCTCCGGTTGAGGGCGGAGCGGCCGCTCTCGGATCTTCGACCATCGCCATGGTCTGATTCACCTGCAGTCCATTGTTAGCGTACGCCTACTGCTGTGATACCTGTTGTACTCTATCGTCGTCTCTAAAGGGGTCCACAGTGTCCCCGGGCGACTCGTGGTAATCTTCTTCCTCGAGCACCTCGCCGTTCCACCTCGGCCCGAGGAAAGCATTGGGGCCTTCCTCGAACACGTATGCCAGGTCCACCATGCGGGGCACGTAGGCTTCATCGGTAGCCCCACCAAGGGCATCGCTTGCGTGCCCCGCGCCTTGAGCCCCCGGCTGCAGCATCTGGCCTTGGCGTCTGCTGGGTTGTACCCCAGCGTACCCTCGCGAGAGGTCACCGGCACTTGTTCTTGCTGGTGACGAAGTCGCTGCAGTCGTAAGGATGGCACCAGCGCTCCTATTGGTGTCGTTAGGCCTTCCAATTGCTCCAGAGGACACTCGCGCCTGTCGGGGCCTCACCAATGCCCCACACGTGACCTGGGGTGGTGGTGTGGAGCAGAACGGCGGCGCGCCTCCGCAAGCGCAGCCCAGTAGTTCAGCGACGCGTTCCAGCAGCACGTCGCGGCCAGCCTCGACTAGCCTGCATCGTAATAGTTCTCGCGCCACGATGAGCGCAGCCCTCGTGTTTGCCTGCTCCCGCCGGGTGTAGGGTGTTGTTGCCGCGGCATGGTTTGCATAGCGCACCGCGGAGCACACATGCCGGAACGCCGAGGCGGTGGTCGCCGGCCTGCGCCGCCCGCGGCTGGCGGGACCGAACAGTGCAGGAGCAGCTTGGAGCGCGGCGTTGATGTCTCCATGGGTGGGCAGTGCCGCCCGCGCAGGCCAGGTCGCCCAGCGGTCGGCATGAGCCCCTGATCGTCGGCCATCGAGATCGTAGAGCCGTGATGGTACGGACAACAGAAGAACAGATCTGGCGCACCCCTATCTGGCACACCAAATTTCGGATCTAGGGTTCTGGCAAAACCCTCAAGGTTCGAACTCTCGGGTGCGCAAGAAGATTTCTCCTTCTGCTCTAGCTCGTCTACTCATCGATCCCTAAGCCTAACTCATCAGATCCGAAGAACAAGGGACACAAGGTTTATACTGGTTTGGGCCACCGTTGTGGTGTAACACCCTAATCCAGTGTAGTGTGGTGGATTGCCTTGTAGGATGAGGAAGAACTAGTACATGGATAAACTGCCTCCTGAGGAGAGGGATTCTTGCGCTCGGATGAGCTTGTGGTGTGTGTTCTTCTATCTGATCGACTCAAGATGAGATGATCTCCCATGGTGGTGGATAGTCCTATTTATAGTGGCCCGGGTCCTCTTCCCAAATATTGAGCAGGAAGGGATCTCACAACGGCCAAATTTGAAGGGGGGCAGCTAGTACAAACAATCCTGACAAAAGGTGGTCTTCGCCTGCCAAAGGCTCTGGTGGTGACGCCACCGTGGGCTCCACAATGACCTCCGCCCTGCTGTCCTGCTGGTCTTGGTCTTGTTGCACCGATATGGAAACCTTTGACTGTCGCCTCGGGACTCTTTGTCTGCACCAGCTTCTTTAGCACCAAAGAGGAAACTGGCACTCTACGCCCGCCTGGCCTTGGTCGTCACTGCTCACGTCACGGGGACCTCGTGAGGTGCTCCTTGCCTTGATATCTACGATCCTCACGAGCCGGCCTAGTGAGGCCGCCCCAAAGGATGTCTTGTGTCGTCCGCCTCGGGAGGCTTGGCCCCTCACGAGGGTCTTGAGAGGTTGCTGAAGATGTTGGGCCATACCAGGCTGCCTGATGAGACACGCCATGGGTCGCAGGCAGGCAAGTCTGGGCACCCCCATTCCCAGAATGCCGACAAGAACGGAGGTCACCGCGGAGCCCACGGCAGCGTCACCACCAGAGCCTTTGGTAGCAGAAGACCACCTTTTGTCGGGATAGCTTGTACTAGCTGTCCCCCTTCAAATTTGGCCGTTGTGGGATCCCTTCCCGCTCAGTATTTGGGAAGAGGACCCGGGCCACTATAAATAGGACTAGCCACCACCATTGGGATCATCTCATCTTGACTTGATCAGATAGTAGGCCACACACCACAAGCTCACTCGAGCACAAGAACCCCTCTCCTCAGGGGGCAGTTCATCCATGTACTAGTTCTTCCTCAGCCTACAAGGCAATCAACCACACCACACTGGATTAGGGTATTACACCACAATGGTGGCCCGAACCAGTATAAACTTTGTGTCCATTGTTCTTCGGATCTGACGAGCTACGCTTAGGGATCGGTGGGTAGACGATCTAGGATAGAAGGAGAAATCTTCGTGCGCACCCCAGAATTCGAACCTTAAGGGTTTTGCCGGAACCCGAGATCCGACATTTGGCGCGCCAGGTAGGGGTGTGCCGAAACTTCCCTTCCGTCGATCCGCGCTCCATCGTACCAGCAGTTCCATGGCCGACGCTCGCAGTGCCCGTGCTGAGCGGTTGGCTGCCCTTGCTGCCTTCGTCGCTTAGGCTGCTCTTGTCGGTGGGCCACCCCGCTGTTCTCCATCGCCTACCGCCAACGCCGCCACCGGCCCGGCGCGGCACGGACAGCAGGCATCGTCTCTGCACCCCTCCGTGTGGCGTGACGGACGCACTGCTACCACGTTGCTAACTCCAGCGGTCTCTTCCCCATGGCCCTCAAGGATGGCGCGTGCTCGTGGCTCTTTAACTTGCCCGCGGGATCGATCTCCACCTGGAGCGAGATGCGTGAGTGGTTCATCGCCAACTTCCAGAGCACCCGAGACCGTCCCCCGGCTACGGGCGACCTGCGGCGTATCAAGCAACAACCAAGAGAAACCCTACAGAAGTTCATCCAATGCTTCAAAAGTGTCCGCGTCAAGATCCCCAAGGTCACGGACGAGGCCGTCATTTTGGCATTCTCAGATGGCGTTCGCGACGTCAAGATGAAGGAGGAGCTCGCCATCCACGAAGATTGGTGCACGTCCCTGGAGTTGTTCAACCTTGTGACCAAGTGTGCTAGAGCTGAGGAGGGGCGAGGCCATCATTTTGGCATTCTCAGATGGAGTTCGCGACGTCAAGATGAAGGAGGAGCTCGCCATCCACGAAGATTGGTGCACGTCCCTGGAGTTGTTCAACCTTGTGACCAAGTGTGCTAGAGCTGAGGAGGGGCACCTCTCCCTAGTCGAGCTCCCTCCTGCTGAACCCGAAGACAAGAAGGCCAAGAGCAAGGACGTAAAGCGCAAGGGAGCGGCAGTGCTTGCAGCCGAACTAGGAATGAAGCGTGGCCGTGACTACCCAGAGCCACCCAAGAATAGCCGGCCGTTTTGCGCCTTCCACAACATGCACAGTCACAACACTCACGACTGTCAAGAGATCAGGGCCCTCCACGAAGGACGCGTCATTTAATGCCCCGAGCGCGGCAACCGTGGCTACGGCCGCGGGGGAGGTCGGACCATGGGACACTGGGACGACCGCGGCCCCCGCCATGAGTGGCGTGATCAGCCTCAGGAGGACCGTTGGCACGGCCAGCCCCGTGAGGACGCCTGGAGGGACCAGCCTCGGGAGAACCGTCCTCACGGCAGGGCCGGCCTTCCACCTCTGCGACCACCAAGGAGAAACGACGACCAGGAGGAGGGGTTGGGGGCTTCCAGGAGCCACGTGCCATCGCCTGCATCTTGGACGAAGCACAGGCCCCAGCTTCTTAGTGCCTCTTCAAGTAGTTCGCCCACGAAGTAAATGTAGCTCTCCCCAAGCTCAAGGCTACTCGTCCACTCAGGTGGTCCAAGTGCCCCATCACCTTCAGTTCAGCAGATCACCTCAAGTGCACGGCTACGGCTGGCGCCCTCCCGATGCTTTGTTCGCCCGTCATCAGCAACGTACAAGTTACCAAGACCCTCATCGACCGTGTCACAAGGCTGAACATCCTGTCCATTGAGACATTCGATAGCCTCCTAGTACCCTACGATCAACTGCTGCCTACCAAGCCCTTCTTCGGAGTGACTGGCGGCTCCACCACCCCCGTAGGGCAGGTCCGCCTACCTGTCACCTTTGGCAAGCGCGACAAGTACCACACTGAGCTCATCGACTTCGATGTCACCCACATCCATCTCCCTTACAACGCCATCCTCAGGTACCCATCCCTGGCCGAGTTTATGGCAGTAACTCACCACGACTACAACGTCCTCAAGATGCCGGGAAGCGGCGGCGTCATTACCATCGCCTGTGAGGAGAAGGATGCAGTGTGCTCACTCGAGCGCGCTTAACAGGCGGCAGCAGTCGAGCATCCAGATAGCGACAGTGTCATCTACCTAACTGCGGTCGTCCCCAAGAAGAAGAAGCAGCTGCTCGCCCTGGAGCCTCTTGGGGATGCAGCACCAGGCGGTAGCACCTCGGGACGTACACCAAGGGAGGGGTCGCCTCCCTCTCTCGCATAGGAAGGTGCGCCCGGTGTCCCCTTTAGGCTGGGCTCGGGGGCACTCCTCTGGAGGGCCTTTGACTTAGCCAAAGTCACGAAGGAGGCGCTCCGGCACCATGTGGAGGAGTGTTTCGCTGCACACTTCCCTCCGAAAGCCTCGAGGCATGAGGCACCAAGCGCTCAGGAGTTCATCAGCCAAACCATCGAAGACCTATAGGTGCCAAGGGCAATGCGGGGCAAGCGCCGCCCAGCTCCTCTGAGTACAGCTATCGGCCTAGGCTCAGGAGACAGGCTGCGCGTATGCGTCAACATCCCCGCACTCAACAGGATCGCATCTCAGGAGCCCTACTGGCCTTCCCAGGTGGGCCGGTGACAGGGCCCCCCTCACAGCTACGTGCGCATGCCCTTCGGCCTGCCAAACCAAGCGACCCTGCACCAGCGCCACATGCGGGAAGTCCTGGCGACTCCCGAGGCCGGGCATAAGGTGATCCAGGGGGAGTTGGACTCGGCCCTCCACGAGATCTGGGGAGCCCCAGAGCCTCACGAGGCGCCGAAGCCAGGCAGCACGTAAGGAGCAGCATCTGCGTCGAGCACCTTCAACTACACCAACACTACTTCAGCAACGGTACCAGGTGTGATTTTCTGGTTTTTACTCAACTGGAAGCACCCCTTAGGCTGCATCATTCCCGGGTCGCACGGGCCTGTCCCTGCGACGTGTATCCTTTTGCATCTCAACTCGCCTTATTGGGTGCGCCCCTCGGGCTGCATCATCCCCAGGCCGCACAGGTTCGTCCTTGTGGCATGTATCTCCCTTCCATTTTACCTAAGCTAGTGTTACCATCTCTGTCAGTTGCATTTGAATCACTCACTCCTATACCATGAACATCTTGTGCCCCGCCACCGCGAGAGCCGCGTGCCGAATGTCTTTCCTTAGGACATCCACATGAGAAGACTAGGCACGGTGTGTGTGCTCGGGACTGTCCCTGCAGCATCAATAAATCCAACGGCCAAGCTCTGTCTGGCGGGACGGCCCCGTTAACGTCACCTCCTGGGGTCGTTGGTATCCGTTCTTCTCATGAGGTGACCTCGAGGGATTCACCCGGCGCAGGTTGCCTAACCATCTTGCAGGATCACCTCAAGCGCTCTCATTCAAGACTAGGCACAACCTGCCTTGAGGTAGGGCCTCGTGAGTCCCGCGCTGGCTCAACAGTGCCCAGATACACCTCGTCAAGCCCCATCGCGCCAGCCACGTGTCCAGGCGGGGCTGTATACGCTCGGGGGCTCTCCGCAGTAGGGAGTCCCCTCCCACGGTCCAGTGGGAGCACCATGCTCCGAGCTGGCAGACAACACGATTGGGGAGCGGATGCCCGTGCAACAGCGGTAGCACCATACTCCGCGCTGGGGATAAACAACTGGGGGTGGCCTCACGGTCGCATTAACCCCGGGGAGCCCCTCAGCTCAGTGGCCAGCCCCACCGCGCTGCACTCCCCTCGGGAGGGTACCGCGAGGGGGCTGGGCACAGGGGCTGTGCTCAGGTCACGCCTGGCGTACGCCCCATAAGGTTGTCGGGCCTGGTCAACACGCAACCCTCTCGAGCGCAAGCTCGGCGAGGACAGGTATGAGGTATGTTCGTACGTCAAGGGGGACCCTTGGGAATCATGACCCAAGGGCCTAACTGGTCCCATAGCCCCTCCTCCCTGGTCTTGTCCTGGTTTCCGGTCAAGGCCAGCGGCAGCTGAGGTATGTGCGGGGCCGGGCCCTGCCAACGCAGAACATCAAGGCCTCAGTATAGCATTCCCTTCCCTCAGGGTTGTTCGTACGTCAAGGGGGACCCTTGGGCATCGCGACCCAAGGGCCTAACTGATCCCATAGCCCCTCACTCCCTGGTCTTGTCCTGGTTTCCGGTCAAGGCCAGCGACGGCTGAGGTACGCGCGGGGCCGGGCCCTGCCGACGCAGAACACCAAAGCCCTGCCTAGGGATTCCTACCTAGGGATCGTTTTCACGTCAAGGGGGCTCCTGAGCATCGCGACTCGGGAGCCTACCTGGCCACATATGCCCTCACTCCCTGGTCTCGACCCAGTGACCTGGACAAGCCAGTGGTGGCTAAGGTATGCGTGGGGTCGGGCTCTGCCGACATAGAACGATAAATATAAAGGGAAGCACGAATATCTAGCAATTATTACAAACCAAGTTGTCCTTCAAACATCAAACCAAAGTTTTAATGCCTCCACGAGGCTCGTGCATATCACAGGGAGACGAAGATAAGGAGGAACGCCGCCACTCACCAGCAAGCCCTTCCTTCAGCCCTGGGTGCTGCCACCAGGAAGCGCCTCCTCGCTAGCGGCACCGCTGCACCCTGGGGAGTTGGTCTTGGTTGCAGGATCGGTGGCGCCATCGGCTGGAGAAGGAGAGTTGACGATGAGGAACTTCATCATCAAGGCCTCCACGTGCTCCTTCACGGCTTCAGCGACGTCCTCGCAGCGCTCCGCCTCCACGGGCTCGAGCAGTACCCCGAGGTCAACGTTGGGGTCACGAAGGTGGGGGTGGATAAGGAGCGCGTAAAAGTAGAAGAAGAAAGCATGCGAGCTTCCTCCTTCGCCAGGGGGCTGATCTCGTGGACAACATCCTCAAGCACAAATACCAGATAAGGGAGCAGATGGTCAGGGTCTTCATCATTCGTCGCCTGTGGTTTCTCCAAGCCCTTCTCGTAGAGCGCCCTTAGCGCTTGGCGGGACCTCTCCTCGAGGGACTTGAAGGCCGCGCGTTCCTCAGCCAGAACCTTCGCCTTGGCCTCCAGCTGGGCCTCCTTGCTTCCACCACCCACTTCAGCTCCTCCAGGCGGCTGCGCTCCACAGACTGCTCGTTCGCTAGCTGCTCGAGCTCGGCATCACGGCTGGCTACGGCATCTTCTCGGACCTTCACCTTCTCCTTGTCCGCCTTGCACTTGCCACGCAAGTCACGCAGCTCGGTCTCCACCGACTAGCAACGCTCCTGGGCGGTTCGAGCGTCCTTCAACGCCTCGTCGCGAACAGCTACGGCCTGGTCGGCGGCCCGCTTGTCCTCTTCGGAGGCTACCACGACCTGGCTCAGTACCTCCCGAACAGACGCGTTGGAGCTCAGCCAGCATGAAACCAGCTACAGACGCCCGGTCACCAGGCAATGGTCGGCACCTTGAAGGTCATCCTGGAGCTGCTCCAGTGCAGAAAAGGCCTTCTTCAGGGCATCAGGCGAAGCTAGAGGGCCACGAGCTGGCGGCATGATCATAGTAGGGGACTGTGGTGCGGCCAAGACCTCCTAAGCCGTGGCAACTCCAGCGGCAGAGTCGAAGACAGGGGTCCCCGAAGACTGCTCGACCAAGGCCGTGACCCCCACCTGAGCCAGGTCCCCTGGGCCATGCGACGGCAGCCGTGCAGCAGAAGCTCCTCCACCACCCGTCTGCGTCAGAGAGGACGAGGCTGAGCCAGGCCGCTGGACCTCCGGTGTGGTCGCCTCTCCCTTCATCTTCTTCGTCGACGGCGCTGACCTAGCAACACAGGGAAAGATGTTGTGAATCAATTACAGAGTCAAGAACAAAGACCAAACCAGTCCAAGGTACTTACTGGTCCACTAAAACAAAACCCCGAGACCTCTTCAGGACCATGGAGCTCAAGGGTCCCGTAGCCTGAGCCGCGGGAACACCGTCCCCCAAGACGGGCGGGGCTGTAGCAGACGGCACAGCTGTCGGTGTCAAAACCGGTGGATATCGGGTAGGGTGTCCCGAACTGTGTGTCTAAGGTCGATGGTTGCAGAAGACTGGGGACATGATGTTTACCTAGGTTCGAGCCCTCTCTATGGAGGTAATACCCTACTTCTTGCTTGATTGATCTTGATGGATATGAGTATTACAAGAGTGGATGTACCACGAGATCGTAATGGCTAAACCCTATAAGCCTAGCCTGTATGACTATGGTAATGTGTCTGCTATCCGGACTATACCCTCTGGTTTATATAGACACCGGGGGGGCCTAGGGTTACATAGAGTCGGTTACATAAGAAGGAATCTTCATAATTGGTCGCCAAGCTTGCCTTCCACGCCAAGGAGAGTCCAATCCGGACACGGGTGCAGTCTTCAGCCTTCATGTCTTCATAGCCCAGCAGTCCGGCCCATTGATAATAGGCCGGATGCCCGAGGACCCCTTAGTCTAGGACTCCCTCAGTTGCCCCTGAACCTGGCTTCAATGACGAGGAGTCCGGTGCACAGATTGTCTTCGGCATTGCAAGGTGGGTTCCCTTCTTTCCGTACTCCAAGATAGTCTTCGGTTATGATGATAGTACCCGGACCTGTATACATAACTGCAGAGGATATAATATTTCACGAGCCCGATCCACTGACGATCTTTTGGTAATATGACATCACGCCTGCTCGGCCATTATTTTTGAGCCGTTAGCTGGCCCGTCGTCCCACGTCTAGAGACGTGGTTTCATTGGTATGTCTTATCCAAGCGAAGATCGTGTCTTCCCTTTTTAAGGCATTATTATCAACCCGGACGTGGGTAACCGAACCGTCGCTTGGGTATAACTCCTTGGGAACAAGCAAGTTTCACAACCCAGGAGGAGACGCTCTATATTCGCGGTCTTTATATAGGGGTACAGACCCGTCTTTTTCTTTCACACTTGCTTCTTCCTCAACCCCTGCTACCTCGAGTTCCAACACCTAGGCTTTAATAACCACAAGCTCCAATCATGTCCGGATCCAGCCGTCAAGGCCGGTGGGTGGCTTCTTCTGTTACGGAGGGAGATATTGGAATGCTTCGGGCAGCGAGGTATCTGACCGCGGAAATCCTTCATCGGCTTCCAGACGAGGGGCAGGTTATTCCCACCCCCAGATCTGGTGAGAGGGTCGTGTTCGTGTCCCACTTCCTCCCTGGGTTACGGTTTGCACTCATTCCCTTCGTCTGAGGGCTCATGTTCTATTATGGGCTAGATTTTCACGATCTGGCCCCGGACTCTATTCTCCTTATCTCGACGTTTATCGTCACGTGCGAAGCCTTCCTCCAAACTCCTCCGCACTTCGGCTTGTGGCTCAAGACCTTTGGTGTGAAGCCGCAAGTGATAAAGGAGGAGCAGGCAGAGTGCGGCGGTTCCATAGTGAGGAAGCTCGCCAGCGCTATTTGGCTGAAAGGATAATTTGCCAAGTCTTCCGATTTATGGCAACAGGGGTGGTTCTACATCACCGAGCCCCGCGGCTCCAAGTGGGTTGTTGCGCCCGTATTTTGATCCACCCCCCCAATTCAGCTTGCATCGTGGGTTAATAAGGGTTTGGACTGGGGATCAATGGATGAGGTGCGGGTTTTGCGGAGCCGCATCTGAAACCTCATTGAGAGGGACATCAATATTATCAACGTTGTTCAAGTAATGCTAGTCCACCGGATCCGGCCATGCCAGCGACGGCGTCTCCGCATGTGGGAGTTCAATCCGGAAGGGCCGCGGACTCTACAGCACTTCTTCGGCACTACGCACGAAGGAATGTGGGGATTATTTTTCGGGAAACGAAAGCAATGGCTAGACACCACCGAAGATGTTGGCCTAGACTGTAACCATCCGGACACCCGGGTAAGTACCCGCTCGCCGAACACCTCATAATCACACATCCAATGATAAGACACTGACCGAGTCATCCGTTTTCAGGGCTGGATAAAGAAACTGGAATGGATTAGGTGTCCGGCTCCCCTTCCCGAAGACTCAGCTAGTCCCATGTTAAGAAGGATGCTGGCCTCGGCACCATCCTAGGCTCTGGCAGGGGAGAGTAAGGAGCAGAGTGAGAAGACCCGAGATGACCTTTGTTCCGGAGGTAAGTAGGATACTGAGTCCGGAGAAATCGACCTTTCCTCGCTTGAAGACAAAGGCGAAAAAGGACCCAGTATCCCTTCTCCGAGAAGGAGGAAAAGAGCCGTCTCCGATGGTTGGGAAAGGCGGTCTAAGAGAGGCAAGATGCCATTGTCGAGCGGCTTGGGTTTGGAAAGCGATGCCGTTGAACAGCTCCAATATGGGGACAAGCCCTTGACCAAACCGTAAGTGAATCCGGGGTACTTTGATAATGTCCTGCCCTTTTGTCAGTACCGAAGACGTACGTAACATGTCTGTGCATTTTTACAGGTCGGTACAGAGTTTTTCTAGGCAATCCTCTTCTTCGGGAGGTCTCCTCCCAGAGATGATGGAGAGCGAGACGCCTCCCCCAACCTCCTTGCCTAATAGGGTAGACGATTCTGAAGTGTCATCGCGGAGGGTTTTTCTTGATCAACAAGCTATGCGGGTGATAAAAGAGGTCGTACCCGAAGGTGAATCTCCAGTCATCCGGGGTTCCGGGGCTGATAATAAAGGCCTCGGACTGTCTGGCTAACAGCCGAATTTGATTCCGGAGATGGGTGGACTGGTTTCTTCAAATGATAGTTGTGCTCCTAGAGCGGCTTCCGGAGACCCCGATGCTCCGGATATATTGCGAGACACGTTGCGGAAAGCATCTGTCTCGGGGGAACAGTTTACCTTGATGGGTACAGTGGTCGAGAAGATTTTGTTCGCGAAGAGTGGATTGAATGAAGCCTTCATGACTTGATAAAAGGCTTCGATGTTTGTGACATAATGTTTTCAATTATTTTTTGTTTGCAAAGATGCACCTGTGTATAGGTAGTAGCCCCTGAGACTCCGGTTGGCCTCCAATGGGAAGCGAACGGAGGATCAAAAAGAATCATTCAAGGACTAACATGATGAACTTGAACATAGACTATTTCCCCCTTGGCCACTTCCCAGACTATGGATATTGCCGAGCTCTAGCGGAAGCTGGATATGGTGGGGGACGATCTTGCGTTAATCAATATGTGTCTTGATGAGTCGCAAGGTATGTATTCGGGGCAATTCCCATACATTTTTTTGGTATGAGAATGACGCTAAAAAGTTATATGCATGGCTGCAGATGGTGCTGCTGTCGTTGAAGTTCTTCGAGCGGAGCTGGCCCGGGCTAAGGAGCAGGCCCGGTGTAGCAGTGCAGCTGCCGAAAAGGCATCGTCTGAGTTACAAGCCGAACAATCTGCACTGTGCCAAGGCGAGGAAAAGGTATCCGCGATGGCGCTCGAACTGAAGAATGCTACTGGCCGCTTCAAACTTCCAGAGAAGGAGAATAAAGCCAAAACGGCTGAACTTGACAAGGCCTTACGAGAGGCGAAAGAAGCGCGGTCAGAATCCAGAGCGTCCCGTGAGGAAATCCAGCAAGCTAAGGAAACTGCGGCTGGTAAGCCCTTTCTGCTACAGACTAAGTTCGGCGATCCGAACTATGCTCAGCTTGACCGAGTGTGGAGTTCTCCGGGTGAGTTTTTAGACTTGCCGAAGAGTTCTTCCGATGCGGCGCAGTATTATCAAGCGCGAGAGGGTGTCGGTGTACTAAGGTAGGGGTACCTCAGTACCCCAACTTGTGCACGGGCAGTTGCAGCTTCCCGCGGCAAGGTTTACTGCGGGCTCGCCGGAGACCTTCCTGCTCCTTATTAAACCATTCAAAAACAAAGTATACAAGACATAAGACCAAGACCCCGGCAAGAGGAGCTTGCCGGGAAGGCCGTACCAGGCTCAAGATTGCTCCGCTAACACAAGGCCCTGGCAAGAGGAGCTTGTCAGGAAGACTAGAAGACAACGCCTCGGCGCCATATGCGCCCCGGCAAGGGCCCGGGGAGCGGCAAGTTCCCGGGCCCGCCAAGATCAAGGCCCCGGCAAGGTGCTTGCCGGGAAGGCTGCGCTGTGCGCCCGCGCTCCAGCTCATCGGCCCACGCGTCGCCCTGGGGCCTATCTAGGGACGCGTGGCGGATGGCTGTGCAGCCTGGGGTACACGGTGGCGCTCCACGGTGGTGGATCCATCGCCGTGGCGGACGGAGACGCTAAGGCGGGAGCTTTTGGGGTCGACGGCGACGGGCATTAAATGCCCTTGTCCCCCACTGTTAAAGTAGGTATAGACCACTGTTCTGTACTGTAGCTCCACTGTTCCCGCACTGTTACAACTACCACCTCTTTTACATTTTTACCCCTTTCTCCTACGTTGACACCTGTCGGTGACCCCTTGCCCTATAAAAGGAGGCCCATGCACAACGTGGAGGGGGTTCGGAACCTAGATCACTCTCGCGCTTGGTGTAGCTGCTTCTTCAAGCTCCCGAGCGTTCAAACTCAATACACAACCAAGCAGGAGTAGGGTTTTACGCGTCTACCGCGGCCCGAACCTGGGTAAAACTGCCCGCGTGCTCGCTACGATCTGCTCTTTGTGCTCCCTCCGCCCTCGTACCGCACAGACAAGGGGCTCCGGTCCCATAGGTGTTCGTGGCGGACAGTTTCCCCCGACATCTTTGGCGCGCCAGGTAGGGGGCGTCGAGGTTGTGCGAACCTGATCCGGCGTTCGCGCGGGCGCATTCTTCATCAACCTCTTCAGCTTCATCAGCAACTTCATCAGCGACAACTCCATGGCCCCGAAGAAGAAGGCTTCGGAGGTCGGAGGCCCGTCTGCGTCTCACCCGCCGCCACCAGAGCCAACGGTGGGCGGGGGAGATGCCGTCGGAAGGGTGACCGCCGGTGAGGACACTCACGGCGCCACCAGATCCAAGAACAGGACGGACGACCGAACCTCGGTCTCCGTGGACGCGTCGCGTCCATCGCAGCACACGACGACCCAGCAGCGCCATACCACGGGAGGTGGTATCCGCTTGCTGGGGCAAGGCCAAACCGGAGGTTCGCGGGACGCCCCGGACCCCCGTCCGGGCACAAGCAAAGCGAAGGCGCCGGCGCGGGACCCCGCTCCTTCTAACGTTGTTAGAAGTCCGAGCATATCCCGCTCCTCGCACCGCTCGCCCGCGTTCCCCTCCACTCTAGCAGAAGCGCTCGCAAGGGCGCAATTGCTCCTCGACTTCCCTCCAGCGGCCGACAAGGCCGAAGAATGGAGGGCTACCATCCGAAGCCTGATAGACTTCGCCAACAACGATTCTCCACAGCAGCTGTCGACCTCACGGCCGCGGCAAGCTGAGAAGACGAAGACTGACGGCAACAAGACTGCCGGGGGTGCGACAAGCGCGCACTCCCCGCCGCAGAAGCAGAAGACGCCGCCCCGCCGGAACAACCCCGACGACGGCTCCACCGCCTCGTCGGACCCGCGGGCTCGTCGGGGGCAGCGCCAAGTCCTCGACGACCGGCGAGATGAAGACGCTCGGACCACAATCGAGCGCCGCCGAGAAGCTCGGCGACAATCTGACAAGAGAGCTGGGAACACTGTCGACGCGCACGCGCCCGGTGAACCAGGCGACTTGCCGTACGCGGCAGGCTGCCCTGCGTTCACCCGCGAGCTGCGGCGCGTCCAGTGGCCCAGCATGAAGAATTTCAAGCCCGACGTACCGGAAAAGTACGACGGCAAGACGCACCCCTCGGAGTTTCTCAGCGTCTACACCATCGCAGTGCAAGCTGCCGGGGGGCGCGACGAGAAGATCTTGGCGAATTACTTCCCGCTCGTGCTAAAGCCGAACGTCCGTTCGTGGCTCATGCACTTGTCGGAAGGTTCCATCTCTTCTTGGGCCGACCTCTGCCACCAGTTTGTTGGCGCCTTCACCGGCGGCCACAAACCCCATGGCCAGGAGAGCGATCTCCATATCTTGGCCCAGAAGGAAGGCGAGACCCTGCGCAAGTATATCCAACGCTTCAGCCGGGTGTAGCACAACATCCCTGACGTTCACCCTGCCGCGGTTATCAGCGCGTTCCATCAGAACGTGCGTAACCGCCGCATGCGTGAGGAGATGGCGATGACGAAGATTCGGGATGTCAGCGAGCTCTATGCTCTTGCTGACAAGTGCGCACGCGCAGAAGAGGGGAGGAGACTCCCCGGGGAGGATACTGGCGCAGGAGGAAGCGACAGCGATGACGTCGCCCCGGCAAAGAAGAGCCGGCGGCGGAACAACAGAAAGAAGGGCAAGAAGGAGGTGCTTGCCGTCGAGAAGTCCGGCAAGGAGGCCCCCGCCAAGCAAGCGCAGGCTGGCGGCTCCGGCAAGGAGCCTGCCCCTGCAGCGGCGGCCGACAAGCCGGGTAGCTCCGACAAGCAATACTGTAAGATCCACCGCACCAAGGGTCACGATCTCTCCAACTGCAAGCGCGTCGAGTACCTCGTCGAGCAGCAGAAAGCTGAGTACGAGAGGCGCGAAAAGGAGAAGGCCCAAGGTGGCGGGGAAGAGCCCAGCAAGAAGCGGCCGTTCAACGGCCGGGGAGGACGCCGCGGCAAGGCTAAGCAGCGGCAAGGAGATCGACCTCCCCGGGGCCGCGACAACGATGAAGAAGATGACGACGAAGACATGGAGGACGAGGAGAACAGCGAGCAGGAGTTCCAGAAGGCCACGGAGGTCCTGTGCGTCGACGGTGGCGCCTCCCTGCATACCTCCCACCGCCAACTCAAGCAGTGGGTGCGTGAGGTAAACGCAGCGGAGCCGCCCATGGAGTCGCGCAGGCTCCTCAAATGGTCCAGCACGCCCATCGTTTTTGATCTTGAGGATCACCCTGACCGCACCACTGCGGTCGGGTGCTTGCCGATGCTGGTTTCTCCCACCATCCGCAACCTCAAGGTCACCAAAATGTTGGTTGACGGCGGGGCCGGGCTAAACTTGATCTCCTCTGCTGTGATCAAGAAACTCCAGATTCAAGATGGCGAGCTCGAAGAGACCGGTTCATTCCAAGGAATCAACCCGGGAAGGAGCAAGCCCAAAGGAAAAATCACTCTGCCGGTGACCTTTGGCGGGGAGCTCAACTTCAGGACTGAGCGCATCACCTTTGACGTCGCCGATATTCCATTGCCCTACAATGGAATACTTGGCCGTCCTGCCCTCGCCAAGTTCATGGCGGCTTCCCACTATGCCTACAACGTGCTGAAGATGCCGGGGCCGATAAGCGTCATCACTGTCCATAGCGACAAGAAGGATGCGCTTATTTGCGCCGACAAGATTTACCGGGATGCGGCAGCTGCGGCCGAGAAGGATACTCTTGCCGCTGAAGCTCCCGGGGGGAAGAAGACGAAGACCAAGTCCGGCAAGTGCTCTGGGACCCACTCCGGCAACCGCACCTCCTCGGAGTGCTGTGCTGCCGTCGAGGACGTTCCATCGAGCTCCACCGGCAAGAGTAAGAAAGGAATGGCTGCTCCTCCGGCAACCAAGAAAGTGTCCGCAAAGGAGGACGGCACTGGTGGTACCTTCACCATCAGTGCCACCCTTGACAGCAAATAGGAAAGCGCGCTCGTTGCCTTCCTGCGGGCGAATGTCGATGTGTTTGCCTGGCAACCATCTGACATCCCCGGTGTTCCCAGGAAGGTGATTGAGCACAAGCTTGCTGTCTGTCCTCACGCGCGGCCCATCAAGCAGAAAGTGAGGAAACAAGCCGTGGAGCGCCAAGAGTTCATCAACGAAGAAATCAAGAAGCTAGAGGCAGCAGGCCTAGTTAGAGGTGTGATCCATCCGACGTGGTTGGCAAACCCAGTCGTCGTGCGCAAGGCCAACGGGAAGTGGAGACTGTGTATAGACTTCACCGATGTCAATAAAGCATGTCCCAAGGATACATTCCCTTTGCCGCGCATTGACCAGATCGTTGACTCCACTGCCGGATGTGAGCTACTCTGTTTTCTTGATGCATACTCAGGCTATCATCAGATTTTCATGGCCAAGGAGGATGAAGAGAAGACTGCATTTATCACTCCATGTGGCACTTATTGCTTTATCCGCATGCCATTTGGGTTGAAGAATGCAGGCTCAACCTTTGCAAGGGTAGTGTACACTGCTTTTGAGCCACAGATCCACAGAAATGTAGAAGCTTACATGGATGACATCGTGGTGAAGAGCAAGAGCAAGGAAACCCTGATTCAAGACTTGGAAGAAACGTTTCAGAACCTGCGCAGGATACAGCTCAAGTTGAACCCCGAGAAGTGCGTCTTTGGAGTCCCCTCCGGCAAGCTTCTCGGGTTCTTTGTATCGCAGAGGGGGATTGAAGCCAACCCCGACAAGATCAAAGCCATTGAGCAGATAGAGGCCCCGAAGCGCGTCAAGGATGTCAGAAGGCTTGCAGGTTGTGTTGCTGCCCTCAGTAGATTCATTTCAAAGTCTGCAGAACGCGCCCTACCTTTCTTCAAAATCTTGAAGAAGGCAGGCCCCATGAAGTGGACTCCGGAAGCGGAGGCGGCGTTGCAGGATTTGAAACGGTACCTGTCCTCCACCCCTATACTTGTCGCACCTAGACCACAGGAAAAGTTGTTGCTATACTTAGCGGCAACCAACCAGGTGGTTAGTGCTGCGTTAGTAGCGGAGAGGGAGTCCGACGAGGAATCAGCACCACCGGCAAGTGAATCCAGCGACAAGCAGGGGGCTGCCCCGACAAGCTCTGGCCCCGACAAGGATGACTCTGCGCAGGAGCAAGGAAAGGTGCGGAAGAAGATGGTGTAGCGCCCAGCGTATTTTGTAAGCTCCCTTCTCCAGGGGGCTAGATCAAGGTACTCTGGTGTGCAAAAGTTGCTTTTCGGCCTTCTCATGGCCTCGAGAAAGCTGCGCCATTACTTCCAAGCCCATGAGATAACAGTGGTCACTCGCTTTCCGTTGAAGAGGATATTGCACAATCCAGAAGCAACAGGCAGGATCGTTGAGTGGGCACTGGAGCTGTCGAGCTTTGGACTCAAGTTTGAAAGTACTTCAACCATACAGAGCCGAGCTTTGGCAGAATTCATAGCTGAATGGACCCCAACACCAGATGAGGAAGTTCAAGAAACAAGCGCGCCCGTGCAAGAAGCGACAAGTGAATGGATAATGTATTTTGACGGTGCCTTCTCGCTGCAAGGCGCCGGTGCCGGCGTGGTACTCATCGCGCCCACCGGAGAGCACCTCAAATATGTTATCCAGATGCACTTTCCCAGGGAGCAAGCGACAAACAACACTGCAGAATATGAAGGCTTGCTTGCCGGCCTCAGGATTGCGGCCGAACTTGGGATCAGAAAGCTGATTGTGCGGGGAGATTCTCAGTTGGTGGTCCGACAAGTTAACAAGAGCTATCAGAGCCCTTTGATGGAAGCTTACGTCGATGAAGTGAGAAAGCTTGAAGAGCACTTTGAAGGTCTGCAGATGGAGCACGTCCCGAGAGCTCAAAATGAAATTGCAGACGGCCTTTCAAAGTGCGCTTCGATGAAGTTACCTGTGGAACCAGGGACCTTCTTGCTCAAGTTGACTCAGCCATCCGTTACGCCGTCAATTGGGCAGTCCAAGAAGAGAAAGTTGGTCTCCGGCGACTACTTGCCGGCGGATCTTCCCGAAACCGCCGCCAAGGTCCCCAAGATCAACAACCAAAACGCTGAGGAACAGTTTGCTCCTGCAAGTCCTCGGGCTTGTACAGTTGAAGCAAGCATTCCCGGCAAGCCTCGCCCCGGCGAGCTTGCCGGGGGACCGTCAGCTCCGGCAGAACCAGAGGTCCTTGCCGTAGAAGCTGAGGTTCCCGCAGCGGCCCTCGAGCCTTTAGTCCTTGCCGTCGAGCCTCGGGCTCCGGCATGGGCGCAACAGATCGTCCGTTTTCTGCAAACTGGAGAACTTCCCGACGACCCTCAAGAGATAGAGAAGATAACCAGGCAGTCAAGTATGTATCAGTTCGTGGATAACGAGCTGTACAGAAGAAGACTCAATGGTGTCAGGTTGAAGTGCATCTCCAGAGAAGATGGACAGAAGCTGTTAGCGGAAATACACGGAGGCATATGTGGCCACCACATTGGCGCAAGGGCGCTTGCCGGGAAGGCATTCCGGCAAGGGTTCTTTTGGCAAGAAGCCCTCCAAGATGCAACTGCACTAGTAACCAAGTGTGAAGCGTGCCAGTTCCATGTGAAGCAAATCCATCAGCCAGCTCAAGCTCTCCAAACAATCCCTTTGTCATGGCCCTTCTCGGTCTGGGGGCTCGATATCCTCGGCCCTTTCCCTCGTGCTGTCGGGGGCTTTGAGTACTTGTATGTTGCAATCGACAAGTTCACAAAGTGGCCAGAAGTGGAGCCAGTGAGGAAGGTGACAGCACAGTCAGCAGTCAGGTTCTTCAGGTCAATTGTTTGCCGTTTCGGGATCCCTAACAGGATCATCACCGACAACGGTACGCAATTCACTAGTCGCACCTTCATGCAGTACGTCCAAGACCTTGGCGCCAAGGTCTGTTTCGCTTCTGTTGCTCACCCGAGGAGCAACGGTCAAGCGGAGAGGGCAAATGCTGAAGTGCTGCGCGGACTCAAGACAAGGACCTTTGACAGGCTGCGCAAGTGCGGAAGAAATTGGATAGAGGAGCTCCCGGCGGCTCTTTGGTCAATCAGAACGACACCAAGTCGAGCCACCGGGCAGACACCTTTTGCTCTAGTCTATGGAGCAGAGGCAGTTCTCCCCACGGAACTCGTATACGGATCTCCTCGAGTACTCGCTTATGATGAGCTCGAGCAAGAGCAACTGCGGCAAGACGACGCGTTGCTCCTCGAGGAGGGACGTCTCCAGGCTGCTGTACGAGCTGCTCGATACCAGGAAGCTGTGCGCCGCTACCATAGCCGCAAAGTCAAGGCCAGGAGTCTCGAGGAAGGCGACCTTGTTCTTCGGCGTGTTCAGTCCGCCAAGAATTCCAACAAGTTGACGCCGAAGTGGGAAGGCCCTTATCGGGTGAGACAAGTTACGAGGCCCGGCGCTGTCCGCCTCGAGACCGAAGAAGGCTTACCGGTGAGCAACTCCTGGAACATAGAGCATCTTCGCAAGTTTCACCCCTAAGGCGCGGTTGCCGTGATCCGCTCCGGCAACCACCTTTTGTGCAAGCTTTGCCGCTGTTGCATGTAACCCTTTGTACAAAGCCGGGCGCAGACCCCGTGCATCAGTAAAGTTTTCGTGTTTTTCGCATCGATTGCCTTTTGCATGCTTCTCTTTGCTGTTTGCATGTTCTGTTTGGCATTTGGTGCAACACTCGAGTATACGGTAAGCATTAGCACGCCAAAAAGCCATATGCTTGTTTCCCTCTCCCTTTTCTTTCCTCTTAAGCAGAAGGAACGTTCCTCGCGCACAAGTTTGCCGGGGGGGAAGGAGGTGGAGGAGGAACCAAGTGCTGTTCAAGAAAGAGAAGTCTCACCGGAAAGCAAGCAACATAAGCAAGCAGCATATGAAAGATAAGTTGTTAGAATTTGACCAGTTCAAATTTTAAATTTTAGTTGTCTTCCTTGAACGATCACATTTTGTATGGAAAACCTGTGCGCGGAGGAACCTACCCGTAGCTTGCCGCACCCTTATCTTGTTTTCGAGTTCACTCCACGGTTTAAGTGAGCTGCGACAAGTGTCGCGCCCTTGCTTCGTTTCCGAGTACGCTCAGCAAGCTAAGTGCGTTGCGACTAGCTGCGGCAAGGTTGCTTGCCAGCGAGAACCTTGGCCAGCAGGCTGCTCAGAGTCCAGCACTCAGCGCTCGCGGCAAAGGCCCCTTGCCGGCAAGCTCCCCGGGAGCGTAGGGTGAAAAACATACAAAGTCAAGGATTAAGACAAGGAAGATAACATTGCACTGATTGATCAAAATAAAGTAAATATCTTACAAAGGATAACTTGTCGCAATGGACTAATAAGTTCATGACATAACGTGCAGCAACAAAAAGATAAAGATAATGGAGCCCTAGTCTACGCGGTCGCCTTCCTTCCTGCCAAGCTTTGCCACCTTGGCGATAATGTGGCCGACCTGCTCCTTCAGGGCCTCCGTGTCTGCATCAGCCGGCAAGCTGCGAAGAACGTTCGTGAGATTGATTCCCGGGTTGCGGTACACGATCTTCGTCAGCACCCGCTCCAGAGTTCCTGCGCAGAGCAGGCGCGACTCCTCGGCCAGCTGCGCGGGGATGCGGTTCCGGAGACCTGCAAGGGCCGGCGCGATTCCTCTGAAGAAGAGGCTGAGCTTGGCGCTGTGCGGGAGATCCGGATCCGGCGAGTAGATGAGGTGTTCGACCTTCAGCGCCAGCAGCTCCTGGTCAATGTTGGACGCAGAAGAAACCAAGTCTTTGGTCCATAACTCGATAGTCTGGCGGAAGAGCTCGGATGCCTTGTTGACGCTGTCCACCAAGGTCCGCTCCTTGCGGAGCTCCTCCTTCAACTTGTTCTCCTGAACCCGGGCAGCGTCGAGCGATTCCTTCAGAGTGGTGACCTTCAGTTCCAAGTCTTCAATGGAGTCCTTGGCGGCCTTCAACTCGTCGCCCCTCTTGGAGAGACTCACTTGAAGCTCGGAGTTCGTGTGAGCGTCCTTCTCGCGCTCCAAGATGAGCGCGGCAACCTTCTCTGCGCTCACCTTCAGCGCCTTCTCCAACTGTTCAACCTTGGCGGCAAGCTCTTTCTTGGCGTCTTCCGCGGCAACCGCGGCGGCTTTCGCCTCCTTCAGCTCCCCGCCAAGGGCAGCCTCGCGAGCGGCAAGGTCCTCTTCGTGGGAGTCCAGCTCGACCTTCCGCTGCGCGAGCTCTCCCTCTCGCCGGGACATCTCCACCCCGGCGAGCCGCTGCTGTTCGTCAGCTTCAGCCTTCTCGAGCACCCATTCCTGGTACTCGCCGGCGAGACGCTCCCGCTCCTCCGCCACCTCACGGAGGGCTGCCTGATTGGCGGCGCTGAGCTCCGCCGCACGCTTCTCCATTTCCGCCGCGGCCTTGGCGGCAAGAGCCTCCCGGGAGGCGAGCTTCGCCTGCCTGGCCCGGTAAAGGGCCAGGAGCTGGTGGAGCAACCTCTCCTCCTCGGGCCCCTCTCTCCCGCCGGGCGCCTCGACGATCTTCAGGCCTGCGGAGGCGAGGACTTCTCCGTCGAAAGCCTCGCCCTCCGCAGGAGCTCGCGATGAAGACCCCCAAGAAATCTGGATGAAGACGCCATTGCGGGCCTCAAGATAATACCCCTGCTCCTTGTTGGCGGAGGGGCCGGTGGCCGGTGCAGCATCCGATGCTCCCGCCGCCTCCGGGCCGGCGGTGCGGTCGCCGTCCTCCTCCCCAGCCGCTGCGTCCGCGGCCGGGGCAGTCTCCTGCGCGCCCGGCTCGGCGACCTCGGCTATCTCCACGACGACAGGAGCGTCGCCGCCGCCGCCCTGCGCGCCCTCCTCCTCGAGGTTGATAACCTCCGTCTCCATAGGCTCAGGAGGAGGAAGATCTGAAAAGAAGAAGAAGAAAAAGAAGTTCAAGACTCAAGCAAATATCCAAAAAAGAGGCAAGCCAAGAAGACAAGTCACAAAACTTACCTTGGCGGACGTCCTCAGCGGCGGGCTCCCTCGCCGGGGAGCTCGGCCTTGTCGGAGTAGTCACCCTCGCCGGGCTGCTCGCCCTTGGCGGGGTACTCTGCCTCGGCGGAGTACCCGCCCTTGGCGGAGCACTCTCCCTTGCCGGAGAGTTCTGCCTTGGCGGGGACGACGGGGCCTGCGGCTCCTCGACGACAATCTCCGGGCGCTCTTCCCGCTGTGGCTCCACCTCTGCACAGAACAAGACAAGAAACGTCAAGACATGAAGACAAAACCAAATCCTCAGGCGTACCCCGGCGATCGAAAAGAGAAATCCCCAGACTTACGCTGGGGGCTGCGCTGCGGGCTGCGCTGGGGGCTGCTCCTCGGAGCAGCGCTCGAGTCCGGCAGACTCGGCTCCGGCACACCTCCTGTTGCCGCCGCTGCTGAGTCTTCCGCGACCTCGGCCTCGGGCACCTTGGCCTTCTTCGCCGCGCGATGGGCCAGGGTCCTGAAATCAGAACAATGAACAGAGTCAGCATCAACAAAAAATCAAGACAAAAATCAAGAAGATATAAGGTCTTGGATTCTTACTCCTGGTCCTCCTCGTCGTCCTCGCTCAGGGCGGAGAAGTCATACTCCACCGTGGGCGCGTCGGCGCGAGGAGCGGAAGACGAAGACTCCCTCGCGCGCTTGGTGTTCGCCGGGGCTGGGGGCTGCGAAGACCCAGCCCCTGTGGTAGCCGGCGCCCGAGGGGCGGGCGGAGCCGCTGCTCCGCTCCGAGAAGACCCCTGCCGGCTCGCTGCCGGCCTGCGAGGCACCTCCGTCGTGGTCCGCGCACGGGCCGCCTCCGCTGCGGCTGGTGCGCCGGACGGCCTTGGCGCGGCTTGGCTCCCCCGGGGAGCTGCCCGGCGAGCTGGCTGTTGCCGGGGCGCCTGCGCCCTTTCCCCCGTCGCCGCCTTGCGGAGACGTTTCGCCGGAGACTGCCTCGGGCTTGCCGGGGGCGGGGAGCTCTCCGACGAGGAGAGGTCGTCGGCGTACAACTCCGTGGATCCGCCGGAGTCCGCGGCCTCCTCCTCCTCCTCCTCCTCTTCCCCGGCCGGCTCACTGGGCCCAGCGTCCTGCGCTGCGGCCCCCTTTCCCTTGGCGCCTCCGCCCCTCGCGGCGCCTCTGCTCCCTCCGGCGGTACCCTCCATTGCCGCGGCCTCGGCCGCGATCCCGTGGATCCCGGAGTGCCTCAGCGAGGGGACCCCGGCGAGCGCGTCGGGAGGAAGATTCAGCAATCTGCGGATCTCCGCCTCCTCCGCCTGGGTGGACGCGTCTGCAGCCTCCGCCTGTTCCGGCGAGTATCCGAAAATTCTTGCCGCCGCGGCTGCGGCGGCCTCTTCAGCCCGGGAAGCTATGTAGGCGATCTCCTGCTCGGTGGTGTCCCGTGTGTGCAGCTTGAGGTCATCCTTGTTCCTCGCCACCTCTGCGAGGTTGTCGTAGAAGTTGAGGACGTCGATGGGCTTCGGAGCAATCCACGTGCGGTCCAGGCCGTGCGAGTCACACATGGGCATCATGGCAAGGATCCGATCCCTGACGACGCTGTTGCAGAGCGGCACCACTTCCCGGGGAGGTCTGAACCACTCAGGGTGTGCCGGGTCGTACTTGAAGAGTTCCCGGACCATCCCCTTCAGCTCCAGCGTGGTGAAGTTGAAGTTGAGCCCGGGGCGCAGCCTCATGATGTCTGCCGGGCCGCCGTACTCCCAGGCCGGCCTCTTCCGGTCTTGGAGAGGGGCGATGCGCCGGCGGAGGAAATCCGCGCCCACCTCAGCAACTGACAGATTAGCCATCTGAAGACGAAGAATCCGGACAAGGGCGATGTTGAGCTTGACGTCGTCCGAGTCCAGCTCACTCCAGTCCCTGCCGCGCACGATGGGCGTTGTGCGCGGCGCGGTGAAGGCTTGCGGCTGGTCTTCTACGATCCAGCACCACTCCGCTCGCCATTCCTCCCACTTGCTCGGAGCTCCCCCGGCAAGTACGCCCCCTTTTTATTCAGACGGAAGACCCAAGAAATTCCTCCGGAGAGGGGGGCATCTGCCTCGGCTCTAGGAGTAAAGAAGTGTCTAAAGAGGGCTACATTGGGGTGGACTCCTATGAAGTTTTCGCACATGTGTGCGAAAACAGCCATGGTGAGAATGGCGTTGGGGGTGAAGTCAAGCAGATGGAGGCCATATGTGTTCATGACGTCGCAGAAGAAGTTTGAGAAAGGAGGGCAGAGACCACAATGAAAAAAGGCAGCAAAGAAGTAGTACCCGCCGGGATAGCTGTCCTTGGCGGCGGCCGGATATGCTCGCGTGCGGGGGTGCGCGTCGGTTTCCTTGGACCAGAACAAGTAATACTTGTTCCAGAGCTCCCGCACGCCGAGCTTCGGCGGGAAGACGACATGCCGCTTCCGGTACGCGATGAGCTTGGCCGCTTGCTCCAATTTCTCCCGCTTGGACTTCTCCGCCTTCGCCTTGTCGGTCTTTAGGGCCATGGCGGACGCGGCGGAAGGAGGGGAACGAAGAGCTCGGCGGCGGCGGAGATGTGGAGGCAGAGCGCAAGAGAGAATCTTTGGAGGAGGAAGACAATGCAATGAGAGCGCAAGGAGGGGAACCGCGCCCGCTTCCTCTGCTTTTATGGGGGAGTGGGGGGCGTTTCGCCCTTTCCATTAAGAGATCGTGGGCACGTCCCATCCCACGGCGCCGCGATCGACGCGTGCCGTTACCGTGGGGTGCGGCGGATATGGAAGTGGATTCGGCGCGCCGCGGGCCGCGGGTGCCCGTGCACTGTTTTGGGCCTGGCCCAACAGCGCTCGGCACCGTGTGTGGCCCATGCCCGGGGGCTCCTGTCGGTGTACTAAGGTAGGGGTACCTCAGTACCCCAACTTGTGCACGGGCAGTTGCAGCTTCCCGCGGCAAGGTTTACTGCGGGCTCGCCGGAGACCTTCCTGCTCCTTATTAAACCATTCAAAAACAAAGTATACAAGACATAAGACCAAGACCCCGGCAAGAGGAGCTTGCCGGGAAGGCCGTACCAGGCTCAAGATTGCTCCGCTAACACAAGGCCCTGGCAAGAGGAGCTTGTCAGGAAGACTAGAAGACAACGCCTCGGCGCCATATGCGCCCCGGCAAGGGCCCGGGGAGCGGCAAGTTCCCGGGCCCGCCAAGATCAAGGCCCCGGCAAGGTGCTTGCCGGGAAGGCTGCGCTGTGCGCCCGCGCTCCAGCTCATCGGCCCACGCGTCGCCCTGGGGCCTATCCAGGGACGCGTGGCGGATGGCTGTGCAGCCTGGGGTACACGGTGGCGCTCCACGGTGGTGGATCCATCGCCGTGGCGGACGGAGACGCTAAGGCGGGAGCTTTTGGGGTCGACGGCGACGGGCATTAAATGCCCTTGTCCCCCACTGTTAAAGTAGGTATAGACCACTGTTCTGTACTGTAGCTCCACTGTTCCCGCACTGTTACAACTACCACCTCTTTTACATTTTTACCCCTTTCTCCTACGTTGACACCTGTCGGTGACCCCTTGCCCTATAAAAGGAGGCCCATGCACAACGTGGAGGGGGTTCGGAACCTAGATCACTCTCGCGCTTGGTGTAGCTGCTTCTTCAAGCTCCCGAGCGTTCAAACTCAATACACAACCAAGCAGGAGTAGGGTTTTACGCGTCTACCGCGGCCCGAACCTGGGTAAAACTGCCCGCGTGCTCGCTACGATCTGCTCTTTGTGCTCCCTCCGCCCTCGTACCGCACAGACAAGGGGCTCCGGTCCCATAGGTGTTCGTGGCGGACAGTTTCCCCCGACAGAGGGGTATGCAACGGAGAAGCTTTTCTGGTCATAGTTTGGCGCATCAAAGCGCCCTCTATTGTTGAATGTACAGGTGTCCCAATGGGCCGAACTTCATAGGATATCCGGCGCTGCCATGAAGAACGTCATAGTCCGGTTGTGGCCAACTGAGCCTGTTCCGAATAGCTACTTCGGGTTGGTGCAAAGGCTTGTTGACGCGGTGCCGTGTATCGACGCTGTGAAGAGTTCGACGTGCATTGAGGGTGCACGGATGGCTTCGCCCGAGTCAAGACATTCTGGGAGAAGATGAAGGCCACCGATGTTGCAGCTAAGAGTCCACCCAAGGGCAAGGACCGTCCTGGGCCGGAGCATTATTTTGAAGACGTCCTAGAGGCTGCCCGCTTAATAGAGGGTCAATGCTCGAAAGACGTAATGTTCGAGGTGAGGTGTATGAGAAATGTAAAGACAATTTCATAGTTAATCTATTTTTGCTCGAAAGCTTGAATTCCACCTGTGCGGCTATTTTAATATAATCTGAAAGTTTTCCAGACGTCGACTTCAGCCCCCTCGTAGGAAGTACGGGGGTGTTCGGAAAAGCATTTAATCACACTTTAACCAACGTCTTGGTCCATAAAGGAGGTGATAATACGGCGAACCAGGCAATCGGACTATAGGGTGTTAACACTTTCACTTAGCCATATGGGTTTTATGGTGGGCCTACGACATAGCCCCTGGTATATATGCGGCGTATTAAAATATGATGCCTTACATATTTGATCTAAAAAAGATCCCTCGTGTGACACGGAGAATCGCTAAAGATTCCAATAAGTCGTCAAATGGTTGACCAGCTCTTGCCGCATCATGACGGTCAGTTTTCGGCTTTCTCAACTGAGGTACTTGACCAGATGAACCGTAAGCACAATCGCAGTAGTTCTCCCTTTACTACCCTAGCCAATGGAGCGGAACATAGGGTAGCAAGCACAGGAGCCGGGCAACCCAACTATTGACCAAAGACAATGATTCGGAGCTGATGCATATAAGGCCAAACTTGCGACGTCGAAGTACACTATAGAGTTGTTCGGGCTTTTGCTGGCAACTCATTTGTTCCCGTACCGAGCCCCTGGCAGGTTATACCAAGGTACAGTTGTGAAACAACCGTATGAGCCATATTCAATGGCGAAACAACAGGGATGATTAATTCGGGTAATGTTTTCTAGGACCTGAGCGATACGCCAATGATTACTTTATATATATAAAGACCACAACTCCGGCTATTTGACATGTTCGGGGTTGTAGGCGGAGGAAGAGGCATAGTACAAGCTGGAAATAAAGAGTGTGGTCTACAAAAGTTACTTTGAACCTCCTGTCGCACGTCTGCGCCGCCTGTCCTCGATGAGGGGAATCCTTGATGGAAGTAGCCCCTTAGGTGAGTGTATGGATCCGAACTCCAATAGAGTCGGTTTTAAATGTTTGTCATGTTCGTCACATGTTTTTAAGAGATAGTGAAGGGAGGTATAAAAAAAAATAGATAAAAGTGTTACGGGAGTGCTTGCACGCTTGTCCGTAGTGTGCTTTCGCCAATGCCCATGGTATTTTGAGTGCGTAGTGATGTATGCGCGGTACAAATTTTGCAGGTGTACGAGGTGGGCGGCAGAAGCCGGACTGCTATTTTCGCTCCGGGAGTAGTCGATCCTCGGGTGGAAATTGCTTCTGACTCCTAGTACTTCGTTGGTGAACCTCTCCGTCGTCCCTATCGCATGGCGGCCTCCTCCCCTTTTGTTTGGTGTTGAGCTTGCTGGCCTACTTAAAGACCCAGTAGTTTCTGTTAGTATGATTAGTTGGTTTGTCGGGGTGGCCGTGAATCTTGCAGGGTCGGTCCAATATCATGTCTAGGTTGGATGGTTCTTCTCGATTCGCCTTAAGTGGCTTCTTCTGTTGACCAGGTTTAGCATTGCTGAATCCGGCGTTGACCGATGTGTCGCGTGATCTTTCCTTATCATTGTGATTGTTGTGTTTGCCATGTCGTGGCTTGTCGTTGCCGTCTCGGATTTCGGAAGTGCCTGGGTCGCTGGCGTTGTTGCTTCTACAAGCGAGCCAACTATCTTCTCCCGTGCAAAAGCGGGTCATTAGAGCAGTAATGGCTGTCATGGATTTAGGTCCTTCTTGACCGAGGTGGCATGCCAACCATTCGTCTCGGATGCTGTGCCTGAAGGCTGCAAGGGCTTCCACTTCCGGACAGTCAACGATTTGGTTCTTTTTGACTAAGAACCGAGTCCAGAGTTTCCTGGCTGACTCTCCGGGCTGCTGGACGATGTGACTTAGGTGATCGACATCCGGTGATCGGACATATGTTCCTTGGAAGTTGTCCAGGAAAGCTTCTTCCAAGTCTACACAGCTGCCTATGGAATTTCCAGGCAGGCTGTTCAACCAGTGTCGGGCTGGCCTTTTAGCTTTAGTGGGAGATATTTAATGGCGTGGAGGTCATCTCCACGGGCCATAGGGATGTGGAGGATAAAATCTTCTATCCATACCGCGGGGTTGGTCGTTCCGCCATATGATTCAGTATTGATTAGTTTGAATCCTTCGGGGAATTCATGGTCCATTACTTCATCAGTGAAGCAAAGAGGGTGTGCGGCGCCTCTGTGTAGGGCCACACTGCGACGTAACTCTGAAGGAGTCCATTTGCAACTTTTGGCTCGGGCGTGACTGGGTTTGTCACGTCCGAATAGGTAGCCATCATCGCGTATCGAGGCATGCCCTCGCGATTCGTAGATCGATCTTGTGTGCCCTGCTTTACTATCCCAGTCCCGTCGAGAGTCGTTTGTACAACTGTAAGCTGTGTTATTCCTGCCTTTACAGCGAGGTGGGGCGGTCTGGTGTTCGGCTTGAGTTGCCTCTTTATCCAGACGGGATTGTCGATGACCTGCCGCATTGTGTGATGATGGTGCGGCCTCCAATGCTTTGTCATCGAACTAAGGTAGCAATCCATGCTTTGGGTAGCTTTTGACTGGGCCATTAAGGCCATATTCTTCGGCGATCAAGACTTTGGTCCATCTATTGTTGAGTAGGTCTTGGTCAGCTTGAAACTGCTGCTGCTTCATTTTCAGGCTCCTTGTAGTGGCTACCAGCCTGCGCTTGAAGCACTCCTGCTCGAGGGGTTCTTCGGGTATGATGAAGTCTTCTTCGCCGAGGCTTACCTCATCTTCGGAGAGCGGAAGGTAGTTGTCGTCCTCCGAATTGTCGCTGGTTAGGGCCTGTTCACCGGGGCTGGCTTGCCCGTTTTCTTGTTCCTCCTGCTCGGATCTTGCTCCAACAGGGTCTTCATTGTCTTCGGCATCGTCCGGAGTGCTGTTTTCTTTGGTGCCAGTGTTGTTGCAATGTGACTTGGAGTGGCATTTAGGGTGCCGGTATTCAGACTGTGTCTCAGGAGGTTTATTCTCGACTAGATCTTCTTTGTCATGGTCGCTAGCTTTTTTAGGTCTATCAACCATGCACATGCCGTACCAACAGGTGGCCGTCCTATGTTCCATGAATGGTGGGTCTCGTCCTTGCTCCTTGTTGGCATTATCGTCTATACCGTCGATGTCTTCGGAGCCATAATCAGGCATGTCGGTTAAGTCCTCGACAGTCGCTATGAAGTGGGTTGCGGGTGGGAAGCGAAATTCTCCGTCGTCAGCCCCTAGTTCGAACCGGACATAGCTCGACTGCGATTCCCCCGCCAAGGACAGGTTTTTTAATTTTAGCATGTCGCCCAGGGGCGAGTTTTGGAAGATGTCTGCGGCGCCGAATTCAAAAATCGATAACCGATCCAGCTCGGTGTCCGCAGGCGTATATTGCTCGGAACTTATAGCCAGAGACGAGTCCGGAGTTCCGTTGACGCGAATATTGTGAGGTGTCGAGTCTGTGTGCGGCTCCAACATCGCGGACTCTGTGGCCTCGGATGGTACAATCTGCGCCGGATTTAAGGCCGCTGAAGCAACGGGATCTATCTCTTGGACATGGTCTGATGACAGATTAAAGTCATGTTCATCGGAGCAAGGGGGAGCGATTTCCGCGGTCTCAAATCCGTCGAAGATCAAGTCTCCACGGATGTCCGCAATGTAGTTCAAGCTCCCGAATCTGACTCAATGGCCAGGGGCGTAGCTGTCGATCTGCTCCAGATGGCCAAGCGATTTGGCCCGCAGTACAAAGCCGCCGAATATGAAGATATGTCTGGGTAGGAAGGTTTATCCATGGATGGCGTCACTATTGACGATTGAAGGGGCCATCGAACCTTTTGTCGATGGCACAGTGGAACTATTAATGAAACCACCAATGTCGGTGTCAAAACCGGTGGATCTCGGGTAGGGGGTCCCGAACTGTGCGTCTAAGGTCGATGGTTGCAAGAGACTGGGGACATGATGTTACCCAGGTTCGGACCCTCTCTATGGAGGTAATACCGTACTTCCTGCTTGATTGATCTTGATGAATATGAGCATTACAATAGTGGATCTACCACGAGATCGTAATGGCTAAACCCTAGAAGCCTAGCATGTATGACTATGGTAATGTGTCTGCTATCCGGACTATACCCTCCGGTTTATATAGACACCGGGGGGATCTAGGGTCACATAGAGTCGGTTACATAAGAAGGAATCTTCATAATTGGTCGCCAAGCTTGCCTTCCACGCCAAGGAGAGTCCAATCCGGACACGGGTGCAGTCTTCGGCCTTCATGTCTGCATAGCCCACCAGTCCGGCCCATTGACAATAGGCCGGACACCCGAGGACCCCTTAGTCCAGGACTCCCTCAACAGCAGCAGCACCTGGCGGAGCCGAGGCAGAGTAAGGAGCGTTTGGTTACATTGCTTAGGCTGGTCATAGTTTGTACGTACTCCATTTGTATCTCAATTCCTGTGACTTTGCACTCGCACGATTTTCCTAGTCTATGAACGTGTCTGTGCGTGTGCGTGTGTGTGTGTGTGTGTGTGTGTGTGTGTTTAACAGCATGTGTGTGTTAGAGAGAGCGACAGTTTGACCTACTTCTACAGAGAGATGGTGTGTAGTGTACGATTTTAGCCACGAGAGTCGGTGCATCCTCTCATTTCCGGGCATCCGGTAGGATAGGCGGACAGCTGTGTCGGGGAAACTGATCGCCCACGAACACCTATGGGACCGGAGCCCCTTTTCGGTACGGCAAGGGAGCGGAGGGAGCACGAAGAGCAGATCGAGGCAAGCACGCGGGCAGTTTTACCCAGGTTCGGGCCGCACGGATGCGTAAAACCCTACTCCTGCCTTGGTTGTATTGAGTTCTTGGCTCGGGAGCAAGAAGAGCTACAGTACTAGTTGCTAGCTACACCGAGCGTGAGAGTGATCGAAGATCGGAACCCCTTCTACGTTGTGCATGGGCCTCCTTTTATAGGTCAAAGGGGTCATCGACAGGTGGCAACGTAGGCGAGGGTAAAAATGGTGGTAGTTGTAATAGTGTATGTACAGTGCTCTGTACCTAACCCTGACGGTGGGGGACAAGGGCATTGAATGCCCGTCGCCGTCGGCCCCAAACAGTGCAAAAAGCGTCCGTCCGGGCGTCTCCGTTCGCCACGACGGTGGCCTCGTCATCGTGGCTTGCCACCGTGTACCCCCAGGCTGCACAGCCTTCCGCCACGTGCCCCTGGAAGGGCCCCAGGGCGACGCGTGGCCGGGATGAGCTGGAGCGTAGGCACACAGTGGAAGCTTGCCGTGGCAAGATCCTTGCCGCGGTCGCTATCTTGCCGCGCCCGGAAGCTTGTCGCTCTCCGGGCCTTGCCGGGGCGCGCGATGCGCCACGGCAGATCTCTTGAAAATGCCATGCTTTGGCCTTCCTGGCTAGCTCCTCTTGCCAGGGTCTTGTGCTAAAGGGGTGGTTTTGAGCCTGGAGCGGCCTTCCCGGCAAGGTCCTCTTGCCGGGGCCTTGTTTCATTGACTTGGATACTTTGTTCTTGAATGGCTCCAAAGGAACCAAAGTGGGCCTTGGCGGGCGCGCGGCAAGCCCTGTCGCGGGACGCTACTACTGCCCGTGCACAAGTCGGGATACTAAGGTACCCCTACTTTAGTACACCGACAGGAGCCCCCGGGCCTGGGCCACACACGGTGCCGAGCGCTGTTGGGCCAGGCGCAAAACAGTGCACGGGCACACGCGGCCCACGGCGCGCCGCATCCCACTCCGTATCCTCCGCATCCCTCCCTAACGGCACGCGTCGATTGCGGCGTCGTGGGAGAGACCGTGGCCTGTTTCTTTAATGGGGAAAATGAGGAACGTCCCCCTCTCCCCCTTAAAAGCAGGGGAAATAGGGGCAGTTCCTCCTATTCACTCATTACGTCTTCAACCTCCAGAAACCCCCGCCGCTCTCCTCCTCCCCGAAGGTTGAAAGAGAGCAGCGCTCCACCCTTCTTCCGCCGCCGCCAGCCTCCCTAGCGCTGCCGGCCCCCCTCGCCGTCCCCGCCATGGCCCCGAAGGGCGACAAGGCAAAAGCCGCGAAGACCGAACGGGCGGCGAAGCTTGCAGCAATGCGGAAGAGGATGGTGGTCTTCCTGCCGAGCCTGGACAAGTTCTACCTCTTCTGGTCGAGGGAAACGAAAGCTCATCCGCGCACCAGGGTTCTCCCCGCCGAAGCCTGCGACATGTTTCCGGGAGGTTATCCTTACTTTTCCTTGTTCTTCCATTGCGGACTCTGCCCTCCATACTCCGAATTCTTTTGCGATGTTATGAACACGTATGGATTCCATCTTCTGGATTTCAGCCCGAACGCAGTCTTAAACATGGCCGTTTTCGCACATCTGTGCGAAAACTTTGTCGGAGTCCACCCCAATGTAGCCCTCTTCCACCATTTTTTTACGCCTCGGGTAGAGTCTGGGTCTCCCCTGTCCGGTGGGATTTCTTGGATCTTTAGGCTCAATAAGAAAGAGGCATACTTGATTGGAGAGCTCCGCGGCAAGTGGGAGGAGTGGAGGGCCGACTGGTGCTAGATCATGGAGGATGAACCCCAGCAGTTTACTTCCCCGCACCGAGCTATAATAGTGCGCGGCAAGGACTTGAGTGATCTGGCCCCGGAGGACGAGAAGCTGAAGATAGCACTCACTAGGATTCTTCGCCTCCGGCAAGCCAATCTCACTGTAGGTGAGGTCGGAGTAGATTTCCTTCGCCGCCGCATTGCTCCCTTGCAGGAGAGGAAGAGGCCTGCGTGGGATTTCGGCAACACGGCAGACTGTATGAGGCTGCGCCCCGGCCTTAACTATAACTTTACTGTCCTCGAGCTCAAAGGGATGCTCCGTGAGCTGTTCAAGCACAACGCCAAGCACCCGGAGTGGTTCGCCTCGCCGCGGGGGGTAGTTCCACTATGCAACAATTGGTCGCGTAGTGCTATCCGCGCGGCGATGCCGTTGTGCGACTCCTACGGGGTTGACCCCACTTGGCTGGCGCCTTCTGACGAAGCCGCGCAAACCTTCTTCGACAACTTGGTGGAGCTGCCGATCGATCTCGATGAGAAGAAAGGTCTCACCCGCGACACCACCGACCGGGAGGTGGCGTATATTGCCACCCGGATGGACGAGGCAGCCGTAGTCGAGGCCGCGGGCGAGTTTGGGTACTCCTTAGACGAGGCGGATGCAGCGGATGCGGTGAGTTGGGCCGAGGAGGAAGAGATCCTCAAACTGATAAAGCCTGCCGGGGAGTTTGCGGGGGAGCCTGCCGGGACGAGCGAGGCTGCCGGGCAGGGTACAGATTCGAGTGAGCCCATCGAGGAGGGCGCCGAATCAAGCGATTCCGCCGAAGACTCGGGCGGGTCTCTTAATCTTGGCTCTTCTTTATCCTCGGGAAGTTCACCGCCGCCGCCAAGTCCTCCGCCTCAACCGAAGAAGCGTCTCCGCAAGGCTGCGGACACGGCGAAGCAGCCGGCGGGCCAGCAGCCGCAGCGTCGCTCGACGCGCGCCACCACGACGAGCAAGGCCGTCAAGGGGGCGCCTCGCGCCTCCGCAGTGGACGGAGGGGGATCTTCCCGCACGGGCTCCACCGCTCCTTCCGCCCCTCGGGCCTCGGCGGCAACCGGAGCGGGATCCTCTCAGACCAGCGCTCCAGCGCCCGCCAAGCGCCTGAGGGAGGCTACTCCTCCAGCTCCTCGCGCGGGGCGCGCGAGGCGGATTTCGACTTCTCCTTCCTCAGTTCCGACGAGGAGGAGTAAGAGTAAGTAACGCAACTCTTGTTTTCTTCAATTTGCTGTTCTTGTCTTGAATCTTCTTTGTCTAATTCTGTTTGATGTCCGTCTTCCAGGACCCTGGCCCAAAGGGTGGCGAAGAGGGCCAAGATTCCGGTGGTCGACCTCGAGGACGAGCCCGTCGCAGCAGCGGAGGATGCGCCCGCGACAGGCTTGCCGGACCAGCCAGCTGCCCCGTAGGGCAGCCCCCAGCGTAAGCCTTCTGTTTGCTTCTTCGCTTGTCGGGCGCGCGTGGGCTTTTCATCCTTGTTAATCATCTTGCTTGCTTGCTGATTTGTGCAGAAACAGAGCCGCGGCCTCAGGAGCGCCAAGAGACTGCTCCCGACGAGCCGCTCGTCTCAACCTCCCCGTCAAGGAGGAGCTCCCCGGCGAGGGAGAGCACTCCGCCAAGGGCGGGTACTCCGCCAAGGGCGAGTACCCCGCCAAGGGCGGGCACCCCGCCAAGGGAAGGCGCCAGTGGCCCACCGCCGGCGGGGGCCACCATCACACCGCCGAGGGAGGACTCCCCGGCAAGGAACCCCGTTGAAGAGGAGGCCCGCGCAGGTAACCCTTGAACTTTTCTTCTCTTGAATTCTTCTTTTTGGATATTTGCTTGAACATTCTTCTTTCTTTTTCTTGTCTTCAGACCCATTCGCTCCAGAGCCCATGGAGATGGAGGCCGCCGCCGAGGAGGCCGCGCGCGGCAACACCGGTGGCGCTGCGGCAACCGAGGAGGCGATCGGCACCGAGGAGCCCGCCGTCGAAGAGGCAGCCAGGGACGCCGACGCGGCAGCCGAGGAGGGGACCGGCAGTCGCACTGACGGCCCTGAGGCCGCAGGAGCGTTTGACGCTGCGCCGACCACCGACCCTGCCGCTGCCGCGGCGAGAACAGGTGCCTACTTGGAGGCTGGGAACGGGGTCTTCATTCAGATCCCGTGGGCTTCTTCGTCAAGGGCGCCCGCGGAGGGGGAGGTCTTCGATGGGGAAGTCCTCGCCTCCGCGGGGCTGAAGTTTGTCGACGCGCCCGGCAGCAGCAACGAGCCCGAGGAGGAGCAGCTTCTGCGCCGGCTTCTGGCCCTATACCGTGCCAGGCAGGCCAAGCTAGAGTCCCGAGAGGCTCTGGCTGCCAAGGCAGGCATCGATTTGGAGAAGCGCGCCGAGGAGCTCCGCGCCGCCAACCAGGCAGCCCTCCGGTCCTTGGCGGAGGAGCGGGAGGAGCTCGCCGAGACGCACCAGGCGTTCATCCTCGAGAAGGCCGAGGCAGAGGAGCAGCAACGGCTCGCCGCCGAGGACCTGTCTCGACGGGAAGGAGAGCTGAGGCAGCGGAAGGTCGACCTCGATAGCCACGAGGACGACCTTACCGCGCGCGAGCAGTCCCTTGGCGGGGCTCTGCAGGAAGCGAGGGATGCCGCTGCAGCTGCAGAGACCGCCAAGAGAGACTTGGAGGCGAGGGTGGCACAGTTGGAGCTTAACTTGAGGACGAGCGAGGAGAAGGTTGCCGCGCTCACATTGGAGAGGGAGAAAGACGCCCACAACCATTCGGAGCTGCAGGTCCATCTCTTCGACAAGGGCAAGGAGCTCGCCATCGCCAAGGATTCCATTGCGGATTTGGAATTGAAGCTGTCCACCCTCACAGAATCACTTGATAGCGCCAGGAACCGGGAGACGAAGCTGAAGGAGGATCTCCGGGCCGAGAGGGCACTGCTGGACAGCGCCGCCCTCACGCAGAACAACTTCAGGCAGACGGTGGAGCAGTGGACCGAGGAGCTCGTCGCCGCCGCCGCTGACATTGACAGGGAGATGGCGGCGCTAGAGACGGAGCACCTCGGGTACTCCCCCGGCGCGAACCTCCCTCACAGCGCCAAGCTGAGCTTATTCTTCAGGGGAGTGGCACCGGCCCTCGAGCAGCTCCGGGAGAGGATCCCCACGCAGCTGGCTAACGAGGCGCGCAGGCTTTGCACGGGAGTTGTGGAGAGGGTGCTGACGAAGATAGTCTACCGCAACCCCGGGATCAACCTTGAGAACGTCCTCCGGACCTTGCCGCCCGACGCCGACCAGGAGGCGCTGAAGGCTCTTGTTGCCCCCATCGTGGCCAAGGTGGGCAAGATCCGAAGAGTCGACTGCGACCGCGTGGACTAGACTGTTTTCCTTCTTGCTTCCCTTGTCGTTGTCAATCACGTTATGGACAGTAGTTTGTTAGAACAGTGACAAGTCACCTTTTAATATAAATTTATTTTGGGTAGTCAATGCAGTGTTATTCCCCTTGTTCGACTTCTTTACTTTGTATGCTTTTACCCTACGCTTTTAGGGAACTTGCCGGCAAAGGAACCCTTGCCGCGAGCGCTGAGTGCGGGACTTGAGTAGCCTGCTGGCAACGCCCCTTCCGGCAAGAAACCTTGCCGCAGCTAGTCGCAGCACACTTAGGTTGTTGAGCATGCTCGAAAACGAAGTAAGGGCGCGACACTTGTCGCAGCACACTTAAGCCGTTGAGCGTGCTCGAAACAAAGTAAGGGCGCGGCTAGCCACGGGTAGGTTCCTCCGCGCATAGGTTTTCCATACAAAGTGTGGTCGTTCAAGGAAGATAACTAAGAATTTAAAATTTTGAGCCAGAATTTAAAAATTTGAAAAGCTCAAACTTTGGCAACTTAGCTTTTGTGTATGGTCTGCTTCCCGGCAAGGCGAGGCTTCCTTGAACGGCACTTGGTCCATACCACTGTCTCCTTCCCCCCGGCAAACTTGTGCGCGAGGAATCCTTCTTCTGCTTGAGAAAAGAAAGAAAAGCGGAGGAAACATAGGCATGGAGCTTTGCGGCTCATTGTTGCTTACCGGGGTTATGTGCTGCACAAAGTGTCAGATAACACATGCAAGAAAAACGAAAAGGGCATGAAACGACAAGTCGTGCAAGGCACAAAAGTTTTACTGATGCACGGGGTCTGTGCCCGGCTTTGTACAAAGGTTTACATGCAACAGCGGCAAGACTTGTACAAAAGGTGGTTGCCGGAGCTGATCACGGCAACCGCGCCTTATGGGTGAAACTTGCGAAGGTGCTCAATGTTCCAGGAGTTGCTCACCGGTAAGCCCTCTTCGGTCTCAAGGCGGACAGCGCCGGGCCTTGTGACTTGCCTCACCCGATAAGGGCCTTCCCACTTCGGCGTCAACTTGTTGGAATTCTTGGCGGACTGAACACGCCGAAGAACAAGGTCGCCTTCCTCGAGACTTCTGGCTTTAACTTTGCGGCTATGGTAGCGGCGCAAAGTTTGCTGGTATCGAGCAGCTCGTACAGCAGCCTGAAGACAGTCCTCCTCGAGGAGCAGTGCATCATCTTGCCGCAGCTGCTCTTGCTCAAGCTCATCGTAAGCGAGCACTCGAGGAGACCCGTATACGAGTTCCGTGGGGAGAACTGCCTCTGCTCCATAGACAAGAGCAAAGGATGTCTGTCCAGTGGCTCGATTTGGTGTCGTCCTGATTGACCAAAGAGCCGCGGGCAACTCCTCAATCCAGTTTCTTCCGCACTTGCGCAGCCTGTCGAAAGTTCTTGTCTTGAGTCCACGCAGCACTTCAGCGTTTGCCCTCTCCGCTTGACCATTGCTCTTTGGGTGAGCAACAGAAGCGAAGCAGACCTTGGTACCAAGGTCTTGGACGTATTGCATGAAGGTGCGACTTGTGAATTGCGTGCCGTTGTCGGTGATTATCCTGTTAGGGATTCCGAAACGGCAAACAATTGACCCGAAGAACTTGACTGTTGACTGTGCGGTCACCTTTCTCACTGGTTCCACTTCCGGCCACTTTGTGAACTTGTCGATGGCGACGTACAAGTACTCAAAGCCCCCGGCTGCGCGGGGAAAGGGCCGAGGATGTCGAGCCCCCAGACCGAAAATGGCCAGGACAAAGGGATCGTCTGGAGAGCTTGAGTTGGCTGATGTATTTGCTTGGCATGGAACTGGCACGCTTCACACTTGGTTACTTGTGCAGCTGCATCTTGGAGGGCTTCTGGCCAAAAGAAACCTTGCCGGAACGCCTTCCCGGCAAGTGCTCTTGCGCCAATGTGGTGGCCACATATGCCTCCATGTATCTCTGCTAACAGCTTTTGTCCATCTTCCCGGGGAATGCACTTCAATCTGACACCGTTGAGTCTTCTTATGTACAGTTCATTGCCGACGAACTGGTACATAGTTGACTGCCTGGTTATTCTCTCTGCTTCTTCTGGTTCTTCGGGAAGTTCTCCAGTTTGAAGAAAATGGACAATTTGCTGCGCCCAGGCTAGAGCTTGAGGCTCAACAACAAGGACTAAAGGCATTAGTGCTGCTGCGGGAACGTCAGCTTCTACGGCAAGAACCTGCGGCTCTGCCAGAGCTGGACGTTCCCCGGCAAGCTCGCCGGGGCAAGACTTGTCGGGAACGCCTGCTTCAACTGTACGAACCCTAAGGTCCGCAGGAGCAGACTATTCCTCAGCAACTCGGCCGTTGATCTTGGGGACCTTGGCGGCGGCTTCAGGAAGATCCGCCGGTAAGTAGTCACCGGAGACCAACTTTCTCTTTTTGCTTTGCCCAACTGATGGTGTAACGGATGGTTGAGTTAGCTTGAGCACGAAAACCCCTGGTTCCACAGGTAGCTTTAGCGCAGCACACTTTGACAGGCCGTCTGCGAAGTCATTTTGACCTCTTGGAACGTGCTCCATCTGTATGCCTTCAAAGTGTTCTTCAAGCTTTCTCAGTTCGTCGACGTAAGCTTCCATAATTGGGCTCTGGTAGCTCTTATTCCACAACCAATTGCGAATCTCCCCGCACAATCAGCTTCTTGATCCCAAGTTCTGCCGCAATTCTGAGGCCGGCAAGCAAACCTTCATACTCTGCAGTATTGTTTGTCGCTTGCTCCTTGGGAAAGTGCATTTGGACAACGTACTTGAGGTGTTCTCCGGTGGGCGCGACAAGCAGCACACCAGCACCGGCGCCTTGCAGTGAGAAGGCACCATCGGAGTACATTATCCATTCTTTGCTTGCTTCTTTGCCAGAGATGCTTGTCTCTGGAAATTCTTCATCTGGTGTTGGTGTCCATTCTGCTATAAATTTTGCCAATGCTCTGCTCTAGATAGTTGAAGTACTTTCAAATTTAAGACCAAAGCTTGACAGCTCCAGTGCCCACTCGACAATCCTGCCTGTTGCTTCTGGATTTTGCAATATCCTTTTCAGCGGAAAGAGAGTGACCACTGTTATTTCGTGTGCTTGGAAGTAGTGGCGCAGCTTTCTCGAGGCCATGAGGAGGCCGAAAAGTAGCTTCTGCACCCCAGAGTATCTTGACCTAGCTCCCTGTAATAGGGAACTGAAAAAATAAACTGGGCGCTGCACCATCTTCTTCCGCACCTCTTCCTGCATCTGCGCAGACTCATCCTTGTCGGGGCCAGAGCTTGTCTGGGAAGCCCCCTGCTTGTCGTTGGATGTGCTTGCCGGGGCTGCTGGCTCCTCATCTGCCTCCCTCTCCGCTACCAACGCAGCACTAACCACTTGATTGGTTGCTGCTAAGTATAGCAGCAACTTCTCTTGCGGCTTAGGTGCGACAAGTATTGGAGTGGAGGACAGGTACCCTTTCAAGTCTTGCAGCGCTGCCTCCGCTTCCGGAGTCCATTTCATTGGACCTGCCTTTTTCAAGATTTTGAAAAATGGCAGGGCGCGTTCTGCAGACTTAGAAATGAACCTGCTGAGAGCAGCCACGCAGCCGGCAAGCCTTCGTACATCCTTGACGCGCTTCGGGGCTTCGATCTGCTCGATGGCTTTGATCTTGTTGGGATTGGCTTCAATCCCCCTCTGGGACACAAAGAACCCGAGAAGCTTGCCGGAGGGGACTCCGAACACACACTTCTCGGGGTTAAGCTTGAGTTGTATCTTGCGCAGATTTGTGAAAGTTTCATCTAGGTCTTGAATCAGGGTATCTTTGTCCTTGCTCTTGACCACTATATCATCCATGTAAGCTTCTACATTCCTGTGTATCTGTGGCTCAAAAGCAGTATGGACCACTCTTGCAAATGTCGAACCCGCATTCTTCAATCCAAAGGGCATGCGTATGAAGTAGTAAGTGCCACATGGAGTAATGAATGTGGTCTTCTCTTCATCCTCTTCAGCCATGAATATCTGGTGGTATCCGGAGTATGCATCAAGGAATGAAAGCAACTCACATCCAGCCGTGGAGTCAATAATCTGGTCAATGCGCGGCAAGGGAAATGGTTCTTTAGGACAAGCTTTATTCACATCAGTGAAGTCTATACAAAGCCTCCACTTCCCATTAGCTTTGCGCACGACAACAGGGTTGGCCAGCCACGTGGGATGAAGTACACCTCTAACGAGGCCTGCCGCTTCCAGCTTCTTGATTTCCTCGGCAATAAACTCTTGGCGCTCCACCGCTTGCTTCCTGACCTTCTGCTTGACGGGCCGCGCGTGAGGACAAACGACAAGCTTGTGCTCAATTACTTTCCTGGGAACGCCGGGGATGTCAGACGGTTGCCAAGCAAACACGTCGACATTCGCCCGCAGGAAAGCAACGAGCGCGCTTTCCTATTTAGGATCGAGCGTGGCACTGATGGTGAAAGTACCACCAGTGCCGTCCTCCTTGGCGGACACCTTCTTGGTTGCAGGTGGCGCTGCCATTCCCTTCTTGCACTTGCCGGTGGAGCTTGATGGTGCGTCCTCGACGGCAGCGCAGCACTCCGAAGAGGTGCGTTTGCCGGAGTGGGCCCCAGAGCTCTTGCCGGTCTTGGTGAGGTGCGTTTGCCGGAGTGGGCCCCAGATCTCTTGCCGGTCTTGGTCTTGTTCTTCCCCCCGGGAGCTTCAGCGGCAAGTGTTTTGCTATCTGTTGCAGCTGCTGCGTCCCGGTAGATCTTGTCGGCGCAGATAAGCGCGTCTTTCTTGTCCCCGGGGACAGAGATGACGCTTATCGGGCCTGGCATCTTGAGCATGTTGTAGGCGTAGTGAGAGGCTGCCATGAACTTGTCAAGCGCCGGACGGCCAAGTAACCCATTGTATGGCAATGGGATATTGGCAACGTCGAAGGTGATCCTCTCAGTCCTGAAGTTTAGCTCTCCGCCAAAGGTGACTGGCAGCGTAATCTTCCCCTTCGGCTTGCTCCTTCCCGGGTTGATTCCTTGAAAAGTTCCGGTTTCCTCGAGCTCGCTGTCGGGGATCTGTAGCTTTCGGACTACAGCTGAGGAGATCAGGTTCAGGCCGGCCCTGCCGTCAACCAGCATCTTGGTGACCTTGAGGTTGCGGATGGTTGGCAAAACCAACATCGGCAAGCACCCGACCGCAGTTGTGCGGTCAGGGTGATCCTCAATGTCGAAGATGATGGGCGTGCTGGACCACTTCTGGAGTTTGCGCGACTCGACGGGTGGCTCTGCTGCATTAACTTCCCGCACCCATTGCTTGAGTTGGCGGTGGGAAGTATGCAGAGAGGCACCTCCATCGACGCACATAACTTCTGTGGCCTTCTGGAACTCCTGCTCGCTGTTTTCTCCGTCGTCCATGTCCTCATCGTCGTCTTCGTCTTCGTCCTTGTCGCGGCCGCGGGGAGGTCTATCTCCTTGCCGCTGCTTGGCCTTGCCGCGGAGTCCTCCCCAGCCATTGAATGGCCGCTTCTTGCCGGACTCTCCTCCGCCTCCATGGGCCTTCTCCTTGTCGCGTCGCTCGTACTCAGCTTTCTGCTGTTCGACGAGGTATTCGACCCTCTTGCAGTTCTGGAGATTGTGGCCCTTGGTGCGGTGGATCTTACAGTACTGCTTGTCGGAGCCGTCCTGCTTGTCGGCGTCGGCTACAGTGGTAGCTCCCTTGCCGGAGCTACCAGCCTGAGCTTTCTTGGCGCCCGCTTCCTAGCCGGACTGCTCGACGGCCAGTACTTGCTTGTTCTTCTTTTTCTTGTTGTTCCGCCGCCGGCCCTTCCTTGCCGGGACGGCATCCTCACTGTATGTTCCCCCTGCTCCAGCATCCTCTCCTGGGAGTCTCCTCCCCTCTTCAGCGCGTGCGCACTTGTCTTCCAGGGCATAAAGCTCACTGATGTCTCGTATCTTGCACATCGCCATATCCTCCCTCATCCTGCGGTTACGCACGTTCTGATGGAACGCGCTAATAACCACGGCAGGGTGGACGTCCGGGATGTTGTGCTGGACGCGGCTGAATCTCTGGATGTACTTTCGCAGGGACTCTCCTTCCTTCTGGGCCAGTATATGGAGATCACTTTCCTGGCCATGAGGCTTGTGGCCGCCCGTGAAGGCTCCGACAAACTGATGGCACAGGTCGGCCCAAGAAGAGATGGAGTTCTCCGGCAAGTGCATGAGCCAAGATCTGATGTTTGGCTTGAGCACGAGTGGGAAGTATTTAGCTAATATCTTCTCATCTCGTCCCCCGGCAGCTTGCACCGCAATGGTGTAGATGCTGAGGAACTCCGAGGGATGGGTCTTGCCGTCGTACTTCTCGGGTACGTCGGGCTTGAAGTTCTTCATGCTGGGCCACTGGACTTGCCGCAGCTCACGGGTGAACGCAGGGCAACCTGCCGCGTACGGCAGGTCGCCCGGTTCTCCGGGCACGCGCATGTCGACAGCGGTCCCAGCGCGCTCGTCGGACTGTCGTCGTGCTTCTCTTCGACGCTCGATGCGGGTTCGAGCGTCTTCTTGTCGTCTGTCGTCGAGAACTTGGCGTTGATCGCGACGAGCTCGTGGATCCGACGACGCCGTGGAGTCGTCGTCGATGTTGATCCGACGAGTCGGCGATTTCGGCCTTCGCGGCGGGGAGTGCACGGTAGTTGCACCCCCGGCGGTCTTGTCTCCATCAGCCCGCGCCTGGCTGACTTGCCGTGGCCGTGACGTCGCCGGCTGCTGCGGCGTGTCATTGTTGGCGAAGGCGATGAGGCTTTGGATGGTGGCCCTCCAGTCTTCGGCCCTATCTGTCGCTGGAGGGAAGTCGAGGAGCAGCTGGGCTCTAGCTAGAGCTTCTGCTGGAGTGGAGGGGAGCGGTGGCAAGCGGTGCGAGGAGCGAGATATTGTAGGATCGAAAGTATGTCTAGAGGGGGGTGATTAGACTACTTGTAAATATAAAAATTTTGCCTTTTGATCATGAACAGTTTTTGGCAGATTCACAATTATGATCAAGACAAGCATCACCCTACACATGCAATTCTAGAGTATAAGCAGCGGAAAGTAAATTGCACATGTAGTAAAGAGAGGTGGAGAAGATCAAACGCAATTTGGAGACGCAATGATATTTCCCGTGGTTCCGATAGGTAGTGCTATCGTACATCCACGTTGATGGAGACTTCAACCCACGGAGGGTAACGGCTGCGCGAGTCCACGGAGGGCTCCACCCACGAAGGGCCCACGAAGAAGCAACCTTGTCTATTCCATCATGGCCTACGCCCACGGAGGGCTAGCCTTACTCGGGGTAGATCTTCACGAAGTAGGCGATCTCCTTGCCCTTACAAACTTCTTGGTTCAACTCCACATCTCGATGACGGAGGCTCCCAAGCGACACCTAACCAATCTAGGAGGCACCACCCTCCAAAAGGTAATAGATGTTGTAGATGATGATGAACTCCTTGCTCTTGTGCTTCAAATGATAATCTCCCCAACACTCAACTCTCCTCACTGATATGGCTGTGGTGGAAGAAAGGATTGAGTGGAAAGCAACTTGGGAAGGTTAGAAATCAAGTTTCATATGGTAGGAATGGAGCAACTTGATCTCAACACAAGGGTAGGTGGTTCTCTTCTCAGAAAGTGTAAGGTAGGAGTGGTAGTTCTTTCTGATGGCTCTCTCCACGAATGAAGAGGGGGTGGAGGGGTATATATAGCCTCCACACAAAATCCAACCGTTACACACATAATTGAGCAATCTCGGTGAGACCGAAGTGGAAACTCGGTCAGACCGAAAGTTCAAATATAGTGAACGTTGGGGTTTTCGGTGGGACCGAAAATACCATCTCGGTTGGTCCGATTTGAGCAAAGATAGGAACGTGCCAGTTTCGGTGAGACCGAAATCATCAACTCGGTTATTCCGATTTGAGGACAAACGGTTTCAGAAGCTTGGCAGTCCGTGTTTCGGTGAGACCGATCTCAAACTCGGATTGACCGATTTTTCTAGGGTTTGGCTTATGGCTGAGGTGGTTCATCTCGGTGGGACTGAGTTTGGAAAATCGGTTTGTCCGAGATTACTTATGAGTGTGTTTGGTAGTGAAAGTTGCTGATAGTTAAAGGAGATATATCACTAAGCACTTGAGCAACCAGATCATCAACACAACCTCATCCCCTTTTAATAGTATTGGCTTTTCCTATGGACTCAATGTGATCTTGGATCACTAAACCAAAAATGGAGTCTTGAGCTTTTGCCAATGCTTGCCTTAGCATTTTGAGGGGTCCACTTCTTCAGTCATTGCCATACCCATATCACTGAACTTCTCTGAAATGATTCTCAAGTAACTATTAGTTCAATGATATATATGTTGTTATTAATTGCCAAAACCACCCGGGGATTAGTTGCACTTTCAATCTCCCCCTTTTTGGTAATTGATGACAACATATAGATCAAAGCTTCGACAAAGGATATAATCAAAGAATAATATCGTCGCTTTGAGAAGTATGTGATAAGCAAGAGCTCCCCCTAAATTTGTGCATTATTTAAAATTTGCGTTTGCAAGCAAATGCACAATCAATTAGGATCATGGGTCACTCTTCCATGTCACATACATCTTGGTGGAGCGCACAAAATGATAAGAATGAATAACATGCACCCAATCACCAAGACAAGAGTAAATAATCATACAAGATAGGAATAGCATATGATAAGCATTAAGCACACATTAAAGCATAGTATGACCAAGCACTCATTAAGGTAGCAACAAACGTAGTATCAAGCACACTGAAAGTTGCAAGAACCAAAAGGACCAAATGTATCTCAAAGAAACCGCAAAAGAACGAAAGAGCACTCTCTCTCTCCGAAGCCCTATGATCTATACAATTTCTCCCCCTTTGGCAACAAGTTACCAAAAAGTTTGAAAAAGCATAGAGCTAAACGTCACTGTGGGCTCTGCTAGCGGTTCCTGTCTGGGTAGATGTCGGAGTAGATATGACGGCATCGGCGAAGACTTCAGCTGATGTCTGCGCTGGAGGAGTGGATACTAGAGCTGTGGCTGGAGTGACTGCTGGAGCTGTAGGAGGTGCTGAAGTGGTAGTCCTGGAGTCAGTCACTGGAATAGCTGCTGATCGGGATCCTCTGGGAACCTGAGCAGTCTGGCGATGAGAGTCCTGGACTAGGTCATCCTGCATGAGCTCTGCTCTGTCCTGCCTTGCTTCCTCCATGTCTGCCTCAAGCTTGTTGACAGTCACCTGAAGTTCAGTCAGCTTCACGTCCAGAGCGTGGATCTTGTCGTCAACAATCCTCTCTAGGCTCTCCTGAGATTGTTCAATGCTGGCCAGGCATTGTTCAATCCTCTGGGTAGCTTCAAGAATCTGCTCTCCGAAGCTCTTTGGTTTAGCTGCTGCTGCTGCCTCTTTATCAGCTTTGGCTTTCCTAGCAGCTTCAATCTTGGCTTGACCTTCAACCGAAGTTGGATCCTCCTCGTCCATCACAACAACATTATCTTCATGCTCTGGCTGCAGTGGAAAGTGCTTCCTATCCAACATGAATTTGCCCGTGCCAAACTTGGCATTGATAAGCATCTGAATCTGCGGGGCAAATCCACATGACCTCTTTTGGTCAGCTGCAGTCCTCTTAATGGTCTCTACCATTAAGTCCATCACCTTGCAAGGTGCCTTCTCATCAAGTATGTGCAGCATGTTGATAGAATAGCCTCTGATCATGCGATGGTCTCCAGACTTGGGCATCAAAGTATGCCTCAGAATAGTGTTAGTGGTAGGTAGACCTGCCTGGAGATAGTACACTAAGCCAAGTTTCCACACTTCCAAATCTGCTGCGGGGATCTCCTTGTACATGTTTTTCATGGAATCATGGTTCTTCTTAGGAATCCCATAGACATCAATGTCGTCCTCTCTTTGCACTGGAGCATTCAGAAGTTCTGCCCATTCTTTAACAGACGAAGAAAACCTTTGACCTTCAGTCATCCAGGTGATCTTTCCATCGGGATAGAAGTGGGCTGTGGCATAGAACTGCATAATCATCTCGTCGTTCCAGTCTGTCAGCTTCTGACCCACAAACTCATCAACTCCACATGCAGTGAAGCTCTCATGCACATGGGGAAAGAAGTCTCGGTGCTCTTCACTGTCAATGTACTTCCAGTCAACATATCTGGTATCTGCAACAATAGGCTTCTTGTCCATCAGCACAGTCTCATAGAAGTCCTGCTGCTCTCTGGTGTGGAATGTGGGGTCCACAGCAGTCCTTCTCCTCACGGCATATGGATCAGACTGTCTCCATAGCCCGAGACCTCGATCTTTCCTTGCCTTCATATCCTCGGCTTGAGGATGAGCATCATTGTGGAGTGGCAGTTTTGGACGGAGCTTCAGCAACACATGTTCTTCTTCAGACTCACACGGTGGCACATCACCCTTGTTCTTCTCAGATGCTGGAATGTTCCTGGTAGTCCTCTTGGGCTTGGCAGTAGGCTTTGCTGGAGCTGCCTTGGCTTGAGCAGGCTTCTTGGGCTTTGAAGTGGCTCCAGCCCTAATAGCATCACCCATGAGCTTAGCCTTCTGAGGAGGAGGCTGGGGTGCTTCTTCTTCTTCTTCATCCACTGCTGCATCTGCATGAGGTTCAGTGTACACTACCCTCTTCCTCTTGGAAGTTTTCTTCACTTTACTTGGGGCTGGCTCTCCCAAGTTCAGCTTCTTGGCAACAGCTGACTGCTTGACCTTGCTGGTGCCTTTCTTTGACTGATGCCCTTGGTGCTCTTTGGCAACAACTTTTCTCTTAGGCTTGGAGGACACTTCTTCCTCAGCTACAAAATCAGAATCCTCATCATCTGAGTTCCTCTCCTTTCTGGTTCTGGTGGCTGCAGGAGGCAAGCCACTAGGTGTACTCCTCTCACCATCATCAATAGGGCTACTAGCCTCAGGACTAGTATCTGCCTCTGGAATCTCTGCAAAAGGTGACTCTGACCTGTTCTGGCTGTCACTGGCATCTGACATGGCTGACAACCTGTGAATAGATAAGGTATAGGCAGAGTAGAAGAGTTATCACAAACTGCAGAGGTTTTTGCAAACAAAATGAGTTCAAATCTTAGTTTTGAGTTTTCACAGAATGCATTTCGGTCAAACCGATTTTCAGTTTCGGTGAATCCGAAGTGTATACAGAGGCTTACCACACCACTTTCGGTCAGACCGCAGTGGGTTTCGGTCCTGCCGAAACACTAGGGTTTCACTAAGACTCTACTTCGGTCACACCGATTTGCACGACTCGGTTAGACCGAAAGTGCAGTGCAATGGCCAGAGGCCAAATCGGTCATTCCGAGTTTTCAAAATCGGTTTCACCGAGATGTATTCCGTGGAAACCTAAACCTAAGAATTTTACTCGAAACTAGAATCGATCTGATGGAAAGGAAGTTTTTCAATCGTGGCCAGATATAGGGCAAACCAATCGTGCATTGAATCAGATGGGGAGCACGAGAGGGATCGAGACTCACCCTAACTTGGTGGAGTCCCTCTACGGCGGCAACGGCGCGGAGGAGAAAACCGTTGACAGCGGCGGAGACCTGCGGCGAGGGCGCACAGGCGACGACGGCGACGATCCGGAGATCAGGGCGACGGCAGCAGGGTACGTGGGAGCGAAAACGTTTGAAGGATTAATCAACGCGCGCTGCCCTCGGTATTTATATCCCCTTGCTGTCGGTGGGACCGAGTTGAAAAACTCGGTGACACCGAGATGAATAACTGCTATGCAGTTACGCATATCGGTCACGCCGAGATTTAGAAATCGGTTTCACCGAGATGAAACCTAGATCAGTCTAAGTGCTTTTCGGTTTGACTGAGTGGGAGAAGTTGGTCTGTCCGAAAATTTACTTAGAAGGTTTTGGAAGTCAGCCTTAGACGGATCGGTGGCTCCGAGTGCTCCTCACTCGGAGGGTCCAAAAATGACTTGTTCAAAGTTTGTGATATAAGCATGAATAGAATTTGAGACAAGAAAGCATAGATAGCTAGGGGAGGTACTTAGGCATTCTTGTCCATCCATTTGGCCAGAAAAATCAAAACAACCAAAACAACAAATGGATGTCCTCGAATGGATAAAATCATGCATTCAACATGCTCACACAATAAGATAGCAAATGAAATATGTGTCAAACATGCACAACCAAAACTCTAGCTACTAGCACACAATTTGTCGATGACTAGGTCATCTATATATGAGTATTTTGACTTAGGAGCCAAATGAGAACATTTGATCATAGGTCATACTCATCGTTTAAGCACAAGTGGGGTTACCACTTTTACATAAAGCATTGATGTGTTCACATCATTTGAAGATGCTTTAGCTCAATTTTTAGAGCAAAGCTCCCCCTAGATGTGAGAACCCCTTTTAAAGGGTCAAACTAACCTTGGGTTGTCGTAGAAGACTTCATGTAGATGTTGAAGATGTGGATGCTCAATGTTGATGTAGATCATCAAGAGTTGGGAGCTATCCTTTGGATTAGGGCACTTTCAATACCTACATGGGTTAGTCCCACAAGGAACAAACAAGGGTATCCATAGACATAGATTGAAGTTCACAATAGATGATGTCCATGGAAGCAATGATTACCTTGTCCCTTGACTTACCAACAAGAGGGTTTGTGACTCCATGAACTAGTGCATGATGTGGAAGTTGATTGCACAAGTTCTTGCCAAAATGAATATGAGTGAAGTATGTTGGCGGAGTCACCCTCAAGAACCTTCTAGTTCTTCTTCTTTGGGATCCACAACATCTTGATGGGAATCCTTGGGGTTGTAGTTGAGCTTGACGAAGTAGAACTTGACGTGTCCTTGGGAACCCACTTGACCATGGCTTGAGGTGCTTCAATGAATGCATCAATCTCCTCTTGAAGCTTGTCCTTGGCTTTTAGCTTGTGGTCTTGTGGTGGAAGGTCATCTTGAGCTTGTTCCACATTGGAAGAAGTAGGATCATACTTCTCCTTTTGAGAAACAAACTGTGGAGTAGGGTATTGACCTTCTTCCCACTCAACACCTTCGGCGTTGAACTTTCGCTCAAAACCAATCCCTTGATTCTTCCGGTGCCTTCCTTGTTTGCGAACAATTTCCTCAAAGTTCTTGCTTCCGGCAAGACTCTTGTAGACACCTTTCTCTATGATTTCCTTCAATAAGCTATTCTCTTGCTCAAGTGTAACTTGGCTTGAAACATTGTTAGTGGAATCAAGAGAACTACTAGAAGTAACAACATTAGATTTAACATGGTTATTGTTACTACTAGAGGAAGAATTTTTCTTATGCTTGTCATTCTTAGTCTTAATAGGTGGCAAGAAATTAGACAAGAGAAGTCGTTTGGCAAGATATGAAGAACTCTTCTTTCGAAGATCGTCATTGATCGCTTTTAGAAACTCATGTTCTTGCTCTAGAGTGAGCTTCTCGAAGCGTAGCTTCTCATGAGATCTTAGGAGCTCTCTATGATCTTCTTGAGTTGTTTCATGAGCTAACTTAAGAGTTTTTAGTTCTTTAGTTAGACGCTCAATCTCCTTCATAGCATTGTCATTCGACTCTTCTCGACTATAAAGACTACTAGCATTTTCATCGTTACTAGGCTCACTAGATTTATCATGCAAGAGCTCATCTTCACCAAGTAAGTCATCCTCATCACTATTGAAGTCAATGAATTCAGGGTGTGATACCTTGGGGCCTTTAGCCATGAAGCATCTTCCAATTCCCTCATTTGGTTAATCAAATAAGTCGTAGGAGTTGGAGTTGGAGGATACGAGTGCAAGACCGGCAACACCTTCATCTTGACTGTAGTCGGAGTTGGAGTGATAGCTTCCATCGGATTGATTGTCGGAGTCGGAACCGGAGACCCATTCACCTACATGAGCTTGATGTCTTCTTCTTGTGTAGCTCCTTGATGACTTGTCTTTCCTTTCCGAATCCTTGCTTCTCCGAGAGGGTCTTCGTTCATAACGATCATCTCTACTCCTTCTCTCTTTCCGAGGTGACTCATCTCTTGATCTTCTTCTTGGAGATTCTTCTCTTCTCTTGTGGGGAGCCGTACACTCATTTGAGAAGTGTCCGGGTCTTCCACAATTGTAGCAGTTTCGATCACGACTAGAAGATCTCTTTTCATCATATGATCTAGACTTTGAGCTTCTCTCTTTGCCTCTATTCTTGTAGAATTTGTTGAAGTTCTTAACCATTAGGCTTATCTCTTCATTGGAAATTAACTTGTCACTTGAGGTTGTGGGAGCATCACTTGTAGCTTTGTAAGCACCACTTGACTTGTTGTGAAGCTCTTCCTTATCCTTAAGTGTCATCTCATGAGCAACAATTCTTCCAATGACTTCAGTTGGCTTGAGAGTCTTGTAGTTTGGCATCATTTGGATCAAAGTGCACACGGTATCGTACTTTCCATCCAAAGCTCTGAGAATCTTCTTAATGATGAATCGGTCGGTCATTTCTTCGCTTCCTAAGCCGGCAATCTCATTTGTGATGAGAGCAAGCCTAGAGTACATTTCAGCGACTCCTTCACCATCCTTCATCTTGAACTTGTCAAGTTGACCTTGAAGAATATCTAGCTTTGATTCCTTCACAGACTCGGTACCTTCGTGCATTTCAACCAAAGTATCCCAAATCTCTTTAGCATTCTCAAGACGGCTGATTTTGTTGAACTCCTCGGGACACAAAGCATTGAAGAGAATGTCACAAGCTTGAGCATTGTTTTGCAACATTCGCAACTCTTCCGGTGTAGCTTCGCGATCCGGAACTTTTCCTTCCTCGAAGAATTCACCTTGCATACCAACACAAATAATGCCCCATGCGGCTGGGTTATGACCAAGAATATGCATTTTCATTTTATGTTTCCAACTAGCAAAATTTGTACCATCAAAGTAAGGACCTCTACGATAATTACCCTCACTAGACGCCATACTCTCCTAGGTTGTGAAACCAAGCTTATGGAGTCCAATGCAATGGAAACCAAACAATGGAGACCAAAGCTCTGATACCACTTGTAGGATCAAAAGTATGTCTAGAGGGGGGGTGATTAGACTACTTGTAAATATAAAAATTCTGCCTTTTGATCATGAACAGTTTTTGGCAGATTCACAATTATGATCAAGACAAGCATCACCCTACACATGCAATTCTAGAGTATAAGCAGCGGAAAGTAAATTGCACATGTAGTAAAGAGAGGTGGAGAAGATCAAACGCAATTTGGAGACGCAATGATTTTTCCCGTGGTTCCGATAGGTAGTGCTATCGTACATCCACGTTGATGGAGACTTCAACCCACGGAGGGTAACGGCTGCGCGAGTCCACGGAGGGCTCCACCCACGAAGGGTCCACGAGGAAGCAACCTTGTCTATTCCATCATGGCCTACGCCCACGGAGGGCTAGCCTTACTCGGGGTAGATCTTCACGAAGTATGCGATCTCCTTGCCCTTACAAACTTCTTGGTTCAACTCCACATCTCGATGACGGAGGCTCCCAAGCGACACCTAACCAATCTAGGAGGCACCACCCTCCAAAAGGTAATAGATGTTGTAGATGATGATGAACTCCTTGCTCTTGTGCTTCAAATGATAATCTCCCCAACACTCAACTCTCCTCACTGATATGGCTGTGGTGGAAGAAAGGATTGAGTGGAAAGCAACTTGGGAAGGTTAGAAATCAAGTTTCATATGGTAGGAATGGAGCAACTTGATCTCAACACAAGGGTAGGTGGTTCTCTTCTCAGAAAGTGTAAGGTAGGAGTGGTAGTTCTTTCTGATGGCTCTCTCCACGAATGAAGAGGGGGTGGAGGGGTATATATAGCCTCCACACAAAATCCAACCGTTACACACATAATTGAGCAATCTCGGTGAGACCGAAGTGGAAACACGGTCAGACCGAAAGTTCAAATATAGTGAACGTTGGGGTTTTCGGTGGGACCGAAAATACCATCTTGGTTGGTCCGATTTGAGCAAAGATAGGAACTTGCCAGTTTCGGTGAGACCGAAATCATCAACTCGGTTATTCTGATTTGAGGACAAACGGTTTCAGAAGCTTGGCAGTCCGTGTTTCGGTGAGACCGATCTCAAACTCGGATTGACCGATTTTTCTAGGGTTTGGCTTATGGCTGAGGTGGTTCATCTCGGTGGGACTGAGTTTGGAAAATCGGTTTGTCCGAGATTACTTATGAGTGTGTTTGGTAGTGAAAGTTGCTGATAGTTAAAGGAGATATATCACTAAGCACTTGAGCAACCAGATCATCAACACAACCTCATCCCCTTTTAATAGTATTGGCTTTTCCTATGGACTCAATGTGATCTTGGATCACTAAACCAAAAATGGAGTCTTGAGCTTTTGCCAATGCTTGCCTTAGCATTTTGAGGGGTCCACTTCTTCAGTCATTGCCATACCCATATCACTGAACTTCTCTGAAATGATTCTCAAGTAACTATTAGTTCAATGATATATATGTTGTTATTAATTGCCAAAACCACCCGGGGATTAGTTGCACTTTCAGATATGCTCGGACTTCTAACCGCGTTAGAAGGAGCAGGTTCTCGCCCCGGCGACCGCGCCTTGCTCGTGCCAGCACGTTGGCCTTGAGCGTCCCGCGACCCGCTAGCTTGTCCTTGTCCCAGCAAGCGTATGGTACCTTGGGTACCACGTCACTGCCGGTCCGGCACCTCCTGAGAGGGGCGCGGTGCATGCACGGACGCCGAGGTATTGGAGTGCGCTCGGTCGTCCGTCTTGTCCTTGGATTTGGCGGCGCCGTAAGTTTCCTCGCCGGCGTCCGTTCTTCCGCCGGCGTCTACCCCACCAACCGTTGGTTCTGGTGGTGGCGGGATCGAGGCGGACGGGCCTCCTACCTCCGAAGCTTTCTTCTTCGGCGGCATGTCGATGAAGTTATCGAAGTTGATGAAGTTGCTGAAGATTGCGCCCGCGTGAACGCCGGATCAGGTTCGCACAACCTCGACGCGCCCCCTACCTGGCGCCCCAAAGATGTCGGGGAAACTGATCCCCCACGAACACCTATGGGACCGGAGCCCCTTTTCGGTACGGCAAGGGAGCGGAGGGAGCACGAAGAGCAGATCGAGGCAAGCACGCGGGCAGTTTTACCCAGGTTCGGGCCGCACGGATGCGTAAAACCCTACTCCTGCCTTGGTTGTATTGAGTTCTTGGCTCGGGAGCAAGAAGAGCTACAGTACTCGTTGCTAGCTACACCGAGCGTGAGAGTGATCGAAGATCGGAACCCCTTCTACGTTGCGCATGGGCCTCCTTTTATAGGTCAAAGGGGTCACCGACAGGTGGCAACGTAGGCGAGGGTAAAAATGTAAAAATGGTGGTAGTTGTAACAGTGTATGTACAGTGCTCTGTACCTAACCCTGACGGTGGGGGACAAGGGCATTGAATGCCCGTCGCCGTCGCCCCCAAACAGTGCAAAAAGCGTCCGTCCGGGCGTCTCCGTTCGCCACGACGGTGGCCTCGTCATCGTGGCTTGCCACCGTGTACCCCCAGGCTGCACAGCCTTCCGCCACATGCCCCTGGAAGGGCCCCAGGGCGACGCGTGGCCGGATGAGCTGGAGCGTAGGCACACAGTGGAAGCTTGCCGCGGCAAGCTCCTTGCCGCGGTCGCTATCTTGCCGCGCCCGGAAGCTTGTCGCTCTCCGGGCCTTGCCGGGGCGCGCGATGCGCCACGGCAGATCTCTTGAAAATGCCATGCTTTGGCCTTCCTGGCTAGCTCCTCTTGCCAGGGTCTTGTGCTAAAGGGGTGGTTTTGAGCCTGGAGCGGCCTTCCTGGCAAGCTCCTCTTGCCGGGGCCTTGTTTCAATGACTTGGATACTTTGTTCTTGAATGGCTCCAAAGGAACCAAAGTGGGCCTTGGCGGGCGTGCGGCAAGCCCTGTCGCGGGACGCTGCTACTGCCCGTGCACAAGTCGGGATACTAAGGTACCCCTACTTTAGTACACCGACAAGCTGCCACGCCCGCTCCTGACTAGCGTGGCCCACCCAAAGCCCCTCCATCGCCCGCGCGTGCTTCTCGCCCGAAACGGTCAGCACCGCTCCAAAGAATCGGTGCCGCATTCATGCCCGGGCAGAGCGTATGCGACCTCTCACTAGCGCATGCGTTGAAGGGAGAAGCGGATTCAAGAGTGATGGTTGCTTCGTCCGTCCAACTTACTGCTGGGTCTATGTGATTTAATGGCTCATTGGTCATTATTACTGAGGTGGTAGGACCGATGGATGTCCCACGCTTTTGGCGAAAGGAGGTACTACTAGATTACAATTTTCTCCATTCTTACGGTGGAGGAGTGCAAGAGCAGTGAAAACATGCAGACTCAGTGATTACATGGCCCACCTCACACTATCACCATATTTTCTGGACACCGTGCGACAGCTAACTCTTTGCATAGTACTCCATCTGTTCCTAAATATAATTCTTTGTAGAGATTCCACTAGGTGGACTACATACGGAACAAAATGAATGAATCTACACTTAAAATGCATCTATATACATCTGTATGTGGTTCATGGTGAAATCTCTACAAAGACTTATATTTAGGAACAGAGGAAGTACTTGTATAGTATGTACTGTAATTTATCAGCGAGATAGTACAATGCTATGAAGCTTCCATCTTCTGTTACATGTATCTTGCATCCAAGGTTGCCCGTTGCAACATTTTATCAAATACAAAGGAGACTAACATGCATGCTATTGCATCTCAATGATTGAGAGATCATAGCAAATATTTACTCCCTCCGTTCCAAAATAAGTGTCTCAACTTTATGCTACATATGGAGCAAAATGAGTGAATCTACACTCTAAAATACGTCTATATACATCAGCGTTTGGAGTATGTACTAGTAGTTCATATTGAAATCTACTAAAGGACATATATATTCCAAACAATATGATAATCTCTCTAACCAAGGTAGTAGGGACGAGGAGTAAACGGAGGGAGTAGTAAAATTTTCTCCTCATCCTGCGAGCCACCGCGCCTGTGGGCGAGGGAGACGGCGTACTAAGCAAGCTTCTCCTCGTTCTGCGAGTTGACGGGACACATCAAAAGTACTCCAGTGTATAGAGCCTTGCCTCTAAGGTAGGCCCCACATGGTTTGCCTCTTTTTTAACATAACGCGTCAAGTCGCAATTTGTTTGTTCACCCGTGGTAGACGATCCCCCCTCCATCTAGTGGACAACCAGTACATGTGTCAAGTTACCACGTGGGCTGCCTTTTCATACAGAAATGAGCTCCACCATGTACCCGCGCGGGTGTGGTTGGGAAAGAGACAGAAGTACATGCGCCGTGCGTGCACCTCTTCTCTTCGTGCACGTCCCCCACCTACGTGGGTGTGTGTGAGAGATACAAACCTAGAAAAATGGCTTGTGTGCGTTCATGAGTGTTTTTTGTTTTGGGAGGGGGAGGTTGATTTCGTGAATGTATTTGTGGGAATATGTGTCGATGACATCTCAAACAAAATTTTGCATGCAATGTGTGTGAAATGGAGGCCTATCCATATCATATATAGAGGGTCAAGCGATCCACGAGAAGAGAGGGAGGGGACATAGATATCGATAGAGTCGAAGAGAGGATCAAGTGGGTGGGTGAGAGATCGATGAAGAGAGCCATCGAAATTGTGTGTGTGTGCAAGTCAAAGATATAGGGCGACTGACCTAGCTACCGGAACATCAGAGGACACAGGTCAAGTTTGTGTGTGGCGGGGAGACATGACTAGAGCGCTCGATGTATCGGTGTGTGCGTGGGGGAGGCTGTTTGGGGACGGGTAGGCAGAGGCCTAACTATAGAGGTAGAACGACTCGTATATGTGTTGAGAAGGAGAGACCCAGCTATGTCTTGAGGGAGATCGGTCGACATCCTTACATAACTAAAGGACGGGAAATAGGATGGGACAGAGAGAGAGAGGAGAGAGAGAGGGAGGGAGAGTGGTAGAGTGCTGGATGGGTGATGGAGTTGCTTCTCGAAGATGGTGGGAGAGGCCTACTAGAAAAACTAAGGGTGGAACTGCAATATTATCAATAAGAGTGGGGATTTGTTTCTGTGTGTGCCTGTGCATGATAGATCTGTCGGGACACATCCATGGATGATGAAGGGGAACCATGTGTTTGGTAAGCAACCCTAACTAGATCGGTAGATCAATTTTTTTTTGTCGGAGGAAAGGAGAGACATAACTAATGAGGTAGATCGATCGACGCGTGGGGAAAACGAGTTATAAGGACCTAGCTAGCTATATGTATAGCTGGAGATCAGTCGGTGTACGTCCATTTGTTAGAGGCAAATAAGGTGTAATGCCCCGGATGTAATACTTCCCCTTTTGGGCATATAATATATCTCCGGCTTCATCTATTCCATTTCGGGTTCTTTGTCTTTCGGGTTTTCGTCGTTTTGTTGCGTGCGTGTGTGGCATTCATTCATATCATGTAGACATGTGCTTCGCATTGCATTTGTGTTGTCGGTTGCATCCGGTTCGACGCGTTCCTTCCCGTTGTCCGTTTCGTGTTCCGGAGCTCCCTCACGTGTCCGTGACGTCCCGTAGGCCTACTTTGTTGTTTGGGCGTGTAACGTTGTCGGTGTGGCGCGAGACTTGTCGTGTGTTGTTGTTTTGTTATGTGTAACCCGCCTCTCAAATCTCATCGCGTTTAGACTCCGTTTGCTATCCCATCAGTTATTCGTGTGGGTCCAAAGTGCCTCCACTTGTGGCCCAGAAACATCCCTCCAGCAGCCCACTACCCTCTCATAGGCCCATCTAAACTTCCCCCGCAATTGGATCCGTCGGATCGCGATCGGAGGGCTCTAAACACCCCCACAAACCCTAACCCTAGCAGATCTGAGATATATAGACCCCCTAGGTTCATTTTTGGGCATCCCTAACCTCTAGCTCCTCTCTCCCCCTCTTTTTCTCAGATCCACCAACCCCCACTCAGCCACTTGGCTAGTTCTCCTCGAGCAGCCGCCGCCAGCCTCGAGGCAGGTCAACGCTCCAGGTCGCCGCTCCTCTGGGATTGAGAGATCGATCCGATCTGGATCCTTCGATCGCTCCTCCTGCCGCCCCGATCGGTTCCCTCAGCGCCGGGCGATTCCTCCCTCGAGGCCCAGCCTCCTTCGACCGCTCCAGGCCACCGCGAGGACCACATCACCGAGCCGGGCCTCGTTTCCTCCGCGCCGGCCCAAGCCGATCCGCCAGCGCCACCTCGTTCCACCGCCTCGCTCCACTCCCCTCCGCCCGCACCAGCGCTCCAGGGCTCTGGCGCCACGTCCCTCCCGTGGACCACTTCGCCTCCGACCGGCCCAAGCCCCACTTCGCCCGGCGCTCCCTCCTCTGCGCTGGGCCGCGCGTCGCCAGGCCCAGCCGGACCGCCAACGCGTCCGCCTCGTTCCAGTCCGCGGGTCCACTTCGCCGCGCCGCGCGTGGGCCCTTCCTCCTCCGGCCCAGTCGCCCCGCCTGGCCGCCCCGACGCCAGGGCGCCAGCGCCTCCTCCAGCGGGCCGCGCCTCCGCCAGGCCCGAGCCGCCGCTCCTCAAGGCGGGCCGCCTCTCCGCTCCAGCGCCCCGGCCCATCTGCAGGCCACCTCCACATCGCCGAAGCCGCGCTGGGCCTCCCTCCGCTCTAGGGCCCAGCCGCCGCCTCCGTCCACTCTGCTCCAGCCGGGCCGCCGCGCCAGATCCGGCCCGAAATCCTTTTTTTTCAGATCTGAGGGAGAGGTTGACCTTTTTCCTCCTAAGTCCCTGTTGTTTTGTTCTGTGATGCACTTTTCATACTGCTCTAACTTTGTGTGTGTTTGTCCGTTTCGCGCAAATAGCATGTCCAGACGTTCGTGGTGACTAGCACTACGGCTCATTCCATTGTGTCATGCATGTTAGAGATCATATAGGTGCTTGTTTTTCTGTTGCAATAGTGCATCGTGATATAATTGCTGCGATGTGTTGTTTTTTGATGCCATCTTTGCACAGTGATAACTTTTAGCTCGTTTACCCGAATGATGCAAATGACATGTCCACGTGTTCGTCTTGCCATGCTCTACATGTTGTTTGTGTTAGGTTGCATGATAGATTTATTCTTGCCATGGTTATCCTTGTTGCAAAGTGCCATGTGGTTGTGATGTTGTTTCACTTGTTATGAAATGCCATCTTGTTGAGCTCGTTGCTATCGTTGTGTTTATCTCCATGATGCATGCTTGTGTGTTTCAGAATCACCATCATGTGTACTTTGATGTGGTGCTTACAACTTGCCATGTTTAGTTTCAAGGTGACTTAAACTTGCTCGTTTAGATGCCATGATGAAACTGCTGTTTTAGGACTTAGTGGTTTTTCACTAAGTCTGAAATCTGTAACGTTCCGATGCCATGTTTGCTTGCTGCTCTAGGACAAACCATGATAGTTTTGGAGTGGATCTTGATTGTTCCTTGTAGTATATATTGTTGGCTTTCCATTCATGTTCTCACATGCTTATTTAAGTGGCTGTAGCATGTTTAACTTTTGCTCCAAAGTTTCAATAAAATTCTGCTGCCAGAATTTTATTGTCAAGTTCAATATGTCCAAGCTTGTTGCTATTGATCCGTGGCTCCTTTGGGGGTGCACCTTTGGACTTATTTGCTGTAGGATATGTCTAGTTTATGTTCATGTACTTTTCCATGATGTTTGAGTGCTGTAGCTTAATTATTTTGTGCTCCGAAGTTGCTATGTTGCTGTAATTTTCAGCTTTCGCTCATTTCTTGTTTCGGGCATAACTTTTAGCCCGTAGCTCCGATTTCAGCGATTCTTATATGAAACTTGATTGATTTTCTGTGTAGATTCATAATATCTTGTTGTTATCATGTTTTGAGGTGTTTTGCTTGAGTGCTATTTTCCGTGCTCCGTGTGCATCCTTAGTGCATCCATCATGCATCCATCATTTTCGAGTGCGCATTGCATCTTGTTGATTTGTGCCTTGTGTGATTGTATTGTTTAGAGCCGGAAGCTGAGACCGAGTACGAGTACGAGCACGAGGTTTCCAACGAGGTTGAGCACGAGGACCCTTCTTACGATCCGAACGACTTCTCTTCAGGCAAGATGACCGAACCCCGATAACATTACTATCTTTGCCTATTGCTAGTAGTTCCGCTCTATAGTTTTGCCTCGATGCCCATGTTCTTCCTGTCAGCCTCCTACTTGTAACAATTGCCTTGTTTAACCACCCTACCTATGCAAACCGTTGCTTGGCTAAGTACGCTTCGCTCAGCCCTTCTTATAGCATTGCTAGTTGCAGGTGAAGATCGAAGATGCTTGCTTCATGTTGAAGTTTGGTTGGGTTATATCACACTATATAATTGCTAAATGAAATCATCTATATATTGGCAAGGGTGGAAGGCTAAGCCTTTTGCTTGGTGTTTTGTTCCACTCATGCTGTTAGGAACCGTATAAACCGGTGTTATGTTCCTTGATTATGCGTTCCTAACACGGTTGGGGTGTATGGGACCCCCTCGATAAACTGCTAAGTGCTAAGTCTTTTCCAGCAAGTCCCAACATTGGTACTATTTGCCTAATAACTAAATAACTTGCATAGGGAGTAATTAACCCGAGTTCTTAATCAACAACCCCGGGCCAGTGCTCCTCATGAGTGTTGGTCTGAAACGGGGGTCCTGCGGGGTCACCACGAAGAAACTCGAGGATTGATATAAACCTGTAGCATCGCCCATCCGGTCGTGGCCTGAGACTAGATACGCGCGGCTATTGTAAGGGTGTCGGCACGCCGGGAGGATTTGCTGGATTAGCCTTACCTTAGTTCGGAGTATCTTGAGCACGGGATTCCGAGAATACTCGGGTCTTCCCACTTTGGAGTTGCGACTCCGCGGATCGTGGGCTTGTAATGGGTCAAGTTGGAACACCCCTGCAAGGTTATGAACTTTCGAAAGCCGTGCCCGCGGTTATGTGGCAGATGGGAGCTTGTTAATATCCGGTTGTAGATAACTTGACACAATGTTTTCAATACACTACCAGCGTGTGTACCGTGACTGTCAATTTCCGAATGGGGATTCGGGAGTTGAACACGGTGGGGTTATGTTTTTTGAGCTGTAGCTAGGATCACTTCGTGATCATCTCTCGACCGAGGCTTTCTCTTCTCGCACTCTCTCACGTAACCTAGTTGCTAGTTGCTGCTGCAGACACTTATGCTTTTCTTCAGCCTTATCCTCTCCCAAGGCTTAAATAGTCTTGTTACCCGGGAACGGGATTGCTGAGTCCTCTCTGGCTCACAGTTACTTCACCACAGCAGATGCAGGTCCAGTGGTGAGCTATCCAGGTGATGGCACCGAGCTAGACTGGGTGTACGACGAGGAGTGTAGTCGATACTATGTTCGTTATCCTGATGATCAGTAGTGAAGACTTCTACTAGGATTCGATCCGACCTGTGGATTTAACTTATGTTTGGTATCTTATCATTCGGATTTTACCCTTAGAGGGCTGTGATGTTTTAATGTATGATGATTGAGACATGTATTGTATTTGTGTGACGTGGCGAGTGTAAGCCAACTATTTTATGTTTTCCATCCCCATCTTTTACATGAGTTGTGCAAAGATACCAGACTTGCAATCATTCCAGCATGGGGTTAAGTCTCTAAGTCGTGCCTCGACACGTAGGAGATTTAGCTCCATCCTGGGCATTACATAAGGCCCGATGAGACGGATAAACAGAGAGAATGGAGCTAGGAGGTGGTGCGAGAGGCCCAGCTACTAGCTATATAGGGGGAGGAGTGTGCGGTTGTGAGATCGATGAAAAGAGGGGCGAGAGTTTACACGTGTGTGGGACTGTATGAGAGACACGAGGCAAGGACACATAAAGGAGGAGATTGAAGGTGCGTGTGTATGTTGTAGGCAGACATCGCTGGAGAGGTTTATCGATCGGCGTGTGTCGGAAAGGAGTTGTGGAGACTGTGGGAGAATGACCTAAAGAAAAAAAATGAATGTGCGCGATGGATAGAATGCTGAGGGAGGGGGAGGGCGAGGAGGGTGTGTGCATGCACTAGAGAAAGTTAGTGGTAGCTACAAAGATTAGATGATTGTGTGGGTGTAAGAGACTAACAAAGATCATAATTTGATATGAAAGTGGATTCATATATTTGAATAGGAGATCATAGTGTTTTAAACATATGCATGCATGTATATAGCGGTGATACGCGTGTTGTGGTTTTGCACATGTTATACCATAATGTGCCAATGCATGGCTTTTGCAACTCACACTAAATGTCGAACAATCTAAACCATACTATACATCGAACAATCTCACATTTTACTTGAATTTGCGATAATGTGTGGCGTTTGTAGCTTACAACTAAATATCGAACATTCTCACATTTTATTTGAATTTGTGGTAATGTGTGGTGTTTGCAACTCACATCTAAATACTTGTAAGCGTAGGGGGCGGGGCACCATACATAATATGATAAACACATTATACATTTGATACATGGTTCAGTTTGTGAAGATCTAGATAGAGCTTGAAATGTACTATGATTTGAAATCAACATAAAGTGGATTCCAAAAATCGAGTTCGAGTTCATATAGTACACATAGTTCATATGTAACTCGAGACTAATCATGTGGTGTGCTGTGAAGATAAAACACAAACGATGGTTTAACTTGACAATAATGACGATTGTAGATCTTATTAAAACAGATAAATGAATTCAAATGCTTTGACTTCACAACAATCATTATTGTAGATCTTATTCAAATAGAGAAACAAATTCAAATTTAGTTCATATTGAAGCGGTAGTATATACGTTTGGAATGCACTAAAACGTTCATTTGAGTACTAGGTTACATGCATTATACACGTAGCGAAAAATTTAATTGAACATAACATGAATTCAAAGTTTTGAATGAAATTTGTAGTGCGAATTGATTTGGTACTGTACACGTTAGGCTTGTCCGGAAATTTCAACATGCGCCTTGTTAGCCCGAAATATTTGAGATATATCTTTGTCTCGTTGTGCTCCGGCAACTCCCTCCATCTCAACATGCGCCTTGCTATTCCAAAATTTCATCGCGCACGAAGGCTCCCACCTTCTGAGAAATCCCGACACGCGAAATGCCCATGATACCCCTGAAACGAAAGAACCGCCTCAAATCGGTGGGGGTACTTTCGTAACTTACCCCACATTTCGGACATGCGTGTACCTAAGCCATGGTTCCCGACTCCCATCCCATCCGCCCACCCATTCATACACCGAGGCCGGCAAAACCCGCGAAGCCCCACAACCTCCTCCGTCCGCCACCCAGCCGAAGCCTCTTCCCCGACGACGTTGTCCACAGCAACACCTCGACGTCCCTCATCCACCGTATCGGATGAGAATTCATCGTCGATCTGGTCGTCCCGCCGGTTCAGCCACCCCGTCCTCCACCTCCAAGGAGCTGCCCCAAAGTTCCGCTTGTCTTTCGCGCCACCTCCATTCCCACACCGCCATCTTCAACTGCACCACCGGAAGAGCATCATCATCACCGTCTCCTCGGATGAAGCTGCGGCCTAATTGGCGCCACCAAAGAGGTTGTACATTAATCGCCGCATTTTCTTCTTGATTCGATCTCACGGTGCTGCCGGCGCTCGGTCCCGAGCCGACACGGCGTGGCTCCATCCACAGCGGCGTCGCCGGCCACTTCCTCCATGGCGTCGCTCCCTCTACGGTGACGTCCACATTAGTAGCAGTTGTTGCTGCTTTAGCTCTCGCTCGCGCTGCTGCTCTGCTCTTGCTCTCGGTCCCCTGCCTGGTCTGCTCTTGCTCTTGCTCTTTATCGCACTGCTGCTCTCGCTCTTGCTCTTGCTTGCGATGCTGCTCCGATTTAGCTACACTTCAGTCAACTGAATCGACTTTTGGGTCAGTCGATTTTCAGGGGGGTGGGGGGGGGCTCGTCAGAGTTAAGGAAGAAACATCCGCAGCAGGGAGGGGGCTCACCGGAGAGGTACCCCACTATCTATCTTAGGGTTCTGGGTGGGGGTGGTGGTCGCCGGCGATGGTGGGGCGGTGGCGTGGGGATCATCGGAAAAAAGCTCAGCACGGTGGGGCCTATAGGGATGGCCGGGGCGGTAGTGGACTGGTGGTGGGGAGTGTTTTCGGGGCGGGCGGGACGGCGCACCGCCGGCCGCGGGCGACGGGGGCGGCTGTTTGGCCGGTGGTGGCTGGCGGTTCAGGGGAGTGGAGGTTGAAGATGAACTGCAGGCCCTTGATTTCATATCCAATGGCTGCAAAATCGACTGACCAGAGATGAAAAAGTCTGTTGACTGACGTGTCGCGTCACCTCTAGTGCGTTCAGTTTCGATAGTAAAATTCAGTTTCGACAGCAAAATTCAGTTTCGACAGTTAAGTTCAGTTTCGATAGTTAAATTCAGTTTCGACAGTTAAGTTCAGTTTCAATGGTTAAATTCAGGTTTGACAGTTAAGTTCAGAGATGAGCGGCTGATGTATACATCTAGCACTTTGTGGTTATGTATTTTACGTCATCTATTGGAGATGGTATTAGGATTCCACTCAGGTTAACGTTGTCTCTCTTGTCCTGCTTCAGCCTCGGCGTCGTACAACTCGCCGGAGCTGCTCCAACGACGATACCCTCCATCACAGCGAAGCAGTACCTCGGGCTACATCTCCAGACGCCTAAGATCTTCTTCCCCTCCTCCGATAGCCAAGTCAGTCGGACCATCCTCACCGGCCAACCCAATCACGCTGAGATCGACATGGCTTCGCCAAAGAGGTTGTACACTTCTTGTGGTTTGACTTAATCTCACCATGCTTCTTTGCATCATGTGATCATCCAATTCTTGTGAACCAAACACCCAGATTGGCAGAAATCCTGTGTTTTTAAATTCTCTATTTTGCACGTGCATTCCTATCCTATTTCTGTCTATTTCATATCCCTACATTGTTAGAATCCTCAAATTCAAACAAGCGCTTACGCAATTACTTCTGTTACACATATGTGTCAAAGAAAACCTTGTGTGGTTTGTCCTGCTCCTACGGTGCTGTGTTCCACCCCAGCTCAACTGCTCCAACGACGGAAGGGTTCACCACAGCAGGGATCCGCTCTCCAGACTGTCTTTTGCCGCCTCAGATCTTCTTCCCCGCCGTCGGCAGCCACGACAACTGCATTACCATCATCAACTGAGCAGATGACCTTGAGGACTACACGGGTCCGCAAGAGAGGTCGCACTCTTTAGTGTCTGCTTACGTTATGCATCGCTTAATATGATGACATGCTACTTTATCATCGTGTTCACCTATTAGACTCCGACTTAGGTGCAAACTTATGCTGAACTTGAATTTTTAAATGGTTGTGGGGTACATATTGGGCCAGCAATCAGTACTATATGTCTACTATCTGGTTAATCTCGGGTGTCTACTATGAGTTTCATGTTGGGTGCAAACAAACATTAAAGGATTCATTATCTGTATTTTTTAACTAAAGCTATTATCTGCTTGCTATCATTGGTTTTGGGTCTATCTACAGTTTGCTACCTTCACTCTGGATTTATGCATGCACTCCGTACATAATCTCACTATGTTTTATTCCTATGCATGTCAGTTACTGTACACAATGGAACTGAACATGTAGAGCAAAAGACACGAGCCTTGCATGGCAATAAAATTTCATGCACACGTCGCTCCATGGTGGGCGCAAAGGCAGCCCCCCTCCACCCATTTCGGATCGTAATCAAGAACAAGATAACTCCTGAGACGAGGATTCAGAGATAGATGACCAGTCC
>LR738710.1:68078210-68099048 GCA_902687465.1 Secale cereale
CCCCCCCCCCCCCCCCGAGGTGCATGCTCTAACTTGGCAGGGTTATGTTGCTCATATCGTGCGTATGGTATCTTGCATTGCTATGTCATTTGTTTAGTTTAGACATGATTTGTGTGAATGCCACCTGTTTACTGTCTAATTACCATATATGTGAATTATGCAATGCCATCTTTTTGCAAGACATTATATATGTGAATTATGCAATGCTATCTTGTTGCAAGGCATTAAATATGTGAATTATGCAATGCCATGCTGTTTAGCCAAGCGTCATATATGTGAATTATACCATGCTGTCCTTTTTTGTATTTCTCATTGCTTTTGTTGACAATGTTTGTATATTCAACTGCTCTTCCTGTGCATCAGCCATTTGAATTGGTGACAGAGAAATCTGGAGTGAAAACAAGGTCTTCAGAGCAGACAATGCTACCCGGTGAAGCAGATATCTTGTTGGTTATAGATAGCTCTTCAGAGGAGGATTCAGAGGCAGATGACCAGTCCTATTATCCCCCTGAGGTGTATGCTCAAACTTGGCAGGGTTATATTACTCATATCATGCATATGTTGTATTGCAATGCTTAGTTTTTACATCATATACACGATATTGAATGCCATCTCCTTAGTTGACACATCATATATGCGATTGCCCTCTGCTCACTTCCTTAGTATATAAATCATATATTTGAATTATATCATGCCATGATGTTTACATAGACAGCATGTATCTGAATTATGGCATGCCAACCCATTTTCTAAAGACATAATATAGTTATATCATCTCATCATGTTCACATAGTCATCATATTTTGAATTATGTCATTCTATCCGTGAATTATCATGCCATCATGTTTCCATCGACGGCATGTTTGTGAGTTATGGCATGCCAACCACTTTAATAGACACATCGTATAGTTATATCATGTCATCCTATTTACATAGTCATCATATTTTGAAGTATGTCATTATATCATGTTTAGTTAGCCATCATACATGTGAAATTGTGTCATGCTATCCTGTTTAATTAGCCATCATATATGTGAAATTATGTCATGCTATTCTGTTTGGTTAGACAACATAAATGTGAATTATTTCATGCCCTGTTTTCTTCCCTACTATCCATTGCACCTGTCTATCCTACAATGTCTGTACATTCAATTACTTTTCTTGTTTATCAGCCATTTCAATTGGAGGGGCTGATGGCAGTATATGTGGGAGTAAAAACACGGTCTTCAGAAAAGATCATGCTACATGTCGATGGAGATAGAACCACGGTTGTACTTGCCCAAGAACCATCCCCACCACACATAACCCAGACTCACGCAGATTGTACCCCTACCCAGTTGGACAGAGAACCAGCTACACCCCTTCTAACCCCAACCCCAGCAGATAGTAACCCATTTCCCGTTGACACAGGACCGTCTCCACCATAGAGCACCCAAACACGAGAAGTTAGTAAGGCAAATGTAGTGCCCAAAGCACGAGGACCACCACTCCGAACCCCAAGTCAATGCTTAAAGCAGAAGAAGAATTGTTCTCATATCAGGTTCCGTAGCTATGGTTCATACTACTTTGCTCTTGCATCACAGTATTTGCTCATACCAACTAATTTCAAATTTGAAGGATGCAATTGAAACTCCAATGGCGCAACAGGTATGTTTTAAACCTGTTTCTTTAACGTGTTTGATGTTGTAACTTGCTCTATGTTGATTTTAGTTTCAATTGAATAAACAGTTATATTCTCATGCCATGCACCTTACAAGTGTTGTTATTGTTGTGTAGTTTCCCACACTTTTATTCTGTCTAAGCTGCTTTGTCTTCAATAGATATGATTCGAACTGTATCTATCTTGATTTGGCAACATAAACTAGAATGATATAGACCATACAGTGACCATACGACATAGATATATGTTTGTTTCATGTTGTTATCCTGTCCACCTTACTACTGAACTGGTTTACCAAAATGAGTTTCATATACTACGTTGTAAACCTGTGATGTGTTTGTTTGTTTCTCCTTTAGAATGCAGATAAAATATTGGAGAAGAGTATCCCGTTATGCAATGGTACAGGAAGTAATGCAGATAAGGTTCAAGATAGTGAGACATCCCTGTTGATCTCCAGGAAAGTTGATAAAAACTATATTGAAGACACGGAGACAACCCCAAAGTCTTGTCTTGATGTAGTGTCCGAGTTACTGGCTACTACTGCTAGCACTAGCTCTTCGAACTCGCTGCCTGAATCAGTTCGGCTTCTTGAGTCTCAACTTCAAGTTGAAAGACATCAATCAGATGTTATGCGACAGGAAGCCGAAGGACTGAGGAAGTCCCTGCAGAATTCAGATGCATACTTTCTCGTGCAACAGCAAGTGTTGGAGGATTTAAGCACCAAACAAGAGAAAGTTAATAAGCTTGCTAAGCATCTTGCCAGCATTATGGGTACCCAGGATATTGTTTCTTGAGCTCTTCTGAAGTGGTTTCAGTTCTGGACTTGTTTTGCTATGGCGTTTATATGCTGCTTTGTTCCCTATATTTGCACTAGTGGCGAGCTTTGATGCCCTGTGGATGTAATATGTGTAATATCCATGATAGCCTAGCGTAAGTTGCTTGCCTATTTATTTCCTTATTGTCTTGTTTATTTGTTTTCTTGTAGTCAGTGCAGTTCTTTTTCCACGGTTTGCTAGTGGCCGCAATAGCCAATTTTTTAAAACTAGGCCACATTAACCATGGGCTACATATTTACTGTAGTTAACATGGACCTCTTACGGGTCGTAGAAATAATGGGCCTTCTAAGGGTCGTAGAAACAATGGGCCTTCTATGGGGCATAGAAACAATGGGCCTTATACGGGCCGTAGACACAATGGGCCTTCTATGGGCCGTACGATAGGTTGGCCAAACATGGGCCAATAACAGACCACATTATGGCCGTAAATGGGCTAGAGTTGAAATCGTCCGTTATGGGCCGACCATAACGGGCCGACCATAATGGGTCGTCGTTAATCGGCCATATTTGATGACGCTATGAAAATGGCCCAACGTATTAACGGGCCACAAATGGGCCGACTGTAACCACGGGCTGAATTTGGCCCACAAGCAGAAAATGACAGTAACGGGCCGAAAGTAAACGAATGCTGGAAATGAGCCCAAGAATAAATGGGCCCTGAGAAGGCCGAAAGATAACATGGGCTGGAAATGGCCCAATAGAATAATGGGCCATTAATGGGTATAAAGTGAAACATTGTTTAGTACGGGTCAGTTTTACCACGGGCCGTTAATGGGCCGAGGGTTACTAAGGACCTCATATGGGTCGAAAGACGTCATGGTCCATACATGGGCCGGAAGTTAAACGAGCTGGAATTATATTGAACGGCCCAGATGACGCTACTGGGCCTAATTCGGATAGGCCGTAAACGGGCCCTGGGTTAGCAGGCTGTAAATGGGCTATATGCGAACAGGCCGTTAGCGGGCTTGCTGTGGGCTGTCCCATCACCTTTTGACCAAGTCAAATGTGCTGGCCTTTTCACAGGAATGGGCCTCTGTTGGGCATTGTTCATTATGGGCCTGTTTTACCACGGGCCGTTAATGGGCTCAGGGTTACTAAGGGCCTCATATGGGCCGAAAGACGTCATGGGCCATACATGGGCCGAAAGTTAAAACAGGCTGGAATTATATTGGACGACCCAGATGATGCTACTGGGTCTAATTCAGATAGGCCGTAAACGGGCCCTGGGTGAGCGGGCTGTAAATGGGCTATATGCGAACAGGCCGTTAACAGGCTTGCCGTGGGCCGGCCCGCCACCTTTTGACCAAGTCAAATGGGCCGGCCTTTTGCTAGGAATGGGCCTCTATTGGGTCGTGCCACATGTCGACGTATCATAGGCGCTTTGGGTCCAATGAGTGGATGACATCTGTCCCAACGGCGAGCCGACACGTGTTCCCTCCAGCCAATGATGATTTTACACGTGGAAAATCCCCATTGGTCGGGTATGTTAATGGGTTATCGGATCCAAAATCGGACCCGATAGCTTAACGGCGTCCCATTACGGTGGATGCCACGTGTCGGTCACCCTTGACGAAAGCACTTCTGTGATGCATGATTTATCATCATGGAAGTGGACACTTCCGTGATGATAATTTTGGTAATGTCATGGAACACTTCTACGACAGCTCAGGTATGACTATCTTGATTATGTCATAAATTTGTCATGGATGTACATGAATGACAGAAAACGTGACCTACTATGACAAACACGTATCATCACGGAAGTGTATTTTTTGTAGTGTCCCGTCGTGATGATACGTCCAAAACGTATCTATAATTTATGCTTGCTCCATGCCACTTTTGGGTGATATTGCTATGATATTCATACACTTCCATACACTTTTGATCATATTTGGACTAACTTACTAATCCAGTGCACCCCAGTGCCAGTTTCTGTTTTCGGCTGTTTTTGTATTTCAGGTTTTCACGTTTCAAGAACTGCCCAGGAAAATCCAGAAAAATTATATAAAAAATCAGCATTCCGGAAACAACACTGCGTCTGAAGGGCAGCCTGGGGGGGCCACCAGGGCTCCAGGCGCCCTGGCGGCGCCCCCCCCCCCCCCCTGGGCCGCGCCGGGGAGGCGTCTGGGCCCCCCGAAGCTCCCCCGATGCCCTACTTTGGCATATATTTAAAGGACCCTCCGAAACCCTCAGAACAGGAACTCTTTTCGCGATCCCATCTCTGTTCCGCCGCCGCCGCCGCTTCCAAGATCGGGAGCACCAGGAGAACTCTTCCCGGCACCCTGCCGGAGGGGAGGATCACCACCGGGAGCTTCTCCACCACCATGGACGCCTCCCGGATGACTCGTGAGTAGTCTCCCTTGGACCATGAGTCCATGACCAGTAGCTATGTGATGTTCTCCTCCCGTTCTTGTGCTTCACTAATTAGTCCTCGTGAGCTGCCCTACATGATCGAGGCACCTATCTATGTTGAGTTTGCTGGGATCTGATGGATTATGAGATTATGTTCAGATTGATCTTGAGTAATATATTTGATCTACCTCTTTTATATTTTTGTTCATAAGTAAATCTTGCATGTTCTCCGTTGTTATTTATTGCTTTGGCCAAGTAGTAGGTAGTGACTCCAAGAGGGAACGTTATGCTTGATTGTGGGTTCATGCCCCTCGATGACTAGCTTGAGTGACAGAAACATGAGTCTAGGGGATGTGCTGTTGCCACAAGGGGGAAAACAACGATGCTTGTGCCCGCGGGTGCAAGGATTGTTTACTTTACGCAAAGTTCTTTTAATGCAGTTGTCTGTTGCATTGAGTTTACACTATGGGTGGGACTCGCAACTTAATACCAGCGAGATGTTCTGGATAGATATCTCAAGGTGGATGATTAGTAGTAGATATTGATGGATTTCGGCAATGAAAAAAATAGCACGCTACAGAAAATAGCGCGGCCCCTGAAAATATGCTATTAGCGTGCTATAGCGCGCTATAACGTGCTATTAGCGAGACATTGTACACAAGTTAATTTAGCGTGGCAATTCTCTATACGCTATAGCGTGCTATTAACGGCGCTATAGCGCGCTATTTTTTTCAGTGGATTTCGGTCTACTTACTTTGGCGTACCGCCCATGCTTTGAACCTCAACCTTTCTTGCAATGTAGTCAGCATTGGTTTGCGTTCGTGGTCCTATCAATTGCCCAGCTGTAATTTGTTACCTCACATAGATGTTTTATCGTCTTTTGGGAGAGAGACATCACTAGTGAACATCATGAGACTCCGGTCCATATTACCATCATTGATCACATCCGCTATTTACTTTCCTTTATTATTTACTATTGCAAAACACTATCTATCACTACTATCATTACTTTTAATCCTTTGTGAACTACAAGGCCGGAGGGATTGACAACCTCTCTGTACTCGTTGGGAGCAAAGTTATTTGTATCTGTGTGCAGGTCCACGTTGATTGCTACTAATCTGGCGCCGTAGCAATTGACACCTACTTGTTGAACCTAGGAGTCTCTGGGGATTCGATCCTTGGCATCTTTGCTAAGGGAAAACACTTCTACTTACCGCATCTTACACCTTCCACTTGGGGTAACCAACGAGGGGTTCGAGGCCCATCAAGGAGTATTTTCTGGCGCCGTTGCCGGGGACTCCACTCTTCAGGATAGGGGAGTTGCATGCTATCTTTTACCTTTGCTTTTTAGTCTTGTTAGTTTACATTTCATTTTTGCTTTAGTTCCTTTTATCGAAAATCAAAAAAATAGTTATCTTGTTCTTTAGTTGTCATTATGTCGGGTCCTTTTGTCTTTGACGAGGCAGAAGTTCTCACCTTTAAGCAAAGAGGTGGGGAAAGTTTGAAAGATGCTTGGTATAGAATTAATGATTCACAAAAAAGAGCCACCAAGAAGCAACCTACTACTATCTTACTTAGAAATTTTTATGTTGGAATTACTTCTTGGAATAGGTTCATTCTAGATACTGCTATCAATGGGAATTTCCTGGAGGCCCCAGTTTGGGAGTCTCTTAGTATTATTGAAAATCTTGTTGGGAGTCCCCCTGTTGTTAGCATTCAAGAGGACATCACCCTAGCTCACATTATGAAAAAACTTGAAAGGATAGAGCTAGAGATGCCAAGCATTAATAAGATGAATGAGTTGGATCGTAAGATCCAAGGGAATTTGAATAGACTTGATAGCTCCATGCATAAAGTTTTCAAAAATTTGGAGACCGTCAAATTCCATGACTTGGACTCTTTTAGGGTAGATAAGATTGAGGAAATATTTCATACTCTAGGAACTACTTTCTCCTCGATCAAAAGCAAAAAGGTAGAAACTCCGGCAAAGCGGGAGCCTAATTTCATTCACATTCCAAAGGCTCCCATTTCTAAAAGTAATCCATCTATTGCCAAAGGGGTTGAAACTGTAAAGACTTTGGAAGAAACACCTTTATGTGATGAATTTATAAATGGATCTTCCCTTGACTTTTATCCTTTTGGCCTTCTACCTAGAAGTATCTCTATGAGGCCTTTGTTTGAGAGTCCTCTTAAGACTAGTTGTATTATTGAAGAGCTTTTTGATGATCTTGATGATGGTTCAATTGATACAACTTGATCTATGCATTATGCCTAGCTTAAAGGCATAAAAGAAAGCACTTTTGGGAGGCAGCCCACATGAATAATTTTTTTGCTTTTGTTGTGTCTTGATGTTGTTTACTGCTGTAGCATCATCATTGTATCTTTGCTTTTCATATTTGTGCCAAGTATAGCCTCTGATTGCTAGAAAGTTCAAAAGTTGTGAGGTGCTGTCCAGGAAACAGATTCTGTCCTTGGATAGAAAAATTAGTATAAAATCACCAGATCATCTTTTTGGTCTGAATTTTTTCGACAGCGTTCCCTATATAATTGTCTTTCGTGCGTCTGTTCTGAGTTTTTTTATTTGAGTTGCAGAAGTATCCCGAACAGATCAATTACTGCCTTCTGTTCTGTTTTTCACAGATTCTGTCCTGTTTTGCCTTTCACTCACTTTGCAAATCAAGAGCTTGCTTTTTCTTTGCAAAAACCTTTTGTCAATCTTGAGAAAAAGTAGAACTTCAAGAATATCCTTATTTCCAGCCAGGTATAATTATTTTATTAAGGGTACTAACCTCGCTAATCAGATTATGATGAGTTATGTATGAAGGGAGTTTTCAAGTGTGCGAGGGAAGATGATAAAAAAATTCAGGAGTGTCAAGCGCTCAAGCTTGGGGATGCCCCCGTGCACCCCCAAGAAATATTCAAGGAGACTCAAGAGTCTAAGCTTGGGGATGCCCCCGTGCATCCCCTTCTCCATCAACATTATCAGTTCGTCTTTCGTTTCGCTATATTTTTATCACTTCATGTGTTATGTGCTATGCTTGGAGCGTCTTGCTTTTAGTTTTCTTTTTAGTTTTTCATAACGAGTCGGAACTCAGCATTCCTTTATGTGGGAGAGAAACACGCTCCACTTCTACCTAGAACATAACATAGAATTTTCATGTCTATCTATGTTGTGTATGTTCTTTGTCTTTTAATAGCTACTATCATACTCTGCTCTTAGTATTCATGCTTATCTTTTCAAAGAGCTTTTGTTTAGTTGGTTGCTTGAACTCTCTTTAATTACCATGCTCACCTTATTAAGAGAGTTTTCTTCCGTTGCATTGGTTAATGTGTCTATGATAAAGATGCTACTTGCATGATGGTGCTTAGTAGTTCAGGTTTTCTTATGGTTAATCTCAAATAGCTGGGGGGTTCCCAATGTGTTATTGGAGTACCAACTTGATTTGTCTGCCTATGATGTGATATGGTTTAGTAATATCTTCCTTCGAGAATTTATTTTGATTGACTTGGCGTATGCTCACGCATATTTAAGACTGTAAAGAAAGTCTGTTAAGCCTTGATGATCTTTTATTTTTGAGTAGCGATATAACTTCCATGCCCGATTCAATATTGCTTTGTCGCTCTGCATGATTATGACCGTCATTGCTCTCTTAGTTGGTCGCTCCCAGTCTTTTGCTAACCTCCACCTGTACTAAGCAAACTAACCATGCAATACATAGCTCATGGGAAAGTAGCCTAAAAACTATTGTGGTAAAGAATATGTTGCTTATGTATCTTATTTCTTATAAGTTGCTTGCTGAGCGGTAACCATGTTTCTGGGGACGCCATCAACTGTCACACTTTTGTTGAATATCATGTGAGTTACTATGCATGTTCGTCTTGTCTGAAGTAAGGGCGATTTACCGTGGGTTGTACGAATATGCATATTGTTAGAGAAGAACATTGGGCCGCCAACCAAAGCCATGCATCATGGTGGAAGTTTTAGCTTGGACCTTAATCCTCAATCTCTTATGAGAATATGCTTATGCATTGAAGAGGAGTCCATCATCTATTTTCTATGTTGTCTCGGTATGGATGTCGTCAAGTTGAAATCTATCAAAAACGAGAAATCAAATGTGATTTATCTCCTTGGACCTTTGTACAGGTGGCATAGAGGTACCCCTTTGTGACACTTGGTTGAAACATATGTAATACAATGATAACCCATGGAGATCCGAGCTAATTAGGACAAGGAGCGAGCACTATTGGTATACGATGCATGAGGCTTGCAACTTATAGGATGTCTTATGCATGACACATATGAAGTACTACTACCATTGACCCAATTGCTTCCATGTTTTCAAAATAAAAAGCTCTAGCACTTAACTTTTCTTTTACTTTTATGTTGAAGCACCAACTACTGAGAGCATGATTGTCATTCTGAGTGTAATGTGCATTGTCCCAAAGTAGCATTGTCTTTTGCATGATTGTGATATCGTTCATTCTGAAATGATTGTATCTAGTCATCACTTAAACCTTGAAGGTGCCCCTGCATTTATGTTTTGCATCACTAAAGGGGGCAAGCTAGATATCACTTTATCATATTTGCACATCATGTTCATTGCAAATCTTTTTGATGTTTCAGTTCCATATTGTAAAACTTTCAGTCATTTGTGATTTTCTCATGAGGCAACTTAATTACTTTAGAATCATTGTCTCAGTAAGCTTTTGTCATATGACTTTGAAAAAGTCCTATATGGTTAATAGCATGTCACCACAGAAATTATTCTTGTTATCATTTACCTACTCGAGGACGAGCAGGAATTAAGCTTGGGGATGTTGATACGTCCAAAACGTATCTATAATTTCTGCTTGCTCCATGCCACTTTTGGGTGATATTGCTATGATATTCATACACTTCCATACACTTTTGATCATATTTGGACTAACTTACTAATCCAGTGCACCCCAGTGCCAGTTTCTGTTTTCGGCTGTTTTTGTATTTCAGGTTTTCACGTTTCAAGAACTGCCCAGAAAAATCCAGAAAAATTATATAAAAAATCAGTGTTCCGGAAACAACACTGCTTCCGAAGAGCAGCCTGGGGGGGCGACCAGGGCTCCAGGCGCCCTGGCGGTGCGCGCCCCCCCTGGGCCGCGCCGGGGAGGCGCCTGGGCACCCCGAAGCTCCCCCGATGCCCTACTTTGGCATATATTTAAAGGACCCTCCAAAACCCTCAGAACAGGAACTCTTTTCGCGATCCCATCTCTGTTCCGCCGCCGCCGCCGCTTCCAAGATCGGGAGCACCAGGAGAACTCTTCCCGGCACCCTGCCGGAGGGGAGGATCACCACCGGGAACTTCTCCACCACCATGGACGCCTCCCGGATGACTCGTGAGTAGTCTCCCTTGGACCATGAGTCCATGACCAGTAGCTATGTGATGTTCTCCTCCCGTTCTTGTGCATCACTAATTAGTCCTCGTGAGCTGCCCTACATGATCGAGGCACCTATGTAATCCTTATGTTGTTGCTAGGTTGAGTTTGCTGGGATCCGATGGATTATGAGATTATGTTCAGATTGATCTTGAGTAATATATTTTATCTACCTCTTTTATATTTTTGTTCATAAGTAATTCTTGCATGTTCTCCGTTGTTATTTATTGCTTTGGCCAAGTAGTAGGTAGTGACTCCAAGAGGGAACGTTATGCTTGATTGTGGGTTCATGCCCCTCGATGACTAGCTTGAGTGACAGAAACATGAGTCTAGGGGATGTGTTGTTGCCACAAGGGGGAAAACAACGGTGCTTATGCCCGCGGGTGCAAGGATTGTTTACTTTATGCAAAGTTCTTTTAATGCAGTTGTCTGTTGCATTGAGTTTACACTATGGGTGGGACTCGCAACTTAATACCAGCGAGATGTTCTGGATAGATATCTCAAGGTGGATGATTAGTAGTAGATATTGATGGATTTCGGTCTACTTACTTTGGCGTACCGCCCATGCTTTGAACCTCAACCTTTCTTGCAATGTAGTCAGCATTGGTTTGCGTTCGTGGTCCTGTCAATTGCCCAGCTGTAATTTGTTACCTCACATAGCTGTTTTATTGTCTTTTGGGGGAGAGACATCACTAGTGAACATCATGAGACTCCGGTCCATATTACCATCATTGATCACATCCGCTATTTACTTTCCGTTATTATTTACTATTGCAAAACACTATCTATCACTACTATCATTACTTTTAATCCTTTGTGAACTACAAGGCCGGAGGGATTGACAACCTCTCTGTACTCGTTGGGAGCAAAGTTATTTGTATCTGTGTGCAGGTCCACGTTGATTGCTACTAATCTGGCGCCGTAGCAATTGACACCTACTTGATGAACATAGGAGTCTCTGGGGATTCGATCCTTGGCATCTTTGCTAAGGGAAAACACTTCTACTTACTGCATCTTCCACCTTCCACTCGGGGTAACCAACGAGGGGTTCGAGGCCCATCACGTGCCGACATGAGGGAGGAGGGGAGCTGCTAGCTACTTCGTACTTTGCTAGGTGAACCTCGGTTGGGGGGGAGGGCATGCATTCATAGCTTAGGATTCCCTTCATGCCGACACAAGGGAGGAGGGGGCTACTAGCTATTTCGCACTTTGCTAGGTGAACCTCAGTTGGGGGTGGAGGGGGCCTGCATTCATAGCTTTGGATTCCCTTCGTGCTGACACGAGGGGGGTGGGGGCAAGCAATACCGTGCGCTTTGCGAGATAGGTGTGCCACATCAAAGTTGCATTTGGTATTTGAAAATCAAACCACCCTTTTCGTACATAAATTGGGTCCACATGCAATTGTGTTTGTGTTCTGACCCACTCCCACATCATTTTTCGCCAAATTTATGAACATTTTAGACAAGTCGGATGACGCAACAGACACGGTTCACTCAAACTAACCATGTGCCACGCCGATGCCCCTGTCACGCACACATCCGCATAGTACGTTGGGCTCCACGAGGCTCCCCTCTCAAAAATATCAGCCCGCCTCGAGGGTTTTTCTGTTTCATAACACACGATTGTTATCTCTGGACCGTGTGCGATGTTTCTGAAGGAAATATGCCCTAGAGGCAATAATAAAGTTGTTATTTATATTTCCTTATATCATGATAAATGTCTTTTATTCATGCTAGAACTGTATTAACCGGAAACTTAGTACATGTGTGGATACATAGACAAAACAGTATGTCCCTAGTATGCCTCTACTAGACTAGCTCATTGATCAAAGATGGTTATGTTTCCTAACCATAGACATGAGTTGTCATTTGATCAATGGGATCACATCATTAGGAGAATGATGTGATGGACTAGACCCATCCGTTAGCATAGCACTATGATCGTTTAGTTTTACTGCTATTGCTTTCTTCATGACTTATACATGTTCCTATGACTATGAGATTATGCAACTCCCGAATACCGTAGGAACACCTTGTGTGCTATCAAACGTCACAACGTAACTGGGTGATCATAAAGATGCTCTACAGGTGTCTCCGAAAGTATTCGTGGTGTTGGCATAGATCAAGATTAGGATTTGTCACTCCGAGTGTCGGAGAGGTATCTCTGGGACCTCTCGGTAACACACATCATAATAAGCCTTGCAAGCAAAAGACTAATGAGTTAGTCACGAGATGATGTGTTACGGAACGAGTAAAGAGACTTGTCGGTAACGAGATTGAACTAGGTATGGAGATACCGACGATCGAATCTCGGGCAAGTAACATACCGATGACAAAAGGAACAACGTATGTTGTTATGCGGTTTGACCGATAAAGATCTTCATAGAATATGTAGGAGCCAATATGAACATCCAGGTTCCGCTATTGGTTATTGACCGGAGATGAGTCTCGGTCATGTCTACATAGTTCTCGAACCCGTAGGGTCCGCACGCTTAACGTTTGATGACGATCGGTATTATGAGTTTATGAGTTTTGATGTACCGAAGGTAGTTCGGAGTCCCGGATGAGATCACGGACATGACGAGGAGTCTCGGAATGTCCGAGACATAAAGATTGATATATTGGACGACTATATTCGGACACCGGAAGTGTTCCGGAAAAGTTTCGGATTTAACTGGATTGCCGGAGGGGGTTACCGGAACTCCCTACGAGGGGGGATGGTCCATAGTGGGCCTTGAGGAAAGGAGAGAGGCAGCCCATAGAGGCTGGCCGGCGCCCCACCTAGGGATCCTAGTTGGACTAGGATTGGGGGGGCGCCACCTCTCCCTCTTTTCCTTTCCCTCTCTTCCTTCTTGGTGGACTCCTACTAGGAATAGGATTGCAATCCTATTCCTAGTAGGATTACCCAAGCCGCACCATAGGAGGCCGGCCGGCCCTCCCCTCTTGCTCCTTTATATACGGGGGCAGGGGGGCACCCAAAGACACACAAGTTGAATTGTTCCAGCCGTGTGCGGTGCCCCCCTCCACAGAAACACACCTCGGTCATACCGTTGCAGTGCTTAGGCGAAGCCCTGCACCGGTAAATACATCATATCCGTCACCACGCCGTCGTGCTGACGAAACTCTCCCGTGAAGCTCAACTAGATCAAGAGCTCGTGGGACGTCATCAAGCTGAACGTGTGCTGAACGCGGAGGTGCCGTACGTTCGGTGTTTGATCGGTTGAATCGCGAAGAAAGTTCGACTACATCAACCGCGTCACTTGACGCTTCCGCTTCCAGTCTACAAGGGTACGTAGACACACTCTTCTCTCTCGTTGCTATGCATCTGGTAGATAGATCTTGCGTGATCGTAGGAAAATTTTAAAATACTACGTTCCCCAACAGTGGCATCAGAGCCAGGTATATGCGTAGATGATATGCACGAGTAGAACACAATGAGTTGTGGGCGATACTAGTCATACTGCTTACCAGCATGTCATACTTTGCTTCGGCGGTATTGTGAGATGAAGCGGCCCGGACCGACATTACGCGTACGCTTACGCGAGACTGGTTTCACCGTTACGAGCACTCGATGCTTAAAGGTGACTGGCGGGTGTCTGTCTCTCTCACTTTAGCTGAATCAAGTGTGGCTACGCCCGGTCCTTGTGAAGGTTAAGACAGCACATACTTGACGAAACATCGTTGTGGTTTTGTATGCGTAGGTAAGAACGGTTCTTGCTAAGCCCGTAGCAGCCACGTAAAAACTTGCAACAACAAAGTAGAGGACGTCTAACTTGTTTTTGCAGGGCATGTTGTGATGTGATATGGTCAAGACATGATGAGTTATACGGTTTTGTATGAGATGATCATGTTTTGTAATGTTATCGACAACTGGCAGGAGCCATATGGTTGTCGCTTTATTGTATGAAATGAAATCGCCATGTAATTGCTTTACTTTATCACTAAGCGGTAGCGATAGTCGTAGAAGCAATAGTTGGCGAGACGACAACGATGCTGCGATGGAGATCAAGGTGTCGCGCCGGTGACGAAGGTGATCATGACGGTGCTTTGGAGATGGAGATCAAAAGCACAAGATGATGATGGCCATATCATGTCACATATTTTTGATTGCATGTGATGTTTATCTTATTATGCTTCTTATTTTGCTTAGAACGACGGTAGCATTATAAGATGATCCCTTACTAAAGTTCAAGGTATAAGTGTTCTCCCTGAGTATGCACCGTTGCGAAAGTCCGTCGTGCCGAGACACCACGTGATGATCGGGTGTGATAAGCTCTACGTTCAAATACAACGGGTGTAAGCCAGTTTTGCACACGCAGAATACTCGGGTTAAACTTGACGAGCCTAGCATATGCAGATAAGGCCTCGGAACACTGGAGACCGAAAGGTCGAGCGTGAATCATATAGTAGATATGATCAACATAAGATGTTCACCATTGAAACTACTCCATCTCACGTGATGATCGGACATGGTTTAGTTGATTTGGATCACGTGATCATTTAGATGACCGGAGGGATGTCTATCTAAGTGGGAGTTCTTTAATTAATATGATTAATTGAACTTTAATTTATCATGAACTTAGTCCTGGTAGTATTAGCATATCTATGTTGTAGATCAATAGCTCGCGATGTTGCTCCACGTTTATTTTTTATATGTTCCTAGAGAAAACCAACTTGAAAGATGTTAGTAGCAATGATGCGGAATTGTTCCGTGATTTGAGGATTATCCTCATTGCTGCACAGAAGAATTATGTCCTTGATGCACCGCTAGGTGACAGACCTATTGCAGGAGCAGATGTAGACGTTATGAACGTTTTGACAAAAGCTCGGTATGATGACTACTTGATAGTTTAAGTGCACCATGCTTTACGGCTTAGAACCGGGACTTCAAAAATGTTTTGAACACCACAGAGCATATAAGATGTTCCAAGAGTTGAAATTAGTATTTCATACTCATGCCCGTGTCGCGAGGTATAAGACCTCTGACAGTACTTTGCCTACAAGATGGAGGAGAATAGCTCAACTAGTGAGCATGTGCTCAGATTGTCTGGGTACTACAATTACTTGAATCAAGTGGGAGTTATTCTTCCAGATAAGATAGTAATTGACAAAGTTCTCTAGTCACTATCACCAAGTTAGTAGAACTTCGTGATGAACTATAATATGCAAGGGATGACGAAGGTAATTCCCGAGCTCTTCGCGATCCTGAAATCGGCGAAGGTAGAAATCAAAATGGAGCATCAAGTGTTGATGGTTAATAAGTCCACTTGTTTCAAGTAAAGGGCAAAGGGATAGAAGGGGAACTTCAAAAGGAATGACAAGCAAGTTGTCACACCCGTGAAGAAAACCAAAGCTAAACTCAAGCCTGAAACTAAGTGCTTCTACTGCAAAGGAAAAGGTCACTGGAAGTGGAACTGCCCTAGATATTTGGCGGATAAGAAGGATGGCAAAGTGAACAAAGGTATATTTGATATACAGATTATTGATGTGTATTCTACTAGTGTTCATAGCAACCCCTCGGTATTTGATACTAGTTCTGTTGCTAAAGAGTAGTAACTCGAAATGGGAGTTGCATAATGAACAGAAACTAGTTAAAGGTGAAGTGAGTGGTTCCAAGATTGATATGATCTTCATCACACACTCTCTATACTTTCGAGATTAGTGTTGAACCTAAATAAGTGTTATTTGGTGTTTGTGTTGAGCATCAATATGATTTGATCATGTTTATTGCAATACGGTTATTCATGTAAGTTAGAGAATAATTGTTGTTCTGTTTACATGAATAAAACCTTCTATGGTCATACACCCAATGAAAATGGTTTGTTGGATCTCGATCGTGTGATACACATATTCATAATATTAAAGCCAAAAGATGCAAGGTTAATAATGATAGTGCAACTTACTTGTGGCACTGCCGTTTAGGTCATATTGGTGTAAAACGCATGAAGAAACTCCATAGTGATGGACTTTTGGAATCACTTGATTATGAATCACTTGGTGCTTGCGAACCATGCCTCATGGGCAAGATGACTAAAACTCCGTTCTCTGGAACTGTGGAGCGAGCAACAGATTTGTTGGAAATCATACATGCTGATGTATGCAGACCAATGAGTGTTGAAGCTCGCGGCGGGTATCATTATTTTCTGACCTTCACTGATGATTTGAGCAGATATGGATATATCTACTTAATGAAGCACAAGTCTGAAACATTTGAAAAGTTCAAAGAATTTTAGAGTGAAGTGGAGAATCATCGTAACAAGAAAATAAGAGTTTCTACGATATGATCGTAGAGGTAAAATATTTGAGTTAGCGAGTTTGGCCTTCAGTAAAAACAATGTGAAATAGTTTCACTACTCACGCCACCTGGAACACCACAGTGTAATGGTGTGTCCGAACATCATAACCGTACTTTATTAGATATGGTGCGATCAATGATGTCTCTTACCGATCTACCACTATCGCTTTTGGGGTTATGCATTAGAGACAGCTACATTCACGTTAAATAGGGCACCATCTAAATCCGTGGAGATGACACCGTATGAACTGTGGTTTGACGAGAAACCTAAGCTGTCATTTCTTTAAGTTTGGGACTGCGATGCTTATGTGAAAAAGTTTCAACATGATAAGCTCAAACCCAAATCGGAGAAGTAAATCTTCATAGGATACCCAAAAGAAACTGTTGGGTACACCTTCTATCACAGATCCGAAGGCAAGATATTCGTTGCTAAGAATGGATCCTTTCTAGAGAAGGAGTTTCTCTCGAAAGAAGTGAGTGGGAGGAAAGTAGAACTTGATGAGGTAATTGTACCTTCTCCCGAATTGGAAAGTAGTGCATCACAGAAAATTGTTCCAGTGATTCCTACACCAATCAGTGAGGAAGTTAATGATGATGATCATGAAACTTCAGATCAAGTTTCTGCTGAACGTCGTAGATCAACCAGAGTACGTTCTGCACCAGAGTGGTACGGTAACCCAGTTTTGGAAATCATGTTACTAGACCATGATGAACCTACGAACTATGAGGAAGCGATGATGAGCCCAGATTCCGCAAAATGGCTTGAGGCCATGAAATCTGAGATGGGATCCATGTATGAGAACAAAGTATGGACTTTGGTTGACTTGCCCGATGATCGGCAGGCCATCGAAAATAAATGGATCTTCAAGAGGAAGACCGACGCAGACGGTAATGTTACTGTTTACAAAGCTCGACTTGATGCGAAAGGTTTTCGACAAGTTCAAGGTGTTGACTACGATGAGATTTTCTCACCCGTAGCGATGCTTAAGTCTGTTCAAATCATGTTAGCAATTGCCACATTTTATGAAATCTGGGAAATGGATAACAAAACTGCGTTCTTTAATGGATTTATTAAAGAAGAGTTGTATATGATGCAACCAGAAGGTTTTGTCAATCTTAAATGTGCTAGCAAATTGTGCAAGCTCCAGCGATCCATCTATGGACTGGTGCAAGCATCTCGGAGTTGGAATATACGCTTTGATAAGTTGATCAAAGCATATAGATTTATACAGACTTGCGGTGAAGCCTGTATTTACAAGAAAGTGAGTGGGAGCACTACAACCTTTCTGATAAGTATGTGTGAATGACATATTGTCGATCGGAAATGATGTAGAACTTTCTGGAAAGCGTAAAGGAGTGTTTGAAAGGAGTTTTTCAAAGAAAGACATTGGTGAAGCTGCTTACATATTGGGCATCAAGATCTATAGAGATAGATCAAGGCGCTTGATAAGACTTTTGATAAGTACATACCTTGATAAGATTTTGAAGTAGTTCAAAATGGATCAGTCAAAGAAGGAGTTCTTACCTGACTTGAAAGGTGTGAAATTGAGTAAGACTCAAAGCCAGACCACGGCAGAAAAATATAGAGAGAATGAAAGTCATTTCCTATGCCTCAGCCATAGGTTCTATAAAATATGCCATGCTGTGTACCAAACATGTTGTGTACCTTGCCATGAGTTTGTCAAGGGGGTACAATAGTGATCCAGGAGTAGATCACTGTACAGCGGTCAAAATTATCCTTAGTAAACTGGATGACTAAGGAAATGTTTCTCGATTATGGAGGTGATAAAGAGTTCGTCGTAAAGGGTTACGCCGATGCAAGCTTTGACACTAAATCCAGATGACTCTAAGTATCAATCTGGATGCGTATTGAAAGTGGGAGCAATTAGCTAGAGTAGCTCTATGCAGAGCATTGTAGACATAGAAAATTGCGAAATACATACGAATCTGAATGTGACAGACCCGTTGACTAAACTTCTCTCACAAGCAAACCATGATCACACCTTATTACTCTTGGGTATTAATCACATAGCAATGTGAACTAGATTATTCACTCTAGTAAACCCTTTGGGTGTTGGTCACATGGCGATGTGAACTATGGGTGTTATTCACATAACGATGTGAACTATCGGTATTAAATCACATGGCGATGTGAGCTAGATTATTGACTCTAGTGCAAGTGGGAGACTGAAGGAAATATGCCCTAGAGGCAATAATAAAGTTGTTATTTATATTTCCTTATATCATGATAAATGTCTTTTATTCATGCTAGAATTGTATTAACCGGAAACTTAGTACATGTGTGGATACATAGACAAAACAGTATGTCCCTAGTATGCCTCTACTAGACTAGCTCATTGATCAAAGATGGTTATGTTTCCTAACCATAGACATGAGTTGTCATTTGATCAATGGGATCACATAATTAGGAGAATGATGTGATGGACTAGACCCATCCGTTAGCATAGCACTATGATCGTTTAGTTTTACTGCTATTGCTTTCTTCATGACTTATACATGTTCCTATGACTATGAGATTATGCAACTCCCGAATACCGTAGGAACACCTTGTGTGCTATCAAACGTCACAACGTAACTGGGTGATCATAAAGATGCTCTACAGGTGTCTCTGAAAGTATTCGTGGTGTTGGCATAGATCAAGATTAGGATTTGTCACTCCGAGTGTCGGAGAGGTATCTCTGGGCCCTCTCGGTAACACACATCATAATAAGCCTTGCAAGCAAAAGACTAATGAGTTAGTCACGAGATGATGTGTTACGGAACGAGTAAAGAGACTTGCCGGTAACGAGATTGAACTAGGTATGGAGATACCGACGATCGAATCTCGGGCAAGTAACATACTGATGACAAAAGGAACAACGTATGTTGTTATGCGGTTTGACCGATAAAGATCTTCGTAGAATATGTAGGAGCCAATATGAACATCCAGGTTCCGCTATTGGTTATTGACCGGAGATGAGTCTCGGTCATGTCTACATAGTTCTCGAAACCGTAGGGTCCGCACGCTTAACGTTTGATGACGATCGGTATTATGAGTTTATGAGTTTTGATGTACCGAAGGTAGTTCGGAGTCCCGGATGAGATCACGGACATGACGAGGAGTCTCGGAATGTCCGAGACATAAGGATTGATATATTGGACGACTATATTCGGACACCAGAAGTGTTCCGGAAAAGTTTCGGATTTAACTGTATTGCCGGAGGGGGTTACCGGAACCCCCTACGAGGGGGGATGGTCCATAGTGGGCCTTGAGGAAAGGAGAGAGGCAGCCCATAGAGGCTGGCCGGCGCCCCACCTAGGGATCCTAGTTGGACTAGGATTGGGGGGGGCGCCACCTCTCCCTCTTTTCCTTTCCCTCTCTTCCTTCTTGGTGGACTCCTACTAGGAATAGGATTGCAATCCTATTCCTAGTAGGATTGCCCTAGCCGCACCATAGGAGGCCGTCCGGCCCTCCCCTCTTGCTCCTTTATATACGGGGGAAGGGGGGCACCCAAAGACACACAAGTTGAATTGTTCCAGCCGTATGCGGTGCCCCCCTCCAAAGAAACACACCTCGGTCATACCGTTGCAGTGCTTAGGCGAAGCCCTGCGCCGGTAAATACATCATATCCGTCACCACGCCGTCGTGCTGACGAAACTCTCCCGTGAAGCTCAACTAGATCAAGAGCTCGTGGGACGTCATCAAGCTGAACGTGTGCTGAACGCGGAGGTGCCGTATGTTCGGTGTTTGATCGGTTGAATCGCGAAGAAAGTTCGACTACATCAACCGCGTCACTTGACGCTTCCGCTTCCGGTCTACAAGGGTACGTTGACACACTCTTCTCTCTCGTTGCTATGCATCTGGTAGATAGATCTTGCGTGATCGGAGGAAAATTTTAAAATACTACGTTCCCCAACAGTTTCTTGTTCTCAATCCCGTATGTATCCCTAGAAAATATCTACCCGCCTCGAGGGTTTTTCTGTTTCATAACACATGGTTGCCATCTCCGGACCGTGTGTGATGTTTCTTGTTCCCAATCCCGCCTGCATCCCTAGAAATTATCTGCACGCCTCGAGGGTTTTTTCTATTTCGTAACACACGGTTGTTATCTCCGGACCGTGTGCGATATACTATCACCAAATATTTCAATAGCCCCGGCATTTCACTCCTGCGTTTGACTCCCGCGTAGAAAAATTTCAGTACCCACGTCATTTCCTCAAACACCCCCCGCCCCCCTCCACACACACACACACACACACACACACACACACACCAAAACCTCCTCG
>LR738710.1:68099454-68111234 GCA_902687465.1 Secale cereale
CCCCCCCCGCCTCTACCGCCGCAAGGCCTCAATTGTCAGCATATGTCGGTTTGCCCGTGCAGCTTACCCACCGATCTCCATACCCATGCCGCCTTGAGTTTATTAGATGACGCCTGCCAAACACCCCCTTGCCCACATATCCCCATCCCCATCCCCATCCCCCACTCCAGAGTGTCGCGGCCTAAGCCCGGCTACGCTTCCCGTGGAGGTCGAGGAATGACTGGCCCAAAAGAGGTGTATCGTGGTCTCTTCGCCCGACGTCGCCGAGGAAGCTGACGACCATTACTGGTGGCAAACACTCAAGCAATGAGCTAGAGTATGCGGGCATGTCTCGGCCGCCGGCTACGACATCGAGCTCATCGACAGCGACGGCCTGAGGCGGGCTATGTCATAGGTTAAGTGGCCTCAATCGCCGTCGATCTTATCCATGGCCCCGCCGCTAATCTCCTCTGGCTCGCTGTCAACAATTTGCCATCCTACATCGCCATCGAACCCCTTTTGTCATTTGTAAAGGACACGTTCTGCGACGCTGGCTTGGGATACACAGCTTCCAAGTCAGACCTCATCGACGGCGACCACGAGGAGGGCACCCTCTCCTGCTCGTCCAACTGGAAAGAGCTCATCTGCTCTTACAAGGGGAAAGCGCCCGTCTGCGACATCAGGGAGGGCACCCTATAGCCGTGCTCTTCCAAGGGGAAGGAGCCCTTCTGCGACAACATGGAGCGCATCCAGGGTACATGCTCTTCTCACGGGAACGATCCCATCTGTGACAAATGAGGAAATCCATGATTTGTTTTGCCATGCCTCTTCGCAGGGGGAAACTCATGATTTGTTTTGTCGAGTCCCTTTTGTAGTGTAGTGAGAATATGTCCAATTTTAATTGCTATATCTGGTTGTTTGCAGTTGCCTTGTTTATTTCAGTAGTTCACAATGTGATGCTCTATATGTGCAATTATTTACCATGTAGTACATTTCATCAATCCAATTTTAGACATACCGATAGGAATGCATATATTTGCTTGCCGTTAAGCCTATTATAGCTACCATATTCCTCTTTTAAAGTTTTTTGATTGTTCGGTTGTTTGTAGTTAGCATACGTCCAGTTTCAAATGCTATCTTTGGTTGTTCATAGTATGCCTTGTTTATTCCAGTTATTCACAACGTGATGTTCTATATGTGCAAGTATGAACTGTGTAGTTCAATTTCATCAGTACCAGTTTCAACAATACCACTATGAATGACTACATTTGGTTGTTGCATCTTGTAGTTAACACGCCTTTCCATTTTTATTTACCAATAACCAGTGTACTTAGACCGGCACAATACCAGTTCGAATGACTATGTTTGCTTGTTGTTTAATGTTAGACCTGTTGCAGTTCACACACCTTTCCACTTGTTTTGCTTTGCTAGCGTGCTTAAACCTGCACACTGAAGCTATCTTTTGGAGATTATTTTGTCTGTCATGGATAATTTTGGTTGATGTTTAGCCTATTGCGCTAAACATGCTTTTCGATGTACCTACACAGGACAATTTTGGGAACGACTGATGTTTTCCATTGAGGTTAGTTTTATCCCATGGCTTATATCTACTCACTGTTCAGGTTATCGGTAGCTGGTACCATATAGGTTGGGGGATGATAAGGGACTAATCGGTGAATCGGACTTTTAACTGAATATATCTGCAACCCATTTATCGTTAGGTTAACTAGGGTCATATGTAATATATCTGAGGCTACATTTCAACATGCGATGTACTTAATGTCTAAATATGCAATCCTAGGCTACATAGCAACAAGGAAGAGTGTTACCTTAATGTTCTAATGATGTCTAGATATACGTATAAGAGCGGCAGCAGGAACAACAACAACAACAACACAACCCTGTTTGGATACTCAAGTTAGCTAGAGGTTAGAGTTAGTTTCTAGCTCATGACTAACCCTGAACTAACTCCATCCAAAGAGTTGTTTGGATGGCAGGGTTAGATTGACAATACATGCACTAGGAAACTAGCTCCAATCAGCACCTCTTGGGTTGATAGTTTTTTTGGGTGGGTTATAGATGCAACTAGCTCAAACTAGCCCTCATGTTTAGATATACTTTAGGGCTATTTGAGCCCGAACTAGCTCAAACTAATTGTAACCATGGATACAGCAACAGTTAATCAGCCGATAATTTGTAAGAATGCACTAAACTCCTTCCGGCCCATAATATAAGATGTTAATTCATCTAATATGTGAGTATATTGGATGTTATAAGATACTCCCTCCGTTCCTAAATATTTTTCTTTTTAGAGATTTCAAATGGACTACCACATACTGGTGTATATATACATATTTTAGAGTGTACATTCACTAATTTTGCTCCGTATGTAGTCACTTGTTGAAATCGCTACAAAGAAAAATATTTAGGAATGGGGGGAGTATTATAAAAGAGTGTTGTACTACATCATTATGCAATTGTTGTTTAGCTTCTGATATTAACTTGGTGATTTTAGGTACATATGTCATTGGTAAGGATCTGTGCTTCGACCCTTTTTGCGTATGGGGCAATGAGATATCGATGAACCAGCATCAAGTGAGGAAGCTGATAAAGATTGTTAAGAAAATGGGTCCAAAGATGGCAATTAAACTATTTGTTTACACTTTATCCAACACAACAGTGAACTACGGGATGGTAAGTAAGAACTTTACAGCCTTCTTTTTACTGCCCATAATGAGTTGTGTTAGATGACAATGTCTGAATCTTTTTCCTTTGCAGTGGTTGCCAAAGCAGTTTACTCAAGACTACCTCTCAAACTACATGATTGGTGGGCATGCAAAGTGTCACAACCCTAGTTCTGGTATGCACTAGGATAGCTTTGGTGTTTGCATCATGTTTAAACTTCAAATGAATTTGAATTGGGGACATGTGAAACCCTTAGAAACCTTTTTGAAAAATGACGCAGATAAAAATTGCTCCAAAAGGGTCCAAGAAAATGTTCATGTTTCTCTCTCAAAATATTGGTCACACGTAAAATTCAAACCAATATTTGTAGGAGCTCATAAATATTTATTTTGGAAATTTGGAATTAATGCAATAATTATTTGCCTTGGATATATATTTATTATATATTTTATATATGTCCAAAAATTCTGATTTGTATTGTGAGGGGCTTTGGATTAATTCCTTAGGTCCCTGCAAAAAGGGTCAGAAGAAAATAGAATGATTTAGTTCTAGAAACTAAATCAAAACAAAATACAGAAATAGAAAAACAGAAAGAAAAAAAAAGGAAAAGAGCTTACCTGGGCCACCTACCTGGCAGCCCAGGACTGTGTAGCCCAGCTGTCGGCCCAGCCCACCAGGCGAAGCGGTTGTCTTCAACCTCTGCCAGTAGGCAGAGGCGTGTCGACGCGCGCGCGATCGCCGTGGCGAGCTGCGTGCCTGCCTGCCCCTCCCCCTCGTCGCTGGACCTTCTAGTCGTTGCCACGACGCACCTGGACCCCTCTCACTCTCTCTCGCGGCCTCTCTCCTCCTCTGTCTCTCTCTCTCTCTCTCGCTCGGACCCGAATGCCGCCGTCGCCGCCGCTCGTCGTTGCCGTGACCATGGGCCACTCCACGCCCAGACGACATGCCAGAAGCTCCGCCACGCCGTCTTCTACCTCTCCGACGAGCCACACGTCGCCGGACGCCTTGCAGCCTCGCCTTCGAGCTCGAGACCGCCGCCTCTGCACCGAGATCGCCGGCGACCCTACATCTTCTCCGCCGCCTCCCCGAGCCCGCTGAGACCGCCATTCGACTCGTCATGAGCTCCTCTACCGAACTCCTTTTCTCCCCCTCTTCTTTGCGAGCTCCAGCCCCGTTCCCCGCCGAGGCCGAGACCTCACCGCCGCCGTGCCTTGTCACCGTCATGGCCACAACCCTTGCAGCTCGCAGACGAGCACACCAGCGTGCTCAACGGCTCTCCACGAGCCCGTAGCACACCTCGGCTGGCCTCCCCGTGCTCTGTAGCGCCAGGCCCGCCACCACCCGAACTCCGGCCGCCGCCGAGAGCTTCACTCCGGCCAGCTCCGGCGCCCCCGCAGCTTCATGCTCTCGTAGTTGGAAGCGGACGAGGCTCCGCTGCCCATAAATGGACTCGGACGTCCATTTGGACGCCGGAGGCCCTTTTCCGACGCCACCGCCGCGTTTGCTGCCGCCGGCGGCTAAACGCCGGCGTGTTAGCCCCGGGTTTGACTAGGTATTTGACCCCCTGGGTCAATGATAGGTGCCCCCCCACCTAGTTAACACAGATTAGTTTTAATTAATTAGTTTAGTTAATTAGTATAGCCACTAACACGTGGGCCCTGCCCTGCTGACATTTTTGGTTAGGATTAGTGAAGCACTAATTAACTCAGTTAATTAGTAGAGTCACTGACCAGTGGACCCCACTATCTGGTTTGACTCTGGTCAGCCTGGTTGACCTGCTGACGTCATGATGTGGTCATGCTGACGCAGTAATCTAGTTCTGGAATTTAAATAAATCTTAAATGATTTATTTATTTCAGAAATTGGTTTAAACTTAATAAAATCACAGAAATTCAACCGTAGCTCAGAATGAAATAATTTATATATGAAAAATTATCAAAAAAATCAATCTATCCATATGTACCATTTTCATGCATGACAAGTGAAGTTATACCTACTGAATATATGAAAACACATAAATGGCTTTTATAAATGTTTAATTTGGAGTTGCATTTGAACCCTTGGTTCAAATGGACTTCAACCAAATAAATGCTAGTTGCATTAGCTCAGACAACATCATATCTTCATGCCATGTTCATGCATCATATTGTTGCATATGCTTGTGTTTGATTGTTGGCATCGTCCTTCTCGATAGGTCCTGCTCCGGAGACCGTTCCAGAGTACCTGTCCGAGGAGCAGTGCCCCCCTGTTGATCTACCAGGCAAGCAAAACCCCTTGTTCATTCCGATACAATCCCGCTCTCTCGCTCCTGCTCTCTGTTATTGCATTAGGACAACAACGATTCAACTGCTACTTTATGATGCGGTAGTTGAACCCATTCCTCTGCATGACCTGTCATTGCCACAGTAAATAGTTGAAACCCAGTAGCATGTGTAGGAGTTGATTGAAGCCATGTTGTGTTCTTACCATGCCATGCCTGCTATTGCTTAGAGTGTGTCAGGTCTGATTCATTGGGAATGAATTGAAGTGCAGTACCATGTTCTGATGCTGAGAGAGTTAAGTGTGTGAACACGATTTGGTAAAGGTAGCGGTGAGAGGCCATGTAGGAGTACATGGTGGGTTTTCTCATTGGAACCGTCCTTAAGCACTGAGTTATGTGCATGTTGTCCAAGGACTAGCTACTACCACGCATTGGAATGCTTAAGTGCCCCTCTCGACTTATTAACCAACTTGGTCTTTGTCCAGGAGTCGCAACTAGTTTCTGGTGTTCGTAGGTAGTGTTATTTCTCTACCAAGTGGCACCCGGGAGGGTGGGCTTGGGACAGACTAGGCACACGTGGCCCAGTGTACCGAGTGGCACCCAGATGGTGGGCTCGGGAACTCTGTACACATCGTTTGGGGCCGTGATGGAAACCTCGGCCGGACTCCCTTGCGGATGGAACCCGAATAGGGGATAAACCTGGACTAGAGTCTTGTGTGGTTAGTCAGGTCGTGGCCGACACCCTCGCCAAGCTTCCGCTTGAAGGTTGCCGAGATACACGATGTGTACATGGCGGTAAGTGGCGAGAGCGTGTGTGAAGAAGTACACCCCTGCAGTGTTATCATGATCTATTCGAATAGTCGGGTCCACGGTTATGGACTTCTTGGATGCTTACGTGGTACATAGACAACTGGAAGTGGATACTCTAAAATATTCAAGACAAGTGTGAGTGCTATGGATGGCCTTCTCGTAGGGAGACGGGGATGAATCCATAGTGGTGTATTGAGTGGTGATTAGTGGACTCGTGTGCGCCACCTCAAAGAGTTACTAGCAGTCGTAGTACAGGATAGCCACTGAGTCAAAGCTGGCTTGCTGCAACTAAACCCCACCTTGCCTTCTTGATACAAATGCATGTATGATAGGATCTGATGTAAGTCTTGCTGAGTACTTTTGTACTCATGTTTGCTTAATTTATGTTTTGCAGATGAGACTTCTCTCTCACTAGTAGTTCCGCTTGGACTTCGACAAGTAGCTTTATACCTCAGCTACGATCTTGTACGAGTGTTGTAGATAGTCAGGCTCTTCAGCCTTTTTCATTTGTAGTTGTCTGTACTCCGACATGTTATGTTTCTGCTTGTTGCTTGTATGCTCTGAATGTTGGGTCATGAGACCCATGTTTGTAATATCTGGCTCCTCGGAGCCTAATGAATAAATACTTTGTTTCATATAGACTTTTTGTGATGCCATGTTGTATTTGCACATATCGAGCATATTGTCTGTATGTTATTGAAATGCTTGGTATGTGTGGGATCCGACAACCTAGTTGTTTCCTCTTGGTAGCCTCTCTTATGGGGAAATGTATCCTAGTGCTTCCAGTGAGCCATGGTAGCTTGCTACAACTCCGGAACACTTAGGCTGGCCGGCATGTGTCCTTCGTTCATGTGTCTGTCCCTTTGGGGAAATGTCACGCGTTGTTCCTTTAAGTCCTTGTAGCTTGCTACGACTTGGGTTCATACGTTGATGACCAACACGTTCGTTGCTGGGTCATGTATGCATGTCCCTGTAAGTTAGTGCCACCTTGGGTTTATAACTAGTCATGTCGGCCCGGGTTCTCTGTCATATGGATGCTAGCGACACTATCATATACGTGAGCCAAAATGCGCAAACCGTCCCGGGCCAGGTAAGGTGGCACCCGTGGGGATACCGTGTGTGAGGCTGCAAAGTGATATGGTGTGTTACATGCTAGACCGGTGTGACTTAGGATCGGGATCCCGACAGCTTTGGTATCAGAGCCTAACTGCCTGTAGGATTACCAAGCCAAACTGGTCGAAGTTGAGTCTAGAAATTATTTAGTTATATAAGGGAACTGATTGTGGAAGGGAACGTAAGGCTCTTTTTACTCCTTGTACCTTATGTCTTCTGATCTGAGTCACCTTAACTTTCCTACGGGGTTAAGGAACTAGGCTTTCTCTTCCGTCTATCAGGATCACGAGTTACTACTCCGTAGTCCCATAGGATTGGTTGATCAGAGTCATACTCTACTTTTCAAGTTCTTCCGGTGTAGTTTGTTTAGTACTATCACAGAACCTTGAGTGATGTTGTTGAGTATGGTACTGCCCTATCGTTGCAGGATGTCTCATTTTGAGCATTTTACTGTCGTTATGCTCCCTAAATTGTCCTAGGAATTCCAGAGATACTCATTTCTTGTCCTACCTTCTACAGCGTATGGTTGATGTTGATTTCGTCCTTGGTTTCATTTCTCAGGATGTCGTCAGTTACCCGAGGTTCAGTTGCTCGTACAAAAGAACCACGGAGGTGGTAGGGATGAGGAGGATCCTCCCGACTAGCCTTCGTTGGCAGAGGTCATGTTAGAGATGGAGAGAAACAAGCGAGAGTCTAACCGCTTGTTGGCACGTATTGAGGAGAACACCACACATCAGTGCAAAGAGTCAGCGACCGTCCATGACTTCATTCATCTGAAACCACCCACCTTCCATCATCCCATTGAGCCACTCGATGCAGATGACTGGCTTCGTAGTATCACTCACAAGCCACGTTCCGCGAACATAGCTGAAGGTGACAAGGTCACCTATGCCACATATCACCTGGAAGGTCCTGCTAGTCTTTGGTGGCAGAACTATGTGGCCATGATTCCAGCTGGCCAGATTCCTACCTGGAGAGATTTCACTGAGGCTTTTCTCAAGCATTACATTCCTCAAGCCCTCATTGATCGCAAGAGAGAAGAGTTCTATAGTCTTACCCAGGCTAAGATGGTTGTTGATGCTTACAGTAGAGAGTTTGAGAACCTCGCCCGCTATGCTATAGAAGAAGTGTCCACGGACACCAAGAAGCAGGCTAGGTTCCAGAAGGGTCTCAACCCCAAGCTGCGTCGTGATCTCCACTTGCATCAGTGCAATACATTCTAGGCTCTTGTGAACAAGCCATTAATGCAGGGACAGCTCAGCTCACCTACGAGGAATCTCGTAAGCACACCCGTGATTTGGGATCTTGCTCCGGCAGTAGTTCCCAGAAGCGCCGGATTTGGGTTCCAAACTCCGCTCTTCCACCCAGATATTCACCGAGGCCATCTTATGAGGTGCCTCATCCGTCTCAGTCATATGCTCCACCCATGCCTATTGGTAGACTGCTTGCCAATGCGGGTCCACGTCCTACCTCAGGGGCTTGCTTCACATGCGTAAAGCCAGGACACTATGCACGTGACTGCTCTCAGGACAGTTTTGCTCCACCCCAGCCCGAGAAGTCTGTTCTTCGTGGTAAGCCACCACGCAAGACGATCAGTGCCAATCCAGCTCCCACTAAACATGGACGTGTGCATCACGTCTTAGCTAAAGACGCTCATGATGATCCAAATGTTTTTCTTGGTACACTCCTTATCAATTGCTATCCAGCTTTGGTTATGTTCGATACCAGAGCATCCCACTCCTTCATCTCTGAAGGTTCTGCTCGTTTGCACGACATTCATTTTGTGATATGCCAACTCCGCTTGAAATCCAAACCCTAGGGTCTAGATGGCAAACTACCAGAATAAGCCATGGTAATGGAATCCTTGTTGACAGACTTGTATTCCTTGCCTCACTTATAGCCCTCAAGTCTTCAGATATTAACATCATCTTGGGTATGGACTGGATGACAGCTCATCATGCCAAGATTGATTGTTACACTAGGTCTGTTCAGCTTACACACCCATCTGGCAAGATAGTCACTGTCTCCACTAGAGTTGCAAAGCGTCAACTCTATTCTCTTAATGCCAACCTCCTCCCAGACCTTGAAGATATCCCGGTAGTCCGTGACTTTCCGGATGTCTTTCCAGAGGAACTGCCAGGTATTCCACCTGACAGGGATGTCGAGTTTGTCATAGATCTTTTCGCAGGAACTGTTCCAATTTCTAGGAGACCTTACAAGATGGCACCCCTAGAACTAGCTGAGCTTAAGGAACAACTTGATGAGTCCTTGCGAAAGGGTTTCATCCGTCCTAGTTCTTCTCCTTGGGCTTGTCCCATCCTCTTCGTCAAGAAGAAGGATGGTACGGATCGGATGGTTGTAGATTATCGTCCCGTTAATTTGGTCACGATAAAGAACAAGTATCTGCTTCCCAGAATCAACGACCTATATAATCAGCTTGCTCGATCCTCAGTCTTCTCCAAGATGGATTTGAGGTTAGGCTACCATCAAATCAAGATCAGAAATGGGGACATTCCTAAGACGGCTTTTGTCACTCGTTATGGCCAGTACGAGTACACCGTCATGTCCTTTGGTCTAACCAATGCTCCAGCCACTTTCCGCCGCTTGATGAACTCGATCTTCATGCAGTACTTAGATAAGTTCGTCATGGTTTACCTCGATGATATTCTTATTTACTCGAAGAACGAGGAAGAGCATGCCGAACATCTTAGACTTGTGTTGGAGAAACTCAGAGAGCGCCGCCTTTATGCCAAGTTCTCCAAGTGCAAATTTTGGTTGCCAGAAGGGACCTATCTCGGCCACGTAATCTCTGGTAAGGGCATTGCTGTCAATCCCGAGAGAGTTCAAGCTGTCCTTGATTGGACTCCACCTGAAACAGTTGAACGAGTTAGGAGTCTCCTTGGGCTAGCCAGTTATTGTCGCCGCTTTGTTGAAAACTTTTCTAAAGTGGCCAAACGTCTCACGGAACTTCTCAAGAAAGATAAAAAGTTTGAGTGGTCCCCATAGTGTGAGCACAGCTTTCAGGAACTGAAAAGACGCCTAACTTCAGCTCCCATAGTTGTGCCACCGGATTTCACTAAGGATTTGCTATCTATTGTGCTGCTTCACGACATGGACTAGGTTGCATTCTTATGCAGGATCGTCATGTGATTGCATATGCATCTCAACAGTTGCATCCACATGAGGAAAATTATTCTACACACGATCTAGAGCTTGCAGCTGTAGTCTATGCACTTAAGACATGGCGACATTACCTTCTTGGTAATCGTTGCAAGATCTACACCGATCACCAGAGCCTCAAGTATATCTTCACCCAACCAGAATTGAACCTTAGGCAAAGACGTTGGTTGGAGTTGATATCAGATTACGACCTGGGGATTACTTACACCCCACGCAAGGCCAATGTCATGGCTGATGCTTTAAGTCGTAAGTCCTATTGCAACAATCTCATGTTGCAGAAGGGCCAACCACTTTTCCATGAGGAATTATGTAAGCTTAACCTTCACATTGCTCCTCACGGATTCCTTTCTACCTTGGTGGTGAAACCTACCCTTGAGGATCAGATCATTACTGACCAGAAGTTTGATAGGGGTATTACCCGCATCAAGAGAAACATTAAGAAGGGAGTTGGTGGATGTTTCTCGATGGATGATCGAGGTGTTGTGTTCTTTGAGAATCGCTTGGTGGTTCCTAAGAATCAACATCTGCGACAACTGATCCTTAAGGAGGCTCATGAATCTCCTCTCACGATTCATCCCGGTAGTACTAAGATGTATCAGGACCTACGCCAGAGGTTCTGGTGGACTAGGATGAAGAGAGAAATCACTCAGTTCATTGCTAACTATGACGTTTGTCGTCGCGTTACGGCTGAGCATCAAAGACCTGCTGGCACCCTTCAGCCTTTAGCTATTCCTGAGTGGAAATGGGATAAAGTTGGTATGGACTTCATCACCAGCTTTCCCAGGACCAAGAGAGGGAATAATGTTATCTTCGCAGTCATTGATCGTCTCTCCAAAGTGGCTCACTTCCTACCTGTTCGGGAGAGTATCACAGCTAGTCAGCTCGTTGACTTATATATTTCTCGAATAGTGTCACTTCATGGTGTTCCACTAGAGATCAATTCAGACCGTGGTAGTCTTTTCACTTCTCATTTCTAGGAGAGTTTCCAAACTGCCATGGGCACCCATCTTTCCTTCAGTACCGCTTTCCACCCTCAATCAAGTGGTCAGGTGGAACGGGTCAACCAAATTCTCGAAGACATGCTTAGAGCTTGCGTTATCTCATTCGGTATGGATTGGGAGAAATGTCTTCCTTTCGCCGAGTTTGCTTATAATAATAGCTATCAATCCAGTCTCAAGAAAGCTCCTTCTGAGATACTCTATGGACGAAGATGTCGAACACCTTTGAACTGGTCAGAAACCGGTGCAAAACAATTCTTTGGACCGGATATGATCCAGGAGGCAGAAGAACAAGTTCGCATCATTCGTGAGTATTTGAAAACAGATCAATCTCGTCAAAAGAGCCAGTATGATCGTCATCATAAGGAAGTGACTTATGAAGTTGGCGACAAAGCTTACCTTTGAGTTACCCCTTTGAAGGGTGATACGTCCAAAACGTATCTATAATTTCTGCTTGCTCCATGCCACTTTTGGGTGATATTACTATGATATTTATACACTTCCATGCACTTTTGATCATATTTGGACTAACCTACTAATCCAGTGCACCCCAGTGCCAGTTTCTGTTTTCGGCTGTTTTTGTATTTCAGGTTTTCACATTACGAGAACTGCCAGGAAAAATCCAGAAAAAATATATAAAAAATCAGCGTTCCAGAACCTACCTTGCGCCCGAAGGACAGCCGGGGGGGCCACCAGGGCCCCAGGCGCCCTGGCAGCGACCCTCCCCCCCCCCCCCCGGGCCCCCCCGGGGGGGG
>LR738710.1:68111314-68150763 GCA_902687465.1 Secale cereale
GGGCCGCGCCGGGGGGGCGCCTGGGCCCCCCGAGCCCCGTCTGGTGCCCCCCTTTGGCATATATTTAGAGCGTCCTTCGAAACCCTCGGGACGGGAACTCTTTTTCGCGATCTCATCTCTGTTCCGCCGCCGCTGCCGCTTCCAAGATCGGGAGCACCAGGAGAACTCTTCCCGGCACCCTGCCGGAGGGGAGGATCACCATCGGGAGCCTCTCCACCACCATGGACGCCTCTCGGATGAGTTGTGAGTAGTCTCCCTTGGACCATGAGTCCATGACCAGTAGCTATGTGATGTTCTCCTCCCATTCTTGTGCTTCACTAATTAGTCCTCGTGAGCTGCCCTACATGATCGAGGCACATATGTAACCCTTATGCTGTTGCTATGATGAGTTTGCTGGGATCCGATGGATTATGAGATTATGTTCAGATTGTGATTGAGTAATATATTTGATCTACTCTTTTATATTTATGTTCATAAGTAATTCTTGCATGTTCTCCGTTGTTATTTATTGCTTTGGCCAAGTAATACATAGTGACTCCAAGAGGGAACGTTATGCTTGATTGTGGGTTCATGCCCCTCGATGACTAGCTTGAGTGACAGAAACATGAGTCTAGGGGATGTGCTGTTGCCACAAGGGGGAAAACAACGGTGCTTGTGCCCGCGGGTGCAAGGATTGTTTACTTTACGCAAAGTTCTTTTAATGCAGTTGTCTGTTGCATTGAGTTTACACTATGGGTGGGACTCGCAACTTAATACCAGCGAGATGTTCTAGATAGATATCTCAAGGTGGATGATTAGTAGTAGATATTGATGGATTTCGGTCTACTTACTTTGGCGTACCGCCCATGCTTTAAACCTCAACCTTTCTTGCAATGTAGTCAGCATTGGTTTGCGTTCGTGGTCCTGTCAATTGCCCAGCTGTAATTCGTTTACCTCACATAGCTGTTTTATCGTCTTTTGGGAGAGAGACATCACTAGTGAACATCATGAGACTCCGGTCCATATTACCTTCATTGATCACATCCGCTATTTACTTTTCGCTTTTATTTACTATTGCAAAATTATCTATCACTAGTACCATTTGCTTTTAATCCTGTGTGAACTACAAGGCCGGAGGGATTGACAACCTCTCTGTACTCGTTGGGAGCAAAGTCATTTGTATATGTGTGCAGGTGCACGTTGATTGCTAATATCTGGCGCCGTTAGCAGTTGACACCTACTTGTTGAACCTAGGAGTCTCTTGGGATTCGATCCTTGGCATCTTTGCTAAGGGAAAAACTTCCACAACACTGCATCTCACACCTTCCACTTGGGGTAACCAACGAGGGGTTAGAGGCCCATCAAGGAGTTTTTCTGGCGCCGTTGCCGGGGACTCCACTCTTCAGGATAGGGGAGTTGCATGCTATCTTTTACCTTTGCCCTTTAGTCTTGTTAGTTTACCTTTCAGTTTTTGCTTTAGTATCTTTTATCGAAAATCACAAAAATAGTTATCTTGCTTGCTTGCTACTATGGGTTCCACCGAGAACACCAAGTTGTGTGACTTCACTAGTCACAACAACGATGACTTTATCAGCACACCTATCACTACACCTGCCACTTCAGCACCTTCATCTGAAATCAAACCTGCTTTACTGAATTTAGTCATGAGAGATCAATTCTCCGGTGCTGGAGATGATGCTCCTTTACACTTGAACAACTTTGTTGAAATTTGTGATATGCAAAAGTACCACGAAATAGATGGTAATATTGTTAAGCTTAAGCTTTTTCCTTTCTCCTTGAGAGGAGGAGCTAAAATTTGGTTTCAGTCTTTGCCTAGAAATAGCATAGATTCATGGGACAAGTGCAAAGATGCTTTTATCGGAAAATACTATCCACCTGCTAAAATTATCCAACTTAGAAGTGACATAATGAATTTTAAACAATTGAATAATGAACACGTTGCCCAAGCTTGGGAACGTATGAAATCTCTTATCAAGAACTGCCCTACTCATGGTTTGACTACTTGGATGGTTATCCAAACTTTTTATGCAGGCTTGAACTTTACCTCGCGGAACTTGTTAGATTCGGCCGCGGGAGGAACTTTTATGTCAACTACACTTGGTGCTGCCACGAAGCTTCTCGATGAGATGATGACCAACTATTCCCAATGGCACACCGAACGCGCTCCAACAGGTAGGAAGGTAAACTCTGTCGAGGAGATTTCCTCCCTTAATGAAAAAGTTGACTTGATCATGTCTCTACTTTCGAAGCAATCTACTGTTGATCCTCGTGATGTTCCTTTAAATTCTTTGATTGCTCAAGAACAAGTAGATGTGAACTTTATCTCTAGAAACAATTTCAACTACAATGCTTATAGGAGTAATTTTGGTCGCAATCCTAGACCGTTCCCCTCTAATTCTTATGGGAACAACAATGCTTATCCTAGCACCAAGAACTCCACTACTGAACTAGAGATTATGCTTAAAGATTTCATCACTACCCAAAAAGCCTTTAATAAGAGTGTAGAAGAAAAACTACATAAACTAGATGATCTTTCTTTTAAGGTAGACCATTTATCCAATGAGGTACTATTGCTAAAAATTAAAACTTCTCCTCTTGAGGAGAGGGAAGTCACTCCTATAAATGCTATTCAAGTGCGAATTAATGAAAACATTAGGATGATGGCTAAACTTAAAGAGAGATGGGCTAGAGAAAGGGAGGAAGAGGAAAGAATTAAGAGCCTTCCTACCCACCACACTGTTGCTACTATCCAAGTTGTTGAGGATATCCAAACTCTTAGCACCCAATGTACTCCTGGTCCCATTGGACCTATTAATGGTGATGCTATGACTATAGAAACTACCAAACAAGTGAACCTTAAGGACACCACTACCACTTTACTTGATGCTAGTGACCTTGATTTTGATAATTGCACTCTTACCGAAGTTATTGATTTCCTTCACAAGATGTCTAGAGATCCCCGCACTAGCACGCTTAACCTTGCCTTCACGGAGCATATCACTAATGCTCTCATCAAAGCTAGGGAGGAGAAATTTAGAGTAGAAGCCTCCATACCTAGAAAGCTAGAAGATGGTTGGGATCCTATGATAAATATTAAATTGAATGACTTCTCTTGCTATGCATTATGTGATGTTGGAGCTAGTACCTCTGTTATGCCCAAAAGAATATATGATATGCTTAAACTGAAACCTTATGATTCTTGTTCTTTTGGTGTTCGTCTCGTTGATTCTTCCATAAAGAAATCTTTGGGGAGGATCGATGATGTTCTTATCGTTGTTAATGATAATTATGTTCCCGTTGATTTCACTATTATGGATATTGAATGTGATCCTTCATGTCCAATTATTTTGGGACGTCCCTTTTTACACACCGTTGGTGCTATCATTGACATGGAAGAGGGTAATATAAAATTTCAGTTTCCTCTCAAGAAAGGGATGGAACACTTCCCTCGAAAGAAGATCAAGTTACCTCTTGAGTCCGTTGTACGGGCTAGCTATTCTTTTACTCTTGATAAAACTTGATCTATATGCATTATGCCTAGCTTAAAGGCATAAAAGAAAGCGCTTTTGGGAGGCAGCCCACATGAATAATTTTTTATATTTTGCTTTTGTTGTGTCTTGATGTTGTTTACTACAGTAGCATCATCATTGTATCTTTGCTTTTCATATTTGTGCCATGTATAGCCTCTGATTGCTAGAAAGTTCAAAAGTTGTGAGGTGCTGTCCAGGAAACAGATTCTGTCCTTGGATAGAAAAATTCGTATAAAATCACCAGATCATCTTTTTGGTCTGAATTGTTTCGACAGCGTTCTCTATATAATTGTCTTTCGTGTGTCTGTTCTGAGTTTTTTGATTTGAGTTGCAGAAGTGCCACGAACAAATCAATTACTACCTGCTGTTCTGTTTTTCACACATTCTGTCCTGTTTTGCCTTTCCTTCATTTTGCGAACCAAGAGCTTGCTTTTTCTTTGCAAAAACCTTTTGGCAATCTTGAGAAACAGTAGAACTTCAAGAATATCTTCATTTCCAGCAAGGTGCAATTATTTTATTAAGGGTACTAACCTCGCTAATCAGATTATGATGAGTTATGTATGAAGGGAGTCTTCAAGTGTGCGAGGGAAGATGATAAAAAGATTCAGGAGTGTCAAGCGCTCAAGCTTGGGGATGCCCACGTGCACCCCCAATAAATATTCAAGGAGACTCAAGCGTCTAAGCTTGGGGATGCCCCCGTGCATCCCCTTCTCCATCAACATTATCAGTTCGTCTTTCGTTCCGCTATATTTTTATCACTTCATGTGTTATGTGCTATGCTTGGAGCGTCTTGCTTTTAGTTTTCTTTTTAGTTTTTCATAATGAGTAGGAACTCAGGTTTCTTTATTGTGGGAGAGAAACACGCTCCACTTTTACCTAGAACATAACATAGAATTTTCATGACTATCTTTGCTGTGTGTGTTCTTTGTCTTTTAATAGCTACTATCATGCTCTGCTATTAGTATTCATGCTTATCTTTTCAAAGAGCTTTTGTTTAGTTGGTTGCTTGAACTCTCTTTAAATACCATGCTCACCTTATTAAGAGAGTTTGCTTCCGTTGCATTGGTTAATATGTCTATGATAAAGATGCTACGTGCATGATGGCGCTTAGTAGTTCAGGTTTTCTTATGGTTAGTCTCAAATAGCTGGAGGATTCCCAATGTGTTATTGGAATACCAACTTGATTTGTTTGCCTATGATGTGGTATGGTTTAGTAATATCTTCCTTCGAGAATTTATTTTGATTGACTTGGCGTATTCTCACGCATATTTAAGACTGTAAAGAAAATCTGTCAAGCCTTGATGATCTTTTATTTCTGAGTAGCGATATAACTACCATGCCTGATTCAATGTTGCTTTGTCGCTCTGCATGATTATGACCGTCATTGCTCTCTTAGTTGGTCGCTCCCAGTCTTTTGCTAACCTCCACCTGTACTAAGCGAACTAACTTTGCAATACATAGCTCATGGGAAAGTAGCTTAAAAACTATTGTGGTAAAGAATATGTTGCCTATGTATCTTATTTCTTATAAGCTGCTTGCTGAGCGGTAACCATGTTTCTGGGGACGCCATCAACTGTCACACTTTTGTTGAATATCATGTGAGTTGCTATGCATGTTCGTCTTGTCTGAAGTAAGGGTGATTTGCCATGGGTTGAATGAGTATGCATATTGTTAGAGAAGAAAATTGGGCCGCCAACCAAAGCCATGCATCATGGTGGAAGTTTTAGCTTGGACATTAATCCCCAATCTCTTATGAGAATATGCTTATGCATTGAAGAGGAGTCCATTATCTATTTTCTATGTTGTCCCGGTATGGATGTCCTCAAGTTGAGATCTATCAAAAACGAGAAATCAAATGCGATTTATCTCCTTGGACCTTTGTACAGGTGGCATAGAGGTACCCCTTTGTGACACTTGGTTGAAACATATGTAATGCAATGATAACCCATGGAAATCCGAGCTAATTAGGACAAGGTGCGAGCACTATTGGTATTCGATGCATGAGGCTTGCAACTTATAGGATGTCTTATGCATGACACATATGAAGTACTACTACCGTTGACAAAATTGCTTCTATGTTTTCAAAATAAAAAGCTCTAGCACATACCCATTCTTTTACTTTTATGTTGAGTCTCCACCTTCTTTCTTCAAGCACCAACTACTGAGAGCATGATTGTCATTCTAAGTGTAATGTGCATTGTTCCAAAGTAGCATTGTCTTTTGCATGATTGTGATATCGTTTGTTTTGAAATCATTGTATCTAGTCATCACTTAAACCTTGAAGGTGCCCCTGAATTTATGTTTTGCTTCACTAAAGGGGGCAAGCTAGATATCACTTTATCATATTTGCACATCATGTTCATTGCAAATCTTTTTGATGTTTCAGTTTCATGTTGTAAAACTTTCAGTCATTTGTGATTTTCTCATGAGGCAACTTAATTACTATAGAATCATTGTCTCAGTAAGCTTTTGTCATATGACTATAAAAAGTCCTATATGGTTATTAGCATGTCACCACAAAAATTATTCTTGTTATCATTTACCTACTCGAGGACGAGCAGGAATTAAGCCTGGGGATGTTGATACGTCCAAAATGTATCTATAATTTCTGCTTGCTCCATGCCACTTTTGGGTGATATTGCTATGATATTTATACACTTCCATGCACTTTTGATCATATTTGGACTAACCTACTAATCCAGTGCACCCCAGTGCCAGTTTCTGTTTTCGGCAGTTTTTGTATTTTAGGTTTTCACATTACGAGAACTGCCAGGAAAAATCCAGAAAAATTATATAAAAAATCAGCGTTCCAGAACCTACCTTGCGCCCGAAGGACAGCCGGGGGGGGGCGCCAGGGCCCCAGGCGCCCTGGCGGCGCCCCCCCCCCCCTGGGCCGCGCCGGGGGGGTGTCTGTGCCCCCCGAGCCCCGTCTGGTGCCCCCCCTTGGCATATATTTAGAGCGTCCTTTGAAACCCTCTGGACGGGAACTCTTTTTCGCGATCTCATCTCTGTTCCGCCGCCGCCGCCGCTTCCAAGATTGGGAGCACCAGGAGAACTCTTCCCGGCACCTTGCCGGAGGGGAGGATCACCATCGGGAGCCTCTCCACCACCATGGACGCCTCCCGGATGAGTTGTGAGTAGTCTCCCTTGGACCATGAGTCCATGACCAGTAGCTATGTGATGTTCTCCTCCCGTTCTTGTGCTTCACTAATTAGTCCTCGTGAGCTGCCCTACATGATCGAGGCACATATGTAATCCTTATGCTGTTGCTATGATGAGTTTGCTGGGATCCGATGGATTATGAGATTATGTTCAGATTGTGATTGAGTAATATATTTGATCTACCTCTTTTATATTTATGTTCATAAGTAATTCTTGCATGTTCTCCGTTGTTATTTATTGCTTTGGCCAAGTAATACGTAGTGACTCCAAGAGGGAACGTTATGCTTGATTGTGGGTTCATGCCCCTCGATGACTAGCTTGAGTTACAGAAACATGAGTCTAGGGGATGTGATGTTGCCACAAGGGGGAAAACAACGGTGCTTGTGCCCGCGGGTGCAAGGATTTTTTACTTTACGCAAAGTTCTTTTAATGCAGTTGTCTGTTGCATTGAGTTTACACTATGGGTGGGACTCGCAACTTAATACCAGCGAGATGTTCTGGATAGATATCTCAAGGTGGATGATTAGTAGTAGATATTGATGGATTTCGGTCTACTTACTTTGGCGTACCGCCCATGCTTTGAACCTCAACCTTTCTTGCAATGTAGTCAGCATTGGTTTGCGTTCGTCGTCCTGTCAATTGCCCAGCTGTAATTTGTTTACCTCACATAGCTGTTTTATCGTCTTTTGGGAGAGAGACATCACTAGTGAACATCATGAGACTCCGGTCCATATTACCATCATTGATCACATCCGCTATTTACTTTTAGCTTTTATTTACTATTGCAAACATTATCTATCACTACTACCATTTACTTTTAATCCTTTGTGAACTACAAGGCCGGAGGGATTGACAACCCCTCTGTACTCGTTGGGAGCAAAGTTATTTGTATCTGTGTGCAGGTCCAAGTTGATTGCTAATATCTGGCACCGTTAGCAGTTGACACCTACTTGTTGAACCTAGGAGTCTCTCGGGATTCGATCCTTGGCATCTTTGCTAAGGGAAAAACTTCCACAACACTGCATCTCACACCTTCCACTTGGGGTAACCAACGAGGGGTTAGAGGCACATCAAAGGGTACCCATCGTTTCGGTATCAAGGGCAAGCTGGCTCCTCGTTACATTGGTCCTTTTTGCATTCTCGCTAAACGAGGAGAAGTTGCCTACCAGTTGGAACTACCCCCACATCTTTCTCGAGTACATGATGTCTTCCACGTCTCTCAACTCGGGCGTTGCTTCTCGGATCCCATCCGCGGAGTGGACCACGAAACGCTTGATCTCCAAGATAACCTTACATATCGAGAGTATCCCGTTCGCATTCTGGATCAAGCAGAGCGTGTCACTCGACGTCATAACATCAAATTTCTCAAGGTTCAGTGGTCTCATCATTCTGAGAGAGAAGCTACATGGGAGCGAGAAGATCGTCTCCGACTGGAGTACCCCACTTTCTTTCCGCCAACTCCTGAATCTCGGGACGAGATTCTTTCGAGTGGGGGCGAGTTGTCACAACCCTAGTTCTGTTATGCACTAGGATAGCTTTGGTGTTTGCATCATGTTTAAAATTCAAATGAATTTGAATTGGGGACATGTGAAACCCTTAGAAACCTTTTTGAAAAATGACCCAGATAAAAATTGCTCCAAAAGGGTCCAATAAAATGTTCATGTTTCTCTCTGAAAATATTGCTCAAAGGTAAAATTCAAACCAATATTTTTAGGAGCTAATAAATATTTATTTTGGGCATTTGGAATTAATGCAATAATTATTTGCCTTGGATATATTTTTATTATATATTTTATATATGTCCAAAAATTCTGATTTTTATTGTGAGGGCCTTGGATTAATTCCTTAGGTCCCTACAAAAAGGGTAAGAAGAAAATAGAATTATTTAGTTCTAGAAACTAAATCAAAACAAATTACAGAAATAGAAAAACAGAAAGAAAAAAAAGGAAAAGAGCATACCTGGGCCACTTACCTGGCAGCCCAGGACTGTGCGGCTCAGCTGGCGGCCCAGCCCACCAGGCGAAGCGGTTATCTTCAACCTCTGCCAGTAGGCAGAGTCGTGCCGAAGCGCGCGCGATCGCCGTGGCGAGCTGCGTGCCTGCCTGCCCCTCCCCCTCGTCGCTGGACCTTTTGGTCGTTGCCATGACGCACCTGGACCCCTCTCACTCTCTCTCGCGACCTCTCTCCTCCTCTGTCTCTCTCTCTCGCTCGGACCCGAACGCCGTCGTCGCCGCCGCTCGTCGTTGTCGTGGCCACGGGCTACTCCACGCCTAGTCGACACGCCAGAAGCTCTGCCACGCCGTCTTCTACCTCTCCGACGAGACACACGTCGCCGGACGCCCTGCAGCCTCGCCTTTAAGCTCGAGATCGCCGCCTCTGCACCGAGATCGCCGGCGACGCTACGTCGTCTCCGCCGCCTCCCCGAGCCCGATGAGACTGCCGTTCGACTCGCCGTGAGCTCCTCTACCGAACTCCTCTTCTCCCCCTCTTCTTTGCGAGCTCCAGCCCCGTTACCCGCCGAGGCCGAGACCTCACCTGTCACAACCCTAGTTCTGGTATGCACTAGGTTAGCCTTGTTGTTGCATCATGTTTAATTTTTGCAAATGAAATTGAAATGAGGACTTGTGAAAACCTCAGAAACCCTTTTGAAAATGACCCAAATAAAAGTTGCTCCAAAAAGGTCCAAGAAAATGTTCATGTGGCCCTCTAAAAATATTGGTCAGGGATAAAAATCAAGCCAATATTATTAGGAGCTCATAAGTATTTATTTTGGGCGTTTGGAATTAATGCAATAGTTATTTGCATTGGATATATAAATATATTATATTTTATATATGTCCAAAATTCTGGTTGTTTATTTTTAGGGGCTTGGGTTAATTTCTAAGTCCCTGCAAAATAAATATGTCAGAAGAAATAATTGATTTAATTTAGATATTAAATCAAAACAAATGTCAGAAAATCGAAAACAGAAAGAAATAAAGGTTAGAGACTTACCTGGGCCACTTGCTGGCTTGGCACTGGGCCGGCCCAGCTGGCAGCCCAGCCCACCGAGCCCTCCCCTGTCGTCTTCCCCGACGACAGGAGGCCGAGCGTGTGGCCGGCGCGCGCGCACGGCGGGAGCGCCACGCCTCCTGCCTGCCTGTCCTCCCTCTCGCCGCCTGATGGCCTCTGCTCGAGCCACGCAGCCTCCCCGACCCTCATGCACTCTTCTGGACGCCTCCCCTCTCCTCTATCTCCATCTCCCGCACGGTCCCGAGCGTCGCCGTCGCCGCCGATCGCCGTAGTCGTAGCCACCGTCTCCCCCACGCCCAGCCAAGGTGCCCAAGAGCTCCGCCGCATCATCCCCGACCTCCTCGACGAGTCACACATCGCCGGACGCCCTGAGGCCTCGACCCCGACCTCTTCTTCATCGCCGGCCGCCGGAGATCCCCTCCGCCGCCCTGCTTGCCCCGGTCCTCCTCCGAGCCCTCCGCCTGCACCGCCGCGATCGCCGTAAGCTTCTGGCCATGCTCCCCCTCTCCGTTCTCCCCCTCGCAGGCCGTAGCTGCTGCTCCACGATCAATCGCATGCGCCACCGCCCGCGCTCGTCGCCGGTGGTGCTCCGGTGACCTTTTGGTCCCGGGCGTGCGACCAACACACTCCCCGCGTCGCGTAGAGGCCGTAGCTGCTATCGCTGCCCCGCCTAGGCCACCACAGCCCCGAGCCCGAGCTCGACCGAACTCCGGCGCCGCCGCGAGCTTGTTTCCGGCGAACTCCGGCTGTCCCAGCCGCTGCCGCTTGCGGGAATGGACGCGGACGAGCTCCAGCAGCTCGCCCGTGGTCTCAGCTGCGCAGAAGACCCCGGAGCAGGGATCCCGAAGCCCTCCGCCGCGTTTGCTGCCGCCGACGGCTAAACGCCGGCGAGCTAGCCGTAGTTTTGACCGTGCTTTGACCCCTGGGTCAATGACAGGTGGGCCCCACCCTTTTAGTTAGTGGACTAATTAGTTAATTTAATTAAGTTTTGTTAATTAATCTAGCCACTGACATGTGGGCCTAGCCCTGCTAATTATTCCTGTTAGATTTATTTTAGAGTTAATTAACTCAGTTAATTAACTGAGTCACTGACCAGTGGACCCCACTGTCAGGTTTGACTCTGGAACAGCCCCTTTGACCTGCTGACGTCATGCTTGTGTCATGCTGATGCAGTAAAATAGTTCTGGTTTTTAAATAAATCTTAAATGATTTATTTAATTCAGAATTTGGCTTAAACTTCAAAAAATCACAGAAATTCAACCATAGCTCAGAATGAAATAAGTTATATATGAAAAATTATCAGAAAAATTCAATCTATCCATCTGTACCATTTTCATGCATGACAAATGAAGTTAAACCTACTGTTTATATGAAAACACATATATGGCATTTTATAATACTTATTAAAGAGTTGCATTTGAACCCTTGGTTCAAATGGAGTTCAACCAATTAAAATGCTAGTTGCATTAGCTCAAACAACATCATAACTTCATGCCATATCATGCATCATATTGTTGCATATGCTTGTGTTTGACTGTCGGCACCGTTCTTCTCGATAGGTCCAGCTCCGGAGACCGATCCAGAGTACCTGTCAGAGGAGCAGTGCTCTGCACGTTGTTTCACCAGGCAAGCAAACCCCTTTGTTCATTCCGATACAATCCCTCTCTCGCTCCTGCTCCCTGTTATTGCATTAGGACAACAACGACTTCAACTGCTACTTTATGCTGCGGTAGTTGAACCCATTCCTCTGCATGACCTGTCTTTCCACAGTAAATAGTTGAAACCCACTAGCATGTGTAGGAGTTGATTGAAGCCATGATGTGATCTTACCATGCCTTGCTTGCTATTGCTTAGAGTGTGTCAGGTCTAATTCATCGGGAATGAATTAGAGTGAAATGATATGTTCTGATGCTGAGGGTTAAACGTGTGAACACGATTTGGTAAAGGTAGCGGTGAGAGGCCATGTAGGAGTACATGGTGGGTTGTCTCACTGGAACCGTCCCTAAGAACTGAGTTCTGTGTATGTTGTCCAATGACTAGTTACTACCACACATTGGGTTCCGGTAACTCGACCCCTCTCGACTTATTAATCAACATGATCTCTGTCCAGGAGTTGCAACTAGTTTCTGGTGTTTGTAGTTAGTGCTAGTAGTCTACCAAGTGGCACTCGGCCAGTGGGCTTGGGACAGACTAGGCACCATGGCACGGTGTACCAAGCGTAGATCCACTCGGCGAGGTGGGCTTGGGAACCCTGCGCACATCATTTGGGGCCGTGAGCGACACCCCGGCCGGATCTCCCCACGGATGGAACCCGAATAGGCGATAAACCTGGACGAGAGACTTGTGTGGTTAGTCAGGTCATGGCCGACACCCTCGCCAGGCTTCCGCTTGAAGGTTGCCGAGATACACGAGATGTACCTGGCGGTAAGTGGCGAGAGCGTGTGTGAAGAAGTACACCCCTGCAGGGTTAACATAATCTATTCGAATAGCGGGTCCGCGGATATGGACTTCTTGGATGCTTACGTGGTACATAGACAACTTGAAGTGGATACTCTAAAATACTCAAGACAAGTGTGAGTGCTATGGATGGCCTTCTCGTAGGGAGACGGGAATGAATCCATAGTGGTGTATTGTGTGGTGCTTAGTGGACTCGTGTGCGCCACCCCAAAAGTGTTACCAGCAATCGTAGAATAGGATAGCCACTGAGTCAAAGCTGGCTTGCTGCAACTAAACCCCACTATGCCTTCTTGATACAAGTGCATGTATGATAGGATCTGATGTAAGTCTTGCTGAGTACCTTTGTACTCATGTTTGCTTAATTTATGTTTTGCAGAAAGGATTGATGTCTCACTAGTAGTTCCGTTTGGACTTCGACAAGTAGCTTGTACCTCAGCTACGATCTTGGACGAGTGTTGTAGATAGTCAGGCTCTTCAGCCTTTTTCATTTGTAGATGTCTGTACTCAGACATGTAGTGCTTCCGCTTGTTGCTTGTATGCTCTGAATGTTGGGTCATGAGACCCATGTTTGTAATACTTGGCTCCTCGGAGCCTAATGAATAAATACTTTGTTATTTAGAGTCTTGTTGTGATGCCATGTTGTATTTGCACATATTGAGCATATTGTGTGTATGTTATTGAAATGCTTGGTATGTGTGGGATCCGACACCTAGTTGTTTACCCTTGGTAGCCTATCTTACAGGGAAATGTCTCCTAGTGCTTCCACTGAGCCTTGGTAGCTTGCTACTGCTCCGGATCACTTAGGCTGACCGGCATATGTCCTTCTTCGTTCCTGTGTCTGTCCCTTAAGGGAAATGTCACGCGTTGTTCCTTTAAGTCCTTGTAGCTTGCTACGACTTGGGTTCATACGTTGATGACCGACACGTTCGTTGCTGGGTCATGAATGCCTGTCTCTGTAATTTAGTGCCACTTTTGGTTTATAACTGGTCATGTCGGCCCGGGTTCTCTGTCATATGGATGCTAGCGACACTATCATATACGTGAGCCAAAATACGCAAACGGTCCCGGGCCAGGTAAGGTGGCACCCGTGGGGATACCGTGCGTGAGGCCGCAAAGTGATATGGTGTGTTACATGCTAGATCGGTGTGACTTAGGATCGGGGTCCCGACAGCGTTGGTATCAGAGCCTGACTGCCTGTAGGATTACCAAGCCCAAAATGGTCGAAGTTGAGTCTAGAAATTCTTTAGTTATATAAGGGAATTGATTGTGGAAGGGAACGTAAGGCTCTTTTTACTCCTTATACCTCATGTCTTCTAATCTGAGTCATCTTACTTTTCCTACGGGGTTAAGGCACTAGGCTTTCTCTTCCGTCTATCAGGATCACGAGTTACTACTCCGTAGTTCCTTAAGATTGGTTGATCAGAGTTCTACTCCTGTTTTCAAGTTTTTCCGGTGAAGTTGTTTTAGTACTATCACAGAACCTTGAGTGAGATGTTGAACTACCCTTTGTTAGCAGGATGTCTCATTCTGAGCATTTTACTGCCGTTATGCTGCCAGAATTATCCTAGTAGTTCGAGCGATACTAATTTCTTGCTCTACCTTATGCATCCTATAGTTGTTGATGTTTCCGTCTTCGGTTTCGCTTCTCAGGATGCCTTCAGTTAAGCGAAGCTCAGCTGCTCGTAGACAGAACCACAGAGATGGTAGGGATGAGGAGGATCCTCCCGACCAGCCTTCGTTGGCAGAATTAATGATAGAGATGAAGAGAAACAAGCGTGAGTCTAACCGCCTGTTGGCACGTATTGAGGAGAACACCGCACATCAGTGCAAGGAATCAACAACCATCCATGACTTCATTCGTCTGAAACCACCCACCTTTCATCATTCCATTGAGCCACTCGATGCAGATGACTGGCTCCGTAGTATCACTCACAAGCTACGATCTGCGAACGTAGCTGAAGATGACAAGGTTATCTATGCCACTTATCACCTGGAAGGTCCTGCTAGTCTTTGCTGGCAAGACTATGAGGCCATGACTCCAGCTGACCAGATTCCTACCTGGAGAGATTTCACCGAGGCTTTTCGTGAGCATCATATCCCTCAAGCCCTCATCGATCGTAAGAGAGAAGAGTTCTGTAGTCTTACACAGGCTAAGATGGCTGTTGATGTTTATAGTCGAGAGTTTGAGAACCTCGCCCGCTATGCTACAGAAGAAGTGTCCACGGACGCCAAGAAGCAGGCTAGGTTCCGGAAGGGTCTCAACCCCAAACTGCGTCGTGATCTTCACTTGCATCATTGCAACACATTCCAGGCACTTGTGAACAAGGCCATCAACGCAGAGACAGCTCAGCTCACTTACGATGAGTCTCGTAAGCACGCCCTTGATTTGGGATCTTCCTCCGGTTCCAGTTCCCAAAAGCGCCGGATTTGGGTTCCGAACTCTGTTCTTCCACCCACTTATCTTCTGAGGCCATCTCGTATGGTACCTCTTCCAGTTCAGCAGTTTGCTCCACCCAGGTCTATTGATGGACCGTTTGTCAATACGGGTCCACGTCTTAATCCCAGGATTTGTTACAAGTGCGGAGAGCCGGGCCACATTGCCCGTATTTGCACCCAGACCCGTGTTGCCCCATCCCAGTCCGTAAAGTCTGTTAGACGTGATAAATCATCACGCAAGATGATCAGTGTTAAGTCAGCTCCCATCGAACATGGACGTGTGCATCACGTCTCAGCCAATGACGCTCATGATGATCCAAATGTCGTTCTTGGTACACTCCTTGTCAATTGTCACCCGGCATCGGTTCTATTCGATACTGGAGCGTCTCATTCTTTCATCTCCGAAAGTTATGCCCGTTTGCACGACATGTCATTTTGTGATATGCCTTCCCCACTACTTATTCAAACTCCTGGATCCAAATGGCAAACTTCTAGTGTAAGCCATGGTAATGAAATCCTTGTTGATAGACTTGTGTTCCTTGCATCACTTGTAGCCCTCAAGTCTTCAGATATTAATATCATCTTGGGTATGGACTGGATGACAGCTCATCATGCCAAGATTGATTGCTTCACTAGGTCTGTTCAGCTTACACACCCGTCTGGCAAGACAGTCACTGTCAACACTAGAGTTGCAAAGCGTCAACTCTATTCTCTTAATGCCAGCCCTCTTCCAGATCTTGAAGATGTTCCGGTAGTCCGTGACTTTCCGGATGTCTTTCCAGAGGAACTGCCAGGTGTTCCACCCGACCGAGATGTAGAGTTTGTTATAGAGCTTATCCCAGGAACCGCTCCAATCTCTAGGAGACCCTACAAAATGGCACCCTTAGAACTAGCCGAGCTTAAGAAACAACTTGATGAGTCCTTGCAAAAGGGTTTCATCCGTCCTAGTTCTTCTCCCTGGGCTTGCCCCGTCCTCTTTGTCAAAAAGAAGGATGGTACGGATCAGATGGTTGTAGATTATCGTCCCGTTAATTTGGTCACGGTAAAGAACAAGTATCCGCTTCCCAGGATCAACGACCTGTATGATCAGCTCGCTGGATCCTCAGTCTTCTCCAAGATGGATTTGAGGTTAGGATACCATCAAATCAAGATTAGAAATGGGGACATACCCAAGACGGCTTTCGTCACTCGTTATGGTCAGTACGAGTACACCGTCATGTCCTTCGGTTTAACAAATGCTCCAGCCACCTTCTCCCGCTTGATGAACTCGATCTTCATGGAGTATTTAGATAAGTTCGTCGTGGTTTACCTCGATGATATTCTTATTTACTCGAAGAACGAGGAAGAGCATGCCGAACATCTTAGACTTGTTCTAGAAAAACTCAGAGAGCACCGCCTTTATACCAAGTTCTCCAAGTGCGAATTTTGGTTGCCAGAAGTGACCTATCTTGGCCACGTAATTTCTGGCAAGGGCATTGCTATCAACCCCGAGAGAGTTCAGGCCGTTCTTGATTGGACTCCGCCTGAAACAGTTAAACAAGTTAGGAGTTTCCTTGTTCTAGCCAGTTATTGTCGCCGCTTTGTTGAGAACTTCTCTAAAGTGGCCAAACCTCTCACGGAACTTCTTAAGAAAGATAAAAAGTTTGAGTGGTCCCCACAGTGTGAGCACAGTTTTCAGGAACTGAAAAGACGCCTGACTTCTGCTCCCATACTTGTGCCACCGGATTTCACTAAGGACTTTGTTATCTACTGTGATGCCTCACGACAGGGACTAGGTTGCATCCTTATGCAGGATCATCATGTGATTGCCTATGCATCTCGACAGTTGCATCCACATGAGGAGAATTATCCCACACATGATCTAGAGCTTGCAGCCGTAGTCTATGCACTTAAGACCTGGCGACATTACCTCCTTGGTAATCGTTGCGAGATCTACACCGATCACCAGAGTCTCAAGTATATCTTCACCAAACCAGATTTGAACCTTAGGCAAAGACGTTGGTTGGAGTTGATCTCCGATTACGACTTAGGGATTACCTACACCCCGGGCAAGGGCAATGTCATGGCTGATGCGCTAAGTCGTAAATCCTATTGCAACAATCTCATGTTGCAGCAGGGCCAACCACTTCTCCATGAGGAATTATGTAAGCTTAACCTTCACATTGCTCCTCACGGATTCCTTTCTACCTTGGTGGCGAAACCTACTCTTGTGGATCATATCATAGAAGCCCAAAAGCATGATACCGGAATTACCCGGATCAAGAGAAACATCGCCAAAGGTATTGCTGGTAGTTTCTCCATAGATGACCGAGGTGTTGTTCTCTTCCAAAACCGGCTGGTGGTTCCCAAGAAGCAACATCTTCGGCAATTGATTCTTAAAGAGGCCCATGAATCTCCTCTCACGATTCATCCCGGTAGTACTAAGATGTATCAGGATCTACGCCAGAGATTCTGGTGGACTAGGATGAAGAGAGAAATTGCTGAGTTCATTGCTAAATGTGACGTTTGTCGTCGCGTTAAGGCAGAACATCAAAGACCTGCTGGCACCCTTCAGCCTCTAGCTATTCCTGAGTGGAAATGGGATAAGGTTGGTATGGACTTCATCACCGGCTTTCCCAGGACCAAGAGAGGGAATAATGCTATCTTCGTAGTCATTGATCGTCTCTCTACAGTGGCTCGCTTCCTACCTGTTCGAGAGAGTATCACTGCTAGTCAGCTTGCTGACTTGTATATTTCTCGAATAGTGTCACTTCATGGTGTCCCACTAGAGATCAATTCAGACCGTGGTAGTCTTTTCACTTCTCATTTCTGGGAGAGTTTCCAGACTGCCATGGGCACTCATCTATCCTTCACTACCGCTTTCCACGCTCAGTCAAGTGGTCAGGTGGAACGGGTTAATCAAATTCTCGAAGATATGCTTAGAGCTTGTGTTATCTCATTCGGTATGGATTGGGAGAAATGTCTTCCTTTCGCCGAATTTGCTTATAACAATAGCTATCAATCCAGTCTTAAGCAAGCTCCTTTTGAGATTCTTTATGGACGAAGATGTCGAACACCTTTGAACTGGTCAGAAACCGGTGAAAGACAATTCTTTGGACCGGATATGATCCAGGAAGCAGAAGAGCAAGTTCGCATCATTCGTGAGAATTTGAAAACAGCCCAGTCTCGTCAAAAGAGCCAATATGATCGTCATCATAAGGAAGTGGCTTATGAAGTTGGTGACAAAGCTTATCTTCGGGTTACTCCTTTGAAGGGTACCCATCGTTTCGGTATCAAGGGCAAGTTGGCTCCTTGTTACATTGGTCCTTTTCGCATTCTCGCTAAACGAGGAGAGGTTGCCTACCAATTGGAACTACCCCCACATTTTTCTCGAGTTCATGATATCTTCCACGTCTCTCAACTCAAGCGTTGCTTCTCGGATCCCATCCGCGGAGTGGACCACGAAACGCTTGATCTCCAAGATAACCTCACATATCGAGAGTATCCCGTTCGAATTTTGGATCAAGCAGAGCGTGTCACTCGACGTCATAACATCAAGTTTCTCAAAGTTCAATGGTCTCATCATTCCGAGAGAGAAGCTACTTGGGAGCGAGAAGATCGTCTTCGACTGGAGTACCCCACCTTCTTTCCGCCTACTCCTGAATCTCGGGACGAGATTCTTTCGAGTGGAGGCGAGTTGTCACAACCCTAGTTCTGGTATGCACTAGGTTAGCCTTGTTGTTGCATCATGTTTAATTTTTGCAAATGAAATTGAAATGAGGACTTGTGAAAACCTCAGAAACCCTTTTGAAAATGACCCAAATAAAAGTTGCTCCAAAAAGGTCCAAGAAAATGTTCATGTGGCCCTCTAAAAATATTGGTCAGGGATAAAAATCAAGCCAATATTATTAGGAGCTCATAAGTATATATTTTGGGCGTTTGGAATTAATGCAATAGTTATTTGCATTGGATATATAAATATATTATATTTTATATATGTCCAAAATTCTGGTTGTTTATTTTTAGGGGCTTGGGTTAATTTCTAAGTCCCTGCAAAATAAATATGTCAGAAGAAATAATTGATTTAATTTAGATATTAAATCAAAACAAATGTCAGAAAATAGAAAACAGAAAGAAATAAAGGTTAGAGACTTACCTGGGCCACTTGCTGGCCTGGCACTGGGCCGGCCCAGCTGGCAGCCCAGCCCACCGAGCCCTCCCCTGTCGTCTTCCCCGACGACAGGAGGCCGAGCGTGTGGCCGGCGCGCGCGCACGGCGAGAGCGCCACGCCTCCTGCCTGCCTGTCCTCCGTCTCGCCGCCTGATGGCCTCTGCTCGAGCCACGCAGCCTCCCCGACCCTCCCGCACTCTTCTGGACGCCTCCCCTCTCCTCTATCTCCCTCTCCCGCACGGTCCCGAGCGCCGCCGTCGCCGCCGATCGCCGTAGTCGTAGCCACCGTCTCCCCCACGCCCAGCCAAGGTGCCTAGGAGCTCCGCCGCATCATCCCCGACCTCCTCGACGAGTCACACATCGTCGGACGCCCTGAGGCCTCGACCCCGACCTCTTCTTCATCGCCGGCCGCCGGAGATCCCCTCCGCCGCCCTGCTTGCCCCGGTCCTCCTCCGAGCCCTCCGCCTGCACCGCCGCGATCGCCGTAAGCTTCTGGCCATGCTCCCCCTCTCCGTTCTCCCCCTCGCAGGCCGTAGCTGCCGCTCCACGATCAACCGCACGCGCCGCCGCCCGCGCTCGTCGCCGGTGGTGCTCCGGTGACCTTTTGGTCCCGGGCGTGCGACCAACACACTCCCCGCGTCGCGTAGAGGCCGTAGCTGCTATCGCTGCCCCGCCTAGGCCACCACAGCCCCGAGCCCGAGCTCGACCGAACTCCAGCGCCGCTGCGAGATTGTTTCCGGCGAACTCCGGCCGTCCCAGCCGCTGCCGCTTGCGGGAATGGACGCGGACGAGCTCCAGCAGCTCGCCCGTGGTCTCAGCTGCGCAGAAGACCCCGGAGCAGGGATCCCGAAGCCCTCCGCCGCGTTTGCTGCCGCCGGCGGCTAAACGCCGGCTAGCTAGCCGTAGTTTTGACCGTGCTTTGACCCCTGGGTCAATGACAGGTGGGACCCACCCTTTTAGTTAGTGGACTAATTAGTTAATTTAATTAAGTTTTGTTAATTAATCTAGCCACTGACATGTGGGCCCAGCCCTGCTAATTATTCCTGTTAGATTTATTTTAGAGTTAATTAACTCAGTTAATTAACTGAGTCACTGACCAGTGGACCCCACTGTCAGGTTTGACTCTGGAACAGCCCCTTTGACCTGCTGACGTCATGCCTGTGTCATGCTGATGCAGTAAAACAGTTCTGGTTTTTAAATAAATCTTAAATGATTTATTTAATTCAGAATTTGGCTTAAACTTCAAAAAATCACAGAAATTCAACCATAGCTCAGAATGAAATAAGTTATATATGAAAAATTATCAGAAAAATTCAATCTATCCATCTGTACCATTTTCATGCATGACAAATGAAGTTAAACCTACTGTTTATATGAAAACACATATATGGCATTTTATAATACTTATTAAAGAGTTGCATTTGAACCCTTGGTTCAAATGGAGTTCAACCAATTAAAATGCTAGTTGCATTAGCTCAAACAACATCATAACTTCATGCCATATCATGCATCATATTGTTGCATATGCTTGTGTTTGACTGTCGGCACCGTTCTTCTCGATAGGTCCAGCTCCGGAGACCGATCCAGAGTACCTGTCAGAGGAGCAGTGCTCTGCACGTTGTTTCACCAGGCAAGCAAACCCCTTTGTTCATTCCGATACAATCCCTCTCTCGCTCCTGCTCCCTGTTATTGCATTAGGACAACAACGACTTCAACTGCTACTTTATGCTGCGGTAGTTGAACCCATTCCTCTGCATGACCTGTCTTTCCACAGTAAATAGTTGAAACCCACTAGCATGTGTAGGAGTTGATTGAAGCCATGATGTGATCTTACCATGCCTTGCTTGCTATTGCTTAGAGTGTGTCAGGTCTGATTCATCGGGAATGAATTGGAGTGAAATGATATGTTCTGATGCTGAGGGTTAAGTGTGTGAACACGTTTTGGTAAAGGTAGTGGTGAGAGGCCATGTAGGAGTACATGGTGGGTTGTCTCACTGGAACCGTCCCTAAGAACTGAGTTCTGTGTATGTTGTCCAATGATCAGCTACTACCACGCATTGGAATGCTTAAGTGCCCCTCTCGACTTATTAATCAACATGATCTCTGTCCAGGAGTTGCAACTAGTTTCTGGCGTTTGTAGGTAGTGTTATTTCTCTACCAGGTGGCACCCGGCAGGGTGGGCTTGGGACAGACTAGGCACACGTGGCCCGGTGTACCGAGTGGCACCCGGATGGTGGGCTCGGGAACCCTGTACACATCGTTTGGGTCCGTGATGGAAACCTCGGCCGGACTCCCTTGCAGATGGAACCCGAATAGGCGATAAACCTGGACGAGAGACTTGTGTGGTTAGTCAGGTCGTGGCCGACACCCTCGCCAGGCTTCCGCTTGAAGGTTGCCGAGATACACGACGTGTACCTGGCGGTAAGTGGCGAGAGCGTGTGTGAAGAAGTACACCCCTGCAGGGTTAACATAATCTATTCGAATAGCCGGGTCCGCGGATATGGACTTCTTGGATGCTTACGTGGTACATAGACAACTTGAAGTGGATACTCTAAAATACTCAAGACAAGTGTGAGTGCTATGGATGGCCTTCTCGTAGGGAGACGGGAATGAATCCATAGTGGTGTATTGTGTGGTGCTTAGTGGACTCGTGTGCGCCACCCCAAAAGTGTTACCAGCAATCGTAGAATAGGATAGCCACTGAGTCAAAGCTGGCTTGCTGCAACTAAACCCCACTATGCCTTCTTGATACAAGTGCATGTATGATAGGATCTGATGTAAGTCTTGCTGAGTACCTTTGTACTCATGTTTGCTTAATTTATGTTTTGAAGATAGGATTGATGTCTCACTAGTAGTTTCGTTTGGACTTTGACAAGTAGCTTGTACCTCAGCTACGATCTTGGACGAGTGTTGTAGATAGTCAGGCTCTTCAGCCTTTTTCATTTGTAGATGTCTGTACTCAGACATGTAGTGCTTCCGCTTGTTGCTTGTATGCTCTGAATGTTGGGTCATGAGACCCATGTTTGTAATACTTGGCTCCTCGGAGCCTAATGAATAAATACTTTGTTATTTAGAGTCTTGTTGTGATGCCATGTTGTATTTGCACATATTGAGCATATTGTGTGTATGTTATTGAAATGCTTGGTATGTGTGGGATCCGACACCTAGTTGTTTACCCTTGGTAGCCTATCTTACAGGGAAATGTCTCCTAGTGCTTCCACTGAGCCTTGGTAGCTTGCTACTGCTCCGGATCACTTAGGCTGACCGGCATATGTCCTTCTTCGTTCCTGTGTCTGTCCCTTAAGGGAAATGTCACGCGTTGTTCCTTTAAGTCCTTGTAGCTTGCTACGACTTGGGTTCATACGTTGATGACCGACACGTTCGTTGCTGGGTCATGAATGCCTGTCTCTGTAATTTAGTGCCACTTTTGGTTTATAACTGGTCATGTCGGCCCGGGTTCTCTGTCATATGGATGCTAGCGACACTATCATATACGTGAGCCAAAATGCGCAAACGGTCCCGGGCCAGGTAAGGTGGCACCCGTGGGGATACCGTGCGTGAGGCCGCAAAGTGATATGGTGTGTTACATGCTAGATCGGTGTGACTTAGGATCGGGGTCCCGACATCACCGCCGCCATGCCTTGTCGCCGTCGTGGCCACAACCTTTGCAGCTCGCAGACGAGCACACCATCGTGCTCAGCGGCTCTCCACGAGCCCGTAGCACACCTCGGCTGGCCTCCCCGTGCTCCGTAGCGCCAGGCCCGCCACCACCCAAACTCCGGCCACCGCCGAGAGCTTCGCTCCGGCTAGCTCCGGCGCCCCCGCAGCTTCCTGCTCCCGTAGTTGGATGCGGACGAGGCTCCGCAGCCCATAGATGGACTCGGCCGTCAATTTGGACGCCGGGGGCCCTTTTTCGACGCCACCGCCGCGTTATTGCCGCCGGCGGCTAAACGCCGACGTGTTAGCCCCGGGTTTGACCAGGGATTTGATCCCCTGGGTCAATGACAGGTGGGCCCCCCACCTAGTTAACATAGATTAGTTTTAATTAATTAGTTTAGTTAATTAGTATAGCCACTGACACGTGGGCCCTGCCATGCTGACATTTTTGGTTAGGATTAGTTTAGCACTAATTAACTCAGTTAATTAGTAGAGTCACTGACCAGTGGACCCTACTGTCAGGTTTGACTCTGGTCAGCCTGGTTGACATGCTAACGTCACAACGTGGTCATGCTGACGTAGTAATCCAGTTCTGGAATTTAAATAAATCTTAAATGATTTATTTATTTCAGAAATTGGTTTAAACTTAAAAAAATCACAGAAATTCAACCGTAGCTCAGAATGAAATAATTTATATATGAAAAATTATCAGAAAAATTCAGTCTATCCATCTGTACCATTTTCATGCATGATAAATGAAGTTATACCTACTGAATATATGAAAACACATAAATGGCTTTTATAAATGTTTAATTTGGAGTTGCATTTGAACCCTTGGTTCAAATGGACTTCAACCAAATAAATGCTAGTTGCATTAGCTCAAACAACATCATATCTTCATGCCATGTTCATGCATCATATTGTTGCATATGCTTGTGTTTGATTGTTGGCATCGTCCTTCTCGATAGGTCCTGCTCCGGAGACCGTTCCAGAGTACCTGTTCGAGGAGTAGTGCCCCCCTGTTGATCTCCCAGGCAAGCAAACCCCCTTGTTCATACCGATACAATCCCACTCTCTCGCGCCTGCTCTCTATTATTGCATTAGGACAACAACTATTCAACTGCTACTTTATGATGCGGTAGTTGAACCCATTCCTCTGCATGACCTGTCATTGCCACAATAAATAGTTGAAACCCACTAGCAAGTGTAGGAGTTGATTGAAGCCATATTGTGTTCTTACCATGCCATGCCTGCTATTGCTTAGAGTGTGTCAAGTCTGATTCATTGGGAATGAATTGGAGTGCAGTGCCATGTTCTGATGCTGAGAGAGTTAAGTGTGTGAACACGATTTGGTAAAGGTAGCGGTGAGAGGCCATGTAGGAGTACATGGTGGGTTGTCTCACTGGAACCGTCCTTAAGCCCTGAGTTCTGTGTATGTTGTCCAATGACTAGCTACTACCACGCATTGGAATGCTTAAGTGCCCCTCTCGACTTATTAACCAACTTTGTCTCTGTCCAGGAGTCGCAACTAGTTTCTGGTGTTTGTAGGTAGTGTTATTTCTCTACCAAGTGGCACCCGGCAGGCTGGGCTTGGGACAGACTAGGCACACGTGGCCCGGAGTACCGAGTGGCACCCAGATGGTGGGCTCAGGAACCCTGTACACATCGTTTGGGGCCGTGATGGAAACCTCGGCCGGACTCCCTTGCGGATGGAACCCGAATAGGCGATAAACCTGGACTAGAGTCTTGTGTGGTTAGTCAGGTCGTGGTCGACACCCTCGGCAGGCTTCCGCTTGAAGGTTGCCGAGATACACGACGTGTACATGGCGGTAAGTGGCGAGAGTGTGTGTGAAGAAGTACACCCCTGCAGGGTTATCATGATCTATTCGAATAGCCGGGTCCACGGTTATGGATTTCTTGGATGCTTACGTGGTACATAGACAACTGGAAGTGGATACTCTAAAATACTCAAGACAAGTGTGAGTGCTATGGATGGCCTTCTCGTAGGGAGACGGGGATGAATCCACAGTGGTGTATTGAGTGGTGATTAGTGGACTCGTGTGCGCCACCTCAAAGAGTTACCAGCAGTCGTAGTACAGGATAGCCACTGAGTCAAAGTTGGGTTGCTGCAACTAAACCCCACTTTGCCTTCTTGATAAAAATGCATGTATGATAGGATCTGATGTAAGTCTTGCTGAGTACTTTTGTACTCATGCTTGCTTAATTTATGTTTTGCAGATGAGACTTCTGTCTCACTAGTAGTTCCACTTGGACTTTGACAAGTAGCTTGTTACCTCAGCTATGATCTTGTACGAGTGTTGTAGATAGTCAGGCTCTTCAGCCTTTTTCATTTGTAGTTGTCTGTACTCGGACATGTTATGCTTCCGCTTGTTGCTTGTATGCTCTGAATGTTGGGTCATGGGACCCACGTTTGTAATATCTGGCTCCTCGGAGCCTAATGAATAAATACTTTGTTTCATAGAGTCTTGTTGTGATGCCATGTTGTATTTGCACATATCGAGCATATTGTGTGTATGTTATTGAAATGCTTGGTATGTGTGGTATCCAACAACCTAGTTGTTTCTTCTTGGTAGCCTCTCTTATGGGGAAATGACTCCTAGTGATTCCACTGAGCCATGGTAGCTTGCTACTGCTCCGGAACACTTAGGCTGGCCGGCATGTGTCCTCCTTTGTTCCTTTGTCTATCCCTGTGGGGAAATTTCATGTGTTGTTCCTTTAAGTCCTTGTACCTTGCTACGACTTGGGTTCATACGTTGATGACCGACACATTTATTGCTGGGTCATGTATGCATGTCCCTGTAAGTTAGTGCCACCTTGGGTTTATAACTAGTCATGTCGTCCCGGGTTCTCTGTCATATGGATGCTAGCGACACTATCATATACGTGAGCCAAAATGCGCAAACGGTCCCGGGCCAGGTAAGGTGGCACCCGTGGGGATACCGTGCGTGAGGCCGCAAAGTGATATGGTGTGTTACATGCTAGACCGGTGTGACTTAGGATCGGGGTCCCGACACAAAGGTTAAAGTATTTCTACCACAACACGATGATTATCTAGATATTTTCATGAAGACCGTGAAGGATGGGCAGTCGGCCATCACAAGGGGATGGACTAGAGTCGTGCGTGTCTTCTGCATTGAGGAGGGCACAATATGGGCATTCCGCTTCACCTTGTTCAGCAACCAGAATGTATTTCGCCTCTTTCTTTGACGTCTTTAATAGTACAAGTATACAATTGTGGTTCATCATTCTTTATTTGGTTCTTATGTAATTCTTGAACATATGTACCTATGAATCGAATAATTCATTGCTTGTTTGAACCTGATGGATATGAATAAAGCTGTAGCATACATTCAAATTCAAATTTAAATCCGGTACAATTTGAAATAGCAGCAAATAAATTACGGTGAAATTACGCTCTCCAGGTTGTTATGGCACACACGGTTGGTAAAATACAAATGTTTGTGATATACACCATAATTCGAGATGGTTCACAGAGAGGAAACGTGTGCAAGCAAGCACACAATTGTCGTTTGCAAAGCGTGTGCAATGTCAGACAATATCACAAACGGTGCAGGCAAACTAAACGTTTGTGTTAGTTGCCTTATCGTACATGATTCGCAACCATGAATTGTTTCTGATGAAGTATGCATTGTAAACGTTGCACCACAGAATAGCGTGTGCGATAGTTGTCGTGTAAGACGATGTTACGATGGTCCGATGTTTCGTAATTATGTCCGACACTCGTACGAAGATTAGCTAATCTTCTTAATGGTGAATTGTTTGTGATGGGCCACTCGTCATACACGTTCTATAATAGTGAACCGTTTGTGATGGGCCGCCAATCGTAAACCTAGCACCACAGAATACTGACTATGATGGCAATGCGAGCATAAACGAATAAGAGTACTGTAGGGTCCCTATCCCCGACGGTTTCTGGGTCGTGTGGGAAGGACCCCCCTATCGTCTTCACTCACTAGGCGACGGTTCCAAATGCCATCGCGGAAAGGGGTTAAAACCGTTTGTATAGCACCGACGCGTACTAGTGTAGGGTTCATACTTTCATTAGTGCAAGTTCTCTCAACAATGATAACATAATTAGATCATATAACAATCCCTCAACATGCAACAAAGAGTCACTCCAAAGTCACTAATAGCGGAGAACAAACGAAGAGATTATTGTAGGGTACGAAACCACCTCAAAGTTATTCTTTCTGATCAATCTATTGGGCAATTCCTATAAGTGTCAAAAACAGCCCTAGAGTTCGTACTAAAATAACTCCTTAAGACACACATCAACCAAAACCCTAATGTCACCTAGATACTCCAATGTCACCACAAGTATCTGCATGTTTGATTATACGATATGCATCACACAATCTCAGATTCATCTATTCAAACCAACACAAAGAACTTCAAAGAGTGCCCCAATGTTTCTACCAAGGAGTCAAGACGAAAACGTGTGCCAACCCCTATGCATAAGTTCACAAGGTCACTGAACCCACAAGTTAATCACCAAAACATACATCAAGTGGATCACGTGAATATCACATTGTTACCAACAGATAAGCACATGCAAGACATACATCAAGTGTTCTCAAATCCTTAAAGACTTAATCCGATAAGAGAACTTCAAATGGAAAACTCAATCCATTACAAGAAGGTAGAGGGGGAGAAACATCATAAGATCCAACTATAATAGCAAAGCTCACGGTACATTAAGATCGTGCCAAATCAAGAACACGAGAGAGAGAGAGAGAGAGATATATCAAACACATAGCTACTGGTACATACCCTTAGCCCCGAGGGTGAACTACTCCCTCCTCGTCATGGAGAGCGTCGGGATGATGAAGATGGCCACCAGTGATGGTTTCCCCCTCTGGCAGGGTGCCAAAACAGTCACTCAATTGGTTTTTCATGGCTATAGAGGCTTGCGGTGGCAAAACTCGCGATCTAGGTTTATTTTTGGAGTTTCCAATATTTATAGGAATTTTTGGCGTCGGGGGCAAGTCAGGGGGACTCACGAGGCGGCCATAAGGTAGGATGGTGCACCCTAGGGGGGCGCGCCCCCCACGCTTGTGGTGGCCTCGTGGCTCTTCTAGTCCACCTCCGGCACTCCGTGGGCTTCTTTTGGTCCACAAAAATCACCATAAATTTTTGTTCCGTTTGGTGTACTTTTTCTGTGATACTCAAAAACAAGGAAAAACATAAACTAGCACTGGGCTCTAAGTTAATAGGTTACTCCCAAAAATCATATAAAATAGCATATAAATGCATATAGAACATCCAAGATAGATAATATAATAGCATGGAACAAGCAAAAATTACAGATATGTTGGAGACGTATCAGTCTGTGGTAAACTACTCACGCATCATCGGAGAGGCACCAATGAGGATGATGAACCCCTCCATGATCGTGTTCCCCTCGGGCGGAGTACCGGAAAAGGGCTCTAGACAGGATCTCGTGGTTCTGGAACTTGCGGCGGCTGGAATAAAATTCCGTCGACTCCCCTAGGGTTTTTGGAATATTGGGGTATTTATAGAGCGAAGAGGCGATGCGGGGGGGCACCGAGGTGGGCACAACCCACCTGCACGCGCCTGGGCCCCCAGGCGCACCCGGGTGGGTTGTGCCCCCCTCGGAGCACCCCACTGGTACTTCTCTGGCCCACTGGATGTCTTCTGGTCCAAAAAAATCTCCAAAAAGTTTTGCTGCATTTGGACTTTATTTGGTATTGATTTTCTGCGATGTAAAAAAACAAACAAAAAAATAGCAACTGACACTGGGCACTATGTCAATAGGTTAGTCCCCAAAAATGATATAAAATGATTTTAAAATGATTGTAAAACATCCAAGAATGATAATATAACAGCATGGAACAATCAAAAATTATAGATACGTTGGAGACAGTGACACACCTGCTGCAGGAGCTGAAGCAGATGTTATGAATGTCTGGCAAGCTCGATCTGATGACTATTCTATAGTTCAGTGTGCCAGGTTTTACGGTTTAGAAACGGGACTTCAAAGACATTTTGAACTTCATGGAGCATATGAGATGTTACAGGAGTTGAAAATGATTTTTCAAGCTAATGCCCAGGTTGAGAGATATGAAGTCTCCAACAAGTTCTATAGCTGCAAGATGGAGGAGAATAGTTATGTTAGTGAACACATACTCAAAATGTCTGGGTATCATAACCACTTGACTCAGATGGGAATTGATCTTCCACCCGAGAGTGTTATTGACACAGTACTTCAATCACTGCCACCAAGCTAGAAAGGCTTCATGATGAACTATAATATGCAAGGGGTGGATAAGACAATTCTCAAGTTCTTCGCGATGCTGAAATTGGCGGAGGTAGAAATCATGAAAGAGCATCAAGTGTTGATGGTTAACAAGACCAGTAGTTTCAAGAAAAAGGGCAAAGAAGAACGACAAACAGGTTGCCGCCCCCATGAAGAAACCCAAAGTTGGTCCTAAGCTTGAAACTAAGTGCTTCTACTGCAAAGGGAATGGTCACTGGAAGCGGAACTGCCCCAAGTATTTGGCGGATAAGAAGGATGGCAAAGTGAACAAATGTATATTTTATACATGTTATTGATGTGTTCCTTACTAGTGCTTGTAGCAGCGCCTGGGTATTTGATACTGGTTCGATTGCTCATATTTGTAACTCGAAACAAGAGATGCGGATTAAACGAAGATTGGCTAAGGATGAGGTGACGATGCGCGTCGAGAATGGTTCCAAGGTTGATGTGATCGCCGTCGGTACGCTACCTCTACATCTACCTTCGGGGTTAGTTTTAGACCTAAATAATTGTTATTTGGTGCCTGCGTTGAGCATGAACATTATATCTGGATCTTGTTTGATGCGAGATGGTTATTCATTTAAGTCAGAGAATAATGGTTATTCTATTTATATGAATAATATATTTTATGGTCATGCACCCTTGAGGAATGGTCTATTCTTGTTGAATCTTGATTGTAGTGATACACATATTCATAATATTGGTGCCAAAAGATGCAAAGTTGATGAAGATAATGCAACATAATTGTGGCACTGCCGTTTAGGTCATATTGGTGTAAAACGCATGAAGAAACTCCATGCAGATGGACTTTTGGAATCACTTGATTATGAATCATTTGATACTTGTGAACCATGCTTCATGGGCAAGATGACTAAAACTTTGTTCTTCAGAACAATGGAGCGAGCTAATGAGTTATTGGAAATAATACATACCGATGTATGTGGTCCGATGAGTGTTCAAGCACGCGGCAGGTATCATTATTTTCTCAAAGAAGTTCAAAGAATTTTAGAGTGGAGTAGATAATCATCGTAACAAGAAAATAAAGTTTGTATGATCTGATCGCAGAAGCGAATATTTTAGTTACGAGTTTGGTCTTCATTTTTGACAATGTGGAATAGTTTCACAGCTCACGCCACCTGGAATACCACAACGTAATGGTGTGTCCGAACGTCGTAATCGTACTCTATTTGATATGGTGCGTTCTATGATGTCTCTTACTAATTTGCCTTTATCGTTTTGGGGTCATGCATTAGATACAGCTGCATTACGTTAAATAGGGAACCGTCTAAATCCCCTGAGATGACACCGTATGAACTATGGTTTGGCAAGAAACCAAAGCTGTCGTTTCTTAAAGTTTGGGGTTGCGATGCTTATGTGAACAAGCTTCAGCCTGATAAGCTTGAACCCAAATCGTAGAAGTGCGTCTTCATAGGATACCCAAAAGAAACTGTCGGGTCCACCTTCTACCACAAATCCGAAGGCAAGATTTTTTTGCTAAGAATGGGTCCTTTCTAGAGAAGGAGTTTCTCTCGAAAGAAGTGAGTAGGGGGGAAGTAGAACTTGATGAGGTAATTGTACCTTCACTCGAATTGGAAAGTAGATCATCAGAGAAAACTGATCCCGTGATGCCTACACCAACTAGAGAAGAAGCTAATGATAATGATCATGAAACTTCGGATCAAGTCACTACTGAACCTCGAAGGTCGACCAGAACACGTACCGCACCAGAGTGGTACAGTAACCCTGTCCTCGAAATCATGTTGTTAGACAACGGCGAACCTTCGAACTATGAAGAAGGTATGATGAGCCCAGCTTCCGAAAAATGGCTTGAGGCCATGAAATCTGAGATAGGATCCATGTATGAGAACAAAGTATGGACTTTGGTGGACTTGCCCGATGACCGGAAAGCCATAGAGAATAAATGGATCTTCAAGAATATGATTGACGCTGATGGTAATGTTACCATCTATAAAGCTCGACTTGTCACAAAAGGTTTTTGACAAGTTTAAGGAGTTGACAACGATGAGACTTTCTCACCCATAGCGATGCTTAAGTCTGTCCGAATCATGTTAGCAATTGCCACATTTTACGATTATGAAATCTGGCAAATGGATGTCGGAACTGCAATCCTTAATGGATATCTAAAATAAGAGTTGTATATGATGCAACCAGAAGGTTTCGTCGATCCTAAAGGTGCTAACAAAGTGTGCAAGCTCCCGTGATCCATACATGGATTGGTGCAAACATCTCGGATTGAATATACACTTTGATGAGGTGATCAAAGCATATGGCTTTATACAGACTTAAGGTGAAGCCTGTATTTATAAGAAAGTGAGTGGGAGCTCTGTAGCATTTCTAATATTATATGTGGATGACATGTGCTTGATAGGAAATGATATAGAATTTCTGGATAGCATAAAAGGATACTTGAATAAGATTTTTTTCAATGAAATACCTCGGTGAAGCTGCTTATATATTGGGCATCAAGATCTATAGGGATAGATCAAGACTCTTGATAGGAATTTCACAAAGCACATACCTTGATAAAGTTTTGAAGAAGTTCAAAATGGATCAGTCAAAGAAAGGGTTCTTGCCTGTGTTACAAGGTGTGAAGTTGAGTCAGAGTCAATGCCCGACCACTGCAGAAGATAGAGAGAAAATGAAAGTCATTCCCTATGCCTCAGCCATAGGTTCTATCATGTATGCAATGATGTGTACCAGACCTGATGTGTGCCTTGCTATAAGTCTAGCAGGGAGGTACCAAAGTAATCAAGGAGTGGATCATTGGACAGTGGTCAAGAGCATCCTGAAGTACCTGAAAAGGACCAAGGATATGCTTCTCGTTTATGGAGGTGACAAAGAGCTCGTCGTAAATGGTTACATCGATGCTAGCTTTGACACTTATCTGGATGACTCTAAGTCACAAATCGGATACATATTTTTGTTGAATGGTGGAGCTATCAGTTGGTGCATTTCCAAGCAGAGCATCGTGGCAGGATCTACGTGTGAAGCAGAGTACATAGCTGCTTTGGAAGCAGCAAATGAAGGAGTCTCAATGAAGGAGTTCATATCCGATCTAGGTGCAATACCTAGTGCATCGGGTCCAATGAAAAACTTTGTGACAACACTGGAGCAATTGCCTTGGCGAAGGAATCCAGGTTTCACAAGAGAACCAAACACATCAAGAGACGCGTCAACTCCATTCACGATCAAGTCAAAGAGTGAGACTTAGATATTTGCAAAATACATACGGATCTGAATGTAGCGGTGATACGTCTCCAACGTATCTACAATTTTTTATTGTTCCATGCTGTTATATTATCATTCTTGGATGTTTTACAATCATTTTATATTCATTTTATATCATTTTTTGGTACTAACCTATTGACATAGTGCCAAGTGCCAATTGCTGTTTTCTGCATGTTTTTTACATCACATGAAATCCATATCAAACGGAGCCCAAACACCGCGAAACATTTTGGAGGTTTTTTTGGGCCAGAAGACAGCTGATGGGCCAAGGCAGCACCTGGAGAGTGCCCCAAGAGGGGCACAACCCACCGGGGCGCGCCAGGCCCCCCTGGCACGCCGAGGTGGGTTGTGCCCACCTCGATGGCCTCCCGCGCCGCCTCTTTGCTCTATAAATACCAAAATATTTCAGAAACCCTAGAGGAGTCGACGAAATATTCATCCAGCCGCCGCAGAGTCCAGAAGCACCAGATCCAATCTAGACACCATCACAGAGGGGTTCACCACTTCCATTGGTGCCTCTCCGATGATGCGTGAGTAGTTCCTTGTAGACCTACGGGTCCGTAGTTAGTAGCTAGATGGCTTCCCCTCTCTCTTTTGATTATCAATACAATGGTCTCTTGGAGATCCATATGATGTAACTCTTTTAGCGGTGTGTTTGTTGGATCCGATGAAATTTGAGTTTATGATCAGATCTATCTTTTTATATCCATGAAATTTATTTGAGTTTCTTTGATCTCTTATGTGCATGATCTCTTATAGCCTCATATTTCTTCTCAGATATTAGGTTTTGTTTGGCCAACTTGATCTCTTTATCTTGCAATGGGAAGAGGTGCCCGGTAGTGGGTTCGATCTTAGGGTGCTTGATCCCAGTGATAGAAGGGGAACCGACACGTATGTATCATTGCCACTAAGGATAAAACGATGATATCCATATCTAACGCCATAGATAAATGGATCTTGCCTACATCATTTCGTCGTTCTTAATGCATTACTCCGTTTTTCCATGAACTTTATACACTAGATGCATGCTGGATAGCGGTCGGTGTGTGGAGTAATAGTAGTATATGCAGGCAAGAGTCGGTCTACTAATCTTGGACATGATGCATATGTAATGATCATTGCCTGGATATCGTCAAGATTATTTGAAGTTCTATCAGTTGCTCAACAGTAATTTGTTTACCCACCATTTGCTATTTTTCTCGAGAGAAGCCACTAGTGAAACCTACGCCCCCCGGGTCTTCTTTCTCATATATTTGCCTTTGCGATCTATTTGCCTTTGCTTTTATTTTCAGATCTACTAAATCAAAAACCCAAAAATACCTTGCTGCAATTTATCATATTTATCAATCAATCTACCATTATTTATATCTCTCTCACGTTCGTTACCCGAAAGGGATTGACAACCCCTTTAACACGTCGGGTTGAGAGGTGTTGTTATTTGTGTGCAGGTGTTGTTTACGTTGTGTTGCTTGGTTCTCGTACTGGTTTGATAACCTTGGTTTCACATCTGAGGGAAATACCTACTGCCGCTGTGCTGCATCATCTCTTCCTCTTTGGGGAAAAATCGACGTAGCTTTAAGCGACATCAAAAGGAATTTCTCGCGCCGTTGCCGGGGAGGATCTTCAACATAACCAGTTTCCTAATCACAAATCTCATCTCCTTGCAATTTACACTATTTTCCATTTGCCTCTCATTTTCATCTTCCCCACTTCACAAATATTTGCCGTTTTATTCGCATCTCTTTTCCCTTCGCTGTTTTTCATGCCAAATCTATTTTTGCGTGTGTTTTTGTTTGTGTAGTCATGATGCCTCAAAGAAAATATTATGATGTTCCTTACCCCAATATTTTACTTGAAATTGAGAAAAGTACTAAGGAGTATATGACTACACAATTTGAGCATAATAAATATTTTACCGAAGAACTCAAGGAGCACTCTGTTGTGCTTGATGCTATAACAAAACAACTTGATGATATTAGTAGAGAAGTTTGCAATCTCCAATCTAAGTATGCTTTTGCTGAAAGTTTGCTAGGAAAAATATCCTATGCACAAGCTACTCTAGTAAATCAAATGGCTCCTAAACCAATCTTGTTAGAACATAAAAATGATGAAGGCATTAAAATGATTGGTGTTGCTTCCATTGATTCTTTGTTTAGTAAAGTTCAACTTGATGATAAAGGGACTGAAGAAGAGTCAACTTTAGGTAGAAGGCGTCCCAATATTTCAGAGGGTGAAAATCTTGTTGATAATTTTGATAAAAGTGGGTTTGGAGAGGTCAAGACTTTAACTAGTGATGCACCCACTATTTTGGATTACAAAGACTTTAATTATGATAGTTGCTCCTTAATTGATTGTATTTCTTTGTTCCAATCCATGATTAATTCACCCCATGCTTATGAACAAAATAAAGCTTTCACTAAACATATTGTTGATGCTACGGTGAAAGCTTTTGAAGAAAAATTGGAATTGGAAGTTTCAATTCCTAGGAAATTGCATGATGAATGGGAACCCACTATCAAAATCAAAATTAAAAATTACGAGTGTTTTGCTTTGTGTGATTTGGGTGCTAGTGTTTCCACTATTCGAAATCTCTTTGCGATGTTCTTGGTCTTCCCAACATTGAAGCTTGCTCTCTTTATTTGCATTTGGCGGATTCCACTATTAAAAAGCCTCTGGGAAGGATCAACGATGTTCTTATTCTTGCAAATAGGAACTATGTACCCATAGACTTTATTGTTCTTGATATTGATTGCAATCCGCCTTGCCCTATTATACTTGGTAGACCATTTTTGCGCACTATTGGCGTAGTGATTGACATGAAAGAAGGGAATATTAAATTCCAATTTCCCTTGAGAAAGGGCATGGAACACTTTCCTAGAACCAAGATCAAATTGCCTTATGAATCTATAATGAGGGCAACTTATGGAACATCCAACAAGGATGACAATACTTGAAATCTTGGTATTGTGCCTAGCTAAGGGCGTAAAACGATAGCGCTTGTTGGGAGGCAACCCAATGAATAAAATTTATTTTTGCTTTTTGCTTTCTGTTCTTGAGTGTTTACACAATTATGCTACTGGTATGATTGTGTTTTTTGTGTTTTAGTTAGTGTTTGTGCCAAGTACAACCGATAGGATCTTCTTGGGTGATAGTTGTTTGATCTTGCTGAAAAAGACAGAACCTTTGCGCTCACAAGAAAAAATATCATTTTTAACAGTAAAATGCTTTTTAGTTGATTATTTTTGCAGAAGATCAATATACAAATTTCCAACGTGGCCCTATTTTTTCAAGATTTTTAGAGTTCCAGAAGTATTCGAAACTTCCAGATTACTACTGATTGTTCTGTTTTTGACTGATTCTATTTTCTTTGTGTTGTGTGCTTATTTTGATGGCTCTATGGTTTTCTTTGATGAGTTTTTGCCATAGAAAAGTTGGAATACATTATATATAATACAAAAACAAAATATGAATTGATTGGACACAGTACTTATAGTAGTGATTTGCTTTCTTACACTAACGGATCTCACGAAGGTTTTCTTGAAGTTATGTGTGATTGAAGTTTTCAAGTTTTTGGTTATTTTACGATGGATGAAGGAAGGATGGAAGAGCCTAAGCTTGGGGATGCCCCGTCATCCCAAGCTATTATCCAAATATGAGCAACCAACTAAGCTTGGGGATGCCCCCGAGTGGTATCCCGCTTTCTTCCAACAACTATCGGTATTTCACTCGAAACTATATTTATGTGTTTTGCTTCATGCGTATTGTATGGTATGAGTCCTTGCTTGTTTTACTTTGATTTTTAAGTCATCAATCCTTGTTGTACACACCCATTTGAGAGAGCCAAAATTATGCCATCAATCCTTTTGTGTGCCTGTATCGCTCGCGAGGCGGTGAGGGGTGGCCAATATTTTCCATGCTAGATGTGTTATTCTCATGATGAGTGTTTCTTCACTTGTCATTGAATGAGAGTAAGGCAAAGGTATTAGGGATGCCCAGTCCCGAAATGAAAAACAAATTTACTTTATGTTGTCAAATAAAAAATTCCTTGGAAAGTGTTGGTATGGAAGGCAACCATGGATTCGGCTAGCCATGGCTTGGGAAAGTTTGGTGGAAAATGAATAAACTTTATTTTTCTGTTTGGGAACCGCCTATGATATATCTAGCATGGAAAGTGTTGAGAACCTCATGTCGTTCTCGTTGGTGGGAAAAGTATACCTCCCAAAAAAATTATCTCTCAATTTAAGCTTTGAGCTCTGGCACCTCTACAAATCCCTACTTCCCTCTGCGAAGGGCCTTTCTTTTACTTATGCAATTTTTATTTTTTGAATTTGAGTATCCATCTTCTCTTACAAGCACCAACTAGGAAACACTGTGATCGTACTTGAGCATTGGATGTAACTAATATGCGAGTGTGTTTCATGAATGGATCAATGGTTGAGCATGATGGGCTAGGGATAACTTATCTTAGCATTGATATTTTGAATGACATGGTTACTTGTTGATATGCTTGAGTATCTAAATTATTATGTCAAAATTAAACTATTTCTTTGAACCATATAAAAGTCCAAATGTCCATGCTATAAAGAAAAGAATATGATATGACATGATAGGCAGGATTCCACATCAAAAATTCTGTTTTTATCACTTACCTACTCGAGGACGAGCAGGAGTTAAGCTCGGGGATGTTGATACGTCTCCAACGTATCTATAATTTTTTATTGTTCCATGCTGTTATATTATCATTCTTGGATGTTTTATAATCATTTTATAGTCATTTTATTTCATTTTTTGGTACTAACCTATTGACATAGTGCCAAGTGCCAGTTGTTGTTTTCTGCATGTTTTTACATCGTAGGAAATCAATATCAAATGCAGCCCAAACACTGCAAAACTTTTTGAAGATTTTTTGGGCCAGAAGACACCTGATGGGCCAAGGCAGTACCTCGGGAATGCCTCGAGGGGGGCACAACCTACCAGCCTGGCGCGCCCAGGTGGGTTGTGCCCACCTTGGTGGCCTCCTGCACCGCCTCTTTGCTCTATAAATACCACAATATTCCAGAAACCCTAGAGGAGTCGACGAAATATTCATCCAGCCGCCGCAAAGTCCAGAAACACCAGATCCAATCTAGACACCATCATGGAGGGGTTCACTACTTCCATTGGTGCCTCTCCGATGATCCGTGAGTAGTTCCTTGTAGACCTACGGGTCCTTAGTTAGTAGCTAGATGGCTTCCTCTCTCTCTCTTTTGATTCTCAATACAATGGTCTCTCGGAGATCCATATGATGTAACTCTTTTTGCGGGGTGTTTGTTGGGATCCGATGAACTTTGAGTTTATGATCAGATCTATCTTTTTATATCCATGAAAGTTATTTGAGTTTCTTTGGTCTCTTATATGCATGATCTCTTATAGCCTCGTATTTCTTCTCCGATATCGGGTTTTGTTTGGCCAACTTGATCTCTTTATCTTGCAATGGGAAGAGGAGCCTAGTAGTGGGTTCGATCTTACGGTGCTTGATCCCAGTGACAGAAGGGGAACCGACACGTATGTATCGTTGCCACTAAAGATAAAACAACGAGATCCATATCTAATGCCATAGATAAATGGATCCTGTCTACATCATGTCATCGTTCTTAATGCATTACTCCATTTTTCCATGAACTTTGTACACTAGATGCATGCTGGATAGCAGTCGGTGTGTGGAGTAATAGTAGTAGATGCAGGCAGGAGTTGGTCTACTAATTTTGGATGTGATGCCTATGTAATGATCATTGCCTGGATATCGTCATGATTATTTGAAGTTCTATCAATTGCCCAACGGTAATTTGTTTACCCACCGTTTTCTATTTTTCTCGAGAGAAGCCACTAGTGAAACCTACGGTCCCAGGGTCTTCTTTCTCATATATTTGCCTTTGCGATCTATTTTCCTTTGCTTTTATTTTCAGATCTACTAAACCAAAAACCCAAAAATACCTTGCTGCAATTTATCTTATTTATCAATCAATCTACCAATATTTATATATCTCTCACGTTTGTTACCCGAAAGGGATTGACAACCCCTTTAACACGTCGAGTTGCGAGGTGTTGTTATTTGTGTGCAAGTGTTGTTTACGTTGTGTTGCTTGGTTCTCCTACTAGTTCGATAACCTTGGTTTCACATCTAAGGGAAATACCTACCGTCGATGTGTTGCATCATCCCTTCCTCTTTGGGGGAAAACCGGTGTAGCTTTAAGCGACACCAAGCAGACCCGTTGACTAAGCCTCTTCCACGAGCAAAACATGATCACCACCAAGACTCCATGGTTGTTAGAATCATTACTATGTAATCTTGATTATTGACTCTAGTGCAAGTGAGAGACTGAAGGAAATATACCCTAGAGACAATAATAAAGTGGTTATTTTACATTTCCTTATTCCATGATAAATGTTTATTATTCATGCTAGAATTGTATTAACCGGAAACTTGATACATGTGTGGATACATAGAAAAAATACCAAATCCCTAGTAAGCCTCTACTAGACTAGCTTGTTAATCAAAGATGGTTAAAGTTTCCTGAACATAGACATGTGTTATCATTTGATTAACGGGATCACATCATTAGGAGATTGATGTGATGGACATGACCCATCTGTTAGCTTAGCATATTGATTGTTCAGTTTTATTGCCCCTGCTTTCTTCATGTCAAATACATATTCCTCCGACTACGAGATTATGCAACTCCTGAATACTAGAGAAATGACTTGTGTGCTATCAAACGTCACAACGTAACTGGGTGATTATAAAGATGCTCTACAGGTATCTCCGAAGGTGTTTGTTGGGTTGGGATAGATCGATATTAGGATTTGTCACTCTGGGTATCGGAGAGGTATCTCTGGGCTCTCTCGGTAATGCACATCATAAAGAAACTTCGCAAGCAATGTGACTAATGAGTTAGTTGCAGGATGATGCATTATGGAATGAGTAAAGAGACTTGTCGGTAACGAGATTGAACTAGGTATGAAGATACCGACGATCGAATCTCGGGCAAGTAACATATCGATGATAAAGGGAATAATGTATGTTGTCATAATGGTTCGACTGATAAAGATCTTCATAGAATATGTGGGCACCAATATGAGCATCTAGGTTCTGATGTTGGTTATTGACCAGAGAGGTGTCTCGGTTATGTCTACATAGTTCTTGAACCCATAGGGTCTGCACGCTTAACGTTCGATGATGATTTGTATTATATGAGTTATGTGATTTGGCAATTGAATGTTGTTCGGAGTCCCAGATGAGATCACGGACATGACGAGAAGTCTCGAAATGGTCGAGAGGTAAATATAGATATATTGGAAGATGATATTCGGACACCGGAAGAGTATCGAGGGGTACCAGGTACATATCGGAGTACCGGGGGGGGGTTACCGAAACCCCCGAGGGAAGATATGGGCCTTATGGGCCATGGGAGAGAGGCACACCAGCCCACAAGGGTTGG
>LR738710.1:68150823-68180585 GCA_902687465.1 Secale cereale
GGGGCCCCCCCCCCCCCCCCGCCCACTGTTGTGGAACATAGTATTTCAAATAAATTCCTATGATCATGCAAGATCTATCTAGGAGAAGCATAGCAACGAGTGGGGAGATTGTGTCCACGTACCCTCGTAGACCGGAAGCGGAAGCGTTTAGTAACGCGGTTGATGTAGTCGAACGTCTTCAAGATTCAACCGATCCAAGCACCGAAAGTATGGCACCTCCGTGTTCAGCACACGTTCACTAGGATGACGTCCCACGAGCTCTTGATCCAGCAGAGACTCGAGGGAGAGTTCCGACAGAACGACGGCGTGTTGACGGTGTTGATGATGTGATCCACGCAGGGCTTCGCCTAAGCACTATGACAATATGACTGAGGTGTTTAATTGTGGAGGGGTCACCGCACACGGCTAAAAGATCAACTTGTGTGTTCTAGGGTGCCCCCTCCCCACGTATATAAAGGAGGGGGAGGAGGAGGCCGGCTGGCCCCTAGGGCGCGCCCAAGAGGGGAGTCCTACTAGAACTCCTAGTCCTAGTAGGATTCCACCAAAAGGGAGAGAGGGGGAAGGAGAGGGAGAGAAGGAGAAGGAAAGGGGGCCCGCGCCCCCCCAACCCTAGTCCAATTCGGTTTCGGCTTGGGGGGCGCCCCACCTCTTGTGGCCCTTCCTCTCTCTCCACTAAGGCCCATTAGTTCCCCCGGCAGTTCCGATAACCCTCCAGCACTCCGATAATTATCTGGTACCCCTCGGAACTCGTCCGGTGTCCAAATAACATCGTCCAATATAACAATGTTTATGTCTCGACCATTTCGAGACTTCTCGTCATGTCAGTGATCTCATTTGGGACTCCGAACAAACTTCGTTCATCAAAAACACATAACTCATAATACAAATCGTCATCGAACGTTAAGCGTGCGGACCCTACGGGTTTGAGAACTATGTGGACATGACCGAGACACATCTCCGGTCAGTAACCAATAGAGGAACCTCGATGCTCATATTGGCTCCTACATATTCTACAAAGATCTTTATCGGTCAAACCGCATAACAACATACGTTGTTCCCTTTGTCATCGGTATGTTACTTGCCCGAGATTCGATCGTCGGTATCATCATACCTAGTTCAATCTCATTATCTGGCAAGTCTCTTTACTTGTTCCGTAATACATCATCTCGTGACTAACCCATTAGTCATTTTCATGTAAGGCTTATTTATGATGTGTATTACCGAGAGGGCCCAGTGATACCTCTCTGACAATCGGAGTGACAAATCATATTCTCGATATATGCCAACACCACAAACACCTTTGGAGACACCTGTAGAGCATCTTTATAATCACCCAGTTACGTTGTGACGTTTGATAGCACACAAGGTGTTCCTCTGGTATTCGGGAGTTGCATAATCTCATAGTCATAGGAACATGTATAAGTCATGAAGAAAGCAATAGCAATAAAACTAAACGATCATTATGCTAAGCTAACGGGTGGGTCTTCTCCATCACATCATTCCCCTAGTGATGTGATCCCGTTCATCAAATGGCAACACATGTCTATGGTCAGGAAACTCAACCATCTTTGATTAACGAGCTAGTCTAGTATAGGCATACTAGGGACACTATGTTTTGTCTATGTATTCACACATGTATCAAGTTTCCGTTTAATACAATTCTAGCATGAGTAAAAAAAATTATCATGATATATAAGGAAATGTAAATAACAACTTTATTATTGCCTCTAGGGCAGCTATAGAACTTGTTGGAGACTTCATATCTCTCAACTCGGGCATTTGCTTGAAATATTAACTTCAATTCTTGGAACATCTCATATGCTCCATGAGGTTCAAAACGTCTCTGAAGTCCCAATTCTAAGCCGTAAAGCATGGCACACTGAACTATTGAGTAGTCATCAGATCGCGTCTGCCAGACGTTCAAAGCGTCCACATTAGCAGGAGGGGGCTTGTCACCTAGCGGTGCTTCAAGAACATAATTCTTCTGTGCAGCAATGAGGATAATCCTCAAGTTACAGACGCAGTACGTGTAGTTGCTACCATCATCTTTCAACTTACCTTTCTCTAGGAACGCATTAAAATTCAAGGGAAAGGTACCACGGGCCATTAATCTACAACACATAGATATGCTAAAACTATCAGGACTAAGTTCATGATAAATTAAAGTTCAATTAACTCTATTACTAAAGAACTCCCACTTAGATTGACATCCCTCAAGTCATCTAAATGATCACGTGATGCAAATCAACTAAACCATGTCCGATCATCACGTGAGATGGAGTAGTTTTCAATGGTGACCATCTTGTGTTGATCATATCTACTATATGATTCACTCTCGACCTTTAGTTCTCCACTATCCCGAGGCCATGTCTGTACATGCTAGGCTCGTCAAGTTTAACCCGAGTATTATGCATGTGCAAAACTGTCTTACACCAGTTGTATGTGAACGTAGAGCTTATCACACCCGATCATCACGTGGTGTCTCAACAGGACGAAGTGTCGCAGTGGTGCATACTCAGGGAGAACACTTGTACCTTGAAATTTTGTAAGGGATCATCTTATAATGCTACTATCGTTCTAAGCAAAATAAGATTTATAATAAGATAAACATCACATGCAATCAAAATATGTGACATGGTATGCCCATCATCATCTTGTGTTTTTGATCTCCATCTCCAAAGCATCATCATGATCTCCATTGTCACCGGCTTGACACCATGATCTTCATCGTAGCGTCGTGGTCGTCTTGCCAACTATTGCTTCTACTACTATCGCTAACTCATAGTGATAAAGTAAAGCAATTACATGGCGCTCACAATTCGTACAATAAAGAGACAACAATAAGGCTCCTGCCGGTTGCCGATAATTTACATAACATGATCATCTCATACAATAATGTATAACTCATCACGTCTTGACCATATCACATCACAACATGCCCTGCAAAAACAAGTTAGACCTCCTCTACTTTGTTGTTGCAAGTTTTACGTGGTTGCTACGGGCTTCTGGCAAGAACCGTTCTTACCTACGCATCAAAACCACAATGATTTTTCGTCAAGTGTGTTGTTTTAACCTTCATCAAGGACCGGTCGTAGTCACACTCGATTCAACTAAAGTTGGAGAAACAGATACCCGCCATCCACCTGTGTCGAAAGCACGTCGGTAGAACCAGTCTCATGAACGTGATCATGTAATGTCGCTCCCGGCCGCTTCATCCAACAATACCGCCGAATCAAAGTAAGACGTTGGTGGTAAGCAGTATGACTATTATCACCCACAACTCTTTGTGTTGTACTCGTGCAAATCATCTACGCATAAACCTGGCTCTGATACCACTATTGTGGAACGTAGTATTTCAAAAAAATCCTACGATCACGCAAGATCTATCTAGGAGAAGCATAGTAACGAGCGGGGAGAGTGTGTCCATGTATCCTCGTAGACTGAAAGCGGAAGCGTTTAGTAACACGGTTGATGTAGTCGAACATCTTCACAATCCAACCGATGTACAGCACCTCCGTGTTCAGCACATGTTCAGCACGATGACGTCGCATGAGCTCTTGATCCAGCAGAGGCTCGAGGGAGAGTTTCGGCAGCACGACGGCGTGTTGACGGTGTTGATGATGTGATCCGCGCAGGGCTTCGCCTAAGCACTACGACAATATGACCGACGTGTTGAACCATGGAGGGGCCACCACACACGGCTAAAAGATCAACTTCTGTGTTCTAGGGTGCCCTCCTCCCCACGTATATAAAGCAGGGGGAGGAGGAGGCCGGCCGGCCCCTAAGGCGCGCCCAAGAGGGGAGTCCTACTAGGACTCCTAGTCCTAGTAGGATTGCACCAAAAGGGAGAGAGGGGGAAGGAAGGAGAGGGAGAGAAGGAGAAGGAAAGGGGGGCGCGCCCCCCAACCCTAGTCCAATTAGATTTGGTCTTGGGGGCGCGCCCCACCTCTTGTGGCCCTTCCTCTCTCGCCACTAAGGCCCATGAAGGCCCATTAGTTTCCCCGGAGGTTCCGATAACTCTCCGGCACTCTGATAATTATTTGGTACCCCAAGGAACTCATCCGGTGTCCGAATAGAATCGTCCAATATATCATTCTTCATGTATCGACCATTCGAAACTCCTCGTCATGTCCGTGATCTCATATGGGACTCCAAACAAACTTCGGTCATCAAAAACACATAACTCATAATACAAATTGTCATCAAACGTTAAGCGTGCGGACCCTACGGGTTCGAGAACTATGTAGACATGACTGAGACACTTCTTCGATCAATAACCAATAGCGTATCCTGGGTGCTCATATTGGCTCCTACATATTCTACAAAGATCTTTATCGATCAAACCGCATAACAACATACCTTGTTCCCTTTGTCATCGATATGTTACTTGCCCGAGATTTGATCATCGGTATCATCATACCTAGTTCAATCTTGTTACCTGGAAAATCTCTTTACTCGTTCCGTAATACATAATCTCGTGACTAACCCATTAGTCATTTGCTTGCAAGGCTTATTTATGATGTGTATTACCGAGAGGGCCCAGAGATACCCCTCCGGCACTCGGAGTGACAAATCCTATTCTCGATCTATGCCAACACCACAAACACCTTCAGAGACACCTGTAGAGCATCTTTATAATCACCCAGTTACATTGTGACGTTTGATTGCACACAAGGTGTTCATACGGTATTCGGGAGTTGCATAATTTTCATAGTCAAAGGAACATGTATAAGTCATGAAGAAAGCAATAGCAATAAAAGTAAACGATCATTATGCTAAGCTAACGGATGGGTCTTGTCCATCACATCATTCTCCTAATGATGTGATCCCATTAATCAAATGACAACATATGTCTATGGTCAAGAAACTCAACCATCTTTGATTAACGAGCTAGTCTAGTAGAGGCATACTAGGGACACTGTTTTTCTATGTATTCACACATGTATCAAGTTTCCGGTTAATACAATTCTAGCATGAATAAAATACATTTATCATGATATATAAGAAAATATAAATAAGAACTTTATTATTGCCTCTAGGGCATATTTCCTTCACCCACATGGTAGGAGGCTGAGTGGGAGTAGGGAAGAGGGGCGGCGCCCCCTCCTTCCTTCTCTCCTCTCCTCCTTCCTTCTCTTCTTCCTTCTTCCGTTTTCTCTCCGATGGAATACATGGAAGGGGGGCGAATTGTACTAGGGGCCCAAGTAGGATTCCTCCTACTTGGGCGCGCCCTAGGCTGCATCTCTCCCTCTCCCTCCTTTATATACGTGGGGAGGGCACCCCTAGAACACACATCAATTGTTCCTAGCTGTGTGCGGCGCCCCCCTCTACAGTTTGCTCCTCCGGTCATATTGTCGTAGTGCTTAGGCGAAGCCCTGCGCGGATCTTTCACCATCACCGTCACCACGCTGTCATGCTGACGAAACTCTCCCTTGACACTTTGCTGGATCAAGAGTTCGAGGGACGTCATCAAGCTGAACGTGTGCTGAACTCGGAGGTGCCATACATTCGGTACTTGATCGGTTGAATCGCGAAGACGTTCGACTACATTAACCGAGTTGAACTAACGCCTCCACTTTCGGTCTACGAGGGTACGTAGACACACTCTCACCCTCTCGTTGCTATGCATATCCTAGATAGATCTTGTGTGATCGTAGGAATTTTTTTGAAATTGTATGCTATGTTCCCCAACATATTCTCTCTCTTTGATCCTCAATACCATGTTCTCCTCGATGTTCTTGGAGATCTATCGGATGTAATATTCTTTTGTGGTGTGTTTGTCAAGATCCGATGAATTGTGGGTTTATGATCAGATTATCTATGAATATTATTTGAGTCTCTTCTGAATTCTTATATGCATGATTCAATATCTTAGTAATTCTCTTCGAACTATCGGTTTGGTTTGGCCAGCTAGATTGGTTTTTCTTGCAATGGGAGATGTGCTTTGCTTTGGGTTTAATCTTGCGATGCTCAATCCCAGTGACAGTAGGGGACATGACACGTATTTTATTGTTGCCATCGAGGATAACAAGATGAGGTTTTCATCATATTGCTTGAGTTAATTCCGCTACATCATGTCATCTTACTTAATGTGTTACTTTGTTCTTATGAACTTTATACTCTAGATGCATAATCATTTCGGTCGATGTGTGGAGTAATAGTAGTAGATGCAGGCAGGAGTCGGTCTACTTGATACGGACGTGATGCCTATATTCATGATCATTTCCTTAGATATCGTCATAATTACTAGATCGTTGATGGCACACGTTGCCGCGCCCGACAGTTTGTACAATGAAATGATGAGAATTTTCATAAGTATATAATCACATGATACATTTTAAATTTCCATAAACATAACAATACATTAGTGGGTAATCAAAATAAATCTTATATATAGTCAGGAAAACCACAAATGTATACAAATTAGCTTGGTACAACAACATACATAGTAAATACAACTAATTAGTACTACAAGACATATGATAAGCATTACTCCCTATGTTCCTAAATATAAGACGTTCTGGTAGTTCCATTGAATACATGGTGAAATAATGAAACCTTTGCAAGCATCTAAGAAAGGGCCACCACATTCAGAAACAAAGAAGAATTGGACAAACCTAGTGCGTCTGCTTATTTCATGTGGAGTGCATGCCATGCATGGGACGAATGCTGACAAGGATTATAATTAGTTACAAAATAAATAAGGTATAAAAAGAAAATCTCATATTCAGGACAATATAGATAATAGTAACAACATGTATATGATGAAATAAACAAAGTATTAGAAAGAAAGTGATAACCGATCACGGGTTCATAAAGTGAATCAAGTGTTTCTAAAGGCATAACCCATAAAGATAAGCTGCCAACCAACACATTGTTTTTCAATTACCATGGAAGATCGATCTCAAAGGAGCCATATGTTCTTCAATGATGGTCAATACCTTGCAATACCTAAAAGGAATCTTGCAAGTTATCATGCTCATCAAACCTTGAGTAGCAAAAGTGTGAGCAAAATAAGGAAACACACAATTGAAAAACTGTTGTGAGGATCATTGCTGTCGTAACCTAATTTTTGTTCTTACTTCTAATGCTTTTATATGAGGAGATCATATCATTGTGGTATATTTGCAAAATTGCAAGGCAGATACAAAATAAGTAATGTAGAAATCTTATGAGATATCAGTGTGAAACTATATAACAATATCATTTGCACCTTTGATGTGGAAGCTCACTAATACCTTGCGACACCTAATGGGAAGATGCATGCAAATCATGATGCTCTTCAAATTCTGAGTAGCGGGGTATCAACAAAAGGAAAGCACAAAAAAGCTAATGCAAAAACCATGACTCGTAATTTGATCCTTCTTGCAAATAATGTTCTCATCTGAGCCTCCATATCAATTGAGTCCATCTGCAACTTTGTAATGAATAGTCTTGTTTGATGTTGCAACCAAAGCATGTTCAACAATATGTTTAGACTATTAGGTTCAGCAAAGAAAGAATGGAGAAAATAAAGACAAAATCTGCATATAATAATAAAAAATACTAACATCATTGAGATGAGACTGATGCAAAGAAATTGTTGCATACTTCCTGCTCACTTGCTGACATGCAATCTCATACAAGAAGCATTGTACATCACCCATCAAGTGACAAAATAGAAATTCAGAGAGCTCATTATGAATTAACAGGCGGGACTTACAATCAACATCTTACTGTCCATTACAGTTTGAAGAAACATCTAATTATCCAACTCAAGATATAAAATCAAGTCCGAGAAACAACACATGTATGCTTGATAACCCACAAGTGTAGGGGATCGCAACAGTTTTTGAGGGTAAACTATTCAACCCAAATTTTTTGATTCGACACAAGGGGAGCCAAAGAATACTCTTAAGTATTAGCAGCTGAGTTGTCAATTCAACCACACCTGGAAACTTAGTATCTGCAGCAAGATAGTTTAGTAGCAAAGTAATATGATAGTGACGGTAGTGGCAATAAAAGTAACGATAGTGTTTTTGTGGTTTTTGTAATAGTAGCAACGGAAAAGTAAATAAGCAACAAGCAATATAGGTAAAGCTCGTAGGCATTGGATCGGTGATGGGAAATTATGTCGGATGCATTTCATCATGTAGAAGTTATAACCTAGGGTGGCACAGAACTAGCTCCAGTTCATCAATGCAATGTAGGCATGTATTCTGAATATAGTCATCCGTGCTTATGGAAAAGAACTTGCAAGACATCTTTTGTCCTACCCTCCCGTGGCAGCGGGGTCCTATTGGAAACTAAGGGATATTAAGGCCTCCTTTTAATAGAGTACCGGACCAAAGCATTAACACATAGTGGATACATGAACTCCTCAAACTATGGTCATCACCAGGAGTGGTCCCGATTATTGTCACTTCGGGGTTGCCGGATCATAACACATAGTAGGTGACTATAGACTTGCCAGATAGGATCAAGAACACACATATATTCATGAAAACATAATAGATTCAGATCTGAAATCATGGCACTTGGGCCCTAGTGACAAGCATTAAGCATAGCAAAGTCATAGCAACATCAGTCTCAGAACATAGTGGATACTAGGGATCAAACCCTAACAAAACTAACTCTATTACATGATAGATCCCATCCAACCCATCACCGTCCAGCAAGCCTACGATGGAATTACTCACGCACGGCAGTGAGCATCATGGAATTGGTGATGGAGGAAGGTTGATGATGACGATGGCGACAATCTCCACTCTCCGGAGCCCTAAACGGACTCCAGATTAGCCCTCCCGAGAGAGATTAGGGCTTGGCGGTGGCTCTGTCTCGTGAAACGCGATAATTCCTTCTCCCTGATTTTTTTCTCCCTGAAAGTGAAGATATAGGATCTGGGGGTACGTCGGTAAGGCGCCAGGGGGCCCATGAGGCAGGGGGGGCACCCCCCACCCTCGTGGACAGGCCCTGGGCCCCCTGGTGTGGATCTTCTTACAAATATTTTTTATATTTTCTGAAATAATTCTCCGTTGATTTTCAGGCGATTCCCAGAACTTTTTATTCTGCACAAAAACAACACCATGGCTGTTCTGCTGAAAACAACGTCAGTCCGGGTTAGTTTCATTCAAATCATGCAAGTTAGAGTCCAAAACAAGGGCAAAAGGGTTTGGAAAAGTAGTTATGTCGGAGACGTATCAACTCCCCCAAGCTTAAAGCTTTGCTTGTCCGCAAGCAATTCAGTTAATAAACTAAAAGTGATAAAGAAAAACTTTGACAAACTCGGTTTGCTCTTGTTGTTGTAAATATGTAAGCTAGCATTCAGGTTTTCAACAAGATCATGAACTAATCACATTCACAATAACTTTCAGGTCTCAAGACTACTCCCGTCAATGGCATAATCAACTAGCGAGCAATAATAATAAACCTCGGATGACAACACTTTATCAAAATAATCATGATATGATATAACAAGATGGTATCTCGCTATCCCTTTTTGAGACTGCAAAACATAAATGCGGAGCACCTTTAAAGATCAAGGACTGACTAGACATTGTAATTCATGGTAAAAGAGATCCAGTCGTGATCATACTCAATGCAAATTAATAGTAATACATGCAACGACAGAGGTGCTCTCCTACTGGTGCTCTTTGATAAGAGGATGATGACTCTGCATAAAAGTAAATAGATAGGCCCTTCGCAGAGGGAAGCAGGGATTTGTAGAGGTGCCAGAGCTTGATTTTTAAATAGAGATTAATAACATTTTGAGCGGTATACTTTCTTTGTCAACATAACAACCAAGAATCTCGATATCTCCCATGCTACGCACATTATAGGCGGTTCCCAAACATAATGGTAAAGTCTATACTCCCCCAACCACCAACAAGCACACTCCATGGCTAGCCCGAAACAACGGGTACCGTTCAAACCAGCAACAGCCCTGGGGGAGTTTTGTTTAATTATGATGATTTTGAGCATGGGACTGGGCATCCCGATTACCAGCCATTTTCTCATGAATGATGAGCAGAGTCCACTCATCGTGAGAATAACCCACCTAGCATGGAAGATATAGACAACCCTAGTTGATACATGAGTTGTTCGAGCATATAAAACAGAATTTCATTTGAAGGTTTAGAGTTTGGCACATACAAATTTACTTGGAATGGCAGGTAAATACCACATATAGGAAGGTATGGTGGACTCATATGGAATAACTTTGGGGTTTATGGAAGTGGATGCACAAGCAGTATCCCCGTTTAGTACAGGTGAAGGCTAGAAAGAGACTGGGAAGCGACCAGCTAGAGAGCAACAACGGTCATGAACATGCATTAAAATTAATCAACAATGAATGCAAGCATGAGTAGGATATAAATCACCATGAACATAAATATCGTGGAGGCTATATTGATTTGTTTCAACTACATGCGTGAACATGTGCCAAGTCAGATCACTTAAATCATTCAAAGGAGGATACCACCCATCATACCACATCATAACCATTTTAATATCATGCTGGCACGCAAGATAGACAATTATAAACTCTCAGCTAATTAAGCATGGCATAAGCAGCTATGATCTCTAATTGTCATTGCAAACATGTTTCATTCATAACAAGCTGAATCAGGAACGATGAGCTATCATATTTACAAAAACAAAAGAGGTCGAGTTCATACCAGCTTTTCTCATCTCAATTAGTTCATCATATATCATCCTTATTGCCTTTCACTCGCACGACCGAACGATGTGGGTAATAATAATAGTGCACGTGCATTGGACTAAGCTGGAATCTGCAGACATTTAATACAAGAGAGAAGACAGGGTAATATAGCTCAAGGTTAAATCAACATCAAAGCATATGAGAGCCACTAAGCATTTTCAATCATGGTCTTCTTCTCTTAACCCCTAAAGGAAAGAAAAGAAACTATTTACACGGGAAAGCTCCCAACAAGCAAAAGAAGAACGGGAAATCTTTTTGGGTTTTTCATTTTAGCTACTACTGCAAGCAAAGAAAGTAAACTAGCTAGAAGCTACAACTAATATATATATTTTTGTTTTTCTGGGTTTTTCTAGCACACAAGACAAAGACTAAGAAAAAAATTGAAACTAAGCATGGATGGTACAGTGAAAGAGTGTGAGCACCTACAACTAGAATAAGTGTGAACATGAATGTAAGTCGGTGAGAAACACGTACTCCCCCAAGCTTAGGCTTTTGGCCTAAGTTAGTCTATGGCCAGTATTGGACTGACGGATATCCAAAGTCGTAGTTGGGGTTGTACTGGGATGCAGCAGATACTGCATGCTGAGCTGCATCTCGAAGGCGGGCTGCCTCCGTCATGTTATAATAAGCATTTGCCTCCTCCATAGTTATGGTGTATCTCCCTTTTTCCTGAAAGTTAAACAAAGTAGGGGCAGGAAGAACAGTAGGGATGGCATGCTGCCTGTTAAAGATTAGTCGATATTTGAGGGTCTGGTCATCCCACTCTATAAACCTGTGACTAGTCATAGCATGGCAATCTAAATAAGCAGGAGGTAAAGGTTCATCATTCTCATGCACCGGCACACCAAGAAAGCAGGCTATGCGGGTAGCATAGATCCCACCAAATAAATCTCCATGCAAGCCATTATGGTGTAGCCTACGTGCAACAATTGCTCCCAAGTTATAATGCCTATCACCTAGTACAGCACTCCTGAGAACACTAAGATCAAGGACACACATGTGACAAGCCTCATCCTTATTGTTTATGCATCTACCGATAAAGAGAGCAAAGTAATGAATAGCAGGAAAATGTATGCTCCCCATGGTAGCATGTGTGATTTCCCTGGACTCCCCTACTATAATACTAGCAAGGAATTCTCTAAATTCAGATTTGCGAGGATCGCTCATACAGCCCCACCGTGGGAGCTTGCAAGCATAATTAAAATCCTCTAAATCCATGCTATAAGATTTATCATACATGTCAAACAGTACATTGTGAGAATTACGTGAAGATGAAAATTTAAACCTTCTCACAAAGCTATCGGTTAAGCCACGGTATTGAGTGCACTTATCTTGTATGAAGTCCTCGAGGTCAGCGTTGCGCACGTATGAGTAAAATTCATCCTTGATGCCAGCTTGACCCATGAATTCATCTAACGGCCATTCACAGGGCCGCACATCAGCATACCTTGGTGGTTCGTCCGGCTTACGGAACGCGAGCCTCGGTTCTTGCTTCCTTGAAGAACCACCTTGGAAGTTTCTCCTGGACATTTTTCTGAAATTTTCTAAAATTTGTAACTTCAAAATGAAAGTTAACCAAACTCAATAAGATTGATAGCAACAACTCCTACTAGTGCCTAGAGACTAAATCATCCATTAGAACTACTTGGGACCAAGAAAATTTGACATGCAAGCTCAAGAACAAGGTCACCACAGCAGCAAAAATTTATAATAAATAAAGCACTAGAACAAAAACTAATTGGACCAATGGAGGAGTCACATACCAAGGAACAATCTCCCCAAACAGTTTGGTGAAGGGTACTTTGAGCAAGGAGATCGAAAATGGCAGCAAGATGAGCTAGAGCTCGGGTTTGAGCTGGTTGGGGATTTTTTGGGAGGAAGAAGAAGAGCATGGGTGCAGGAATAAGTGGAGGGGGTCACGTGGGGCCCACGAGGCAGGAGGCGCACCCTGGACCCTCGTGGCCACGTGTTGGCTCCCCTCGCTGTGTGTTCAGTGCCATATTTCCTCAAATATTCTAGAAAAAAACATATTTCATTTTCATGGCATTTGGAGAACTTTTATTTTCAGGATATTTTTATTGCACGGATAAGTCTAGAAACAGACAGAAAGTATTATTTTTGCTTTATTTATCTTAATTAACAGAAAGTAAAAAGAGGGGTACAGAAGGTTTGTGCTATCTAGATTCACCTATCCCATGCTCATCAAAAGGAATCCATTAACAAGGTTGATCAGGTCTTGTTAATAAACTCTTTCCGAGTAACATGAAACCGGAGAATTTTCGAATAACACTAGGTTACCTGAATGGCGATATGTATGTCCCCAACAATAAGTATGGCATATGTTTTCTTGATAGTAGGAAGAGAAAACTCAAAACCTCCTATAGTAATAGTTGAAATTTTTCCAATATAATTGATACTGTGGACCTGAGGTTGTTTCCTCGGAAAGTGTACCATATGCTCATTACCATTGACATGAAAAGTGGCATTGCCTTTGTTGCAATCAATAACAGCCCCTGCAGTATTCAAAAAGGGTCTTCCAAGAATAATAGACATACTATCGTCCTCGGGAATATCAAGTATAACAAAGTATGTTAGAATAGTAACATTTGCAACTACAACAGGCACATCCTCACAAATACCGACAGGTATAGCAGTTGATTTATCAGCCATTTGCAAAGATATTTCAGTAGGTGTCAACTTACTCAAGTCAAGTCTATGATATAAAGAGAGAGGCATAACACTAACACCGGCTCCAAGATCACACAAAGCAGTTTTAACATAGTTTCTCTTAATGGAGCAAGGCATAGTAGGTACTCCTGGATCTCCTAATTTCTTAGGCATTCCACCCTCAAAAGTGCAATTAGCAAGCATGGTGGAAATTTCTACTTCAGGTATCTTTCTTTTGTTCGTAATAATATATTTCATATACTTAGCATAAGGATTTGTTTTAAGCACATCAGTCAAACGCATACGCAAAAAGATAGGTCTAATCATTTCAGCAAAGCGCTCAAAATCCTCATCATCCTTTTTCTTGGATGGTTTCGGAGGAAAAAGCATGGGTTTCTGAACCCATGGTTCTCTTTCCCTACCGTGCTTCCTAGTAACAAAGTCTCTCTTATCATAACATTAATTCTTTGATTGTGGGTTATCAAGATCAACAGCAGGTTCAATCTCTCCATCATTACCATTGCTAGGTTAAGCATCAACATGAACATCATCATTAATATTATTACTAGGTTCATGTTCATTACCAGATTGTGTCTCAGCATCAGAAACAGATATATCATTGGGATTCTCAGGTGTGTCAGCTACAGGTTCACTAGAAGCATGCAAAGTCCTATCATTTTTCTTTTTCTTCTTCTTAGAAGAACTAGGTGCATCTAAATTAGCTCTCTGAGAATCTTGCTCAATTCTCTTAGGGTAGCCTTCAGGATACAGAGTCTCCTGAGTTATTTTACCACCTCTAGTTGCAACTCTAACAGCATAGTCATTATTCTTACTATTTAATTCATTGAGAAAATCGTTCTGAGCCTGAAGTACTTGTTCTACTTGAGTGGTGACCATAGAAGCATGTATACTAATGAGTTTCAGTTCAACTTTAGCTCTAGACAGATAATCACTCAAGCATTCAATCATATAGGCATTGTGTTGTAATTGTCTACCAACATAAGCATTAAAGTTTTCTTGTTTCACAATAAAATTGTCAAACTGATCTAAGCATTGGCTAGCAGACTTATAACGAGGAATATCACCTTCATCAAATCTATAAAGAGAATTTACCTTTACTACCTGTGTCGGGTTATCAAGACCATGTATTTCTTCAATAGGTGGTAAATTCTTAACATATTCAGCTTTAATACCTTTTTCTTTCATAGATTTCTTTGCCTCTTGCATATCTTCAGGACTGAGAAATAGAACACCTCTTTTCTTTGGAGTTGGCTTAGGGGCTGGTTCAGGAAGTGTCCAATTATTTTCATTGGCCAGCATATTATTCAATAGTAATTCAGCTTGTTCAACTGTTCTTTCCCTGAAAACACAACCAGCACAACTATCCAGGTGGTCTCTGGAAGCATCGGTTAGTCCATTATAAAAGACATCAAGTATATCATGCATCTCAGGTGCATGATCAGGCAAAGCATTAAGTAATTGGAGAAGCCTCCCCCAAGCTTGTGGGAGACTCTCTTCTTCAATTTGCACAAAGTTATATATTTCACGTAAGGCAGCTTGTTTCTTATGAGCAGGAAAATATTTAGCAGAGAAGTAATACATCATATCCTGGGGACTACGCACACAACCAGGATCAAGAGAATTAAACCAGGTCTTAGCATCACCCTTTAGCGAGAAAGGAAATAGCTTAAGGATATAGTAATAGCGAATATTTTCATCATTGGTAAACAGGGTGGCTATATCATTCAACTTAGTAAGATGTGCCACAATAGTTTCAGACTCATAGCCATGGAAAGGATCAGATTCAACCAAAGTAATTAACTCAGGATCAACAGAGAATTCATAATCCTTATCAGTAACACAGATAGGTGAAGTAGCAAAAGCAAGGTCAGGTTTCATTCTAGCATTCAAGGACTTTTCTTTCAGCTTAGCTAATAACTTCTTAAGATCATATCTATCATTGCAAGCAAGAAAGTCTCTAGCAGTCTCTTCATCCATAACATAACCCTCAGGAACAACAGGCAATTCATATCTATTGGGAGTAGTTTCATCATCACTTTCATAAATATCATCAGTCTCAACATTTGCATTCTCCCTAACCTTAGCAATTTGTTCATCTAGAAATCCACCTAGTGGCACAATATCAGGCATAGAGGTAGTTTCATCATACATAGCAGAAGTAGCATCATCAAGAACATACGACATATCATATTCAATAGCAGGAATAGGTGTCGCAAGTTTACTCATAGAAGAAGGAGAATCAAGTGCAAAGCTAGATGGCAGTTCCTTACCTCCCCTCGTAGTTGAGGGTAAGATCTTGGTTTTTGAGTCCTTAAAATTCTTCATAGTGATCAATAGATATAAATCCCAAGTGACTTAAAGAATAGAGCTATGCTCCCCGGCAACGGTGCCAGAAAATAGTCTTGATAACCCACAAGTGTAGGGGATCGCAACAGTTTTCGAGGGTAAAGTATTCAACCCAAATTTGTTGATTCAACACAAGGGGAGCCAAAGAATACTCTTAAGTATTAGCAGCTGAGTTGTCCATTCGACCACACATGGAAACTTAGTATCTGCAGCAAGATAGTTTAGTAGCAAAGTAATATGATAGTGACGGTAGCGGCAATAAAAGTAACGATAGTGTTTTTGTGGTTTTTGTAATAGTAGCAACGGAAAAGTAAATAAGCAACAAGCAATATAGGTAAAGCTCGCAGGCAATTGATCGGTTATGGGAAATTATGTCGGATGCAATTCATCATGTAGAAGTTATAACCTAGGGTGACGCAGAACTAGCTCCAGTTCATCAATGCAATGTAGGCATGTATTCCGAATAGAGTCATACGTGCTTATGGAAAAGAACTTGCATGACATCTTTTGTCCTACCCTCCTGTGGCAGCGGGGTCCTATTGGAAACTAAGGGATATTAAGGCCTCCTTTTAATAGAGTACCGGACCAAAGCATTAACACATAGTGAATAAATGAACTCCTCAAACTATGGTCATCACCGGGAGTGGTCCCGATTATTGTCACTTCGTGGTTGCCGGATCATAACACATAGTAGGTGACTATAGACTTGCCAGATAGGATGAAGAACACACATATATTCATGAAAACATAATAGGTTCAGATCTAAAATCATGGCACTCGGGCCCTAGTGACAAGCATTAAGCATAGCAAAGTCATAGCAACATCAATCTCAGAACATAGTGGATACTAGGGATCAAACCCTAACAAAACTAACTCGATTACATGATAGATCCCATCCAACCCATCACCGTCCAGCAAGCCTACGATGGAATTACTCACGCACGGCGGTGAGCATCATGGAATTGGTGATGGAGGAAGGTTGATGATGACGATGGCGACGATCTCCACTCTCCGGAGCCCCGAACGGACTCCAGATCAGCCCTCCCGAGAGAGATTAGGGCTTGGCGGCGGCTCCGTATCTTGAAACGCGATAATTCCTTCTTCCTGATTTTTTTCTCCCCGAAAGTGAAGATATAGGATCTGGGGGTACGTCGGTAAGGCACGAGGGGGGGCCACGAGGTAGGGGGCGCGCCCCCCACTCTCGTGGACAGGCCCTGGGGCCCCTGGTGTGGATCTTCTTGCAGATATTTTTTATATTTTCTGAAATAATTCTTCGTTGATTTTCAGGTGATTCCGAGAACTTTTTATTCTGCACAAAAACAACACCATGGCAGTTCTGCTGAAAACAGCGTCAGTCCGGGTTAGTTTCATTCAAATCATGCAAGTTAGAGTCCAAAACAAGGGCAAAAGGGTTTGGAAAAGTAGATACATCAGAGACGTATCAATGCTCATTTTCTTTAATTAAGAAGTTGTACTTATATGCTTTCAAAATTGGAGAAGAGATAGACAACCTACCACAGTTGTGAATATAGCCAATATGATGCTTAGGATCCCAGAAGACCTTCATTCAGGAACAATAAACGTCAGCCTCAAAAAATAAGGACAAATACACTTCAAACCTAAAAAAACAACTACACGTGTAGAAATATTATCAGCAAATTAAAAAACAAAAAACACATCAGTGTAAGATAAGATAGTTCAAGAGGATCAGGGTCAACTCATATTAAAATAGCAATGTTCAACATCGACCATGTTAAGATGAAAGAGATCATCTGAATATTGATCGTAGGTTGCATCATCTTTCAAAGCATCATGATGCAATGATACAATGGTTGGAAAATCTACCAAGGGCAACTTCTTATTTCTGAATCTGTAACGGAAGAAAGGAAACATTTGCATGTCAAAACGGAAAAAGGCAGTACTAAAAAAATTCATATACCTAGAGCACGCAGGTGATTAGTTCTTACAGAGAGAATATCCAACCTGAAGTTTTAAATTAGCAGTAAGAGGCACAAATTGTTCATATTTCTAGTTTGACTTAAAAAGACATATTTCAAAACGGGTCATCCTATTTATTGATTGAATCTTATTTCTAATTATATGAAGTGCAAAAAAATGTTTCCCGTGACGTATTTGTATCTACCACCAACCATGAAATAGCAGTTTATAAAATATGCATACAGCATACCAAGTTTTTAACTATACTCCGTACATTGCTTTCAATTGGAATCAACCCATATCTAATTACTGAGATAACATGACACATTATTTGATTTCAGGCCTTTGGGTGGGAATACCAAAATGCTAGCCAACACAAAATATGTGTCTGCCCACATATAGACTATATCAACAGAACGAGTAATGCTACTACCAGCAGTAATTAGTAAACCTATTAGCCTATCACAAGGTACGGATCAACACTCAAATCATCATGCCAAAAAATATACGTATAGGAAATGATTATAATTCACGCATGATCTATCAGCTGAATGCAGCCTTTCCACTTTGTATGGAGATGGAGTTAATACACATATCAGAACTACCAAGCTATAGGTCATCACCACGCTCTTGTATGAAGCTTGATTCTCCAAGTTCATAGTCACCTGCCAAGAGTCGACCCAGATGCATATTAAACTCCAAATCAACATGTCAATCTAACGAAGAACCTGGATCTCGAAATTTATTGCACAACTTCAAAGGATAGAACAATCTACCTGTGGATCTAGATTGGATTCATCACTGTTGCGCTCCTTAGACGGTTGCGATGGGACTACGCTGGCCATTGTGATTCCACGGGGATCCGGTGTTTCCGCCACTAGCGCAGGCGTGTGTGCCCCTGGAGCCTGCACGGGAGAGGGCAGCGACGAGCATGTGGAAAAATATGTATCACCGTCGTGGTTGCTATCCACGTGGGAGAGGCAGAGGCGGCCATGGGGACTTGATGCGCCGCCATCAAAGGTGCGATCCGCGTAGAAAAGGAAGAGGCGCGAGAGAAAGGGGAAGGTCGGAAGGCTTTTTAGGGGTCGGAAGGGGTGACGTGTCAAGGGGTAGCGCGCACCCTTGTACTATGTCAATCCAGTCTTTTTTTTCCTTTTTTGAGGGGAGATGTCAATCCAGTCAATTACATGGGCTGCCTTTAGTGGAGACTGGGCTAGAAAAATTCCACCAGAGCAATGGGGCCAGCCCAATTTAATACGCAATGCCCAAAATTGTCACCAGAGCAGCGCCCCATGATGTTAGCGCTCGTTTGTATCGATCGGAGCGACAGGAGGTGGGATTAAGAACTAATCTTGTTGGGGAACGTAGCAGAATTCAAAAAAATTCCTACGCTTCACCAAGATCAATATAAGGAGTCATCTAGCAACGAGCGTAATGGATTGCATCTACATACCCTTTGTAGATCGCGAGCGGAAGCGTCCGAAGGAACGTGGATGAAGTAGTCGTACTCTTCGTGATCCTCGTCACCAATGATCCCAGCGCTGAACGGACGGCACCTCCGCGTTCAACACACGTACGGTACAGCAACGTCTCCTCCTTCTTGATCCAGCAAGGGGGGAGGAGAGGTTGACGGAGATCCAGCAGCACGACGGCGTGGTGGTGGATGCAACAGGAAAACCTGCAGGGCTTCGCCGGCGCCCTGCAAGAGGAGATGGAAGTGTGACGGGAGGGGGGAGAGGCGCCAGAGGCTTGGGGTGCGGTTGCCCTCTCCCCCCCCCAACTATATATAGGGGCCAGGGGGGCGCCGACCCTAGGAGATGCAATCTCCTAGGGGGGGGCGGACAGGGGGGAGACTTGCCCCCCAAGGCATAGGGGGCGCCCCCTCCCCCTAGGGTTTCAACCCTAGGCGCATGGAGGGGGGCCCATGTGGTGCGCCAGCCCACCAGGGGCTGGACCCCTTCCCCTTGCAGCCTACGGGGCCCTCCGGGATGGGTGGCCCCACCCGGTCGACCCCCGGGACCCTTCCCGTGGTCCCGGGACACTCCCGGTGACCCCCGGAATTCACCCGATGGCCGAAACTGGACTTCATATATATCATTCTTTACCTCCGGACCATTCCGGAACTCCTCGTGACGTCCGGGATCTCATCCGGGACTCCGAACAACATTCGGGTTTCCATGTGCATGTATCTCTACAACCCTAGCGTCATCGAACCTTAAGTGTGTAGACCCTACTGGTTCGGGAGACACGCAGACATGACCGAGACGACTCTCCGGTCAATAACCAACAGCGGGATCTGGATACCCATGTTGGTTCCCACGTGTTCCTCGATGATATCATCGGATGAACCACTGTGTCTAGGATTCACTCAATCCCTTATGTTATTCCCTTTGTCTATCGGTACGGTACTTGCCCGAGATTCAATCGTCGGTATGCCCGATACCTTGTTCAATCTCGTCATGGCAAGTATCTTTACTCGTTCCGTAATCCATCATCCCGTTACTAACTCCTCAGTCACTTTGAGCTCTTTATGATGATGTCTTACCGAGAGGGCCCAGAGATACCTCTCCGTCATACGGGGTGACAATATCCCAGTCTCGGTTTGTACCAACTCAACAGACACTTTTGGAGATACCCGTTGCGTACCTTTATAGCCACCCAGTTACGCTGTGACGTTTGGCACACCCAAAGTATTCCTATGGTATCCGGGAGTTGCACAACCTCATGGTCTAAGGAACAAATACTTGACACTGGAAAAGCTTAAGCATTACGAACTATACGATCTTGTGCTAGGCTCAGGATTGGGTCTTGTCCATCACATCATTCTCCTAATGATGTGATCCCGTCATCAATGACATCCAATGTCCATGGTCAGGAAACCGTAACCATCTGTTGATCAACAAGCTAGTAACTAGAGGCTTACCAGGGACATGTTGTGGTCTATGTATTCACACATGTATCGCTGTTTCCGTACAATACAATTCAAGCATGAATAACAGACAATTATCATGAACAAGGAAATATAACAATAATACTTTTATTATTGCCTCTAGGGCATATTTCCAACAGTCTGCCACTTGCACTAGAGTCAATAATCTAGTTACATTGTGATGCATCGAACACCCATAGAGTTCTGGTGTTGATCATGTTTTACCCGTGGAAGAGGTTTAGTCAATGGGTCTGCGACATTCAGATCCGTATGCACTTTACAAATATCTATGTCTCCATCTTGAACATAATTCCGGATGGAGTTGAAACGGCGCTTGATGTGCTTGGTCTTCTTGTGAAACATGGGATCCTTGGTAATGGCAATAGCTCCAGTGTTGTCTAAAAGAGAGTCATCGGGCTTGACGCGCTTGGAATGACTCCTAGGTCGGTGATGAACTCCTTCATCCAGACTCCTTCTTGTGCTGCTTCGCAAGCAGCTATGTACTCCGCTTCACGTGTAGAATGCGCCACGACGCTCTGCTTGCAACTGCACCAGCTGACTGCTCCACCATTCAAAATATACATGTATTCGGTCTGTGACTTAGAGTCATCCAGATCTGTGTCGAAGCTAGCATCGATGTAACCCTTCATGACGAGCTCTTCGTCACCTCCATAAACGAGAAACATATCATTAGTCCTCTTCAGGTACTTTAGGATGTTCTTGACCGCTGTCCAGTGTTCCATACCGGGATCACTTTGGTACCTCCCTACCAAACTTATGGCAAGGTTCACATCAGGTCTGGTACACAGCATGGCATACATGATAGAACCTATGGCCGAGGCATAGGGAATGACACTCATCTTTTCTCTGTCTTCTGCCGTGGTCGGGGACTGAGCCTTGCTCAATCTCATACCTTGCAAAACAGGCAAGAACCCCTTCTTGGACTGATCCATATTGAACTTCTTCAATATCTTGTCAAGGTATGTGCTTTGTGAAAGACCAATGAGGCGTCTTGATCTATCTCACTAGATTTTGATGCCTAATATGTAAGCAGCTTCTCCAAGGTCCTTCATTGAAAAACTCTTATTCAAGTAGGCCTTTATGCTCTCCAAGAATTCTATATCATTTCCCATCAGCAATATGTCATCCACATATAATATGAGAAATGCTACAGAGCTCCCACTCACTTTCTTGTAGATACAGGCTTCTCCCCAAGTCTGTATAAAGCCAAACGCTTTGATCACATCATTAAAGCGAATATTCCAACTCCGAGATGCTTGCACCAGCCCGTAAACCGAGCGCTGGAGCTTGCATACTTTGTTAGCATTTTCCGGATCGACAAAACCTTCCGGCTGCATCATATACAGCTCTTCCTTGAGGTAACCATTAAGGAATGCCATTTTGACGTCCATTTGCCATATCCCATGATCATAGAATGTGGCAATTGCTAACATGATTCGGACTGACTTCAGCATCGCTACGGGAGAGAAAGTCTCGTTGTAGTCAATCCCTTGAACTTGTCGATAACCCTTAGCGACAAGCCGAGCCTTATAGATGGTCACGTTACCATCCGCGTCTGTCTTCTTCTTAAATATCCATTTATTTTCTATGGCATGCCTATCATCGGGCAAGTCCACCAAAGTCCATACTTTGTTTTCATACATGGATTCTATCTCGGATCTCATGGCTCCAAGCCATTTATTGGAATTCAGGCCCGCCATCGCTTCTTCATAGTTTGAAGGTTCACCGTTGTCTAACAACATGATTTCCATGACAGGGTTGCCGTACCACTCTGGTGCGGAACATGTCCTTGTGGACCTTCGAAGTTTAGTAGTAACTTGATTTGTTTCTTCATGATCATCATCATTAACTTCCTCCCTTGTCGGTGCAGGCACCTCAGGAACAATTTCCTGCGCTGCGCTACTTTCCGGTTCAGGAGGGGTGACTGTCACCTCATCAAGTTCTACTTTCCTCCCACTCACTTCTTTCGAGAGAAACTCTTTCTCCAGAAAGGATCCATTCTTGGCAACAAAGACCTTGCCTTCGGATCTGTGGTAGAAGTTGTACCCAATTGTTTCCTTTGGGTATCCTATGAAGACGTATTTTTCCGATTTGGGTTCGAGCTTTTCAGGTTGAAGTTTCTTGACATAAGCATCGCAACCCCAAACTTTTAGAAACGACAGCTTAGGTTTCTTGCCAAACCAAAGTTCATACGGTGTCGTCTCAATGGATTTCGACGGAGCCCTATTTAAAGTGAATGAGGCAGTCTCTAAAGCATAACCCCAAAAAGATAGCGGTAAGTCGGTGAGAGACATCATAGATCGCACCATGTCCAACATGGTACGATTTCGACGTTCGGACACACCGTTACGCTGAGGTGTTCCGGGCGGTGTCAATTGTGAAACAATTCCACAGTTCCCAAGGTGCGTGCCAAATTCATGACTTAAATATTCACCCCCACGATCCGATCGCAAGAACTTTATTTTTCTGTCACGTTGATTCTCAACCTCATTCTGAAATTCCTTGAACCTTTCAAAGGTCTCAGACTTGTGCTTCATCAAGTAGATATACCCATATCTACTCAAGTCATCTGTGAGGGTGAGAACATAACGATAGCCTCTGCGAGCCTCAACACTCATTGGACCGCACACATCGGTATGTATGATTTCAAATAAGTTGGTTGCTCGCTCCATTGTTCCGGAGAACGGAGTCTTGGTCATCTTGCCCAAGAGGCATGGTTCGCACGTGTCAAATGATTCATAATCAAGAGACTCCAGAAGTCCATCTGCATGAAGCTTCTTCATACGTTTGACACCAATATGACCAAGGCGGCAATGCCACAAGTATGTGGGACTATCATTGTCAACTTTACATCTTTTGGCATTCACACTATGAATATGTGTATCATCACGATCGATTCATCAAAAATAAACCATTGACCAGCGGGGCATGACCATAAAACATATCTCTCAAATAAATAGAACAACCATTATTCTCGGATTTAAATGAGTAGCCATCTCGCATCAAACGAGATCCAGATACAATGTTCATGCTCAAAGCTGGTACTAAATAACAATTATTAAGGTTTAACACTAATCCCGAGGGTAGATGTAGAGGCAGCGTGCCGACAGCGATCACTTCGACCTTCGAACCATTCCCGACGCGCATCGTCACCTCGTCCTTCGCCAGTCTCCGCTTATTCCGCAGTTCCTGCTTTGAGTTACAAATATGAGCAACTGCACCGGTATCAAATACCCAAGAGCTACTACGAGCGCTGGTAAGGTACACATCAATAACATGTATATCATATATACCTTTGACGTTGCCGGCCTTCTTGTCTGCTAAGTATTTGGGGCAGTTCCGCTTCCAGTGACCCGTTCCCTTGCAATAAAAGCACTCAGTCTCAGGCTTGGGTCCATACTTTGGCTTCTTCCTGGCAACTGGCTTACCGGGCGCGGCAACTCCCTTGTCGTCCTTCTTGAAGTTCTTCTTACCCTTGCCCTTCTTGAACTTAGTGGTTTTATTGACCATCAACACTTGATGCTCTTTCTTGATCTCCACCTCCGCTGATTTCAGCATTGAATACACCTCGGGAATGGACTTCTCCATCCCTTGCATATTGAAGTTCAACACGAAGCTCTTGTAGCTAGGTGGGAGCGACTGGAGGATTCTGTCAACGACCGCTTCGTGTGGGAGATTCAGTCCCAACTGAGACAAGCGGTTGTGCAACCCAGAAATCTTGAGTATGTGCTCACTGACTGAACTGTTTTCCTCCATCTTACAGTTGTAGAATGCGTTGGAGACATCATATCTCTCAACTCGGGCATGAGCCTGGAAAACCATTTTCAGCTCTTGGAACATCTCATATGCCCCGTGGTGCTCAAAACGCTTTTGGAGCCCCGATTCTAAGTTGTAGAGCATGCCGCACTGAACCAGGGAGTAATCGTCACAACGCGACTGCCAAGCGTTCATAACATCTTGGTTTGCCGGGGCGGGAGCGTCACCTAGCGGTGCTTCTAGGACATAAGTTTTCTTGGCAGCTATGAGGATGATCCTCAAGTTACGGACCCAGTCTATATAGTTGCTACCATCGTCTTTCAGCTTGGATTTCTCTAGGAACGCGTTGAAGTTGAGGGTGACATGAGCGTGGGCCATTTGATCTACAAGACATATTGTAAAGAATTTAGACTAAGTTCGTGATAATTAAGTTCATCTAATCAAATTTTAATGAACTCCCACTTAGATTGACATCTCTCCATTCTTCTAAGTGATACATGATCCGAATCGACTAGCCCGTGTCCGATCATCATGTGAGAGGGACTAGTCATCAACGATGAACATCTTCATGTTGATCGTATCTTCTATACGACTCATGTTCGACCTTTCGGTCTTCCGTGTTCCGAGGCCATGTATGTACATGCTAGGCTCGTCAAGTGAACCCTAAGTGTATTGCGTGTGTAAATCTGGCTTACACCCGTCGTATGCGAACGTTAGAGCCTATCACACCCGATCATCACGTGGTGCTTCGGAACAACGATCCTTAGCAACGGTGCACAGTTAGGGGGAACACAATTCTTGAATTTTAGTGAGAGATCATCTTATTTACTATTGTCGTTCTAAGTAAACAAGATGCATAAACATGATAAACATCACATGCAATCAAATAAAGTGACATGATATGGCCAATATCATCTTGCTCCTTCGATCTCCATCTTCGGGGCACCATGATCATCTTTCTCGCCGGCACGACACCATGATCTCCATCATCATGATCTCCATCATCGTGTCTTCATGAAGTCGTCACGCCAACTATTACTTCTACTACTATGGCTAACGTTTAGCAATAAAGTAAAGTAATTACATGGCGTTATTCAGTGACACGCAGGTCATACAATAATTAAGACAACTCCTATGGTTCCTGCCGGTTGTCCTTTTCATCGACATGCAAGTCGTGATTCCCTATTACAAGAACATGATCAATCTCATACATCACATATATCATTCATCACATCTTCTTGGCCATACCACATCACATAGCACATGCTGCAAGAACAAGTTAGACGACCTCTAATTGTTGTTGCAAGTTTTACGTGGCTTCTATAGGTTTTCTAGCAAGAACGTTTCTTACCTACGCCAAAACCACAACGTGATTTTTCAATTTCTATTTACCCTTCATAAGGACCCTGTTCATCGAATCCGATCCGACTAAAGTGGGAGAGACAGCCACCCGCCAGCCACCTTATGCATCTAGTGCACGTCTGTCGGTGGAACCAGTCTCACGTAAGCGTACGTGTAAGGTCGGTCCGGGCCGCTTCATCCCACGATGCCGCCGAATCAAGATTAGACTAGTAACGGTAAGAAAATTGAGCAAACTCAACGCCCACAACTTGTTTGTGTTCTACTCGTGCAAGATGCTACGCAAAGACCTAGCTTAGATGCCACTGTTGGGGAACGTAGCAGAATTCAAAAAAATTCCTACGCTTCACCAAGATCAATCTAAGGATTCATCTAGCAACGAGCATAATGGAGTGCATCTACATACCCTTTGTAGATCGCGAGCGGAAGCGATCGAAGGAACGTGGATGAAGTAGTCGTACTCTTCGTGATCCTCGTCACCGATGATCCCAGCGCTGAACGGACGGCACCTCCGCATTCAACACACGTACGGTACAGCGACGTCTCCTCCTTCTTGATCCAGCAAGGGGGGAGGAGAGGTTGACGGAGATCCAGCAGCACGACGACGTGGTGGTGGATGCAACAGGAAATCCTGCAGGGCTTCGCCGGTGCCCTGCGAGAGGAGATGGAAGTGTGACGGGAGGGGGGAGAGGCGCCAGCGGCTAGGGGTGCGGCTGCCCTCTCCCCCCCGCCACTATATATAGTGGCCAGGGGGCGTCGGCCCTAGGAGATGCAATCTCCTAGGGGGGGCGTCGGCCAGGGGGAAGACTTGCCCCCCAAGGCATAGGGGGCGCCCCCTCCCCATAGGGTTTCAACCCTAGGCGCATGGAGGGGGGGCCCATGTGGTACGCCAGCCCACCAGGGGCTGGCCCCCTTCCCCTTGCGGCCTACGAGGCCTTCCGTGATGGGTGGCCCCACCCGGTGGACCCCCGGGACCCTTCCGGTGGTCCCGGGACACTCCCGGTGACCCCCGGAATTCACCCGATGGCCGAAACTGGACTTCCTATATATCATTCTTTACCTCCGGACCATTCCGGAACTCCTCGTGACGTCCGGGATCTCATCCGGGACTCCGAACAACATTCGGGTTTCTATGTGCATGTATCTCTACAATCCTAGCGTCACCGAACCTTAAGTGTGTAGACCCTACGGGTTCGGGAGACACGCAGACATGACCGAGACGACTCTCCGGTCAGTAACCAACAGCGGGATCTGGATACCCATGTTGGTTCCCACGTGTTCCTTGATGATATCATCGGATGAACCACTGTGTCTAGGATTCACTCGATCCCGTATGTTATTCCCTTTGTCTATCGGTACGGTACTTGCCTGATTCGATCATCGGTATGCCCGATACCTTGTTCAATCTCGTCGTGGAAAGTCTCTTTACTCGTTCCATAATCCATCATCCCGTGACTAACTCCTTAGTCACTTTGAGCTCTTTATGATGATGTCTTACCAAGAGGGCCCAGAGATACCTCTCCGTCATACGGAGTGACAATATCCCAGTCTCGGTTCGTACCAACACAACAGACACTTTCGGAGATACCCGTTGCGTACCTTTATAGCCACCCAGTTACGTTGTGACGTTTGGCACACCCAAAGTATTCCTACAGTATCCGAGAGTTGCACAACATCATGGTCTAAGGAACAAATACTTGACACTGGAAAAGCTTAAGCATTACGAACTATAAGATCTCGTGCTAGGCTCAGGATTGGGTCTGGTCCATCACATCATTCTCCTAATGATGTGATCCCGTCATCAATGAAATCCAATGTCCATGGTCAGGAAACCGTAACCATCTGTTGATCAACGAGCTAGTAACTAGAAGCTTACCAGGGACATGTTGTGGTCTATGTATTCACACATGTATCGTTGTTTCCGTACAATACAATTCAAGCATGAATAACAGACAATTATCATGAACAAGGAAATATTAATAATACTTTTATTATTGCCTCTAGGGCATATTTCCAACAAATCTAACGGCCAGAATTGCCTAAAAGTGGCGATTGGAAGGCCGGAAGCACTGATGGCCTGTGAGAGCTGGAAAAGTGCGCAGTTTTAATATATCTAAATTCGCTCTTCTATCAATTGCTTGACAGTAATTTGTTCACCCACCATAATATTTTCTATCATGAGAGAAGCCTCTAGTGAAACCTATGGCCCCCGGGTCTATTTTACATCTTATAAGTTGAAGATCTACTATTTTGCAATCTTTTACTTTTCAATCTATAAACCAAAAATAACAAAAATATTTACTTTACTAGTTATCTATCTCTATCGGATCTCACTTTTGCAAATAACCGTGAAGGGATTGACAACCCCTTTATAGCGTTGGGTGCAAGTTGTTCGATTGTTTGTGCAGGTATTTGGCGATTTGTGCATAATCTCCTACTGGATTGATACCTTGGTTCTAAAAACTGAAAGAAATACTTACTCTACTTTGTTGTATCATCCTTTCCTCTTCAAGGGAAAAACCAACGCAAGCTCAAGAGGTAGCAGGAAGAATTTATGGTGCCATTATCGGGGAGATCTACGCCAAGTCAAGACCTACCAAGTACCCTTCATTAAACTCTCATCTCTCGCATTTACATTATTTGCCATTCGCCTCTCGTTCTCCTCTCCCCCACTTCTAAAATGATTTTCGAAAAAGTTTTGCCTTTTCTTCGCCCTTCTTTTGTTTGTCTTGTTTGCTTGCTTTTTGTGTGCTTGTGTGCTTGTGTGCTTGTGTGTTGGATTGCTTGCTTTGTCACGATGGCTCAAGAAAATACCAAATTATGTGACTTTTCCAACACCAACAATAATGATTTTATTAGTACCCCGATTGCTCCCGCTACTAATGCGGAATCTTGTGAAATCAATGTTGCTTGATTGAATTTAGTCATGAAAGATCAATTTTCTGGCCTTCCTAGTGAAGATGTCGCTTCCCATCTGAATAATTTTGTTGATTTGTGTGATATGCAAAAGAAAAGAGATGTGGATAATGATCTTGTTAAATTAAAGCTATTCTCGTTCTCACTACGAGATCGGGCTAAATCTTGGTTTTCATCTTTTTCCTAAAAATACTATTGATTCATGGAATAAGTGCAAAGATTCTTTTATTGCCAAGTATTTTCCTCCTGCTAAGATTATCTCCCTTAGGAACGATATTATGAATTTTAAACAACTTGATCATGAGCATGTTGCACAATCTTGGGAGAGGATGAAACTTATGATAAGAAACTGTCCTACGCATGGCTGAAATTTATGGATGATTATACAATTTTTTTATGCCGGATTAAACTTTGCTTCTAGAAATCTTTTAGATTCGGCCGCGGGAGGTGCTTTTATGTAAATCACCTTAGGAGAAGCTACTAAACTCATAGATAACATAATGGTTAGTTATTCTCAATGGCATGCCGAAAGACCTTCCACTAATAAAAAAAGTGCATGCAATAGAAGATATTAATGTTTTGAGTGGAAAGATGGATGAACTTATGAAATTATTTGCTAGCAAGGGTCCTAATATTGACACTACTAGGGAAAACCTTATACATAGCATCTTAGAGTAGCGCTGGACAAAATCATGCGCTACTGCTACTTAGTAGTAGCGCGTGTAAATAAACAGTGCTACTGCTATTACTTTAGCAGTAGCACGTATTGGGGAAACACGCTGCTGCTAAGTTTGAACTGGGCGAAAATGGCTAGCCCCACTTAGCAGTAGCGTGTATCCGTAACCAGCGCTACTGCTATGCTCCGTAGGAGCAGCGCCTTTCTCCGACCCGCGCTACTACTAACCCTACCTTATCCTCCCCGCGCGCGGCCGGCCCTCTCACTCTACCTCTCAGTCACTCTCATCCTTGACCCGCACGCCCTGTCGTCCGCCGCCGCCGCCATGCTGCTCCTCCATCGTGGTACTCCCTCCATCCCTCCTCCTCCCTCCTCCTCCCACCGCGCCCTCCTCCCTCCTCCTCCGGACGCCCCTTCCTCTTCCTCCTCCTCTG
>LR738710.1:68180728-68287382 GCA_902687465.1 Secale cereale
CCTCCCACCCCCTCCTCCCTCCATCTCTATTTTTTCTGTTTTTACTATAGTTTTTTACTATTGTATAATGTAGTTTTTTTACTATTTTTTAGTAAATCTTTAATAGAATTAGTAAGAAAATTAATATAACTAGTTGAACTAGTTTATTTTTAGTAAGAACTAGTTGAATTAATAGAACTAGTGTATTTTTAGTAAGAGAATTAATAGAACTAGTTGAACTAGTTTATTTTTAGTAAGAACTAGTTTATTTTTATTTATAGTAAGTGTTTAGTTGAATTAATAGAACTAGTTTATTTTTAGTAAGAAAATTTATGTTTAGTTGTTATTTTTTTAGGTAAACCAATTATTCATGCATCGACGTCAACGATGCCTATCCCGCATCCTTGTCGTCGACTCGGTGGAGGACACCTGCTTGATCAGAGGGGCCATGTCTGGGACTAGGCTCGTCGGGCTGGTACTGGGAGGTGCTACCTATCGGGGGTGTGGCTTGGTGAGGAGCCAGCCCGTCATTGACCCGAACTTTCTTTGGTGGCGGTCGCGTGGGCCCGTGATGGTGCAGAGGCTTGAGGACCCCGTGGAGGTGGTACGTCACCGTGTCAGCGAGGAGGACGAGCACATCCGTCGCTACATGGTTGCATTGGAGGGCAGGTTCTCCAACACCTGGCAGGTTCTTCAGGGATCTCACTGGAGCTATGATTCTGTGATGGTTCCTTATCTTTGGGTGTCCATCGCCTGCGCCGATACCCGTCGTTCGCTAGGGTTTTAGTTGTCTTAGTGATGTTATATGTGAGGGAGTCCTATATTCCGGGGTCCTCAAGCATTCGAGTCATTGAAATTGGGTCGTACTGATGGGCCGCATAAAGAAGAAGAAGAAGACCCCCCCCCGTATTCGGTCAGGACTCTTATGTACGTAGAAAGGCAAGTGTAGAGTCTAGATGTATCAATTACTTCCTCCCCAAGTCTTGCTTGTAACCCTAGGTCCCCTCTGGCGTGTATATAAGCCGAAGGGTTTAGTCTGTAGAGGGGATCATCATCACAATATCCTCATAGGCTAAGACTTAGGGTTTAGCCATTACGATCTCGAGGTAGATCAACTCTTGTATTCATATTCATCCATACTAATATAGCAGGAAGTAGGGTATTACCTCGATCGAGAGGACCTGAACCTGGGTAAACATCGTGTCCCCAGCCTCCTGTTACCATCGATCCTATAAACGCACTGCTTGGGCCCCCCTACCCTAGATCTGCCGGTTTTGACACCGACAATGGAGCTTTCATTGAGAGCTCCGTTGTGCGTTCACAATGAGCGATCGATGGCTCGTCTCATCATCAATGACGGGATCACCCTCAGAAACAACTTGGCTATCGGCCAGGTTCTCCAGCTCGGCGGATGCGCTCTATGCGCCCGCATGGCCTCTTGGCCGGCCACACCCCCTGCGGCCATCGAGCACCACCTTTATGCCGATTACGGCCACTCCGATAATGCGACCTCGGTGGAACTGTTGCCCATAAACAAGATGCTGGATCGCATCGCCGCCCTGGGGCTTTCATCGCCAGGAGATCAGATTAGACTTAAATCCGGCCATGATGAGATCAATCCTTCCCCGATCACTCATCTCATGGCAGCAGTTGAGGACGGAGCCATAGAGACTTCTCCTCTTGAGACGGAGACCGCCACAGTTCGGATCTCCGAACCCATCGAGCCGAACACTCTCCTATCGGGAGGCACTATGTGTTCTTTGAGCTCTAGGACTGACGCCAGGCCCACGGAATGATTGGATCCTATCGAACCCGGATTGTCACCATCGGAGGTTGTCAAAACCCCGAATACCACTTTGGGTTGGGATTCAAAATTACCAACACCCACCCACCCTGGGAAAAATTCTCCAAGTAAATCCGGACTCTCGGACATAGATGACCTCGCGAACATACAACAGCAACCCAAGGAAACAGTCAACCACTTCTGGACTAGATTCATACTTGTTAAAAACAAGATCAGGGACTGCTGCGACGACGAAGCGGTCTCCCTATTTTACCGCAATTGCACGGACGATGGAGTCTTGAACGCCCTCAACCGACGTCGTGTTCTGAGTTTCACAGAATTATCGCAGTTAGTACAGAAGTACTACGCAATGAAAAATACTTGGAAAGCCCAGAATACACCTCTTGAACAGTTCATATACAGACAGTACATTATCAAGGCTAAACGGACATACCCTAGTAGGTCATCCGATAACACGCCTATTGGCAAGAAGAACAAGCCCTCTTTAAGGAGCAGGTCCGTACTGGACAAACTACTTGATACACCTTGCCAAATACATGCAACACCGGACAACGTCCCTAACCATTGCCTTAGAGCATGTTGGGTACTCCGGCAGGTAGCAAAAAGCGGTACGGCAATTCTTACCACCACCGTACCAAGGGAGAAGGACATCGATGTCTTCACTATCTTTGAGACGTTCTCCTCAAACAACCGTCGCAAGAGAGCAAACCGCGAACTTGCCAAGGTTTACCAAATTAGCTCTTCAAAGCCCATGGAGTAACACGACAATTAGTTTTTCTGCCGAAGACGCACCTCGAGTCCGGCCGATCCGAGCATCAGCAGCTCTTGTACTAGACCCAATAGTAGATGGCTTCTGCCTCACTAAAGTACTTATGGATGGAGGAAGCAGACTAAACCTCATATATTAGTAAATGCTTCTAAAAATGCAAGTCTAGAAATCCCGCATTGAGCACACCAATACAACCTTTAGAGGAATTATACCAAGCCGTGAAGCCCGGTGTTCGGGAATCATAAAGCTTGATGTAGTGTTCGGAACATCCGACAACTACATATCGGAGCAACTACTCTTCCACATTGTGCTTTCATAGCGGATACCACGCCCTTCTAGAACGGGACGCTTTCTCGCGCTTTCAAGCTATACCCCATTACGGTTACATGAAGCTAAAAATGCCAGGGCCCAATGGGGTGATCACATTAACAAGCGATCCTGATAGAGCACTCCAAGCCGAAAACAAGACGGCACCCTTAGCCTTAGAAGCATTATCCGAAGCCCTCGCGGCCGAAGAACTAACCACCCTACGATCAAAGGTGGAAGCGGACGATGTAATCCTCGCCAAGATATCGAAGTCTACCTCCTTCAAGCCAGCAGACGAAATCATTAAATTCCAAGTGCAACCAACAGACCCTAACAAGACGGCATCCATCGGGGCACAGCTGGATCCGGCGGTAGACAGTGTGTTACGCACCTTCCTTCGGGAAAACTGGGATATATGCGCCTGGCACCCTTCAGATATGCCGGGAATCCCACGCAAGCTGGCCGAACACAGCCTCAACATTATCAAAGGTTTTAACCGGTCAAGTAGTCACTGCAAGGGTTTTCTGAACCCAAAAGACAAGCAATTGGAGAGGAGCTAGCCAAGCTATTAGAAGCCGGTTTCATCAAAGAAATTAAACACCCGGATTGGCTAGCTAACCTAGTCATGGTACCGAAGAAGGATAAATCTTGGCTCCTCTGCGTCCATTTCATAGACCTGAATAAGGCTTGCCCAAAGGATCCCTTTACTTTGCGCCGCATTGACCAAATTATTGATGCAACGGCCGGACACGACTCGCTGTACATCCTTGATGCTTATTCCGGATACCATCAGACAAAGATGAAGGAATCCGATCAGGCCACAACCGCATTTATCACCCCATACGGCCCTTTTTGTTTCAACACTATGCCCTTTGGACTCAAAAATGCTGGCGCCACATATCAACGCATGATTCAAACATGCTTAGAAAAGCAAATTGGCAAAAATGTGGAGGCACATGTTGACGACGTAGTCGTAAAGACCAAACACGTCGAGACTTTGGTGGATGATCTCCGCCTTACGTTTGCCAACCTCCGAGAATATGACATAAGGCTCAATCCGGAAAAATGTATCTTCGGTGTTCCAGCCATAAAGCTATTAGGGTTCTTCGTATCCCATAGAGGAATCGAAGCTAACGCAGCCAAAATCCGGGCCTTGTCAGAACTCAAAATACCAACCGATCTCAAGCAAGTGCAAAAACTAGCAGGTTGTGTAGCGGCTTTAAGCCGCTTCATCTCCAGATTAGGAGAAAAAGCATTGCCACTTTACAGATTGCTACAACGCACTGACAATTTCAAATGGACGAATGCGGCCATAGCCGGATTGGAAGAAATAAAAGCTCTACTAGCGAGCAACCCAATCCTAGCCGCCCCCGGTGTTGGCGAACCAATGCTGCTGTACATATCAACCACTCACCAGGTAGTGAGTGCCATGCTCGTCGTCGAGCCGAAGAGGGACATAAATTCCCCATTCAAAAACCCGTATACTATTTATCCGAGGTTTTAACACCGTGCAAATCACGGTACCCCCACTATCAGAAAATTGCATATGCGGTCTTCATGTCATCTCGAAAACTCCGACACTACTTTCAAGAGTATTCAATCACAGTGGTATCCGAGGTACCACTCAACGATATTACCAACAATAAAGACACCACGGGACGCACACCCAAATGGGCCATTGAGCTCTTATCGTTCGAAATATCCTACAAGCCGCGCCGGACTATTAAATCCCAGGTGTTGGCCGGCTTTTTTGCAGAATGGACCGAAGCCGAACTCCCTAACAAGTACGGCTCATATTCCCACTGGACAATGTACTTCGACGCTTCCAAAATGCTAGCTGGACTGGGGGCCGGCGTAATATTGATATCTCCAACTGGGGATACTGTCCGGTATGTTCTACAGATTATGTATGCAGACTCGAACAATGCGGCCGAATATGAGGCCCTATTGCATGGTCTCCGACTAGCTGTATCTATGGGCATACAATGCCTCGAGGTACACAGAGACTCAAACCTCGCCATCTCCCAAATTAATGGAGATTTTGACGCCAAGGATTCAAAAATGGCAGCTTATCGCAATGCTATATTGAAAATATATGCTCGATTTGAGGGGTTGGAATTCCATCATGTAGCCCGGGATAATAACCAGGCCGCTGATGTACTCGCGCGCATGGGAGCTAAACGTGACCCCATCCCATCGAACACATTTGTGGAAAGGTTGTTTAAGCCATCGGTAATATGGTAGGACGCGAGCAACGATACAAATTCGGATCCGAACACACCCTCGGTCGAACTCAATCAAGATGTCATCGGAGACTCAAGCATGGAGATAACTCCCTCGGCTCATGAAATCATGGCTGTCATAGCCCACTGGATAGATCCCCTCCTTGCTTACCTTAAAAGACAGGAACTCCCTGATGACCAAAATGAGGCCCGCCGCATAGTCCGGCGCTCTAAAGCCTACAAAGTTCATGAAGGTGAACTATATAAGAAAAGCACAACTGGTATTCTCCAAAGGTGCATCTCCGAAGAGGAGGGAAGGAAAATTCTCACTGAAATACACGCTGGAATGGGCGGCCACCACGCCGCAGCACGGGCGCTCGTAGGCAAAGCTTTTCGCACTGGCTTTTACTAGCCTACTGCAGGAGCAGAAGCCCAAACCTTAGTCCAACACTGCGTTGGCTGCCAGCTCTTTGCAAATCAAGTCACATGCCTCCCACCGCTCTGAGAACAATCCACATTACTTGGCCTTTTGCGGTATGTGGGCTTGATATGGCCGGACCCCTTAAAGGGGAAGTCATAAAGAAAATACTTACTTGTGATGGTAGATAAATTCACTAAGTGGATAGAAGCCAAGCCAGTAAAAATAGCTAAAGCAGGGCCTGTCATAGATTTTATATCAGGTGTAGTACACCGCTATGGTGTACCGCATAGTATTATCACAGATAATGGCTCCAATTTCATAGCTGATGAGGTAAAAAATTGGTGCGCAAAGTTAGATATTAAACTTGACTATGCTTTCGTATACATCCTCAAACAAACGGTCAAGTCGAAAGAGCCAATGGTCTGATAATGTGCGGCATCAAACCCCGACTAGTGCGCTCCCTACGAGAGTCTGATAAACACTGGGTCGAAGAGCTTGACTCCATACTCTGGGGGCTACGGACCACAGCTAATCGTACGACCGGGTATACACCCTTTTTTATGGTGTACGGCGTAGAGGTTGTTTTGCCCTGCGACATTATTCATGACTCACCTTGAGTGCGCATGTACAAGGAAAGGGAAGCCGAGTTAGATAGGCAGGACTACCTAGATGGACTTGAAGAGGAGCGTGATACAGCGCTAGCACGTTCCGCATTTTACCAACAATAGGCTAGGCGATACTAGAGCAGAGAAGTGCGGGCCAAAACATACAACATTGGCGAACTTGTTTTACGCCTCCCGGAGAAGAAAAAGGACAAGGTCAAACCAAAATGGGAGGGCCCCTTCATTATTGATGAAGTACTCACCGGTGGAGCATGTCGCCTTCGCAATGCATAGGACAGCCGCCTTGAGCCGAACCCATGGAACGCTGCCAGGCTCCGACAATTTTATGGATAGTTCGGTGGCAATTTCTTCCTCTTTACAAGTTAGGTCTTGTTTTTTTTTACTTTTTGTTTTCTTTCCCTTTTTCTCATTACATTTTCTTCGATTGGCAAGTATTCGGCTCACCTGAACTGTCACATGACGAGTACATCCTCAAATGTACCTACTTCAAATATACATGGGGGCTTCTTTAACGAAGCCCATTACCAATAAAGCTTATTGCTTAAAAATGTCGCCTATTTTTATAGTCCATCCTTGACATTATATGCACCAATATGACTTAAGTTCTGGCCAAGATGGCTTGCCTGGATCCTATGCTTACCCCTACGTTTCCGATTGTTCAGCTAGGGCATAAAGGGAGCACCTCTGCGATTATTACAACCGGGTAATCCGGATATGTACCTCAGACTGGGTGAAGCTGAAAGCTAGCGCTCTTAAGGGAATAATCGGTCGGCGGATACATGACATATTAAACTATCACACGATATGGCATCCTACTGTCCTTGTCATAGGATAGAAAGCCTAGGCCCAAATCTTTATGCACGCCGACCTAGGGAAAGGAACCCCTAATGGAACTATTCTCTTCGGAAGATGTTTCTTACGTTAAATAGTAATATAACATAACTCCTCGAACGCAGTTCATCTGTTCAAGCAATTATGACCGGATTACCTGGTTTCCGAACATATCACGTGTTTTAACACAGATATAGTATTCGGAAGCACTCCAGCCTTTGAGTTTATGGAGGTCGAAGGAGATGGTCGGCCATGACAAACTTTATATAAATTTGGCCGGAGATAAGTTTGATGGTAAAGGTACATTGATACATAGAATCAAACGACTAATCATTTTCTATTCCCTCTATAAGGTTGTCTAGCTTACAGTCCTGTTGGGAAAGTTTGGCAGCTATCCCTATTTGGGCATATACCAAACGCGGAGGAATTTCTTTTCCATCGGACCCTCAAGGTCCCACGCGGGCCACATGATTTGGATCAAGACGAGTATAGCGCGTCTTCACCATGGCCCATGCTTCTCAAGCACCCATGCGGCATGCCGATGCTTTCAATAGTTCAAAGCAGCGTCGAGCCCCTTTGAACAGGTCCGCCACATCCTCCATAGTTTCTAGAGGTGAGTCGCCAGGCCATAGAACTCTGGCCATACTCTTCATGGCCTTCCGAGCCCGTTCATGGATCCTGGAAAGCTCTTGCAGCACATCACCCTCAAAACAGGACACTCCGCCCTCAGGCTGCGCAGTCAACAAACCTGCAGGAAAAGTTTATAAGAAACTTTAACAATAAGAGACTATAAGGAGAGCTAGGTATAAGACACATACTAAGCATGCCACTTTTTAGCCTCCGGTTCTCTTACAAGGCGCTTGTGAGTTGGGCCTTCATGCCCTTTAGCTCCTGTTCGAGCCTAATATTTCTATCATGCACTTGCTTCCCTTTTTCCATAGCTTGCGTTAGGGCACGCCGCCAGCGGCTTTTTCCCCTTCGGCAAATTTTTTGTCTGCTAGGGCAGCTCTTAGCTCCCTCTCCAGTTGGTCCGTCGATCATGTCGCTGTATTACAAATAAGTACATACATAATAGTAATCAGCAGAACTGTCATAGTTTTCGGACACAATTATTATTACCACCAGCATCCTTTTCGGATTTCTTCGAAATTTTCAATTTGGCAAGCTGAGTTCGGCACTCTTCAAGTTCCTTGGATAAAGAGTTATTCTTCTCTTGAATGACGTATAAAAATATAATGATCCTCAAATCAGTTGTACCAACTGCTTTAAGTCTCAGGCGCTACTGGCATGGGAACACTCAAAATAAACACTCACCCGCATATCTTTGGAAAGCTGATGAGTGGCTCTGGTGAGTACGTCTTGAGCGGCTCGGATATAGGCATCTGCAGAGTTGAGGGCGTTAAACGCCTCCTCAGAAAAAGTGGGGTCACGCATGGCTGCTTTCCGCCGCCGGTAAATCATCGCAACCTCCACTTTGAAATTGGTAGTTGAGACTTCATCTGAACCCTCTTGGGGAGGACAATTCGGCACCGAATCAGCATTAAACCCCGATGGGCATGAGGCCGGATTGGCTGGAGCTTCGGCTGCATTGTCTCCGGAGACATTCCAGTGTGTACTCCTCCTAAAAGGACAAAACAAAGTGCAAAGTTGTAATACCGATTTCACCACCCAGCACTTGCCAAAACAAACATACCTCTTTGAAGGTCCGCTGGTGTTCGTGGTCCTCTTTCGCTTTGAGGCCTCACCCGATGCGGGCGTCACCCTTTGGGTTGACGGTTTTCGCACAGTTCGTGTGAGGAGCGCCGTCCATGTTCAAGTATGATAGAATACAGTGGGTAAGGCGCATCGGGAATTCTCTCTTTTGATGAGATATGTCCTGAAATACGTACATGGGAGGAAGAAACGAGGTCTGGGTAATCAGCTACTATAGCCACCAGGGGACCTCGCGACAGGCTTGGTAGAAGACTCCATCTTCTAACTCTATACCTACGTCCGAATCTTCATCGTATCCAGGGACTGCATTTTGAAACTGGTCCTCTGGCTGTGGGGCAGGACTGTTAATCCCCTCGATCACCTTCCTCCGCTCCTGTTGGGAGAAACCGAACAAAATTCGGTCAATACATCATAACGTAGAAAAATTGAGCGGTCAAAGAGAGAGACTTACCCCGTTGAGAGGATTATACATAGAAAGGCCCTCCCGGCATGTTAAACGGATGAAGTCTTGCTTCTCTCCTTTATAGAGGCCTTCCAAGACAGCGTCTAGAATGGCAGGGTCATCTAGATCCAGGCGTAGTCAGTGCGAGGCATCGTTCTGACCATTGTAGTTCCACATCAGAAGTCCTCTGGCTTGAAGCGGCTGCACACATCAGTTCATTGAAATGGCCATCACTTCGATTATAGATAATCCCGAACTGGTGAGCAATCTGATCTTGTCGGCCAGTCTACTAACCTCCGGTCTCTCTTCTTTTGAAGGACCGCGGGGACGCCAGTTGAAAAGCTTCTTTGGCGGAGCACTGGAATACTTGGGGAGTCCACACCGAACTGGATCCGGCAAAGCGACGTCCTCAATGTAAAACCACTCCGAAGGCCACTCTTCGGATGCCTTCTTCGGAGTACCGGGCAGATAGCCTGTCCCGGCTATGCGCCATACTTCGGCGCCCCCAACTTCAAATATGGATCTTTTTTCCGATCGAGGGACAAGGCAGAAATACTTTCTCCACAGCTAAAAATGCGGCTCGTAGCCCAAGAACAGTTCGCATAAAGCGACAAAACCCGTAATGTGCAGGATTGACCCTGGAGTAAGATCGTGCAGTTGGATGTCGTAGAACTCCAAGAGTCCCCTAAGAAAGGGGTGGACGGGGAACCCCACGCCTCTTAAAAGGTAGGGGACGAAACATACCCGCTCTCCATCAGAAGGGTTGGGAAAGCTCTCTGCCAGGGCTTGGTTGTCGATAGACGTTAGTCTGGCCCGAACGGGGACTAGATCCTCTGGGGGAGATACCCCTACGCTTGCAGTGTCCGCAGATGCGCGTGGGACACAGAGCAGCTTTTCCAATCTCCTGCACGAGGGCCATGAGGGCGCGAGGAAGAGCTCGGGGCACTAGCCATATTTGAAGATTTTTTGCACACACTAGGGTTTCTTTCGCGTGGAATGGGATGAAGAGGCAGTTGGGATCTATTCGCCTATATAGGCACCTTCTCTGAATGGTCAAAGGGGTAATTGCAAAAGACTCCCGGACGGTTCGCATTCGTTGAACACGTGGAAGCCAAGGCGACGGCGGCGAGGAATCGGCAGACTACAATGTTTAAAGAAGCCGAACTATCATCCAGGAGGACTCACCTTGCAAGACCGAAGACATAAAGTCGGACACAATCTCGTCCTTGAAGGCAAGCCCTAGGGCTACTGAGGGAGTCATGTATTCAGGGGTCCTCAGGCATCCGGGTCATTGAAATTGGGCCGTACTAATGGGCCGCATAAAGAAGAAGAAGAAGACCCTCCCCACGTATTCAGTCAGGACTCTTATGTACGTAGAAAGGCAAGTGTAGAGTCCGGATGTATCAATTACTTCCTCCCCAAGTCTTCCTGGTAACCCTAGGTCCCCTTTGGCGTGTATATAAGCCGAGGGGTTTAGTCTGTAGAGGGGATCATCATCACAATATCCTCATAGGCTAGACTTAGGGTTTAGCCATTACGATCTCGAGGTAGATCAACTCTTGTATTCATATTCATCCATACTAATATAGTAGGAAGTAGGGTATCACCTCGATCGAGAGGGCCCGAACCTGGGTAAACATCGTGCCCAGCCTCCTGTTACCATCGATCCTCTAAATGCATAGCTTGGGGACCCCCCCCCCTACCCGAGATCTGCCGATTTTGACACCGACAATATGTATGATACTATTCGGGATGTATTAGTGATAATATTTGACAATGTACGGACGCAAGAGATGATTTAGTTTTGCTTATTGAATGCATGCTAATTTGAATACTTATATATTTTACGATTTGGTTTTGCTTATTGAATGCTCAAATCGGAGAAGTACTCCTATTTTGAATGCTCAAATTGGACCCCCACTATGCAAGGCGTATGCATTTGATTAGTTGATAGCTTATAGGGTTTTTGTTTTTGCAGAAATCAAGGAGCCCCTCCATCGTCCCCGCCGTCGTCCCCGTCACCGACCCCCTCTGACCTCGAGGTGAGACCAGCCAAATCTCCATGTCAATATGAGTCCTATAAGATATTTTGAAATGTTTTTGTTCATATTTTCAACCATTGAAATGCAATGACCGTGAAGTTTGAATGCTCATATGATGTTGATAAAAACATGTATATCTTGTGTTGCTCAAATAGCATATGTGCTTGCCCAAGTGGCCTGTCATGTTTGTAGGTTACACCTCTAAGTGGCCTATGATTTGCCGGAGTGTTTGATTCATTTCCGTTCCGGAAAATTTCAGGCGCTCGATATGTCCTTTTTTTAGCAGAGATCATGCCGGATTTTTCCGTGAATTTTGGCATGACTTGTGCTAGAATATGTAGGAAATATCAAGTGCCCACCTATCGACAGACCTAAAGTCAACCCATTGCATATTTATTAATGGCGATATGTGTGTTCAGTTAGTTGAATACGTGAGTAGAACTAGGGTATTTAGTTATGCTTCTTAACCAAATGAAATGTTTGGATTAGTTATAAGATTTTCAATTAATGTTTCAACTATGAACATAGGAAATGTCTAACAACGAAAATGATTTTGGTATGTGTGAATACTGCGAAGACAAGCGCGACCAGTGTGACAGAAATTACCTAGTTGATGGTAGGCGCTTCAGCATCAAGTTGGATGAGACCTTCGAAGTGGATATAGTAAGTCACGATGACAAGTCTTTTTTCGTAATTAAGAATCACTTCTGCTTCATTTGCTTCAACTAATATGTTTTAATTTTTTACTATTCTACTAGCGTATACCATGCCATGCAAGAATTTTTGTCTTGGATAAGATTGGTTTCAGTCCTATGGAAACTATGGAGGTAAAGAGAGTTCACTTGAGGACTGCGCATGGTTATACTTTCGATGCGAAATTATACAATGCAGACACCTACACATATTTTGAATGCAAAAATTGGAGAGCACTATGCAAGGCTTATGCATTTGAGCCTGATATGCTTATCACCTTTGATATTCGTCTGGAAGATGATGATTGTAGCGACCTCGATACGAATGGACCAGAGTCTCTGTGCTCAGTGTCATCCCTAGATCGGTATGCTGACACACACAGTACTTCGAGGATTTATAGCAGAGTTCAATCACACTTTATTACATCGGAAATCATCAAAAGGAGACTTATTACAATAAGATGGCTGAAGGCCATAAACTAATACGTAATCTTATGGAAGCATCGAAGATAAGTTGAGTCCATCCAACTCCACGGCAAACATTCAGTGCATGACAACGACCTAATCGCACCTTATTCTTCGTCGGTAAACTATGCAACATGAGACGTTGCAGCCGTGTAGGTCTACAACTATATGCATATTTGGCTGGTGGAGGCTGTGAGGTTTATTTTTGCTTAAAGCTAGTTTTTCCCTACAACAAAGGAATAATTTTATTTACTACTCAGTTGTATTTAGCAATATTGAGAAATGGTTCCTCCATCTCAATCCCAAATTACCAAAGTCATTAGTAACCCAACAAGTTAATTAAATAGAGTGTTGAGATCAGTCCATAATTCAAATACCAGGATACTCAAGATGTCGATAACCGGGGACACGGCTACTCATGAATAGTTTGTACACTCTGCAGAGGTTTGTGCACTTTTCCCCACAAGACTCGATCTCCTCCGTTTGATTTCTCGCACTGCATGGTGTTTGAGAAACGGATGATTGAGACATAGTCTTTCAGAAGCATTTACTCTTTACCCCAGATGAACAGTTACACCTACTTTCCCCTACATCTGCTAGTTCACCATTGAAAGAGCTCACAGAACATACTCAACTATGCCAGAGCCCATAATGGCATGTGGCTGCACACGGAAGTTTCTAGGCATGAATGGTATATGATCCCTTTGAGCTTGGGTGGCATTCCATAGGATAATCACACGGTTCCTCCGGGATATCCTAGGACAACACTGGATTCTCCAAGTGCCCTGCAACCAATCCACCCAGTGGTGTATTAAAGTTACCATCTTAAACATTCCCTTAGTTGTTATTACACTCACAACTTTCATGAAAGCACACATACCAATCAACGTCTACAAGCATGGCTAAGCAATAAGTAACAAAGCTTATATTCCCTTGGGTTGATCTCAATTCATTGGGTTCCTACCTCATGAACTACTAAGAAATACCACATGTGTTCAGGTCCTACTCATGCAATCTTTGAGGATAGAACTAATGCAATAAAATTGGGTATTGGGAAGTATGATCAAAGTATAAACTTGCCTTGCTGACAATCGTTGAAACCTAGTGACTCGTAGTAGCACAATTCGCACTCCGGGAATTCTATCGCAATCAAACAATATCATACATAAGCAATCATGCAACAGAATCAAAGAACGAAACTCGAAAGAACTCCAAAACAATGAATAACTCTTGCAACAGAAAACAATTTCTAACAGTACCAAAATTAAGTGAATTTGGCCTTATCATAAAGTTTAGGTCAAGAGTTTCGATTTGAAAAAGAATCAACTCAAACGGAGTTACGGAACTCAAGTTACGATCAAAAGAAGTTCAAATACAAATCTATATGAATTCAAATTTTAAAACTTTCAAAATCAAATTTGAGTTGCGCTACTGGAAAGATAAGATCGAAACGAAGAAATTGGCGTTGCTTTCATCTAATTCCGACTAACGAGTGAAAAGTAACGATCGTTTGAAAAACAGGGGCTGGTTTGTAAAAACTTAAATCACAGATAGGCCCCTGATGAAAAATAACAGAAAAAGAAAAAAAATCTAAACTAGCGAACGTTCATTTTTTGGAACTAAACAGCGGACGTTCGCTGTTTAAATAAACCCTAAAAAATGAATCTAGGTTTTCTAAAAAAAACAATCTAGACTTTTTTTTTAAACGAAAACTAAAAAAACGGCGGTTTTTACCTTGCGGACCGAATCGGTTTACGGGTTCGGGCGGCGGGCGGCGGCGGTGCTGCGCGGGGAGGCAAGGTGCGGGCGGCGGTGGCGGTTGGCGCGACGGCGATGCAGCGGCAAAGTGCGACGCGCGGGGCGGCGGCGGCTTGCGACACAGGCGGCGGCGGCGGGTGCGGCAGGAAGCGGGGACGAGGTGAGGAGGGGGGTCAGCGACTTACAAAGGGGGAGGGGCCGGCCCTTTCTTGGCCGAGGGGCGAGCGGTGGTGGCGGCTCCGACCCGGACTCCTAACCCGAGTCAGGCAAGGACACGGCGGGGCGAGGTGGTGGCGCAAGTGGGCCGGCTGGGCTTCGGCCCGGTCGCCCGAAAACATTTTTTTTATATATAAATCCAGCGAACGAAAAAATCAAAAATAAAAAAATTCCTAAAAATTTCAGAAATAATTTTCCTCGTTCCCACCTAATATTTGGCACAAAGTGAACATTTTTCTGAAACAAAAATGCCTAAAAAATAAAAAATAACTTTTTAATGCAATTTTAAAATAATAAATTGCAAATAAAAATCCAAAAAAATAGTTTTACTCAAAATTCAAATTCCAATATTTTTATTCTATTTTTGAAGAATTCATTTTATTTTCTCTCATTTATTTTAAATACTGAAAATGAAAATTGACAAAAATAATAATATTTGATCCAACCCCACTGATAAAATAATAAAATAGTGGGTCCTTTTTGGGAAAACTTCCAACTCTCTCACTTGGGTCCTTGAGTTGCTTAAATTTTTTGGATCACTTTTCAAATAAACTCAAATGCCAAAATTGCTCAAATGATGAATGCATATGAATGATCTATGTTAACATCCAAATTGAAAATTGGGATGTTACAAACCTACCCCCCTTAGGATGAATCTCGCACTCGAGATTCGGGTTGGCTAGAAAATAGGTGCGGGTAGTCCTGGCGTAGATCATCCTCTCGTTCCCAGGTGGCTTCATCCTCTACATGGTGACTCCACTGAACTTTGCAAAACTTGATGACCTTGCTGCAGATAACTCTGTCGGCAAACTCGAGAATCTTGACAGGCTTCTCCTCATAAGTCAGATCACTCTCTAACTGAAGTGTTTCCAGGGGAACTGTATCTTGTAGTGGAATCTCGGCCATCTCTGGTTGACATTTCTTCAATTGAGATACGTGAAATACATCGCGAACTCCGGACAAGGTTTCGGGCAACTCTAGCTGATAAGCTACTTCTCCTCTGCACTCCAAAACTTTGTACGATCCCACGAATCGTGGTGCCAGTTTACCCTTCACTCCAAAACGCTCAACTCCTCGAAGCAGGGACACGTGAAGATATGCTCTATCGCCAACTTCGTAGGTCACCTCCTTGCATTTCGTATCTGCATAACTCTTCTGTCGGGACTGAGCTATCTTTAGTCTGTCGGGGATCAACTTGACCTTCTCTTCTGACTCTCTGATTAAGTCAGGTCCAAATAACTGACGGTCTCCAACTTCATCCCACATCAACGGTGTTCTGCACCTCCTTCCGTACAAAGCCTCGAAAGGGGCCATTTGCAAACTAATTTGATAACTGTGGTTGTAAGAAAACTCCGCATAGGGAAAATTATCATCCCAACTAGATCCATAATCTAGCGCACAAGCTCTCAACATGTCTTCCAGAATCTGATTGACTCTCTCTGTATGTCCATCTGTCTGTGGATGAAAGGATGTACTGAACTCTAGCCTAGTACCAAAAGTCTCGTGCAACTGCTTCCAAAACTTTGAAGTGAAATGTGTTCCTCTATCTGATACAATGGTCCTCGGAACTCCATGCAGACATACGATCCTGGTCATGTATATCTTGGCCAACATAGCACTCGTGTAAGTGGTCTTCACAGGGATGAAATGAGCTACCTTCGTCAAGCGATCAACTATAACCCATATGGAATCATACACTGAACGTGTCCTGGGTAGTCATATGATAAAGTCCATTCCAAGTTTGTCCCACTTCCATTCTGGTATGGGTAACGGCTGCAATAGCCCTGCTGGTTTCTGATGTTCTGCCTTCACTCTCTGACAGACGTCACATACTGCTACATACTCGGCAATGTCCTTCTTCATTCCCGTCCACCAGAAATTCTGCTTCAAATCCAAGTACATCTTGGTGTTGCCTGGATGAATCGAATACGGTGAATCATGAGCCTCTTAAAGAATCAACTTCCTGATCTCCGGGTCATTGGGCACATAAATACGTTCTTCAAACCATAGTGTTCCGTGTTCATCCTCACGAAATCCTTTTGCTTTTCCTTTGGCCATTCTGCCCTGTATTTCTGCTATTCCTTCATCCGTCTTCTGGGCTTCTCGAATTTTACCCAACAAAGTGGACTGAATTTCCAATGTGGCCACATAGCCTCTAGGGACTACCTCCAGCTATAAATCTCCGAGGTAATCTACCAACTCCCTAGCCAATCCTCCGGTTAGGAGAGTATTGACATAACTCTTGCGACTTAATGCATCTGCCACGACATTGGCCTTTCCTGGATGATAATGCAATCTCATGTCATAATCCTTTATAAGCTCCAGCTATTTATGACCCACAAGTGTAGGGGATCTATCGTAGTCCTTTTGATAAGTAAGAGTGTCGAACCCAACAAGGAGCAGAAGGAAATGATAGGCAGTTTTCAGTTAGGTATTTTCTGCAAGCACTGAAATTATCGGTAACAGATAGTTTTGTGATAAGATAGTTGGTAACAAGAAACAAATAGTAAAAGTAAATAAGGTGCAGCAAGATGGCCCAATCCTTTTGTAGCAAAGGACAAGCCTGGACGAACTCTTATATGAAGGAAAGCGCTCCCGAGGACACATGGGAATATCGTCAAGCTAGTTTTCATCACGCTAATATGATTCGCGTTTGTTACTTTGATAATTTGGTATGTGGGTGGACCGGTGCTTGGGTGTTGCCCTTACTTGGACAAGCATCCCACTTATGGTTAACCTCTATTGCAATCATCCGCAACTACAAAAGAAGTATTAAGGTAAACCTAACCATAGCATGAAACAGGTGGATCCAAATCAGCCCCTTACGAGGCAACGCATAAACTAGGGTTTAAGCTTCTGTCACTCTAGCAACCCATCATCTACTTATTACTTCCCAATGCCCTTCTCTAGGCCCAAACAATGGTGAAGTTTCATGTAGTTGACGTTCACATGACACCACTAGAGGAAAGACAACATACATCTCATCAAAATATCGAACGAATACCAAATTCACATGACTACTTGTAGCAAGACTTCTCCCATGTCCTCAGGAAAAAACGTAACTACTCACAAAGCATATTCATGTTCATAATCAAAGGGGTATTAATATGCATAATGGATCTGAACATATGATCTTCCACCAAGTAAACCAACTAGCATCAACTACAAGGAGTAATCAACACTACTAGCAACCCACAGGTACCACTCTAAGGTTTTGATACAAAGATTGGATACAAGAGATGAACTAGGGTTTGAGAGGAGATGGTGCTGGTGAAGATGTTGATGAAGCTAACCCTCCCCAAGATGGGAGAGTTGTTGATGATGACGGCGGTGATGATTTCCCCCTCCCGGAGGGAAGTATCCCCGGCAGAACAGCTCCGCCGGAGCCCTAGATTGGTTCCGCCAAGGTTCCGCCTCGAGACGGCGGCGCTTCGTCTCGATAGCCTCCTTATGAATTTTTTTTCCAGGTCAAAACACCTCATATAGCAGAAGATGGGCATAGAAGGGCTTCTAGGTGGCCCACGAGGCAGGGGCGCGCCCAGGGGGGCCGCCCCCCACCCTCGTGGACGGTGGGTGGCCCCCCTCCTGTACTTCTTTTACCAGATATTTTTTATATTTTCTGAAACGGAGTTTCGTGGAGTTTCAGGGCTTTTTGAGCTGTGCAGAATAGGTCTCCAATGTTTGCTCCTTTTCCAGCCCAGAATTCCAGCTGTCGGCATTCTCCCTCTTCATGTAAACCTTGTAAAATAAGAGAGAAAGGGCATGAGTATTGTGGCATAATGTGTAATAACAGCCCATAATGCAATAAATATAAACATAAAAGCATGATCCAAAATGGACGTATCAGCCATCTCCTTTGCCTGAGGTTTAACTCCTTCTGCGTGAAGATGTACTTCAAACTCTTATGATCCGTGTATACATCACAACGGTTTCCAATAAGAAAGTGCCTCCAGGTCTTGAGTGCATGCACTACAGCTGCTAACTCCAAATCATGCGTGGCATAATTAAACTCATGGGGTCGAAGTTGACGTGAGGCATATGAAACAACTATTCCTTCTTGCATGAGAACGCCTCCAAGTCCTTGACGTGAAGCATCACCATACACTTGGAAATCCTTGCGAATATTCGGGAGAATCAACACTGGGGCTGTAACCAAACGCTTCTTCAACTCCTGAAAACTGGCCTCACATTCTTCGGTCCAATTGTACTTACTTTCCTTCTTCAATAATTCTATCATGGGCTTCACAATCTTGGAGAATTCTCAATGAACCTCCGATAATATTTTGTGAGTCCAAGAAAACTGCGAATCTCTCCAACTGAGGAGGGTGCCTTCCATTCCGCAACGGCCTCTACTTTAGAAGGGTCCATAGCTATACCATCTCCTGATATAACATGTCCGAGAAATCCAACTTCCTTCACCCAAAACTCACATTTGCTGAACTTGGCATACAACTGATGTTCCGTGAGCTTCTCGAGAACTAAGCGCAAATGTTCCTTGTGCTCCTCTTGGAGTAAACCAATATGTCATCAATGAACACTACCACAAACTTATCCAAGAACTCCATGAATACCTTGTTCATCATACTCATGAAATAGGCAGGGGCATTCGTCAAACCAAACGACATGACTGTGTACTCGTAAAGCCCGTACCTTGTGGTAAAAGATGTCTTAGGTATGTCCTGCTCTTGGATCTTCAACTGGTGATAACCAGATCGTAGATCTATCTTAGAGAATACCTTGGCTCCTTGCAACTGATCAAACATGTCGTTTATCATGGGCAGAGGGTACTTATTCTTGATCATCACTTCATTCAGTGCACGGTAATCCACAACCATTCTTAGGGGACCATCCTTCTTCTCGACTAAAAGTACTGGGGCTCCCCAAGGTGATGAACTTGGTCGGATATAACCTTTCTCCATTAATTCCTTTATCTGCTTCTTGATCTCTTCCAAATCATTAGCGGGCATCCGGTACGGTCTCTTGGACATTGGTCCGGTGCCTGGCAATAAATCAATCAAAAACTCGATGTCTCTATCCGGTGGCATACCAGGTAACTCCTCCGGAAATACATCGGGGTAATCCTTCACAACTGGTACTTCCTCCTGAACAACTCCTGAGAGTGCATTTACGTGCGACTTCCGGGGCGTGTGCCTTGACACATACTTGATCATCTTTCCTTCTGGGGTGGTGAGAAGAATTGATCTATTGGCGCAATCGATGTTTCCTCCAAACTTGGATAGCCAATCCACACCTATGATTACATCCAAACCCTGGGATTCCAAAAGTATGAGATCTGTGGGAAATACATGTCTTCCAATGGTCAATGGCACTTGATAACATCCTTGGGTAGCCATGTACTCAGTACTCCACTCCAGGGGAACTTACTAGCATAGGCGTTCTAAGGGCTACGGTGGGCAAATGATACTTTTCCACAAAACACCTTGATATGTATGAATGAGATGCACTAGTGTCAAAAAGAACAAGGGTGGTAAATGCATTAACCAAAAACTTACCAACCACTGTGTCGGGCTGCTCATCAATCTCCTCCACATTGACGTGGTTCACCTGTCCTCTGGTGAAAGGGTTGGGCTTCTTCCCTGAACTTCCGTTGTCATTTCCATTCTTTCCTTTAGGACACTTTGTGGCATAATGCCTCTAGTGTATTAAGTTAATGGAAAAATGGAGTAATGCAATAAGAACGATGACATGATGTAGACAAGATCTATTCATGTAGGAATAGACCCCATCTTTTTATCCTTAATAGCAACGATACATGTGAGCCTTGCTACCCCTTCTGTCACTGGGAAAGGACACCGCAAGATCGAACCCATTACAAAGCACATCTTCACATTGCAAGATAAATAGATCAAGTTGGCCAAACAAAACCCAAATATCGAAGAAGAAATACGAGGCTTTAATAATCAAGATTGGATATTAAATCACGGAAAATCTGATCAAAATCTCACAATTCATCGGATCCCAACAAACACACCGCAAGAAGTCATTACATCAAATAGATCTCCGAGAAACTATTGTATTGAGATACAAAGAGAGGAAAAGCCATCTAGCTAGTCTGTAGGTCTATGGTAAACTACTCACGCATCATAGGAGAGGCACCAATGAGGATGATGAACCCCTCCTTGATCGTGTTCCCCTCTGGTAGAGTGCCGAAAAAGTGCTATAGATTGGATCTCGTCGTTCTGGAACTTGCGGCGACTCGAACAAAATTTCGTCGACTCCCCTAGGGTTTCTGGAGGAAGGAGGTATTTATAGAGCGAAGAGGCGGTACTGAAGGAAATATGACCTAGGGGCAATAATAAAGTTGTTATTTATATTTCCTTATATCATGATAAATGTTTATTATTCACGATAGAATTGTATTAATCAAAAACTTAGTGCATGTGTGAATACATAGACAAAACGAGAGTCCCTAGTATGCCTCTACTAGACTAGCTCGTTAATCAAAGATGGTTATGTTTCCTAACCATATACATGAGTTGTCATTTGATCAACGGGATCACATCATTAGAATAATGATGTGATGGACAAGACCCATCCGTTAGCTTAGCATTATGATCGTTTAATTTTACTATTATAGCTTTCTTCATGACTTATACATGTTCCTCTGACTATGAGTTTATGCAACTCCCAAATACCGGAGGAACACCTTGTGTGCTATCAAACGTCACAACGTAACTGGGTGATTATAAAGATGCTCTACAGTTGTCTCCAAAGGTGTTTGTGGTGTTGGCATAGATCGAGAATAGGATTTGTCACTCCGAGTGTCGGAGAGGTATCTCTAGGCCCTCTCGGTAATACACATCGTAATAAGCCTTGCAAGCAAATGACTAATGAGTTAGTCACGAGATGATGTATTACGGAACGAGTAAAGAGACTTGTCGGTGATGAGATTGAACTAGGTATGATGATACCGATGATCGAATCTCAGGCAAGTAACATACCAACGACAAAGGGAAGAACGTATGTTGTTATGCGGTTTGACCGATAAAGATCTTCGTAGAATATGTAGAAGCCAATATGAGCATCTAGGTTCCGCTATTGGTTATTGACCGGAGATGTGTCTCGGTCATGTCTACATAGTTCTCGAACCCGTAGGGTCCGCACGCTTAACGTTCGATGACGATTTGTATTATGAGTTATGTGATTTGATGACCGACGTTTGTTCGGGGTCCCGGATAAGATCACGGACATGACGAACCGTCTCGAAATGGTTGAGACGTAAAGATCGATATATTGGAAGGCTATATTCGGACATCGGAAAGGTTCCGAGTGATTCAGGTATTTTTCGGAGTCCCGGAGAGTTACGAGAATTCGTATTGGGCCTTAATGGGCCATACGGGAAAGGAGAGAAAGGAATCAAGGGTGGTCGCGCCCCTTCCTCATGGACTGGTACGAATTGGACTAGGTAAAGGGGGCGCCCCCTTCCTTCCTTCTCCTTCTCCCTTCCCCTTTTCCGATTCCATGTGGGAGGTGGAATCCTATTAGGATTAGGGAGTCCTAGTAGGAATCCACACTTTGGGCCCGCCCTATGAGGGCCGGCCTCCTCCTCCCTCCATACTTTATATACGTGGCAAGGGGGCACCCCATAGACAAGCAAGTTGATTTTAGCCGTGTACGGTGCCCCTCCCCATAGTTACACATATCGGTCATATCGCTGCAGTGCTTAGGAGAAGCCCTGCGCCGGTAGCTTCATCATCACTGTCACCACGCCGTTGTGCTGACGAAACTCTCCCGTGACACTCAACTAGATCAAGAGCTCGTGGGATGTCATCGAGCTGGATGTATGCTGAACACGGAGGTGACGTCCGTTTGGTGCTTGGCTCGGTTGGATCATGAAGACGTTCGACTACATCAACCGCGTCACTAGACGCTTCCGCTTACGGTCTACGAGGGTACGTACACACACTCTCCCCGCTCGTTGCTATGCTTCTCCTAGATAGATCTTGTGTGATCGTAGGATATTTTTTTGAAATACTACGTTCCCCAACAATGGCATCATGAGCCAGGTCTATGCGTAGATGATATGCATGAGTAGAACACAATGAGTTGTGGGCGATAATAGTCATATTTCTTACCAGCATGTCATACTTTGATTCGGCGATATTGTGAGATGAAGCGGCCCGGACCGACATTACGCGTACGCTTACGCGAGACTGGTTTCATCGTTACGAGCACTCGTTGCTTAAAGGTGACCGGCGAGTGTCTGTCTCTCTCACTTTAGTTGAATCGAGTGTGGCTACGCCCAGTCTTTGTGAAGGTTAAAACAGCACACTTGACGAAAAATCATTCTAGTTTTTTGTATGCGTAGGTAAGAACGGTTCTTGCTAAGCCCGTAGCAGCCAAGTAAAACTTGCAACAACAAAGTAGAGGACGTCTAACTTGTTTTTGCAGGGCATGTTGTGATGTGATATGGTCAAGACGTGATGAGTTATTCGTTATTGTATGAGATGATCATGTTTTTGTAAATTATCGACAACCGGCAGGAGCCTTATGGTTGTCTCTTTATTGTATGAATTGTGAATGCCATGTAATTGCTTTACTTTATCACTATGAGTTAGCGATAGGAGTAGTAGCAATAGTTGGCGAGACGAACACGACACTACGATGAAGATCATGGTGTCAAGCCGGTGATGATGGAGATCACGACGATGCTTTGGAGATGGAGATCAAAAGCATAAGATGATGATGGCCATATCATGTCACATATTTTGATTGCATGTGATGTTTATATTATTATGCTTCTTATTTTTCTTAGTACGACGGTAGCATTATAAGATGATCCCTTACATAATTTCAAGGTACAAGTGTTCTCCCTGAGTATGCACCATTGCGAAAGTCCGTCGTGCCGAGACACCACGTGATGATCGAGTGTGATAAGCTCTATGTTCAAATACAACGGGTGTAAGACAGTTTTGCACATGCAGAATACTCGGGTTAAACTTGACGAGCCTAGCATGTACAGACATGGCCTCGGAACAATGGAGACCAAAAGGTCGGGCGTGAATCATATAGTAGATATGATCAACATAAGATGTTCACCATTGAAAACTACTCCATCTCACGTGATGATCGGACACGGTTTAGTTGATTTGGATCACATGATCATTTAAATGACTAGAGGGATGGCTATCTAAGTGGGAGTTCTTTAGTAATATGATTAATTGAACTTTAATTTATCATGAACTTAGTCCTGATATGCAAATTATGTTGTAGATCAATAAGTCGCGTTATAGCTTCCCTATGTTTTTTGATATGTTCCTAGATAAAATTAAGTTCAAAGATGATAGTAGCAATGATGCGGACTTGTTTCGTGATCTGAGGATTTTCCACATTGCTGCACAGAAGAATTATGTCCTTGATGCACCGCTAGTGACAGACCTATTGCAGGAGCAGATGCAAACGTTATGAACGTTTTGACAAAAGCTCAGTATGATGACTAATTGATAGTTTAGTGCACCATGTTTTACGGCTTAGAACCGGGACTTCAAAAATGTTTTGAATGCCACGGAGCATATAAGATGTTCTGAAGAGTTGAAATTTTTATTTCATACTCATGCCCGTATCAAGAGGTATGAGACCTCTGACAGTACTTTGCCTACAAGATGGAGGAGAATAGCTCAACCAGTGAGCATGTGCTCAGATTGTCTGGGTAAGTGCTTGAATCAAGTGGGAGTTAATCTTCCAGATAAGATAGTAATTGACAAAGTTCTCTAGTCACTATCTCCAAGTTACTAGAACTTCATGATGAACTATAATATGCAAGGGATGACAAAAGTAATTACCGAGCTCTTTGCGATGCTGAAACCGACGAAGGTAGAAATCAAGAAAAAGCATCATGTGTTGATGGTTGACAAGACCACTAGTTTCAAGTAAAAGGGCAAAGGAGAAGAAAGGGAACTTAAATAAGAATGGCAAGCAAGTTGTCACTCCCATGAAGAAGCCCAAAGCTGGACCTAAGCCTGACACTGAGTGCTTCTAACTGCAAAGAAAATGGTCACTGGAAGTGGAAGTTCCCTGAATATTTGGCGGATAAGAAGGATGGCGAAGTGAACAAAGGTATATTTGATATACATGTTATTGATAATGTGTACCTCACTAGTGTTCATAGTAGCCCCTGGGTATTTGATACTTGTTCGGTTACTAAGATTAGTAACTCAAAACAGGAGTTGCAGAATAAACAAAGACTAGTTGAGGGTGAGATGACGATGTGTATTGGAAGTAGTTCCAATATTGATATGATCATCATCGCACACTCCCTGTACTTTCAGGATTAGTGTTAAACCTAAATAAATTTTATTTGGTGTTTGCGTTGAGCATGCACAAGATTGGATCATGTTTATTGCAATACGGTTATTCATTTAAGTGAGAGAATAATTGTTATTATGTTAACATGAATAAAACCTTCTATGGTCATACATCCATGGTGAATGGTTTATTGAATATCGATCGCAGTAAATACACATATTCATAATATTGAAGCCAAAAGATGCACGGTTGATAATGATAGTGCAACTTATTTATGGCACTGTCGTTCAGGTCATATTGGTGTAAAGCGCATGAAGAAACTCCATGCAGATGGACTTTTGGAATCACTTGATTATGAATCACTTGGTGCTTGCGAACCATGCCTCATGGGCAAGATGACTAAAACTCCATTCTCCGGAACAATGGAGCAAGCAACTGATTTGTTGGAAATCATACATACTGATGTATGTGGACTGATGAGTGTTGAGGCTCGCGGCGGGTATCATTATTTTCTGACCTTCACTGATGATTTGAGCAGATATGGGTATATCTACTTGATGAAGCACAAGTCTGAAACATTTGAAAAGTTCAAAGAATTTCAGAGTGAAGTAGAGAATCATCATAATAAGAAAATAAAGTTTCTACGATCTGATCGTGGAGGCGAATATTTGAGTTACGAGTTTGGTCTTCATTTGAAACAATGTGGAATAGTTTCACAACTCACGCCACCCGGAACACTATAGCGTAACGGTGTGTCCGAACGTCGTAACCGCACTTTATTAGATATGGTACGATCTATGATGTCTCTTACCGATTTACCACTATTGTTTTGGGGTTATGATTTAGAGACAGCTGCATTCACGTTAAATAGGGCACCATCTAAATCGGTTGAGACGACGCCTTATGAACTGTTGTTTGGCAAGAAACCAAAGTTGTCATTTCTTAAAGTCTGGGGCTGCAATGCTTATGTGAAAAAGCTTCAACCTGATAAGCTCGAACCCAAGTCGGAGAAATGTGTCTTCATAGGATACCCAAAGGAAACTGTTGGGTACACCTTCTATCACAGATCCGAAGGCAAGATATTCGTTGCTAAGAATGGATCCTTTCTAGATAAGGAATTTCTCTCGAAAGAAGTGAGTGGGAAGAAAGTAGAACTTGATGAGGTAATTGTACCTTCTCCCGAATTGGAAATTAGTACATCACAGAAACTAGTTCCAGTGATTCCTACACCAATCAGCGAGGAAGCTAATGATGATGATCATGAAACTTCAGATCAAGTTACTAATGAACCTCGTAAGTCAACTAGAGTACGTTCCGCGCCAGAGTGGTACGGTAACCCGGTTCTGGAAGTCATGTTACTAGACCATGATGAACCTACGAACTATGAGGAAGCGCTGATGAGCCCAGATTCCGCAAAATGTCTTGAGGCCATGAAATCTGAGATGGGATCCATGTATGAGAACAAAGTGTGGACTTTGGTTGACTTGCCCGATGATCGGCAAGCCATTGAAAATAAATGGATTTTCAAGAGGAAGACGGACGCTGATGGTAGTGTTACTATCTACAAAGCTCGACTTGTCGCAAAAAGGGTTTTTCAACAAGTTCAAGGTGTTGACTACGATGAGTTTTTCTCACTCGTAGTGATGCTTAAGTCTGTCCGAATCATGTTAGCAATTGCCGCATTTTATGAAATCTGGCAAATGGATAACAAAACTGCATTCCTTAATAGATTAATTAAAGAAGAGTTGTATATGATGTAATCAGAAGGTTTTGTCAATCCTAAAAGTGCTAACAAAGTGTGCAAGCTCCAGCGATCCATTTATGGACTGGTGCAAGCATCTCGGAGTTGGAACATACGCTTTGATAAGGTGATCAAAGCATATGGTTTTATACAGACTTACAGTGAAGCCTGTATTTACAAGAAAGTGAGTGGGAGCACTACAACATTTTTGATAAGTATATGTGAATGACATACTGTTGATTGGAAATGATGTAGAATTTTCCAGAAAGCATAAAGGATTGTTTAAAAGGAGTTTTTTTAATAAAAGACCTTGGTGAAGCTGCTTACATATTAGGCACCTAGATCTATAGAGATAGATCATAACGCTTGATAAGACTTTCGATTAGTACATACCTTGATAAAGATTTTGAAGTAGTTCAAAATGGATCAGTCAGAGAAGCAGTTCTTGCCTGAGTTATAAGGTATGAAGTTGAGTAAGGCCCTGTTTAGTTCAGCTTTTATCGACGGATTCCGCTGCGGCGCAGCAGAATCTGAACCAAAGGGTGAACCCAGCAAAATCCGATTTCAGAAATCCGCTACCAAAATCTGGACCAAAAGCGGAAGCAGCCCAGGACGTTCTTTCCAAAATCTGATTCCGCTGCGGGCCAAAATCTGAAAAAAGTTGTATCAGCTGGTTTGCCAAATGACCTACATCTTTTTCACATCAGACTTTCTACAATTGCTTTTCCACATCAGATTTTTCACAGCTGGTTTTAGAAATCCATAGCCGAACCAAACAGGGCCTATGACTCAAAACCTGACCACGACAGAAGATAGAGAAAGAATGAAAGTCATTCCCTATGCCTCAGCCATAGGTTCTATAAAGTATGCCATGTTGTGTACCAAACCTGTTGTGTACCTTGCCATGAGTTTGGCAAGGAGGTACAATAGTGATCCAGGAGTAGATCACTAGACAGCGGTCAAAATTATTCTTAGTTACTGGATGACTAAGGAAATGTTTCTCGATTATGGAGGTGATAAAGAGTTCGTCGTAAAGAGTTATGCCGATGCAAGCTTTGACACTAATCTAGATGACTCTAAGCATCAATCTGGATGAGTATTGAAAGTTGGAGCAATAAGCTAGAGTAGCTCCATGCAGAGCATTGTCAACATAGAAATTTGCAAAATACATACGGATCTGAAGGTAACAGACCCGCTCACTAAACTTCTCTCACGAAGCAAAACATGATCACACCTTAGTACTCTTTTGGGTGTTAATCACACGGCGATGGGAACTAGATTGTTGAATCTAGTAAACCATTTGGGTGTTAGTCACATGGCAATGTGAACTATGGGTGTTATTCACATAACGATGTGAACTATCGGTATTAAATCACATGGCGATGTGAACTAGATTATTGACTCTAGTGCAAGTGGGAGACTGAAGAAAATATGCCCTAGAGGCAATAATAAAGTTGTTATTTATATTTCCTTATATCATGATAAATGTTTATTATTCATGCTAGAATTGTATTAACCAGAAACTTAGTACATGTGTAAATACATAGACAAAACAGAGAGTCCCTAGTATGCCTCTACTAGACTAGCTCCTTAATCAAAGATGGTTATGTTTCCTAACCATAGACATGAGTTGTCATTTGATCAACGGGATCACATCATTAGAAGAATGATGTGATGGACAAGACCCATCCGTTAGCTTAGCATTATGATCATTTAGTTTTACTGTTATTGCTTTCTTCATGACTTATACACGTTCCTCTAACTATGAGATTATGCAACTCCGGAATACCGGAGGAACACCTTGTGTGCTATCAAACATCACAACGTAACTGGGTGATTATAAAGATGCTCTACAAGTGTCTCCAAACGTGTTTGTGGTGTTGGCATAGATTGAGAATAGGATTTGTCACTCCGAGTGTCGGAGAGGTATCTCTAGGCCCTCTCGGTAATACACATCGTAATAAGCCTTGCTAGCAAACGACTAATGAGTTAGTCACGAGATGATGTATAACGGAACGAGTAAAGAGACTTGCCAGTGACGAGATTGAACCAGGTATGATGATACCGACGATCGAATCTCGGGCAAGTAACATATCGACGACAAAGGGAAGAACGTATGTTGTTATGTGGTTTCACCGATAAAGATCTTCGTAGAATATGTAGGAGCCAATATGAGCATCCAGGTTCCACTATTGGTTATTGACCGGAGATGTGTCTCGGTCATGTCTACATAGTTCTCGAACCCGTAGGGTCCGCACGCTTAACGTTCGATGACGATCTGTATTATGAGTTATGTGATTTGATGACCGACGTTTGTTCGGAGTCCTGGATAAGATCACGGACATGACGAATAGTCTCGAAATGGTTGAGACGTAAAGATTGATATATTGGAAATCTATATTCGGACATCAGAAAGGGTCCAAGTGATTGATGTATTTTTCGGAGTACCAGAGAGTTACGGGAATTCGTATTGGGACTTAATGGGCCATACGGGAAAGAAAAGAAAGGCCTCAAGGGTGGCCGCGCCCCTTCCCCATGGACTGGTCCGAATTGGACTAGGTAAACGGGGCGCCCCCTTCCTTCCTTCTCCTTATCCCTTCCCCCTTTCATATTCCATGTGGGAGGTGGAATCCTATTAGGACGAGGGAGTCCTAGTAGGACTCCACACTTTGGGTGCGCCCTATGAGGGTCGGCCTCCTCCTCCCTCCATCCTTTATATACGTGGCCAGGGGGCACCCCATAGACACACAAGTTGATTTTAGCTGTGTGCGGTGCCCCTTCCCACAATTACACACCTCGATCATATCGTTGCAGTGCTTAGGCGAAGCCCTGCGCTAGTAGCTTCATCATCACCGTCACCACGCCATTGTGCTGACGAAACTCTCCCGTGACGCTCAACTGGATCAAGAGCTCGTGGGACGTCATCGAGCTGGACGTGTGCTGAACGCGGAGGTGTCGTACGTTCGGTGCTTGGATCGGTTGGATCGCGAAGATGTTTGACTACATCAACCGCGTCACTAGAGGCTTCCGCTTACGGTCTAGGAGGGTGCGTAGACACACTCTCCCCGCTCGTTGCTATGCTTCTCCTAGATAGATCTTATGTGATCGTAGGATTTTTTTTGAAATACTACGTTCCCTGATAACCCTCAACCGTAAGGGATCGAGATAGTCTTCGCGGGTAAGAATAACCCAATTTATTGATTCGACACATGGGGAGCCAAAGAGTATTTATAAGCTTTGACAGTTGAGTTGTCAATTCAACCGCACCTGAAATATACTTACTTGCAACAAAAGATAAGTGGTAACAGTGATATGATAGTGATGGTAGTGATAGTAAAAGTAACAGGAAAAAGTAAATAGCAACAGTAGATAGCAAAGTAAATAGCAAAAGTAGCGACTAGTAACAAGCAAGGTTTAAAACACTGTAGGCTAGGGAGATGGATGGTTGGGCGCTGCATGGATGAGATAGATTCTAACTTGGGGCACGGCACACAGAAAAGTAATGATCATCTAGGCAAATATCAAACATTAGGCATGTATCCTGTAGGTAGTTGTACGTGCTTGCAATAAGAACTTGCACAACATCTTTTGTCCTACCATCCCGCTACGAACGGGACCAAAAGGAACTTGATATTAAGGTTCTCTTGTCAAAGAGCACCGGAACAAAGAAATGAACTCAATGGATACATGTAATCCTCAAACTACGGACCATCCCCTTTGGTGTCCCAAGCTGTCACTTTTGGGATCGCCGGTTCCGAACCGTAACAGGTGCAAACAACTCATAGATAGGATCACGAACACAAATATATTCATACAAACACATATGGTTCAGATCTGAAATCATGGCACTCGGGCCCTAAGTGTCAAGCATTAAGAATAACAAGTTGAAGCAAAGATGATAAACACCATAGTAGATGATAGGCAACATGCCCCCGACGATCTGATAAACTATTACATGATCTAACTCATCCAATCCCTACCATCCCCTTCGCCTACAGCAGGGGAATTACTCACACATGGAGGGAGAAGTCATGGAGGGATGATGGAGTGGTGATGATGATGACGATGGCGAAGATCTCCCCTCTCCGGAGGCCAAATCAGCCTCCAGATTAGCCCTCCCGAGGAAGAACAGAGGGTGGCAGCGGCTCCGCGACGGAAAACTACGAAAGAACTTCTGATCTGGGGTTTCTGCGTCGGGAGTAAAAATATGGGATAAAGTAGGGCACCAGGGGGTGTGGGCCCCACCCAGGCGCCCCCCCGGCGCGGCCCAGGGGGGGCGCCCACAGGGCGCCTGGGCACCCCCTGGCCCCCCTCTGGCCCCACTTCTGGCACCTGGTTCCTTCTGGTGCGTGGATTTTCTGTGAATTTTCGTGGATTTTTCCGAGATACTTAAAAATCCGTTTTCCTGCACACAAATAAACCATACAGGCAGCTCTGCTGAAAACAGCGTCAGTCCGGGTTAGTTTAGTCCAAATCATGCAAGAATGAGGTTAAAACAATATCAAAAGTGTTTGGAAAAGTAGATACGTTTGAAACGTATCAACTCCCCCAAGCTTAGCATATTGCTTGTCCTCAAGCAATTCAGTTCAATGAACTGGACGCGACAAAGAAAACTTTGACAAACTCTTTTGCTTCATTAGATGTATATAAGCATGTACTACGAAAAGAGTTTAGCAAGTATTGAAACAATACTTATGAGGACAATGCAAGGAGCAATCCTTCTTTCAAGTGACCAGTCACAAATACTTAAAAGTAAATAATATATTACTGAAAATCAAGACAAGATTACATTGCACATAGCTTGAGCATATTAGGGTGGTATCTCGCTAGCCTCCATGAGTGAAGCAAAACATAAATGCAGAGGCTCCTCCAGAGTTTTAAAGGAGACTAGAACTAAGAATTTCAGAATAAATCATATCACAAGTATGCAGAAGACAATGTAATACTTTGGGACAATGCACATTACACTCAGAATGACAATTATGCTCTCCTAGTCGGTGCTTTGAAGAAGGAAGGTGAGACTCTCGAACCGTGGCTTTTATTGGCAAGGTTGAAAACCCGTGGTTGGAAAAAAAACTAAACATGTACCAGAGCTCTTGGTTTTAAAAACAGAAGTAAACATGTTTTGAGAAGTGCATATTTCGTCAACGAATGCTAGCAGATACCTCAATCACTTTTTGAGTGGACAAGTCTTGAGGAACGGCTGCCGCATGAGGACGATCACATCCTCTTAATCTCCTTTGTTTATCACTGCCAAAGTTTTCTGATTTCTCATGAACAAAGCGTGAAGGAGGGTTTGTTTGTTATATTACCTTCTTGAGCCGGGCGCACTCAATGCCAGTTCCTTATCGTATTATGGGTTTGCACATTATACATGCAATCCAGGGGTGAAACTTGTCCAACTTAAAAAGATCATGAATTAACAACTACTTCCTCATGAGCTAAAACATAGGCACAAAAAAGAGAAATGCTTTTGATTAATTTCGAGATGGTACACGAAAGTCTTCGTTAGGAATGGCAGATAAATACCATGTATAGGAAGGTATGGTGGACTCATATGGCATAACAGGTTTTAAGGATTTTGGATGCACAAGCAGTCAGTCCGCTTAATATAGGTGGAAGTTTAGCAAAAGACTGGGAAGCGGCCAACTAGAGAGCAATAACGGTCATAATCATGCAGAGCGACAAAGCAACATTGAATCGGGCATGAAAGTGATATAACTATTCTAAAACTCAAAGATCATCAAGGCAGAGTAGACTTTTTAGTCTTAAACATGTGTGAGCATGTGCCAAGTCAATCCAAAAATTCTCTAAAGGAAAATACCACCTTAGTATACCAGACTATGAACAGTGCAATGCATGTAGATCATTTCAATAACACATTATATACTCTAGTTATTCGGGACTAGCCACAAGGAAAGCATGAAACACTGGAAGAGCATTGTAAACATAGCACTATGTCGCTACAAGCTGGTCTCTAGATCATAAGTACAGGCATATGTACAAAAGTAGAAACAATAAGAGTTCATATCGGTCTTCCTTGTTGCTTCCTTTCAGTCGATCTTCGTCATTACTGCTCGTCACTTGCACGATCGAACGTAGGAAATATAATCAAATGCCATCACGGACTCGAGCTGATCTCTGAAAACAAAGCAAACTAAAGAGAGAAAGGAAATCTTTTTGGTTTCTTCAAAGGTTGAATAAAAGCAAAAGAAAGAGAAAATCTTTTTGTTGTTTTTGCAAAGAGAGAAATAAAGAAGAACGGGCAAAAACTTCGAAAAGATCAAAGCGAATAAAAACGGATAATACAATGGAAAAGTGAGAAGGGCACGTACTCCCCCAAGCTTAGGCTTTTGGCCTAAGTTGGTAGCAGCTACTACCCCCAGGAGCCTCCTGCTCCAGGGGTATGGTGGTGAGTCCAAGGGTCGTAGAAGGATGCTGGCGCGTACACCGAACTCCTCGGAGTCTCCCACGAGGAAGGTTCCGAACGCCAAACAGAGGAAGACCCTTCACCAAACTCGGTGGCGGTCTCTTCCTGAAAATGTGGTATCTCACCGTGCCTCTCCTCGTCGGGCACAACCCTCTCCATGGGGTTATGAAACTGATGCTGGACCATGAACTCATCGAACTGGACAACATCAAAGGACCATCCGTTCCTGCGAGAAAAATCAAACAAAAGAGGTGCAGGTAGACGGATCTCGCGTTCCGCGGTAGTTCCGAAACGCAAGATATAAACAAGGTTATCAAGCTCAGAACCCATGATAACAAACTTATGCCTTTTCATAGTAGCAAGATCAAAGCTTAAATAAGTAAAAGGAGTATCATCAGGGTGTGGGGTGCCTCCAAGATGCTCTAAGATAAGTATGGCATAAACGCCACCATATAAGTCCCCCTTGTTGCCGTTCATAGCAAGGCGTCGAGCAATTAAGTCACCCAAATTATAATCAGACCTCCCTGAGAGGGCTGCTGCCAGGGTAGCAATATCCGGAGCAGAAATGCTGCTCGTGTTGTCACAAGCTAACACCCCTCTAGCAATATAATATGCAAAATACCTGAGGTGAGGAAATAAGATGCTGGAGATCTTCGATCGATGAATATCCCTCGTACCCATGCTGCAGAGAGAGTTGATGACGGTTTTCAGCTCGGAGGGCTGAGTGGCCATCCTAGCCGTCCTCCCAACATTCGGCACACCTATTATTTCACAGAAATTCCCCAAAGTCATGGTGATAAGATCATTATAAATTTTAAACTCAATAGCACCTGAATCAGGATTATATCTAAAACTATTAATGAAACTGGAGGTGAGTTTTTGATACTGGGTAACACGGCTCGTGACGAGTCGTGTCAAACCTGCATTAGCACAAAGATTATAAAACGCATCCTTGATTCCCGCAGCTTCCATGAATTCATCACATGGAAATGTCATCGCACGTGCTGGACTTGTGTCTTCCAACAACTCCAGGGGCGCATGATCTTCATTATAGCTCACCCTAGCAGTCGATGGTGAAGTTGCGGCTCTAGTAACTCGATCGGAGTGTGCGGGCCTCCTCTTCTCAAGCCATCCTTTTGCCCTTCCTAACAAACTCATTTCTGAAATTTTTTACAATTTACAAAAACGAGGATTAAAACAAAGTGAGCTAAGGCAAACTACTCAACTCACTTGCCCAAGGCATAAACTTGCATCAAAACTTGAAAAATAACTTTCTACACATGCATGCAAGCTCATCTCTACAGCACCAAGAACTACTAAATACTCACAAATGAGGCCACCAATCAAAAATCTAATTCGAGGGGTGGAGGAGTCACATACCAGGGAGTATTTGCTCAAAATTTCTGCTCAAATGAGGGGATGTAGAGAGAGATCGAAGAATCGCCTCCAAGAACAGCAAGAACACAAGAACAACAGCAGAACTCGCGTTTTTGGAGAAAGAGAGAGAGGAAGGAAGAAGACATACCTGGAGGGGGGTCCCGTGGGCCCCAGGCGCCCTGTGGGCGCGGCCAGGGGCTGGGCCGCGCCAGCTGGCCGCCTGGGCCACTGGTGGCCCCTCCTAGCTGGCCCCAGGACTTTCTGGGTCTCTCCCGTTGTGGAAATTTTTATTATAATTTTTCTGGAATTTTTCTGAAAACTTCACTGTTGAAAAGTTTTCAAAGTTCAAAAAGCTGCGAAACTCTCTGAAAACTTGAAGCAGTTAGTAGTATTGTGAAGCTTCAAAAACATAAATACTTGGTACAGCAAGTAGGGCAAAACTAAAAACAAATGAAAACATAACAAGCTCAACTTTTTATCCATATAAAACATGTTTACTAGTAAGGTTGATCAAGTCTTACCAACAAACAAGCGATATATAGAGCAAAAAGTCTCACCTCTTACGAAGTAATCATTGAACCTTTACCTTGATGGACATTGTCCCCACCATGATAGTTTTGTATTTGTGAGGCACATGTAGTGGACAGTCCCATTCTCCAGTCTTCACGGTGTCGATATTCTCTATAGAGTTGAGGGCATGCCTCCTGTCGGTCTTCTTCGGAAAATATACCGTGTGTTCTTTATCATTCACATGGAAGGTAACCTTCCCTTTATTGCAATCAATAATAGCACTTGCGGTGTTAAGGAAAGGTCTACCAAGAATAATGGACATGCTCCCATCCTCGGGCATGTCAAGCACAACAAAATCAGTAAGAATCAAACAATTAGCAACTTCTACGGGAACATCCTCACAAATACCTATCGGAACAGCGGTTGACTTGTCAGCCATCTGAAGGGAGATATCTGTAGGAATTAGTTTCTCTAAACAAAGCCTCTCGTAAAGAGAGAGAGGCATAACACTCACTCCTGCTCCAAGATCACATAAAGCAGTTTTGACATAATTATTCTTTATGGAGCAAGGACTGGTGGGTATACCTGGATCACCGAGCTTCTCAGCAATCTTTCCACTGAAAGAATAGTTAGCAAGCATAGTATATATTGCATCATTAGGAACTTTTCTTTTGTTAGTGACAATATCTTTCATATATTTTGAATAAGGAAGTAACTTAATAGCATCAGTCAAAGGGATTTGAAGAAAAAGAGGTTTAATCCACTCACAAAACTTATTATAATGCTCTTCTTCTTTGGATTTGATTGACTTACTTGGAAAGGGCATGGGTTTCTGTACCCATGGTTCTCTCTCCTTCCCATGTTTTCTTGCGATGAAGTCTTCTTTAGTGTACCTCTTACGTTTGTCAGGTGCTTCTTCTTCTCGAACTTCAGGCGGATCATTCTTCTCATTATCATTACCTTCAGGTTCAGCACCATCTTCAGTCTCAGCATCGGAAATAGATACACTGTTGGGATCAATAGCTGGCTCTTCATCTGCAATAGGATCATTAGAATTGTCAGTCTCTTTATGTTTCTTCTTCTTCTTGGAAGAGACAACAATTTCTTCTTCCTGCATTTGAGAATCCTGCTCGATTCTCTTCGGATGTCCCTCTGGATAGAGAGGATCTTGAGTCCTAGTTCCTCCTCGGGTCTTAATCCCAAAAGCCTGCAAATTATCTTGTTTGGCATTGTTAGCAAGCAAATCTCTTTGCACATTAGAAATTTGTTCAAGCTGAGTTTGAACCATATGAAAATGCTTCACAAGACATTGAACATCATTAACTGTTCTGTCTAAAACATCAAGCAGTCTTTTGATAGCAAGGGAATTATCATGCAACTGACTTTCTATCCTCTCATTAAAATGATTCTGTTTCATAATAAAATTATCAAACTCATCTAAACATTGATCAGGAGGCTTACCATGAGGGATGTCACTTGCGTTGAAATCTAAAAGAGAGTGTACCTCTACCATAGGAGGGTGAGTGGTAGGCTCACACAACTTCTCAATAGGGGGTAGATTCTTCACGTCTTCAGCTTTAATACCTTTCTCTTTAATAGACTTCTTTGCTTCTCGCATATCCTCGGGGCTTAGAACAAACATGCCCTTCTTCTTTGTTGGTGGAGGTGGTTCAGGGACGGACCAATCTTCATGGTTTTTGGCAATCCTGCCCATTAGATCTTCCGCATCGTCCGGTGTTCTTTTCCTGAAAACACAACCAACACAACTGTCCAAATAGGACCTGGATTCATCACTTAGACCAGCATAGAATATATCGATTAATTCATTCTTAGGGATTTCATGTCCTGGTCTAGCCCGAATCAGACCGCGGTACCTCCCCCAAGCTTTAGGGAGGGACTCATCCTGCAACTGTTTAAAGTTATAAATTCTTTCTAAAGCAGCATGTTGCATGTGAGCAGGAAAGTACTTATCAACAAAAGAGTGAGCTAAGTCCTGAGGACTCTTAATGGAACTGCATGGGAGTGAATCATACCATGCTTTAGCACCTTCCTTCAACGAGAAAGGAAGAAGCTTGGTCACATAAAAGTATCGTATCTTTTCATCTGTGGTAAACAGGCTACCCAACTCACCGAGTTTAGTTAGGTGTGCAATAGCATCATCATTTTCTCTGCCATAAAAGGGGTCAGCTTCAACCATAGGTATAAGTGAAAGATCAACAGAGAAATCATAATCAGGATCATCAATGCATATAGGAGATGTAGCAAATTCAGGATTAGGAACGGTTTTGTTCTTCAGAGAATGTTTTTCAAATAGTTTCTTAATAACTTCAGGGTCAGAGCCGGAAAACTCTGTAAGTTCCCTGCATAAATCTTCATCAAGTATATAGTAATCATCATCAAGGAGACTCTCCTTGAGTTTACTCAAATCAGGATAATCATAAGTTTCACCAATAGGGTAGCGACTAACAGGGAGTTCAATTCCAGACTTTTTAGCAGCAGCAGCAATTTGTTTCTCAAGAGCATAACCAAGCGAACTAATATCATCAAAAGTAGTAGAAGCATCATCAAGAGTATCAGACATAGTAATAGATTCAGTAGGAGCATCATGTGGTGGTGGTGAGGCAAACTTATTCATAACGGAAGGTGAATCAAGTGTAGCACTAGTGCTCAGAGCAGTACCTCTTCTTGTAGTGGATAGTAAGATCGGAACCGTGTGGTCTCCTTTCTTACCCATAGTGGATAAAGTGCAGCAGGTAGAATACCTCAAGTAGACTTGTAAATATTTCTATGCTCCCCGGCAACAGCGCCAGAAAACGGTACTTGATAACCCTCAACTGTAAGGGATCGAGATAGTCTTCGCGGGTAAGAATAACCCAATTTATTGATTCGACACACGGGGAGCCAAAGAGTATTTATAAGCTTTGACAGTTGAGTTGTCAATTCAACCGCACCTGAAATATACTTACTTGCAACAAAAGATAAGTGGTAACAGTGATATGATAGTGATGGTAGTGATAGTAAAATTAACAGCAAAAAGTAAATAGCAATAGTAGATAGCAAAGTAAATAGCAAAAGTAGCGACTAGTAACAAGCAAGGTTTAAAACACTGCAGGCTAGGGAGATGGATGGTTGGGCGCTGCATGGATGAGATAGATTCTAACTTGGGGCACGGCACACAGAAAAGTAATGATCATCTAGGCAAATATCAAACATTAGGCATGTATCCCGTAGGTAGTTGTACGTGCTTGCAATAAGAACTTGCACAACATCTTTTGTCCTACCATCCCGCTACGAACGGGGCCAAAAGGAACTTATGGATATTAAGGTGCTCCTGTCAAAGAGCACCGGAACAAAGCAATGAACGCAATGGATACATGTAATCCTCAAACTACGGACCATCCCCTTTGGTGTCCCAAGCTGTCACTTTTGGGATCGCCGGTTCCGAACTGTAACAGGTGCAAACAACTCATAGATAGGATCATGAACACAAATATATTCATACAAACACATATGGTTCAGATCTGAAATCATGGCACTTGGGCCCTAAGTGTCAAGCATTAAGAACAACAAGTTGTAGCAAAGATGATAAACACCATAGTAGATGATAGGCAACATGCCCCCAATGATCTGATAAACTATTACATGATCTAACTCATCCAATCCCTACCATCCCCTTCGCCTACAGTAGGGGAATTACTCACACATGGAAGGAGAAGTAATGGAGGGATGATGGAGTGGTGATGATGATGACGATGGTGACGATCTCCCCTCTCCGGAGGCCAATTCAGCCTCCAGATTAGCCCTCCCGAGGAAGAACAGAGGGTGGCGGCGGCTCCGCGACGGAAAACTGCGAAAGAACTTCTGATCTGGGGTTTCTGCGTCGGGAGTAAAAATACGGGATAAAGTAGGGCACCAGGGGGTGTGGGCCCCACCCAGGCGCCCCCCGGCGCGGCCCAAGGGGGGCGCGCCCACAGGGCGCCTGGGCACCCCCTGGCCCCCCTCTGGCCCCACTTCTGGCACCTGGTTCCTTCGGGTGCGTGGATTTTCTGTGAATTTTCATTGATTTTTCTGAGATACTTAAAAATCTGTTTTCCTGCACACAAATAAACCATACAGGCAGCTCTGCTAAAAACAGCGTCAGTCCGGGTTAGTTTAGTCCAAATCATGCAAGAATGAGGTCAAAACAATATCAAAAGTGTTTGGAAAAGTAGATACGTTTGAGACGTATCATTCCCCAATAGGTATGAGAGGCCACTAAGGTGAGCACAACCCACCTAGGCGCGTCTGGGGGCCCAGGCGCACCCTGGTGGGTTGTGCCCCCCTTGGGGCATCCCGAGGTGCTTTTCTGTCCCATCTGATGTCTTCTGGTCCAAAAAAATCCACAAAAAGTTTTGCTGCATTTGGACTCCGTTTGATATTGATTTTCTGTAATGTAAAAAACAAGCAGAAAACAACAACTGGCACTTGGCACTATGTCAATAGGTTAGTCTCAAAAAATGATATAAAATGTTTGTAAAATGATTATAAAACATCCAAGAATGATAATATAACAGCATGGAACAATAAAAAATTATAGATATGTTGGAGACGTATCAGCATCCCCAAGCTTAATTCCTGCTCATCCTCGAGTAGGTAAATGATAAAAAATAGATTTTTTGATGTGGAATGCTGCCTATCATGTTCCTCACATATTATTTTCTTTATATCATGGACAATTGGACTTTTATATTGTTCAAAGCAATAGTCTAGTTTTGACATGAGGACTTTAATACTCAAGCATATCAACGAACAACTATGTCTTTTCAAAATATCAATACTAAAGCAAGTTATCCCTAGCCCATCATGTTCAATCATTGATCCATTCATGCAACACATCCGAATATTAGCTACATCCAATGCTCAAGTGCGATAATAGTGTTCCATAGTTGGTGCTTTTTAAGAGAAGATGGAGACTCAAAATAAAAATAAAAATTGCATAAAGTAAAAGATAGGCCCTTCGCAGAGGGAAGTAGGGATTTGTAGAGGTGCCAGACCTCAAAGTTTAAATTATGAGATAAAATTATTTTGGGTGGCATGTTTTTCCTGTCAACGAGAACGACTTAGAGTTCCCAACACTTTCCATGCTAGATATATCATTGGAGGTTCCCACACATAAAATAAAGTTTATTCCTTTTTCCACAAAAACTTTCACAAGCCATGGCTAACCGTATCCACGGGTGCCCTCCATACCAACACTTTTCAAGGAATTTATTATTTGGCAACATCAAGTAAATTTTCTTTTTCATTTCGGGACTGGGAATCCCTATTACCGCCATACTCTCGTGCAATGACAAGTGAATAAACACTCGTCTTGAGAATAACACATCTAGCATGAAAAATATTAGCAACCCCTCGCCGCTTCATGAGCAGTACGGGCACACAAAAGAGAAATTTATTTTGAAATTAGAGTTGGCACATACAAATTTGCTTAGAACGGCATGGAAATACCGCATACAGGTAGGTATGGTGGACTCATTTGGCATAACTTGGGTTTTAGGATTTCGATGCACAAGTAGTATTTCTACTTAGTACAAGGTGGAGGCTAGCAAAAGGTTGAGAAGCAACCAACCAAAGAAAGAAAACCATCATAAGAGAACATTAAACATAACTAACACCGAATAATGCAAGACAAGTAGGATGTGATTTCATTGCATGACCATTGACTTTCATTCTTGCATAGGGAATCACAAACCTTAACATCAATATTCTTACTAAGACATAATTACTCATTAACATGTCTCACATATCACTATCTTCATATCTCAAAACTATTACAAAGAATCAAGTTTATTTTGTCCAATGATCTTCATGAAAGTTTTTATCATATCCTCCCTGGATATCTATCACTTTGGAACTAGTTTTATAACAGCATGGAACAATCAAAAATTATAGATATGTTGGAGACGTATCAGTGCTCCTTTCCAGAGGGCGGGGGTCCAGTGGCCCTATCCACCGTCTTGATCTTGGGCTAGTGCACCATGGTCTTGGCGGAGGCCATCCAAGCTCCCTCGATGCACACGGAGTGCTTGACGGTGTCAATCCGGGACGCATCGTTGCCCAGTCTCTGCACCAGGACAAAGTAGGTGCTCGGTATTGGCTCTGAGGACCATAACCGGACACAAAGGACCTTCATGGCCAGCTCCGCCATCTGGTGCAGCTCCATCAACTGCTTCATCTGATTACTCAGAAGAGGAGGGTGTTCGGGCGCTTGGAATTGCACCCAGAACACCATGTGCACGGCGTCGTCATCTCGAGTTGCATAATGCCTTGCCGCATTCGCAGCACTCCTCGGAAGATCCGCAAATGCGCCCGAGGAACGGCACACTCGTGTGAGCAAAGTGAACCTTTGACCACCAAAGACACTCTACATTAAGTATGGCTTACCATCTGCAATTTGCTTCACTTGGCGGAGCTCTTCCCGGGCACCGCGCATATCCATCCTCGCCTCCTGGATCCCCAACCTGATTTTATCCAATTTGGCGGCTTTACCACCATTTTTCTGCTCAAGGTCCTCACATTTAGTGACGGCGTCCTTAAGCTCTTGCTGCACCTCTTCCACTCTGGCCTCGTGCAAGTCGCCGGCAGCCTTTGCGGTCGCTAGCTCGGCAGTCGGTCGCTCGACCACTGCCTTTTGTTTCAGTATCCTCCTGCTTGGCCTTCTTCAGTTCGGCCTTGAGGTTCTCGACCTCCGCGGTGACAACTGCAATGGTCACACAGTATTGTTTGTTTAGGGTTCATCACGAACACCTTGTTTAAAAAAATCAGTCTGAACTATTGACAAGTTTAGTCCGGACACACCTTGCGCTTCGTCGAACCGCTTGATAAGAAGGTCGAGCTCTTCATTGGAGCTCTTAAGCTTCCGGTTAACCTCAGCCAGCTCCGCGGCGTTGGCAACCGCTGCCGAGGACGAGGCCTGCACAAAGCACTTACACCATTTATTCCCCGGATATACTAATTTTTGATCCCCCGCCAGGCTGTCTACATCCTGGCAGGGTCTCGGGGGCTATGGTCAGATTTTTCTACCACTTGATCCCCGACCGAGTTTTTTCAAACTCACCCACGGCTCGGGGGCTGCCACATATGAGGATCAAACAAAAATGCGGAACTCACTTTATAAAACAAGAAAGGGGATCAAACATATTACATGGCTCACCTCGAAACCCATCAGAAGGCCTCCAAAGGCTTCTTTCAGTCCACTTTTAACGGACCGAACACTCTGTAGAACTACGCTCATTAGGGCATGGTGCTCGGCGATGATGGAGGAGTTATTCAAAGCCTCCTCCATCACGTCCGGCCACTCAACGACGACCCGCTATTCGGTAGTTGGCGCTGACGGCGGTGCCTTGCCGCCTCCCGTTCAAAGGAGGGTGGAATGGACGACTCCGGAGGCCTCGGTGGCTCCGGAACTGTCTTCGGGAAGGGCTTGGACTGACCAGGCTCCCCCTCTTTATTTACCAGGAGGGATCCACCCTCCTGGTCTTCGGCGACCGAGGCGTCAGCCTCGGCCATAACGTCATCACCTCTGCCCCTGTGTTCGGGACGGAGGGAGTCTTGCGGGAAATCACCTCCCCGATCCCCTCTGGGACCTGGAAAGGCGTGGAATGCGACACGGTGCCACTCTCCGCCAGATCAGCTGACAGAGAGTTCCCCTCCGAGACATGGTCGATGGGGAGGTCACGCGATAGGCTGCGACATAAAATACGCGCACGCGATTGGCGATAAACTAATACAACAACTGCCCGGGGAGTCTTCGGATTCATACCTTTGGGCAGGAGGTTTCACCGTGGGGTTCCTCGGAGGAACCTCTTCGGGTGCGGCAGACTCCTTGTCGTAGTCTGGGCTGTCATCAGACAGGACCAGTTTGGCCCTGCGCGGCCTCTTCGGGGCATGAGGGGGATGTTCCTCCTCGGCGCCCTCCGCCGCCGCCCTCTTCTTTGTCCGAGAGGAGTCACTCTCCTCCCCGTCCTCTTCTTGCTCCCCCTCATGAGTGGAGCAGGCTTGGGTCTCCTTGGACCTGGCGTCTGGATGTACCCTCGGGCGGAGGCCTTCTCTGGCCCCCTCGCCTTGTTCTTCTTCTTCTTCTTCTTCTTCTTCTTCTCATTTTTCTCTGGCGCCTTGTACGGTGCCATGGTCAGCATTTCTTCCAGCAGGGCCCACCCGGGGCCTTCCGGCAGTGGGGTCAGACAGATGCTCTTCCCGGCTTTTTCAAGCCAGCCTTGCGAGTAAGGGAAAAAATGAGTCATGTCCCTTAAATGGACATAATTAATGGCATACGTAATTAACTTTCTAGCTAAATAAATGCATCAATGGTTTGATTTCCAAATTGATTCGGTGCTCGATTTATAAAATACTTTTGCATGAATGGTTGTTACAAACAACGGTGAAAACGACTACCAAGTAATGTAGGACACATCTCCTTTACGTATTTCTTGACATTTAAATGGACACACTTGATTTGATAATGTAGCATGCCTGGCTCTTTCTTTGTCTGACAAGAAATATAATAGGACCACGTCCACGTGGCGGTCTGACGACCCGCCTCCCGCCACGATCGTCCTCGAAGCCGTGATCCACGCCCTGGCTTCTCGAGCATTGCGCCAGTGTTAGGCCCAACCAAGACATCTTCCATGGCGTCGTGCACGACATCCCTCCGTAGGGGCACGCGGATGCGTACGCCCATATGAAACTTGTGATTGTCAAGCATAGCGCACGGGGTTAGTGATTTCTTATGAAGAAATATATTATTATATTATGAAAGATTATCGAGAAAAATCTTATGTCTGTCTTTTAGGAAGGTGATCTCACATATATGGTGTAATTTCTGAATTCTGAATTACTTATTTTTTACATGATTGAATTGAATCAGCACCTACCAAATGAAGCACGAAACAAGATCCCCCCTTAATGGGATTTGGTTTTTTAATGGGAGGGGGGAAACCAGTGGGAGGGATGGTGGGAGGTGGGACGAAATAAAACCGGACGAAAATAAATTATACCAGGCTACCAACTACTTCATTAGGAATAGAGATTAAGAGTAGAGATATATTTTTGCGAGGATTCTAACTATAGTTGTTATATAGCTGATTATACATATTTATCTGTTGGTTTCAGCATACTAAAAATTTAGTTTGTCCTTCACCATGGTGTGAGCACAATTTAGCTTGCTATATATGATAAAGGCAACTTATCTTGACGTCCTACACGATCGCCCCTATCCGTCTTCCTATTGGCCAACGTGTGATCTCCTATGGTCCCTAGCCGGACATTCTCGGTCACTCACTCACACGATCATAGTGAAAGGCGAGTCATCGATAGGAGACCGCATCGTGCCGAGCGAAAACCTCTAAAACGCAAATTCAGAGATGGCATACTCTATTTGGACGCGGAGTTTATGCTCTCGAGGTCATCTGCACCCGTGCTCAGAAATAAAATCAAAACAAATACAAGAAAAATTCAAAAGTTCTGAAAAAACGGGTGGTAGATAATTTGATGCATGAAGTCCGATCCAAATTTCAACTCATTTGAATATCGAGCAGCTCTCGGCAAAAAAGACAAAAATCGGGGTATGTAAAAATGTTTACTGTTCAGGCACTGTTCTGACTCGATTTGTTTTTTTTTTGCCGAGAGCTACTCAGATGTCCAAAAAAGTTGAAATTTGGAGCGGACCTCACGCGGCAAATTATCTATCAAAAAAAATTGGAATTTTTTGAAATTTTCTAGTATTTATTTTGAATTTTTTTCTGAACGGGAACAGATGAGCCTGGGCACCGAATTGGATATCTGTACTCTATTTATCCTTTTTTCTATACATTATCTTTAACTTTTTATATAATAATAATAATAATAATAATAATAATAATAATAATAATAATAATAATAATAAAGGGGCCCACATTTAAATTTCTCTCCGGGCCCCCAAAATCTCAGGACCGGGCCTGCTTTCAACAGGATCGAGCCCCACCTCAAAATATTGAAAAATAAAAATTACTAGTATTCATATAATTTTTTTGACCTTATTTGGACTAAAAAAATTGGGAGTTTTTCACTTTATTTACACACCGTTAACTTTGAGCGCCCCCCTGCCCTTCACTTTCTTCCAAGATTCGCCACTGCATATGTGGATGTAGTTTCTAAACACATTTTTATCACATATTATACGTATTCAATTACCTAAATTGTGGACCTAGACATACGCACACATAGTACTCAAAATCTCCTACTTCATAACTCTCCCAAGGAAGACCATACATATAGCCATCCATTTTTCAATCCATAAGGAAACTTGCTTCACAAACTGGCTAGACTTCTTGGCCAATTAGCTTATTTGATATTTTGACTTCTCAAAACTTGGCCTTCACGATACTTTTTGACTAGGATAGGAGTTTGTTTCCAAAGGACGCTTGCATGCCAAAGCTTTGCTCGGTTGAGACGTTTGACCGTTGATCGAGATGTTTGTATTTTTTTTTGAAATGGAACACTCGTTTTCCATTAAGACACGGCCTGATCGCCGGTCACCGCTCTGAGTACATCAGTCGGGTAGCTAGTGAGCCACTCTATGTGCTCACCATCAGCTAAGCCCAAACCCATATTAACCAGCACATGCGCAGTCTTATTACAAGATCTAGCCACGTACACCACCGGGCCTCTATGAACAGAGTTTGAAGCCTGGACTTAATGTCACTGAACAGGACTCCCAAAGGCGCTAGATCAGAGGCGTTAGATGTAACAGCTTGCATAAGCACGAAGGAATCAGTCTCGAAGATAGCTCAACCCACTCCAAGCCAATTTGCCATCTCTACAGCCTAAGATAGGGCAAAAGTTTCAGCCTGCAAGGCATCACCAAAATCATGTTTACTTCCTGCTGCTGCAAAGTGAATATCATGCACATCGTCTCTGCAAAGAAGACCCCACCCCCCAGCACCAGACCGCTCCAAAAACGCAGCATCAGTGTTAATCTTCACCATATGCTGGGGGGCTTCATCCAGAATTGTTGTTGTGTAATTTTGACCATTGGCTTAGGAACCAGGAACTCTGTCCATTCATTGGCATGGTGCTGAACCGTATAGCGAAACGCTTCAACCTCCAGCCTATTCTCCCCATGATTGCCTTTGTTACGTTCTGACCACCAGCGCCAAAGAAGAGCTATTGACAGCAGCATACGATCATGAGGTAGACAGAGAATTAGTGATAGACAGTTCTTAGCTGAAGTACATTCCAGAAGTCTGATTCTAACATCCTCAAATAACAAAGCACGCCATCTTTGCTTGACCATTTTGCACTTGATGAAAAGGTGTCCCTCATCCTAAAAAAACTTCCCACTGACTGCACATCCGGTGTCCAGGTCCACACCGCGTCGCTTGATGTTCATGTACATCAGATGGCTAGTGTGAGCGAGTCTCAGGAAATGATGAACTCTTGGCAGGCAGTGCACTTCCCACAAGGCTTTGAAAAGTTCAGGATGTCGATTTTCAGGATTAGAGCTATGTCCCTGTTGCCTTGTCTCCTCGTCCTTGTGAAGGAAATATTCCCTAGAGGCAATAATAAAGTTGTTATTTATATTTCCTTATATCATGATAAATGTTTATTATTCATGCTAGAATTGTATTAACCGGAAACTTAGTACATGTGTGAATACATAGACAAAACAGAGTGTCCCTAGTATGCCTCTACTAGACTAGCTCATTGATCAAAGATGGTTATGTTTCCTAACCATAGACATGAGTTGTCATTTGATCAATGGAATCACATCATTAGGAGAATGATGTGATGGACAAGACCCATCCGTTAGCTTAGCACTATGATCGTTTAGTTTTACTGCTATTGCTTTCTTCATGACTTATACATGTTCCTATGACTATGAGATTATGCAACTCCCGAATACCGTAGGAGCACCTTGTGTGCTATCAAACGTCACAACGTAACTGGGTGATCATAAAGATGCTCTACAGGTGTCTCCGAAAGTGTTCATGGTGTTGGCATAGATCAAGACTAGGATTTGTCACTCCGAGTGTCGGAGAGGTATCTCTGGGCCCTCTCGGTAATGCACATCATAATAAGCCTTGCAAGCAAAAGACTAATGAGTTAGTCACGAGATGATGTATTACGGAACGAGTAAAGAGACTTGCCGGTAACGAGATTGAACTAGGTATAGAGATACCGACGATCGAATCTTGGGCAAGTAACATATCAATGACAAAAGGAACAACATATGTTGTTATGCGGTTTGACCGATAAAGATATTCGTAGAATATGTTGGAGCCAATATGAGCATCCAGGTTCCGCTATTGGTTATTGACCGGAGATGAGTCTCGGTCATGTCTACATAGTTCTCGAACCCGTAGGGTCCGCACGCTTAACGTTTGATGATGATCAGTATTATGAGTTTATGAGTTTTGATTTACCGAAGGAGTTCGGAGTCCCGGATGAGACCGGGGACATGACGAGGAGTCTCGAAATGGTCGAGACGTAAAGATCGATATATTGGACGACTATATTCGTACATCGGAAAGGTTCCGAGTGATTCGGGTATTTTTCGGAGTATATGGGCCTTATTGGGCCATATGGGAATAGAGGAGAAAGGCCAAAAGGAAGGAGGCGCGCGCTGATACGTCTCAAACGTATCTACTTTTCCAAACACTTTTGATATTGTTTTAACCTCATTCTTGCATGATTTGGACTACACTAACCCGGACTGACGTTGTTTTCAGCAGAGCTGCCTGTATGGTTTATTTGTGTGCAAGAAAACGGATTTTTAAGTATCTCAGAAAAATCCACGAAAATTCACAGAAAATCCACGCACCAGAAGGAACCAGGTGCCAGAAGTGGGGCCAGAGGGGGGCCAGGGGGTGCCCAGGCGCCCTGTGGGCGCCCCCCCCCCCCCTGGGCCGCGCCGGGGGGCGCCTGGGTGGGGCCCACACCCCCTGGTGCCCTACTTTATCCCGTATTTTTACTCTCGACGCAGAAACCCCAGATCAGAAGTTCTTTCGCACCTTTCCGTCGCGGAGCCGCCGCCACCCTCTGTTCTTCCTCGGGAGGGCTAATCTGGAGGCTGATTTGGCCTCCGGAGAGGGGAGATCGTCGCCATCGTCATCATCATCACCACTCCATCATCCCTCCATGACTTCTCCCTCCATGTGTGAGTAATTCCCCTGCTGTAGGCGAAGGGGATGGTAGGGATTGGATGAGTTAGATCATGTAATAGTTTATTAGATCGTCGGGGGCATGTTGCCTATCATCTACTATGGTGTTTATCATCTTTGCTTCAACTTGTTATTCTTAATGCTTGACACTTAGGGCCCGAGTGCCATGATTTCAGATGTGAACCATATGTGTTTGTATGAATATATTTGTGTTCGTGATCCTATCTATGAGTTGTTTGCACCTGTTACGGTTCGGAACCGGCGATCCCAAAAGTGATAGCTTGGGACACCAAAGGGGATGGTCCGTAGTTTGAGGATTACATGTATCCATTGAGTTCATTGCTTTGTTCCGGTGCTCTTTGACAGGAGCACCTTAATATCCATAAGTTCCTTTTGGCCCCGTTCGTAGCGGGATGGTAGGACAAAAGATGTTGTGCAAGTTCTTATTGCAAGCACGTACAACTACCTACGGGATACATGCCTAATGTTTGATATTTGCCTAGATGATCATTACTTTTCCGTGTGTCATGCCCCAAGTTAGAATCTATCTCATCCATGCAGCGCCCAACCATCCATCTCCTTAGCCTACAGTGTTTTAAACCTTGCTTGTTACTAGTCGCTACTTTTGCTATTTACTTTGCTATCTACTGTTGCTATTTACTTTCGCTGTTTACTTTTACTATCACTATCATCACTATCATATCACTGTTACCACTTATCTTTTGTTGCAAGTAAGTATATTTCAGGTGCGGTTGAATTGACAACTCAACTGTCAAAGCTTATAAATACTCTTTGGCTCCCCGTGTGTCGAATCAATAAATTGGGTTATTCTTACCCGTGAAGACTATCTCGATCCCTTACGGTTGAGGGTTATCAAGTACCGTTTTCTGGCGCCGTTGCCGGGGAGCATAGCAATAATTACAAGTCTACTTGAGGTATCCTACCTGCTGCACTTTATCCACTATGGGTAAGAAAGGAGACCCCAAGGTTCCGATCTTACTATCCACTACAAGAAGAGGTACTGCTCTGAGCACTAGTGCTACACTTGATTCACCTTCCGTTATGAGTAAGTTTGCCTCACCACCACCACATTATGCTCCTACTGAATCTGATACTATGTCTGATACTCTTGATGATGCTTCTACTACTTTTGATGATATTAGTTCGCTTGGTTATGCTCTTGAGAAACAAATTGATGCTGCTGCTAAAAAGTCTGGAATTGAACTCCCTGTTAGTCGCTACCCTATTGGTGAAACTTATGATTATCCTGATTTGAGTAAACTCAAGGAGAGTCTCCTTGATGATGATTACTATATACTAGATGAAGAATTATGTAGGGAACTGACAGAGTTTTCCGGCTCTGACCCTGAAGTTATTAAGAAACTATTTGAAAAACACTCTCTGAAGAACAAAACCGTTCCTAATCCTGAATTTGCTACATCTCCTATATGCATTGATGATCCTGATTTAGATTTCTCTGTTGATCTTTCACTTATACCTATGGTTGAAGCTGACCCCTTTTATGGCAGAGAAAATGATGATGCTATTGCACACCTAACTAAACTCGGTGAGTTGGGTAGCCTGTTTACCACAGATGAAAAGATACGATACTTTTATGTGACCAAGCTTCTTCCTTTCTCGTTGAAGGAGGGTGCTAAAGCATGGTATGATTCACTCCCATGCGGTTCCATTAAGAGTCCTCAGGACTTAGCTCACTCTTTTGTTGATAAGTACTTTCCTGCTAACATGCAACATGCTGCTTTACAAAGAATTTATAACTTTAAACAGTTGCAGGATGAGTCCCTCCCTAAAGCTTGGGGGAGGTACTGCGGTCTGATTCGGGCTAGACCTGGACATGAAATCCCTAAGAATGAATTAATCGATATATTCTATGCTGGTCTAACTGATGAATCCAGGTCCTATTTGGACAGTTGTGCTGGTTGTGTTTTCAGGAAAAGAACTCCGGACGATGCGGAAGATTTAATGGGCAGGATTGCCAAAAACCATGAAGATTGGTCCGTCCCTGAACCACCTCCACCAACAAAGAAGAGGGGCATGTTTGTTCTGAGCCCCGAAGATATGCGAGAAGCAAAGAAGTCTATTAAAGAGAAAGGTATTAAAGCTGAAGACGTGAAGAATCTACCCCCTATTGAGAAGCTGTGTGAGCCTACCACTCACCCTCCTATGGTAGAGGTACACTCTCTTTTAGATTTCAATGCAAGTGACATCCCTCATAGTAAGCCTCCTGATCAATGTTTAGATGAGTTTGATAATTTTATTATGAAACAAAATCATTTTAATGAGAGGATAGAAAGTCAGTTGCATGATAATTCCCTTGCTATCAAAAGACTGCTTGATGTTTTAGATAGAACAGTTAATGATGTTCAATGTCTTGTGAAGCATTTTCATATGGTTCAAACTCAGCTTGATCAAATTTCTAATGTGCAAAGAGATTTGCTTGCTAACAATGCCAAACAAGATAATTTGCAGGCTTTTGGGATTAAGACCCGAGGAGGAACTAGCACTCAAGATCCTCTTTATCCAGAGGGACATCCGAAGAGAATTGAGCAGGATTCTCAAATGTAGGAAGAAGAAATTGTTGGCTCTCCAAAGAAGAAGAAGAAACATAAGGAGACTGACAATTCTAATGACCCTATTGCAGATGAAGAACCAGCTATTGATCCCAACAGTGTATCTATCTCCGATGCTGAGACTGAAGACAGTGTTGAACCTGAAGGTAATGATAATGAGAAGAATGATCCGCCTGAAGTCCGAGAAGAAGAAGCACCTGACAAACGTAAGAGGTACACTAAAGAAGACTTCATTGCAAGAAAACATGGGAAGGAAAGAGAACCATGGGTACAGAAACCCATGCCCTTTCCAAGTAAGTCCATCAAATCTAAAGAAGAAGAGCATTACAATAAGTTTTGTGAATGGATTAAACCTCTTTTTCTTCAAATTCCTTTGACTGATGCTATTAAGTTACTTCCTTATTCAAAATATATGAAAGATATTGTCACTAACAAAAGAAAAGTTCCTAATGATGCAATATCTACTATGCTTGCTAACTATTCTTTCAGTGGAAAGATTCCTGAGAAGCTCGGTGATCCAGGTATACCCACCATTCCTTGCTCCATAATGAATAATTATGTCAAAACTGCTTTATGTGATCTTGGAGCAGGAGTGAGTGTTATGCCTCTCTCTCTTTACGAGAGGCTTTGTTTAGAGAAACTAATTCCTACAGATATCTCCCTTCAGATGGCTGACAAGTCAACCGCTGTTCCGATAGGTATTTGTGAGGATGTTCCCGTAGAAGTTGCTAATTGTCTAATTCTTACTGATTTTGTTGTGCTTGACATGCCCGAGGATGGGAGCATGTCCATTATTCTTGGTAGACCTTTTCTTAACACCGCAGGTGCTATTATTGATTGCAATAAAGGGAAGGTTACCTTCCATGTGAATGATAAAGAACACACGGTATATTTTCCGAAGAAGACCGACAGGAGGCATGCCCTCAACTCTATAGAGAATATTGAGACCGTGAAGATTGGAGAATGGGATTGTCCACTACATGTGCCTCACAAATACAAAACTATCATGGTGGGGACAATGTCCATCAAAGTAAAGGTGTAGTAACTACTTCGTAGGAGGTGAGACTTTTTGCTCTATATATCGCCTGTTTGATGGTAAGACTTGATCAACCTTACTAGTGAACATGTTTTATATGGATAAAAAGTTGAACTTGTTATGTTTTCATTTGTTTTTAGTTTTGTCCTACCTGCTGTACCAAGTATTTATGTTTTTGAAGCTTCACAATACTACTAACTGCTTCAAGTTTTCAGAGAGTTTCGCAGCTTTTTGAACTTCGAAAAAATTTCAACAGTGAAGTTTTCAGAAAAATTCCAGAAAATTTATAATAAAAATTTCCACGTCGGGAGAGACCCGGAAAGTCCTGGGGCCAGCCAGGGGGGCCACCAGTGGCCCAGGCGGCCAGCTGGCGCGGCCCAGCCCCTGGCCGCGCCCACAGGGCGCCTGGGGCCCACAGGACCCCCCTCCAGGTATGTCTTCTTCCTTCCTCTCTCTCTTTCTCCAAAAACGCGAGTTCTGCTGTTGTTCTTGTGTTCTTGTTGTTCTTGGAAGCGATTCTTCGATCTCTCTCTACGACCCATCACTTGAGCTGAAATTTTGAGCAAATACTCCCTGGTATGTGACTCATCCACCCCTCCAATTAGATTTTTAATTGGTGGCCTCATTTGTGAGTATTTAGTAGTTCTTGGTGCTGTAGAGATGAGCTTGCATGCATGTGTAGAAAGTTATTTTTCAAGTTTTGATGCAAGTTTATGCCTTGGGCAAGTGAGTTGAGTAGTTTGCCTTAGCTCACTTTGTTTTAATCCTCGTTTTTGTAAATTGTAAAAAAAATCAGAAATGAGTTTGTTAGGAAGGGCAAAAGGATGGCTTTAGAAGAGGAGGCCCGCACACTCCGATCGAGTTACTAGAGCCGCAGCTTCACCATCGACTGCTAGGGTGAGCTATAATGAAGATCATGCGCCCCTGGAGTTGTTGGAAGACACAAGTCCAGCACGTGCGATGACATTTCCATGTGATGAATTCATGGAAGCTGCGGGAATCAAGGATGAGTTTTATAATCTTTGTGCTAATGCAGGTTTGACACGACTCGTCACGAGCCGTGTTACCCAGTATCAAAAACTCACCTCCAGTTTCATTAACAGTTTTAGATATAATCCTGATTCAGGTGCTATTGAGTTTAAAATTTATAATGATCTTATCACCATGACTTTGGGGAATTTCTATGAAATAATAGGTGTGCCGAATGTTGGGAGGACGGCTAGGATGGCCACTCAGCCCTCCGAGCTGAAAACCGTCATCAACTCCCTCTGCAGCATGGGTACGAGGGATATTCATCGGTCGAAGATCTCCAGCATCTTATTTCCTCACCTCAGGTATTTTGCATATTATATTGCCAGAGGGGTGTTAGCTCGTGACAACACGAGCAGCATTTCTGCTCCGGATATTGCTATCCTGGCAGCAGCCCTCTCAGGGAGGTCTGATTATAATCTTGGTACCTTAATTGCTCGACGCCTTGCTATGAACGGTAACAAGGGGGACTTATATGGTGGCGTTTATGCCACACTTATCTTAGAGCATCTTGGAGGTACCCCACACCCTGATGATACTCCTTTTACTTTTTTAAGCTTTGATCTTGCTGCTATGAAAAGGCATAAGTTTGTTACCATGGGTTCTGAGCTTGACAATCTTATTTATATCTTGCGTTTCGGAACTACCGCGGAACGCGAGATCCGTCTACCTGCACCTCTTTTGTTTGATTTTTCTCGCAGGAACGGATGGTCCTTTGATGTTGTCCAGTTCGATGAGTTCATGGTCCAGCATCGGTTTCATAACCCCATGGAGGGGGTTGTGCCCGACGAGGAGAGGCATGGTGAGATACCACATTTTCAGGAAGAGACCGCCACCGAGTTTGGTGAAGGGTCTTCCTCTGTTTGGCGTTCGGAACCTTCCTCGTGGGAGACTCCGAGGAGTTCGGTGTACGCGCCAGCATCCTTCTACGACCCTTGGACTCACCACCATACCCCTGGAGCAGGAGGCTCCTGGGGCAGTAGCTGCTACCAACTTAGGCCAAAAGCCTAAGCTTGGGGGAGTACGTGCCCTTCTCACTTTTCCATTGTATTATCCGTTTTATTCGCTTTGATCTTTTCGAAGTTTTTGCCCGTTCTTCTTTATTTCTCTCTTTGCAAAAACAACAAAAAGATTTTCTCTTTCTTTTGCTTTTATTCAACCTTTGAAAAAACCAAAAAGATTTCCTTTCTCTCTTTAGTTTGCTTTGTTTTCAGAGATCAGCTCGAGTCCGTGATGGCATTTGATTATATTTCCTACGTTCGATCGTGCAAGTGACGAGCAGTAATGACGAAGATTGACTGAAAGGAAGCAACAAGGAAGACCGGTATGAACTCTTATTGTTTCTACTTTTGTACATATGCCTGTACTTATGATCGAAAGACCAGCTTGTAGCGAAATAGTGCTATGTTTACAATGCTCTCCCAGTGGTTCATGCTTTCCTTGTGGCTAGTCCCGAATAACTAGAGTATATAATGTGTTATTGAAATGATCTACATGCATTGCACTGTTCATAGTCTGGTATACTAAGGTGGTATTTCCCTTTAGAGAATTTTTGGATTGACTTGGCACATGCTCACACATGTTTAAGACTAAAAAGTCTACTCTGCCTTGATGATCTTTGAGTTTTAGAATAGTTATATCACTTTCATGCCCGATTCAATGTTGCTTTGTCGCTCTGCATGATTATGACTGTTATTGCTCTCTAGTTGGTCGCTTCCCAGTCTTTTGCTAAACCTCCACCTGTACTAAGCGGACTGACTTCTTGTGCATCCAAATCCTTAAAACTAGTTATGCCATATGAGTCCACTATACCTTCCTATACATGGTATTTACCTGCCATTCCTAACGAAGACTTTCGTGTACCATCTCGAAACTAATCAAAAGCATTTCACTTTTGTGCCTATGTTTTAGCTCATGAGGAAGTAGTAGTTAATTCATGATCTTTTTAAGTTGGACAAGTTTCACCCCTGGATTGCATGTATAATGTGCAAACCCATAATACGAAAAGGAAATGGCATTGAGTGCGCCCGGCTCAAAGAGATAATATAACAAACAAACCCTCCTTCACGCTTTGTTCATGAGAAATCACAAAACTTTGGCAGTGATAAACAAAGGAGATTAAGAGGATGTGATCGTCCTCATGCGGGAGCCGTTCCTCGAGACTTGTCCACTTAAAAAGTGATTGAGTTATCTGCTAGCATTCGTTGACGAAATATGCACCTCTCAAAAACATATTTACTTCTGTTTTTAAAACCAAGAGCTCTAGTACATGTTTAGTTTTTGTTTCCGGTCACGGGTTTTCAACTTTGCCAATAAAAGCCACGGTTCGAGAGTCTCACCTTCTTTCTTCAAAGCACCAACTATGAGAGCATAATTGTCATTCTGAGTGTAACATGCATTGTCCCAAAGTATTACATTGTCTTCTGCATACTTGTGATATGATTTATTCTGAATTCTTAGTTCTAGTCTTCTTTAAAACTCTGGAGGAGCCTCTGCATTTATGTTTTGCTTCACTCATGGAGGCTAGCGAGATACCACCCTAATATGCTCAAGCTATGTGCAATGTAATCTTGTCTTGATTTTCAGTAATATATTATTTACTTTTAAGTATTTGTGACTGGTCACTTGAAAGAAGGATTGCTCCTTGCATTGTCCTCATAAGTACTGTTTCAATACTTGCTAAACTCTTTTCGTAGTACATGCTTATATACATCTAATGAAGCAAAAGAGTTTGTCAAAGTTTTCTTTGTCGCGTCCAGTTCGTTGACCTGAATTGCTTGAGGACAAGCAATATGCTAAGCTTGGGGGAGTTGATACGTCTCAAACGTATCTACTTTTCCAAACACTTTTGATATTGTTTTAACCTCATTCTTGCATGATTTGGACTAAACTAACCCGGACTGACGCTGTTTTCAGCAGAGCTGCCTGTATGGTTTATTTGTTTGCAGGAAAACGGATTTTTAAGTATCTCAGAAAAATCCACAAAAATTCACAGAAAATCCACGCACCAGAAGGAACCAGGTGCCAGAAGTGGGGCCAGAGGGGAGCCAGGGGGTGCCCAGGCGCCCTGTGGGCGCCCCCCCCCCTCTGGGTCGCGCCGGGGGGGCGCCTGGGTGGGGCCCACACCCCCTGGTGCCCTACTTTATCCCGTATTTTTACTCCCGACGCAGAAACCCCAGATCAGAAGTTCTTTCGCAGTTTTCCGTCGCAGAGCCGCCGCCACCCTCTGTTCTTCCTCGGGAGGGCTAATCTGGAGGCTGATTTGGCCTCCGGAGAGGGGAGATCGTCGCCATCGTCATCATCATCACCACTCCATCATCCCTCCATGACTTCTCCCTCCATGTGTGAGTAATTCCCCTGCTGTAGGCGAAGGGGATGGTAGGGATTGGATGAGTTAGATCATGTAATAGTTTATCAGATCGTCGGGGGCATGTTGCCTATCATCTACTATGGTGTTTATCATCTTTGCTTCAACTTGTTATTCTTAAGGCTTGACACTTAGGGCCCGAGTGCCATGATTTCAGATCTGAACCATATGTGTTTGTATGAATATATTTGTGTTCGTGATCCTATCTATGAGTTGTTTGCACCTGTTACGGTTCGGAACCGGTGATCCCAAAAGTGACAGCTTGGGACACCAAAGGGGATGGTCTGTAGTTTGAGGATTACATGTATCCATTGAGTTCATTGCTTTGTTCTGGTGCTCTTTGACAGGAGCACCTTAATATCCATAAGTTCCTTTTGGCCCCGTTCGTAGCGGGATGGTAGGACAAAAGATGGTGTGCAAGTTCTTATTGCAAGCACGTACAACTACCTACGGGATACATGCCTAATGTTTGATATTTGCCTAGATGATCATTACTTTTCCGTGTGCCGTGCCCCAAGTTAGAATCTATCTCATCCATGCAGCGCCCAACCATCCATCTCCCTAGCCTATAGTGTTTTAAACCTTGCTTGTTACTAGTCGCTACTTTTGCTATTTACTTTGCTATCTACTGTTGCTATTTACTTTCGCTGTTTACTTTTACTATCACTATCATCACTATCATATCACTGTTACCACTTATCTTTTGTTGCAAGTAAGTATATATCAGGTGCGGTTGAATTGACAACTCAACTGTCAAAGCTTATAAATACTCTTTGGCTCCCCGTGTGTCGAATCAATAAATTGGGTTATTCTTACCCGCGAAGACTATCTCGATCCCTTACGGTTGAGGGTTATCACGCCCCCCCCCCTCTGGTCCGAATTGGACAAGGGGTGCAGCCCCCTTTTCCTTCTCCCTCTCCACCTCTTTCCTTCTCTCCTACTCCGGAAAGGAAAGGGGAATCCTACTAGGACTTGGGAGTCCTAGTAGGACTCCCCACACTTGGCGCGCCCCCTCTAGGGCCGGCATCACCCTTGCTCCTTTATATACGGGGGCAGGGGTGCACCCTAGGACACACAAGTTGAATTGTTTTAGCCATGTGCGGTGCCCCTCTCCACAGAAACACACCTCGGTCATACCGTTGCAGTGCTTAGGCGAAGCCCTGCGCCGGTAGATACATCATATCTGTCACCACGCCGTCGTGCTGGCGAAACTCTCCCGTGAAGCTCAACTGGATCAAGAGCTCGTGGGACGTCATCAAGCTGAACGTGTGCTGAACGTGGAGGTGTCATACGTTCGGTGCTTGATCGGTTGGATCGCGAAGAAGTTTGACTACATCAACCGCGTCACTTGACGCTTCTGCTCCCGGTCTATGAGGGTACGTAGACTATGACGCCCGAAGACCGACGTCCCAGAAGATTCCAGATGTTTCGGGTTCTCCCGTGTGTTTCATTTGTGCTTGTGTTATTTATTTTGCTTTGCATCATGTCATCATGCCATCATGTCTTTAATCTTTTGCATCTCAACTTAAATAAATCGTGTGGATCTTTGATCCATTTAAATCGAGGGAAGGATGACTTCTCTTTATAACATATCCTCCTAATATTATGGAGCTATTATAAATAAAAATATTCCATTGTTGGAAGCAACCGCCACACACTTGCATATTTTTCCCATGCCTCTTTTGCTTCAAGTTTCCCTCCTACCTTGCCAACTTTTCCTTTCCCTTTTATCGAGGCTCCTCCTAAAGTCTCAACTTTTGGACACTTTCTAGTCATGCCCTAATTCAAACCATTTGAATTAAATTCAAATGAGTTTGAATTTAACTTTTGCGTTCATGCCTCTCCTATTTTTCGTGGACTGTGGACATTTTTGTGAGTCCGGGAAAAATAACCTCATGCCCTAACTCTATCCCTAGCACCTCCTTCCTTTTCTTTCTTCATTGTTGTTTTTCTGTTTTTTTAGGAAAACAACTGCAGAAAGGAGAAGGGCCCAAGCCGCGGCCTTCTAAGCTGAGCCGAACTGGGCCTCTCTGGCCATCTGGGCCTTCCCAGCGAGCCGGCCCATCCTTTCTTAACCCTAGGTCCCTAGCGATGCCAGCACCTCATCTCTCGCTCCTCCTTCTCCCTCAGCCGCCGCACTCCTCGCAGCTCGATCCCGAACCCCATCGATATCTCGATCTTCCCTCGTCCCATCTCTCCCCTCGCTCTCCCCGTCGGCAACCCTCTTACGCCTGAGGCCCCCAGGCCTGCCTCCTTCATTCCTTTCACCGTCGCGCCCCGAGGTCGGCCCCGGGCCTCACAGCGTTGGGCCGCCGCCGCCAGCAACGGCCACTGCCGCGCCTCCGCGCCGCAGTGCGGGGCCACTTCCTCCCTCATCCGGCGCCGCTGATACGTCCAAAACGTATCTATAATTTCTGCTTGCTCCATGCCTCTTTTGGGTGATATTGCTATGATATTTATACACTTCCATACACTTTTGATCATATTTGGACTAACCTATTAACTCAGTGCACCCCAGTGCCAATTTCTGTTTTCTGCTATTTTTGTATTTCAGGTTTTCCCATTACGAGAACTGCCAGAAAAATCCCGGACAAATTATATAAAAAATCAGCGTTCCAGAAGCTTCCCGGTAGCCAAAGTACAGCCGGAGGGGGCCAACAGGGCTCTGGGCGCCCTGGTGGCGCGGCCCCCATCCTGGCCGTGCCGGGGGGGCGCCTGGGCCCCCCAGGCCTCCGCTGATGCCCTTTGGCATATATTTATATCGTGTCCCGAAACCCTCGAGACGGGAACCCTTTTTCGCGATCTCATCTCTGTTCTGCCACCGCCGCCGCTTCCAAGATCGGTAGCACCAGGAGAACTCTTCCCGGCACCCTGCCGGAGGGGAGGATCACCACCGGGAGCCTCTCCACCACCATGGACGCCTCCCGGATGAGTTGTGAGTAGTCTCCCTTGGACCATGGGTCCATGACCAGTAGCTATGTGATGTTCTCCTCCCGTTCTTGTGCTTCACTAATTAGTCCTCGTGAGCTGCCCTACATGATCGAGGCACATATGTAATCCTTATGCTGTTGCTATGATGAGTTTGCTGGGATCCGATGGATTGTGAGATTATGTTCAGATTGTGTTTGAGTAATATATTTGATTCACCTCTTTTATATTTATGTTCGTAAGTAATTCTTGCATGTTCTCCGTTGTTATTTATTGCTTTGGCCAAGTAGTAGGTAGTGACTCCAAGAGGGAACGTTATGCTTGATTGTGGGCTCATGCCCCTCGATGACTAGCTTGAGTGAGAGAAACATGAGTCTAGGGGATGTGATGTTGCCACAAGGGGGAAAACAACGGTGCTTGTGCCCGCGGGTGCAAGGATTGTTTACTTTACGCAAAGTTCTTTTAATGCAGTTGTCTGTTGCTTTGAGTTTACACTATGGGTGGGACTCGCAACTTAATACCAGCGAGATGTTCTGGATAGATATCTCAAGGTGGATGATTATTAGTAGATGCAGATGGATTTCGGTCTACTTGCCTTGGTGTACCGCCCATGCTCTGAACCTCTACCTTTCTTGCAACATAGTTAGCATTGGTTTGCGCACATAATTATGTCAATTGCCCAGCTATAATTCGTTTACCTCACATAGCTGTTTTATCGTCTTTTGGGAGAGAGACATCACTACTGAACATCATGGGACTCCGGTCCATATTACCATCACTGATCACATCCGCTATTTACTTTCCGCTTTTTACTTACTATTGCAGCAATATCTATCACTATTATCACTTGTGTTTGATCCTTTGTAAACGACAAGGCCGGAGGGATTGACAACCTCTCTGTACTCGTTGGGAGCAAAGTTATTTGTATCTGTGTGCAGGTCCACGTTGATTGCTAATATCTGGCGCCGTTAGCAGTTGACATCTTTTTGTTGAAACTGGGAGTCTCAAGGAAATCGATCCTTGGTATCTTTGCCAAGGGAAAACTTCTGCTACACTGCATCTCAAACCTTCCACTTGGGGTAACCAACGAGGGGCGAGAAGCCATCAAGCAAAGTTTTCTGGCGCCGTTGCCGGGGACTCCACTCTTCAGGATAGGGGAGTTGCACGCTATCTTTTACCTTTGCTTTTTAGTCTTGTTAGTTTACCTTTCATTTTTGCTTTAGTATCCTTTATCAAAAATTACAAAAAAAATTATTTGCTTTTTTGTTAGTAGTCCTTTCTGTTTAGCCAAGCATGTTAGGATTTGGTGCTTTGAGGGAATCAGAAGTTCTAGATTTCCATCAAAGGGATGGAGAAAATATGAAGAAGGCATGGGACAGAATTTCTGATGCACATAGGAGAATTATGCCTTGGATACCTATAAAAATTGTGCTTAGAAATTTTTACCATGGTCTTTTTAAATGGTGTAAACACTCTCTTGATATTATAGCTGAAGTAGATTTCCTAGAGTGTGATGAAGTTAGAGCTCTTGAAATTATACATGGTCTATCTAGTTACTTTGTTTATGATCATAACTTTGATACTGTCATAGATAGACTTGCTACTATTGAGAAGAGAATGGATGCTCTAGACTTGATGAAGGGAAGAATAAAAGGTGTGCCAGTTAAATTCCTTAAGGGGATTGCAATGATTGATTTCTTCATCATGGAGCCAAACCAAGGAAATATAGTGCTTGGAAGGGACTTCCTCAGAGCGGTAAAAGGCTTCATCGATATAGGTAAGGGACAAATCCGCTTGCGCGGAAAGGCAAAAGGTGTGTACCCCTTTCCTAGAAGGAACAAGAGTGAACTTGTTGAGGAACCATTTGAAGCAATCTATAGCTCCGATTATTATGATGGTTATTGATCTCTATGCATTATGCCTAGCTTAAAGGCATAAAAGAAAGCGCTTTTGGGAGGCAGCCCACATGAATAAATTTTATTTTGCTTTTGTTGTGTCTTGATGTTGTTACTACAGTAGCATCATCATTGTATCTTTGCTTTTCAATTTTGTGCCAAGTGTAGCCTTTGATTGCAAGAAAGTTCAAAAGTTGTGACGTGCTGTCCAGGAAACAGATTCTGTCCTTGGATAGAAAAATTCGTATAAAATCACCAGATCATATTTCTGGTCTGAATTTTTTCGACAGCATGCTCTATATAATTGTCTTTCGTGCGTCTGTTTTGAGTTTTTTTATTAGAGTTGCAGAAGTGCCCCGAAAAAATCATCTACTACCTGCTATTCTGTTTTTCACAGATTATGTCCTGTTTTGCCTTTCCTTCATTTTGCAAACCTAGAGCTTGCTTTTTCTTTGCAAAAACCTTTTGGCAATCTTGAGAAACAGTAGACCTTCAAGAATATCCTTATTTCCAGCAAGGAAAAATTATTTTATTAAGGGTACTAACCTCGCTAATCAGATTATGATGAGTTATGTATGAAGGGAGTTTTCAAGTGTGCGAGAGAAGATGATAAAAAGATCCAGGAGTGTCAAACGCTCAAGCTTGGGGATGCCCCCATGCACCCCCAAGAAATATTCAAGGAGACTCAAGCATCTAAGCTTGGGGATGCCCCCGTGCATCCCCTTCTCCATCAACATTATCAGTTCGTCTTTCGTTCCACTATATTTTTATCACTTCATGTGTTATGTGCTATGCTTGGAGCGTCTTGCTTTTAGTTTTCCTTTTTAGTTTTCTTTAGCTTTTCATAACGAGTCGGAACTCAGCTTTCTTTATGTGGGAGAGAAACACGCTCCACTTCTACCTAGAACATAACATAGAATTTTCATGTCTATCTTTGTTGTGTGTGTTCTTTGTCTTTCAATAGCTACTATCATGCTTAGCTCTTAACTTTCATGCTTATCTTTTTAAAGAGCTTTTGTTTAGTTGGTTGCTTGAACTCTCTTTAGTTATCATGCTTATCTTATTAAGAGAGTTTGCTTCCGTTGCATTGGTTGATATGTCTATGATAAAGATGCTACGTGCATAATGGTGCTTCGTAGTACATGTTTTCTTATGGTTAGTCTCAAATAGCTGGGGGGGTTCCCAATGTGTTATTGGAGTACCAACATGATTTGTTTGCCTATGATGTGGTATGGTTTAGTAATATCATCCTTCGAGAATTTACTTTGATTGACTTGGCGTATGCTCACGCATATTTAAGATTGTAAAGAAAGTCTGTCCAGCCTTGATGATCTTTTGTTTCTAAGTAGCGATATAACTACCATGCCTAATTCAATGTTGCTTTGTTGCTCTGCATGATTATGACCATCATTGCTCTCTTAGTTGGTCGCTCCCAGTCTTTTGCTAACCTCCACCTGTACTAAGCGGACTGACTGCTTGTGCATCCAAATTCTTTTAAACCAGTTATGCCATATGAGTCCACCATACCTTCCTACATGGTATTTACCTGCCATTCCTAACGGAGACTTGCATGTACCATCTCGAAATTATTCAAAGAAAAGCATTCCTATTTTGTGCCTCTGTTTTTAGTTCATGAGGAAGTAGTGGTTAATTCATAATGTTTTTAAGTTGGACAAGCTTCACCCCGGGATTGCATGTATAATGTGCAAACCCATAATACGAGAAGGAACTGGCATTGAGTGCGCCCGGCTCAAAATTAATATAACAAACAAACCCTCCTTCACGCTTTGTTCATGAGAAATCAGAAAACTTTGGCAGTGATAAACAAAGGAGATTAAGAGGATGTGATCGTCCTCATTCGGGAGCCATTCCTCGAAACTTGTCCATCTCAAGAAGTGATTGAGTTGTCTGCTAGCATTCGTTGACGGAACATGCATAATCTAAAAAAATTATTACCTCTGTTTTTAAAACCAAGAACTCTGGTACATGTTTTGTCTTTGTTTCCGACTACGGGTTTTCAACCTTGCCAACAAAAGCCACGGTTCGAGAGTCTCCACCTTCTTTTAAAGCACCAACTACTGAGAACATGATTGTCATTCTGACTGTAATGTGCATTGTCCCAAAGTAGCATTGTCTTTTGCATGATTGTGATATCATTTATTTTGAAATCATTGTATCTAGTCATCACTTAAACCTTGGAGGTGCCCCTGCATTTATGTTTTGCTTCACTAAAGGGGGCAAGCGAGATATTACTTTATCATATTTGCACACCATGCTCATTACAAATCTATTTGATGTTTCAGTATCATGTTGTCAAACTTTCAGTTCTTTGTGATTTTCTCATGAGGCAACTTAATTACTACAGATTCATTGTCTCAGTAAGCTTTTGTCATGTGACTATGAAAAAGTCCTATATGGTTAATAGCATGTCACCACAGAAATTATTCTTGTTATCATTTACCTACTCAAGGACGAGCAGGAATTAAGCTTGGGGATGTTGATACGTCCAAAACGTATCTATAATTTCTGCTTGCTCCATGCCTCTTTTGGGTGATATTGCTATGATATTTATACACTTCCATACACTTTTGATTATATTTGGACTAACCTATTAACTCAATGCACCCCAGTGCCAGTTTCGGTTTTCTGCTGTTTTTGTATTTCAGGTTTTCCCATTACGAGAACTGCCAGAAAAATCCCGGAAAAATTATATAAAAAATCAGAGTTCCAGAAGCTTCCCGGTAGCCAAAGTACAGCCGGAGGGGGGCCACCAGGGCTCCAGGCGCCCTGGTGGCGCGGCCCCCCTCCTGGCCGCGCCGGGGGCGCCTGGGCCCCCCAGGCCTCCGCTGATGCCCCCCTTTGGCATATATTTATATCGTGTCCCAAAACCCTCGAGACGGGAACCCTTTTTCGCGATCTCATCTCTGTTCCGCCGCCGCCGCCGCTTCCAAGATCGGGAGCACCAGGAGAACTCTTCCCGGCACCCTGCCGGAGGGGAGGATCACCACCGAGAGCCTCTCCACCACCATGGACGCCTCCCGGATGAGTTGTGAGTAGTCTCCCTTGGACCATGGGTCCATAACCAGTAGCTATGTGATGTTCTCCTCCTGTTCTCGTGCTTCACTAATTAGTCCTCGTGAGCTGCCCTACATGATCGAGGCACATATGTAATCCTTATGCTGTTGCTATGATGAGTTTGCTGGGATCCGATGGATTGTGAGATTATGTTCAGATTGTATTTGAGTAATATATTTGATTCACCTCTTTTATATTTATGTTCGTAAGTAATTCTTGCATGTTCTCCGTTGTTATTTATTGCTTTGGCCAAGTAGTAGGTAGTGACTCCAAAAGGGAACGTTATGCTTGATTGTGGGTTCATGCCCCTCGATGACTAGCTTGAGTGACAGAAACATGAGTCTAGGGGATGTGCTGTTGCCACAAGGGGGAAAAACAACGGTGCTTGTGCCCACGGGTGCAAGGATTGTTTACTTTACGCAAAGTTCTTTTAATGCAGTTGTCCGTTGCTTTGAGTTTACACTATGGGTGGGACTCGCAACTTAATACTAGCGAGATGTTCTGGATAGATATCTCAAGGTGGATGATTAGTAGTAGATGCAGATGGATTTCGGTCTACTTGCCTTGGCGTACCGCCCATGCTTTGAACCTCTACCTTTCTTGTAACATAGTTAGCATTGGTTTGCGCATATAATTCTGTCAATTGCCCAGCTGTAATTCATTTACCTCACATAGCTGTTTTATCGTCTTTTGGGAGAGAGACATCACTAGTGAACATCATGGGACTCCGGTCCATATTACCATCACTGATCACATCCGCTATTTACTTTCCGCTTTTTACTTACTATTGCAGCAATATCTATCACTATTATCACTTGCGTTTGATCCTTTGTAAACGACAAGGCCGGAGGGATTGACAACCTCTATGTACTCGTTGGGAGCAAAGTTATTTGTATCTGTGTGCAGGTCCACGTTGATTGCTAATATCTGGCACCGTTAGCAGTTGACACCTTCTTATTGAAACTGGGAGTCTCAGGGAAATCGATCCTTGGTATCTTTGCCAAGGGAAAACTTCCACTACAGTGCATCTCAAACCTTCCACTTGGGGTAACCAACGAGGGGCGAGAAGCCATCAGCCGCCCTTCCGCCTCGTCGCTGCTCCAGCCTCCCCTCGCCTTGGAGCCGCGTCCCCGCAGCCGCAAGCCACCATCTCCTCTCTCTCCAGTCGGGATCACCCAGATCCTCCACCCCCCTCCTCCGTTCCCGTCGCTGCCGGTGACGATCCGCAGCTCACCGGGACCCCCTAGCGTCGGTGGCGTCCACCTCCAGTGAGGGCTCCTCCCTAGCGACCTCGCCCCTCGTTCGCGAGCACCCAGGCCTGCCTCCTCGTCAGACCTGCTGGACCCCATCGCCTCTTCGAGGGAGCTCGCCGGAGCAGGCATCACCAGGCCCTCCCCGCGATGGCCTCGAAGACTGGATGCGTCAAGTTCTCCTATGGGATGTGTACGACTACACCACCATCGGCGCCTAAGGATTCGGCAAGTCCGACGACGCTCTTGTACAACTACGATGCGAGACCGAGACTGGCAAGACCGCTACGAACGAACGACTACACGATGCGTCAAGTTCCTCTCCGGTGCCCCGAGGACCGAGTACGACTACACATGGAGATACGCCAAGTTCCACTACCGTCGCAAGAACCGAGTCCGGCAAGTCCGAGACCCCAAGTACCACGACAACCTTTGCGCCAAGTACCACTACGCCCGGATCACTCGGAACCCTCAAGTTCATCTACGGAACGGGTACGACGACCGTCGCCGAAGAACCGTGTACCACTACCGTCGCCCCGAAGATGTCCGAGACCGCGTGTACCTCTCCGAACGTGAACGGCTACTACCCTCGGCGACCCTTGAACGGCTACTTCCTCTACGACACGTGAACCACTACTTCCCTCTTTCGTCGAACTCGTTCCGCCCCGAAGATGCACGTTTCGAAGGTATAACCCCGAGACGATGACCCGTGGACGTTTGCATGTGGTTGTATGAGATGTTTCCCTTGTGTGCACCGTGCCCGATTCGTCTTTTGTCATGCTCCTCGGTTGCCTCGTCGCCAACCCGTGGGAACCCGGTGACGGGATCACCCCACCTTTCATCTTGTTCGACTCGCTCACGCCTCCCTTCATCTTTTGCACCGGTCTCTCAACGAGTTACCGGAACCGATATGTTGCGTGGCATCATTTTCGGATTTGCCGCCGTGGCCCCTTTCTTTCCACCACGGTGACAAATGCTTCATATCTCTTCATGTTAACTTTTAATAAAAATTGCATAAACTTGATCATGTCATCTGCATCATGTTAACAACATTAAAATGTGTGAATTGTTGTTGCTTAAAAATTGCTAAACATGCATATGGGGTTTTTCCCGGAATTGTTGTTGTTATTTCCGGCTTCATTTAAAATGCCTAAATAGTGTAGTTTTACTATGCATCATTCCTTGCCATGTAATGCTTCCTGTATAGACTTGTCATGCATTATACATTGCCATGTATTGCATCATATAGACTTGTGTTGTTTTATGTGCTTCCTACCTTGCCCTGTTGTGCTTCCTGTATGGCTTTGTAGTGCATCCTATGTAGAACTGTCTTGCATCATACTTGGTTGAGCATATTGTCATGTCTCGTGTGGTGTGTTTACCGTATTGCTTGCTTCTTCTCGTTAGTGCTTGTTCCGTTGCGATCGTGAGGATTCGTTCGTCTACCTGTGGTTCTTCTTCAAGGCTTCTTCTTCGTCCTCTTCGTGGGCTTGTTCTTCTCCCTCGCGGAATCCCAGGCAAGATGATCATACCCTTGGATACCTTTACTATCATTGCCATGCTTAGTAGTCTCGATGCTATCATTACATGTCGCGCTACCCATCTTATTGTCAGCCCCTCTCCTTGTTGCCATGAAACCTCTAACCTTTGAAACCTTCCTAGCAAAACCATTGTTTGGCTATGTTACCCGCTGATACGTCCAAAACGTATCTATAATTTCTGCTTGCTCCATGCCACTTTTGGGTGATATTGCTATGATATTCATACACTTCCATAGACTTTTGATCATATTTGGACTAACTTACTAATCCAGTGCACCCCAGTGCCAGTTTCTGTTTTCGGCTATTTTTTTATTTCAGGTTTTCACGTTTCGAGAACTGCCCAGAAAAATCCAGAAAAATTATATAAAAAATCAGCGATATGGAAACAACACTGCGTCCGAAGGGCAGCCTGGGGGGGCCACAGGGGCTCCAGGCGCCCTGTGGGCGCCCCCCCCCCCCTGGGCCGCGCCGGGGGGGCGCTTGGGCCCCCCGAGGCTCCCCCGGTGCCCTACTTTGGCATATATTTAAAGGGTTCCCCGAAACCCTCAGAACAGGACTTCTTTTCGCGATCCCATCTCTGTTCCGCCGCCGCCGCCGCTTCCAAGATCGGGAGCACCAGGAGAACTCTTCCCGGCACCCTGCCGGAGGGGAGGATCACCACCGGGAGCTTCTCCACCACCATGGACGCCTCCCGGATGACTCGTGAGTAGTCTCCCTTGGACCATGAGTCCATGACCAGTAGCTATGTGATGTTATCCTCCCGTTCTTGTGCTTCACTAATTAGTCCTCGTGAGCTGCCCTACATGATCGAGGCACCTATGTAATCCTTATGCTGTTGCTATGTTGAGTTTGCTGGGATCTGATGGATTATGAGATTATGTTCAGATTGATTTTGAGTAATATATTTGATTCACCTCTTTTATATTTTAGTTCATAAGTAATTCTTGCAAGTTCTCCGTTGTTATTTATTGCTTTGGCCGAGTAGTAAGTAGTGACTCCAAGAGGGAACGTTATGCTCGATTGTGGGTTCATGCCCCTCGATGACTAGCTTGAGTGACAGAAACATGAGTCTAGGGGATGTGCTGTTGCCACAAGGGGGAAAACAACGGTGCTTGTGCCCGCGGGTGCAAGGATTGTTTACTTTACGCAAAGTTCTTTTAATGCAGTTGTCTGTTGCATGGAGTTTACACTATGGGTGGGACTCGCAACATAATACCAGCGAGATGTTCTGGATAGATATCTCAAGGTGGATGATTAGTAGTAGATATTGATGGATTTCGGTCTACTTACTTTGGCGTACCGCCCATGCTTTGAACCTCAACCTTTCTTGTAATGTAGTCAGCATTGGTTTGCGTTCGTGGTCCTGTCAATTGCCCAGCTGTAATTTGTTACCTCACATAGCTGTTTTATCGTCTTTTGGGAGAGAGACATCACTAGTGAACATCAAGAGACTCCGGTCCATATTACTATCATTGATCACATACACTATTTACTTTCCGCTATTTTATTTACTATTGCAAAACACTATCTATCACTACTATCATATTGCTTTTAACCCTTTGTGAACTACAAGGCCGGAGAGTTTGACAACCTCTCTGTACTCGTTGGGAGCAAAGTTATTTGTATTTGTGTGCAGGTCCACGCTGATTGCTAATTGCGCCGTTAGCAGTTGACACCTACCTGTTGAACCTAGGAGTCTCTGGGGATTTGATCCTTGGCATCTTTGCTAGGGGAAAACACTTCTACTTACTGCATCTTACACCTTCCACTTGGGGTAACCAACGAGGGGTTCGAGGCCCATCAAGGAGTATTTTCTGGCGCCGTTGCCGGGGACTCCACTCTTCAGGATAGGGGAGTTGCATGCTATCTTTTACGTTTGCTTTTTAGTCTTGTTAGTTTACCTTTCACTTTTTTGCTTTAGTACCTTTTTATCGAAAATCACAAAAATAGTTATCTTGTTCTTTAGTTATCATTATGTCGGGTCCTTTTGTCTTTGACGAGGCAGAAGTTCTCACCTTTAAACAAAGAGGTGGGGAAAGTTTGAAAGATGCTTGGTATAGAATTAATGATTCTCAAAAAAGAGCCACCAAGAAGCAACCTACTACTATCTTACTTAGAAATTTTTATGTTGGAATCACTTCTTGGAATAGGTTTATTCTAGATACTGCTATCAATGGGAATTTCCTAGAGGCCCCAGTTTGGGAGTCTCTTAGTATTATTGAAAATCTTGTTGGGAGTCCCCCTGTTGTTAGCATTCGAGAGGACAGCACCCTAGCTCACATTATGAAAAAACTTGAAAAAAATAGAGCTAGAGATGCCAAGCACTAATAAGATGAATGAGTTGGATCGAAAGATCCAAGGGAATTTGAATAGACTTGATAGCTCCATGCATAAAAATTTCAAAATTTTGGAGACCGTCAAATTCCATGATTCTGACTCTTCTAGGATGGACAAGATTGAGGAAATATTTGATACCTTAGGAACTACTTTCTCCTCGATCAAAACCGAAAAGGTAGAAACTCCGGCAAAGAGGGAGCCTAAGTTCGTTCACGTTCCAAAGGCTCCCCGTTCTAAAAGCAATCCACCTATTCCCAAAGGGGTTGAAATTGTAAAGACTTTGGAAGAAACACCTATCGTTGATGAATTTATAAATGAATCTTCCCTTGAATTTTATCCTTTTGGTCTTCTACCTAGAAGTATCTCTATGAGGCCTTTATTTGAGAGTCCTCTTAAGACTAGTTGTATTATTGAAGAGCTTTTTGATGATCTTGATGATGGTTCAATTGATACAACTTGATCTATGCATTATGCCTAGCTTAAAGGCATAAAAGAAAGCGCTTTTGGGAGGCAGCCCACATGAATAAAAAATTTGCTTTTGTTGTGTCTTGATGTTGTTTACTAATGTAGCATCATCATTGTATCTTTACTTTTCATATTTGTGCCGTGTATAGCTTCTGATTGCTAGAAAGTTCAAAAGTTGTGAGGTGCTGTCCAGGAAACAGATTCTTTCCTTGGATAGAAAAATTCATATAAAATCACCAGATCATCTTTTTGGTCTTAATTTTTTCGACAGCGTTCTCTATATAATTTTCTTTCGTTCTTCAGTTCTGAGTTTTTTTATTTGAGTTGCAGAAGTATCCCGAACAGGTCAATTACTGCCTGATGTTCTGTTTTTCACAGATTCTGCCCTGTTTTGCCTTACCTTCACTTTGCAAGTTGAGAACTTGCTTTTTCTTTGCAAAAACCTTTTGGCAATCTTGAGAAACAGTAGAAATTGAAGAATATCCTTATTTGCAGAAAGGTATAATTATTTTATTAAGGGTACTAACCTCACTAATCAGATTATGATGAGTTATGTATGAAGGGAGTTTTCAAGTGTGCGAGGGAAGATGATAAAAAGATTCAGGAGTGTCAAGCGCTCAAGCTTGGGGATGCCCCCGTGCACCCCCAAGAAATATTCAAGGAGACTCAAGCGTCTAAGCTTGGGGATGCCCCCCGTGCATCCCCTTCTCCATCAACATTATCAGTTCGTCTTTCGTTCCGCTATATTTTTATCACTTCATGTGTTATGTGCTATGCTTGGAGCGTCTTGCTTTTAGTTTTCTTCTTAGTTTTTCATAACGAGTCGGAACCCAGCATTCCTTTATGTGGGAGAGAAACACGCTCCACCTCTACCTAGAACATTACATAGAATTTTCATGTCTATCTATGCTATGTGTGTTCTTTGTCTTTTAATAGCTACTATCATACTCTGCTCTTAGTATTCATGCTTATCTTTTCAAGAGCTTTTATTTAGTTGGTTGCTTGAACTCTCTTTAATTACCATGCTCACCTTATTAAGAGAGTTTGCTTCCGTTGCATGGGTTAATGTGTCTATGATAAAGATGCTACTTTCATGATGGTGCTTAGTAGTTCAGGTTTTCTTATGGTTAATCTCAAATAGCTGGGGGGGTCCCAATGTGTTATTGGAGTACCAACTTGGTTTGTTTGCCTATGATGTGGTATGGTTTAGTAATATCTTCCTTCAAGAATTTATTTTGATTGACTTGGCGTATGCTCACGCATATTCAAGACTGTAAAGAAAGTCTGTCAAGCCTTGATGATCTTTTGTTTCTGAGTAGCGATATAACTACCATGCCTGATTCAATATTGCTTTGTCGCTCTGCATGATTATGACCGTCATTGCTCTCTTAGTTGGTCGCTCCCAGTCTTTTGCTAACCTCCACCTGCACTAAGCAAATCAACCATGCAATACATAGCTCATGGGAAAGTAGCCTAAAAACTATTGTGGTAAAGAATATGTTGCCTATGTATCTTATTTCTTATGAGTTGCTTGCTGAGCGGTAACCATGTTTCTGGGGACGCCATCAACTGTCACACTTTTGTTGAATATCATGTGAGTTGCTATGCATGTTCGTCTTGTCTGAAGTAAGGGTGATTTACCATGGGTTGAATTAATATGCATATTGTTAGAGAAGAACATTGGGCCGCCAACCAAAGCCATGCATCATGGTGGAAGTTTTAGCTTGGACCTTAATCCTCAATCTCTCATGAGAATATGCTTATGCATTAAAGAGGAGTCCATCATCTATTTTCTATGTTGTCCCGGTATGGATGTCCTCAAGTTGAGATTTATCAAAAACGAGAAATCAAATGCGATCTATCTCCTTGGACCTTTGTACAGGTGGCATAGAGGTACCCCTTTGTGACACTTGGTTAAAACATATGCAATGCAATGATAACCCATGGGGATCCGAGCTAATTAGGACAAGGAGCGAGCACTATTGGTCATGAGGCTTGCAACTTATAGGATGTTTTATACATGACACATATGAAGTACTACTACCGTTGACACAATTGCTTCCATGTTTCAAAATAAAAAGCTCTAGCACTTCAAGCACCAACTACTGAGAGCATGATTGTCATTCTGAGTGTAATGTGCATTGTCCCAAAGTAGCATTGTCTTTTGCATGATTGTGATATCGTTTATTCTGAAATGATTGTATCTAGTCATCACTTAAACCTTGAAGGTGCCCTTGCATTTATGTTTTGCATCACTAAAGGGGGCAAGCTAGATATCACTTGATCATATTTGCACATCATGTTCATTGCAAATCTTTTTGATGTTTCAGTTTCATGTTGTAAAACTTTCAGTCATTTGTGATTTTCTCTTAAGACAACTTAGTTACTTTAGAATCATTGTCTCAGTAAGCTTTTGTCATATGACTATGAGAAAGTCCTATATGGTTAATAGCATGTCACCACAGAAATTATTCTTGTTATCATTTACCTACTCGAGGACGAGCAGGAATTAAGCTTGGGGATGTTGATACGTCCAAAACGTATCTATAATTTCTGCTTGCTCCATGCCACTTTTGGGTGATATTGCTATGGTATTCATACACTTCCATACACTTTTGATCATATTTGGACTAACTTACTAATCCAGTGCACCCCAGTGCCAGTTTCTGTTTTCGGCTGTTTTTGTATTTCAGGTTTTCACGTTTCGAGAACTGCCCAGAAAAATCCAGAAAAATTATGTAAAAAATCAGCGATACGGAAACAACACTACGTCCGAAGGGCAGTCTGGGGGGCCACAGGGGCTCCAGGCGCCCTGTGGGCGCCCCCCCCCCCCCCTGGGCCGCGCCGGGGGGGCGCCTGGGCCCCCCGAGGCTCCCCCGGTGCCCTACTTTGGCATATATTTAAAGGGTTCCCCGAAACCCTCAGAATAGGACTTCTTTTCGCGATCCCATCTCTGTTCCGCCGCCGCCGCCGCTTCCAAGATCGGGAGCACCAGGAGAACTCTTCCCGGCACCCTGCCGGAGGGGGGGATCACCACCGGGAGCTTCTCCACCACCATGGACGCCTCCCGGATGACTCGTGAGTACTCTCCCTTGGACCATGAGTCCATGACCAGTAGCTATGTGATGTTCTCCTCCCGTTCTTGTGCTTCACTAATTAGTCCTCGTGAGCTGCCCTACATGATCGAGGCACCTATGTAATCCTTATGCTGTTGCTATGTTGAGTTTGCTGGGATCCCTTGGATTATGAGATTATGTTCAGATTTATTTTGAGTAATATATTTGATTCACCTCTTTTATATTTTAGTTCATAAGTAATTCTTGCATGTTCTCCGTTGTTATTTATTGCTTTGGCCGAGTAGTAAGTAGTGACTCCAAGAGGGAACGTTATGCTCGATTGTGGGTTCATGCCCCTCGATGACTAGCTTGAGTGACAGAAACATGAGTCTAGGGGATGTGCTGTTGCCACAAGGGGGAAAACAACGGTGCTTGTGCCCGCGGGTGCAAGGATTGTTTACTTTACGCAAAGTTCTTTTAATGCAGTTGTGTGTTGCATTGAGTTTACACTATGGGTGGGACTCGCAACTTAATACCAGCGAGATGTTCTGGATAGATATCTCAAGGTGGATGATTAGTAGTAGATATTGATGGATTTCGGTCTACTTACTTTGGCGTACCGACCATGCTTTGAACCTCAACCTTTCTTGTAATGTAGTCAGCATTGGTTTGCGTTCGTGGTCCTGTCAATTGCCCAGCTGTAATTTGTTACCTCACATAGCTGTTTTATCGTCTTTTGGGAGAGAGACATCACTAGTGAACATCATGAGACTACGGTCCATATTACTATCATTGATCACATACACTATTTACTTTCCGCTATTTTATTTACTATTGCAAAACACTATCTATCACTACTATCATATTGCTTTTAACCCTTTGTGAACTACAAGGCCGGAGAGATTGACAACCTCTCTGTACTCGTTGGGAGAAAAGTTATTTGTATCTGTGTGCAGGTCCACGCTGATTGCTAATTGCGCCGTTAGCAGTTGACACCTACCTGTTGAACCTAGGAGTCTCTGGGGATTCGATCCTTGGCATCTTTGCTAGGGGAAAACACTTCTACTTACTGCATCTTACACCTTCCACTTGGGGTAACCAACGAGGGGTTCGAGGCCCATCACCCGCTTGCTCAGCCCCTCTTATAGCGTTGTTAGTTGCAGGTGAAGATGAAGATCGTTCCAGGAGGGAACTGTTGTTGGAATATCACAATATCTATTATTATTAACACACCTATATACTGGGCATGGGTGGAAGGCTTGGCCTTTTGCTCGGTGTTTTGTTCCACTCATGCCACCTTAGGCGCCGATAAACCAGCATTATGTTCCTTGATTTTGCGTTCCTTACATGATGGGTATATGGGGACCCCTTGACACTTCGTCTTTGAATAAAACTCCTCCAGCAAGGCCCAACATTGGTTTTAATTTGCCTCATAATAACAACTTAATTAAATAATTAAATTTGCATAGGGGGTCGCGTCCCCGAGTATTTTTTTCTACATAGCAGGGGGGCAGTGCTGATGGTGTTGGTCCCAAATAGAGCAGCTTGCGGCGCCGCCCCTTGGAAACTTGGAGTATCTGGTCGCTGTAACCATAGCTCATCCGGACGTGGCCTGAGACGAGATACGCGCGGCTACTATCAGGGTGTCGGCACGCCGGGAGGTCTTGCTGGACTTTTTTTACCATTGTCGAAATGTCTTGTGCACCGGGATACCGAGCCTGATCGGATTTCCCTAAGATAAGGGGTGATGATATTATATCTATCAGTTCAGCTAATCGTGAGAGCTTGTGATGGGCTAAGTTGGGACACCCCTGCAGGGTTATGAACTTTCGAAAGTCGTGCCCGCGGTTATGTGGCAGATTGGAATTTGTTAATGTCCGGTTGTAGAAAACTTGACAGAGGATCCGAAGTAAAACACACAACTGTGTGAGTAACCGTGACTGTCTCTTTTCACTTTGAGAAGAGAACACGGTGGGGTTATGTTTGACTCATAGGTAGTTCAGGATCTTTAGCGATCACTACTAGTTTGCGACCGTTTGCGTAGATGCTCATCTTATTCTTGTACTCGTAAGCTAGCCACCATATTATGCTTAGCCGCTGCTGCAACCTCACCACTTTACCTCTTCCTACCCATAAAGCTTTGCTAGTCTTGATACCCATGGTTATGGGATTGCTGAGTCCTCGTGGCTCACAGATACTACAACACCAGATGCAGGTTCAGCCGAGAATGATGCAGGAGCTGGTTCGAGTACTTCACTGGGAGCTCGATGAAGAGAGTGGTCGTATGTTTGTGACGTTTTCGACGATCAGTAGTGGTTTCTACTAGGGGCGATTCGGACCTGTGGCTTTATGTATTTGGTATCTTTCATTTGGATCTTCACCCGTAGTCGGGTTGTGTTGTTATTTGGATGATGAATTGCTTATGTATTGTATTGTGTGACATGGCGAGTGTAAGCCAACTATCCTTTTGCAATTTCATCCCTATTTTTACATGAGTCGTGCAAAGATACCAAACTTGAGATCATTCCAGAATGGGCTTATACCTTTAAGTCGTGCCTCGACACGTAGGAGGTATAGTCCCATCCTGGGCATTACAAGTTGGTATTCAAAGCCTTCTCCGACCTAGAAGCCCCCACTGATTGATCGAATCGTTGACGGTTGAGTCTAGGCACACACTCGAAAAAGTTTTGAGTCCTATATATATCGGAGAGTAGGATTTCTTTTTGCTCCTCATCTCTTTTCACTCTGGTGAGGACTCCTGACGGTTACTCTTGCTTCTTCTACTCTAAAAAATGCACCAAATTTTTTTTAGGATCACGCGAGTATTGTTTGGATTGTTCCGATGTCTTCGTGATGAGAACATTGTTCTCGATGCCTCCTGTCTTTAGGGGTTGTGGCAGTGTCCCGGGGAGTTGAGCTCCGAGGTGTTGTCGTCACAAATATATCGCATCAGTTCTGGAATACTTAAGACGGCCGACATCGAAAACTCTCCTATGCGGTTAGTGGCAAGATAACCCCGACATCACCCAGTACTGGGGAGGTAGTTCGGGAGTATTGCCATAGCTTGTATAGTAGATGCGTTTCGAAGGTCCGAGGTAAACGGTTTCCGGAAATAACTGGTTATGTGTTGAAGGATGGATACAGCTGGATGTAGGATTAGAGTTGAGTGCGCGATGCTTCCCCTGTATCCCCAACACCTGATTGCATAACTGGAAACTTTTGGAAATTAATAGGTGGGTTCATCTAGTAGTTCGTAGGCATTCTTCCAACGAGTGCATGATATGGAGTTCGGGGTTCAACATTTAGTGAAGTGGTTTTATGGGCGTTGTTCCGATCGGGAGTTGCATCTTAAAGGGTCCTTGGCTATGCTGATCCGGGGATTGCAAAACCTTTTGTAACACGTTCCATGAGCTTTCAGCGCGAATATGTGGAATGAAGCTTCTATCTTGTATTTGTTCTATCTGCTCCTTGTTGCTTTTATTTACCTTTTGTTCTCCCAAGTGGCTTCTCGACAAGTTGATGTACCTACGGAATTCATTTGCTCAATTCTCTGTTCGGATGATTTGTGAAGATTATGTTGCAACATATCTATCCTTTGTTTTTGTTTTGATTCTGGTATTCGAGTTGCTTCGATGTCAAGTGTTGATTCCATACCTTCCTAAGCGGTGTTCTCATATTTCTATGGGAGTCCTAGTCCTTCTTAATCATCAAGATGGTCATGTTAAATTCTTTTTCAACCGGTGTCCATTTTGTTCGTCTCAAGTTGTCTTTGTTTTTCCCCGCCCTCCCACCCTTCTTCTTCTCGGAGCCAGAGATCTCAAATCAAGTATCCATTTGAATCATGTAGGTTTCTTCATTCATTTCCTTCAATGTTCTTATCCGGTGATTTATCATGAAGATGCCTAAGAGTTTCAAGTTCATCATTCTTAATTCTAATATTCTTCTCCGGTGGACTAAATTCAAGCTTCGATCATGATCATATCTCTTCCTTTTTGTTTAACATGTTTTCACATGTTGAAAATTCTTATCTGAAGGCTCTCTTATTTCTTTACATCTCTCCTATTCTTATCCGGAGTGTACAAGACAACTCAGAAGATTCATATTTCCATTCTTAATTCGTTCAAACTATTTTGAGGATTGTTATATTACTCAAGCCATTTAATTCAACCGGTGTTATATCTCGTAAGCAATCTTTTCCAACGGTGATTTTCTTTGAGTGGGCCCTAACCCACAGGTCTTTTTCCAGGATCTTACCTGACTCTTCTAATTTTTCTGGAGTTATACTCAAATTCTTTTCAAAGTGTGAAGTAAGAATGATTTCCATCAGTCACATGCCTTCTCCAAGCTTGTTTTCAATCATTTCCATCTTTAGCTCCACCTTCCTCTTGTCATTCGTCCGGAGTATCTCGAAATTCTTCATGGCATTTCTCGTCTTCATTCTCAACATTTGAAGGCCGGAGAAGTGTTTCTCTTAAATCTTGGCCCGTTCTCTCAAGATTCTTCATGAATTCTTCCCATTGTGATCCTCCGAAGGCCATCATTTCAGAAGATTTCTTCGTTCTCAGTTTTCAACTTTGTCCTCCAAATATTCTTCATTGATGCCTCTTCGTTCGTCTCCATATTCTTACGGTGGTTCTTTCAAGATTACTCTTCCGTTGTTATCGTATCAATCCATTTGTTCTTTTCATAATCCTACCGGTGAGTCGTTCAAGATTATTCTCAAGTTTGGCTATATCTCTCTCCAATCCTTTTCAAGAAGAATAAGTAGTAGGCCAAATCTGTTGCTTGTCATCAATTTAATTTGATGAAGGATAAGCATACAGTAAATCTTATTCTTATTTCCTCGAAGTGTTTAATCTCTTTTTTCTGGAGCTTGTTCATCATATCATATTCTCGGTTCTAAGTTGTTCATCTTGTTTTCCGAAGCTCCAAGTTATTTCAATTATACCATTCCAAAGCTCCATCTAATTCATCGCGGGCCTTGAATCTTATTCTTTTCATCTTTCGCTTCTCGTGCTTTCATTACCGGAGTTCTCATGGTGGTTCATCATCATTTAATTCATCCTCGAAGTCTTCATCAAGATTCTTGTTGGAGCTCAAGCATTCTTCATCATGATTTTCCAATTGCAATCCTTTCTACCTTATCTTTTCTGATGGTGTTATGTCATTTTTGACGATTTCCCTTCATGTTTCATGATTCACAAGTTGTCAGGAATGAGATTTTTAAACCATCATTTTCCTTGTTCAGGAGATCCTTTCAACCCTTCAATTATTCGTTGGAGTTAACTTGGGTTGTATTTCACCTAAAAGCTTTCCCTAAGGATTGTTGCTATTATGGTGCTTAATAATGACCCAAGTTCCCTATTATCCTCTCGGTGAAAGAAATTTTCATCCCTTTGCTGCTCTCAATCAAATCAATTGTTTAAGTTAGTGGCTGGTTGTCACCTCATAACTTTGAGATGTTTTCCATAAGGCCACAACAAGCTTATTCTTTTGTTGTTGATTATTTTCAACAACTCCGTTCAACCCTTCTTCGTAAGGATGCTTTCAAAATCATTTCTAGTTGAAGATGTTATTCTTCTTTGATCTTTTCACTCCATTATTCGTTCTGGAGGCTTTGTGATATTGCTCTCTTCGAACCATCATCTTGTCATATCAAGATCATGTTCTTTTCTTTTCTAGTCCATTTAACAGGAGTGTGGTGACCTCCATTCTGGTTCCCTCATCTTATCAAGTTTGCCTCTCTTTTCAACCGGAGTGCTGTCTGAATCTTCCTTACCCCTTGTGCCATTCTTTCATTGTTATAGAGGCAGTGTGTTGTTGATTTCATCAAGTATCATTCCATCTCCTCAAGTTCATGTTAATTTCTTCCATTTTCAGACGGAGTGCTGTCCAAATTCTGTCATTCTTATTCCTTGGCTATTCCGTTATGGTTTCATATTCTTTTGGTTCGTAAGCTCTTGTTTCACGTCGTTCAACCTACAAGGTTCTCACAATGCTCCTTGTTACTCTTTTCTAAACGGAGTGTGTTCATCTTCGTTCATCTCCATTGTATTCTTTATTCAACTTGTTTAACCTCTCAGGTTCGTGGTTTCACTCGTTTGTCGAAGAAGCAACTTTGTTTTACCTCTTTTTTTTCGTTTCACCCGGTGCCATCTCTAGGATCTCGGGTCGAGATCCTCTGTTAGTGTGGGAGAGTTGTGACGCCCGAAGACCGACGTCCCAGAAGATTCCAGATGTTCCGGGTTCTCCCGTGTGTTTCATTTGTGCTTGTGTTATTTATTTTGCTTTGCATCATGTCATCATGACATCGTGTCTTTAATCTTTTGCATCTCAACTTAAATAAATCGTGTGGATCTTCGATCCATTTAAATCGAGGGAAGGATGACTTCTCTTTATAACATATCCTCCTAATATTATGGAGCTATTATAAATAAAAATATTCCATTGTTGGAAGCAACCACCACACACTTGCATATTTTTCCCATGCCTCTTTTTCTTCAAGTTTCCCTCCTACCTTGCCAACTTTTCATTTCCCTTTTATCGAGGCTCCTCCTAAAGTCTCAACTTTTGGACACTTTCTAGTCATGCCCTAATTCAAACCATTTGAATTAAATTCAAATGAGTTTGAATTTAACTTTTGCGTTCATGCCTCTCCTATTTTTCGTGGACTGTGGACATTTTTGTGAGTCCGGGAAAAATAACCTCATGCCCTAATTCTATCCCTAGCACCTCCTTCCTTTTCTTTCTTCTTTGTTGTTTTTCTGTTTTTTTAGGAAAACAACTGCAGAAAGGAGAAGGGCCCAAGCCGCGGCCTTCTAAGCTAAGCCGAACTGGGCCTCTCTGGCCATCTGGGCCTTCCCAGCGAGCCGGACCATCCTTTCCTAACCCTAGGTCCCTAGCGATGCCAGCACCCCATCTCTCGCTCCTCCCTCTCCCTCAGCCGCCGCACTCCTCGCAACCCGATCCCGAACCCCATCGATCTCTCGATCTCCCCTCGTCCCATCTCTCCCCTTGCTCTCCCCGTCGGCAACCCTCTTCTACCCGAGGCCCCCAGGCCTGCCTCCTTCATTCCTCTCGTCGTCGCGCCCCGAGGTCAGCCCCGGGCCTCATAGCGTCGGGCCGCCGCCGCCAGCGACGGCCACCGCCGCGCCTCCGCGCCGCAGTGCGGGGCCACTTCCTCCCTCATCTGGCGCCGCCCTTCCGCCCCGTCGCTGCTCCATCCTCCCCTCGCCTTGGAGCCGCGTCCCCGCAGCCGCAAGCCACCATCTCCTCTCTCTCCAGTAGGGATCACCCAGATCCTCCACCCCCCTCCTCCGTTCCCGCCGCTGCCGGTGACGATCTGCAGCTCACCGGGACCCCCTAGCGTCGCTGGCGTCCACCTCCAGCGAGGGCTCCTCCCTAGCGACCTCGCCCCTCGTTCGCGAGCACCCAGGCACGCCTCCTCGTCAGACCTGCTAGACCCCATCGCCTCTTCGAGGGAGCTCGCCGGAGCAGGCATCACCAGGCCCTCCCCGCGATGGCCTCGAAGACTGGATGCGTCAAGTTCTCCTACGAGATGTGTACGACTACACCACCATCGGCGCCTAAGGATTCGGCAAGTCCGACGACGCTCTTGTACAACTACGATGCGAGACCGAGACCGGCAAGACCGCTACGAACGAACGACTACACGATGCGTCAAGTTCCTCTCCGGTGCCCCAAGGGCCGAGTACGACTACACATGGAGATACACCAAGTTCCACTACCATCGCAAGAACCAAGTCCGGCAAGTCCGAGACCCCAAGTACCACGACAACCTTTGCGCCAAGTACCACTACGCTCGGAACCCTCAAGTTCATCTACGGAACGGGTACGACGACCGTCGCCGAAGAACCGTGTACCACTACCGTCGCCCCGAAGACGTCCGAGACCGTGTGTACCTCTCCGAACGTGAACGGCTACTACCCTCGGCGACCCTTGAACGGCTACTTCCTCTACGACACGTGAACCACTACTTCCCTCTTCCGTCGAACTCGTTCCGCCCCGAAGATGCACGTTTCAAAGGTATAACCCCGAGACGATGACCCATGGACGTTTGCATGTGGTTGTATGAGATGTTTCCCTTGTGTGCACCGTGCCCGATTCGTCTTTTGTCATGCTCCTCGGTTGCCTCGTCGCCAACCCGTGGGAACCCAGTGACGGGATCACCCCACCTTACATCTTGGTCGACTCGCTCACGCCTCCCTTCATCTTTTGCACCGGTCTCTCAAAGAGTTACCGGAACCGATATGTTGCGTGGCAACATTTTCGGATTTGCCGCCGTGGCCCCTTTCTTTCCACCACGGTGACAAATGCTTCATATCTCTTCATGTTAACTTTTAATAAAAATTGCATAAACTTGATCATGTCATCCGCATCATGTTAACAACATTAAAATGTGTGAATTGTTGTTGATTAAAAATTGCTAAACATGCATATGGGGTTTTTCCCGGAATTGTTGTTGTTATTTCCGGCCTTATTTAAAATGCCTAAATAGTGTAGTTTTATTATGCATCACACCTTGCCATGTAATGCTTCCTGTATAGACTTGTCATGCATCACACCTTGCCATGTATTGCATCATATAGACTTGTGTTGTTTTATGTGCTTCCTACCTTGCCCTGTTGTGCTTCCTGTATGGCTTTGTAGTGCATCCTATGTAGAACTGTCTTGCATCATACTTGGTTGAGCATATTGTCATGTCTCGTGTGGTGTGTTTACCGTATTGCTTGCTTCTTCTCGTTAGTGCTTGTTCCGTTGCGATCGTGAGGATTCGTTCGTCTACCCGTGGTTCTTCTTCAAGGCTTCTTCTTCGTCCTCTTCGTGGGCTTGTTCTTCTCCCTCGCGGAATCCCAGGCAAGATGATCATACCCTTGGATACCTTTACTATCATTGCCATGCTTAGTAGTCTCGATGCTATCGTTACATGTCGCGCTACCCATCTTATTGTCAGCCCCTCTCCTTGTTGCCATGAAACCTCTAACCTTTCAAACCTTCCTAGCAAAACCATTGTTTGGCTATTTTACCCGCTTGCTCAGCCCCTCTTATAGCGTTGTTAGTTGCAGGTGAAGATGAAGATCGTTCCAGGAGGGAACTGTTGTTGGAATATCACAATATCTATTATTATTATTAACACACCTATATACTGGGCATGGGTGGAAGGCTTGGCCTTTTGCTCGGTGTTTTGTTCCACTCATGCCACCTTAGGCGCCGATAAACCAGCATTATGTTCCTTGATTTTGCGTTCCTTACACTATGGGTATATGGGGACCCCTTGACACTTCGTCTTTGAATAAAACTCCTCCAGCAAGGCCCAACATTGGTTTTAATTTGCCTCATAATAACAACTTAATTAAATAATTAAATTTGCTTAGGGGGTCGCGTCCCCGAGTATTTTTTCTACATAGCAGGGGGGCAGTGCTGATGGTATTGGTCCCAAATAGAGCAGCTTGCGGCGCCGCCCCTTGGAAACTTGGAGTATCTGGTCGCTGTAACCATAGCTCATCCGGACGTGGCCTGAGACGAGATACGCTCGGCTACTATCAGGGTGTCTGCACGCCGGGAGGTCTTGCTGGACTTGTTTTACCATTGTCGAAATGTCTTGTGCACCGGGATGCCGAGCCTGATCGGATTTCCCTAAGATAAGGGGTGATGATATTATATTTATCACTTCAGCTAATCGTGAGAGCTTGTGATGGGCTAAGTTGGGACACCCCTGCAGGGTTATGATCTTTCGAAAGCCGTGCCCGTGGTTATGTGGCAGATTGGAATTTGTTAATGTCCGGTTGTAGAAAACTTGACAGAGGATCCGAAGTAAAACACACAACTGTGTGAGTAACCGTGACTGTCTCTTTTCACTTTGAGAAGAGAACACGGTGGGGTTATGTTTGACTCGTAGGTAGTTCAGGATCTTTAGCGATCACTACTAGTTTGCGACCGTTTGCGTAGATGCTCATCTTATTCTTGTACTCGTAAGCTAGCCACCATATTATGCTTAGCCGCTGCTGCAACCTCACCACTTTACCTCTTCATACCCATAAAGCTTTGCTAGTCTTGATACCCATGGTTATGGGATTGCTGAGTCCTCGTGGCTCACAGATACTACAACACCAGATGCAGGTTCAGCCGAGAATGATGCAGGAGCTGGTTCGAGTACTTCACTGGGAGCTCGATGAAGAGAGTGACTGTATGTTTGTGACGTTTTTGACGATCAGTAGTGGTTTCTACTAGGGGCGATTCGGACCTGTGGCTTTATGTATTTGGTATCTTTCATTTGGTTCTTCACCCGTAGTCGGGTTGTGTTGTTATTTGGATGATGAATTGCTTATGTATTGTATTGTGTGGCGTGGCGAGTGTAAGCCAACTATCTTTTTGCAATTTGATCGCTATTTTTACATGAGTCGTTCAAAGATACCAAACTTGAGATCATTCCAGAATGGGCTTATACCTTTAAGGCGTGCCTCGACACGTAGGAGGTATAGTCCCATCCTGGGCATTACATAGACACACTCTCTCCCTCGTTACTATGCATCTACTAGAAAGATCTTGCGTGATCGTAGGAAAATTTTGAAAATACTACGTTTCCCAACAGTGGCATCATGAGCCAGGTCTATACGTAGATGATATGCACGAGTAGAACACAATGAGTTGTGGGCGATACTAGTCATACTGCTTACCAGCATGTCATACTTTGCTTCGGCGGTATTGTGAGATGAAGCGGCCCGGACCGACATTACGCGTACGCTTACGCGAGATTGGTTTCACCGTTATGAGCACTTGTTGCTTAAAGGTGACTGGTGAGTGTCTGTCTCTCTCACTTTAGCTGAATCAAGTGTGGCTACGCCCGGTCCTTATAAAGGTTAAAACAGGACATACTTGACGAAACATCATTGTGGTATTGTATGCGTAGGTAAGAACGGTTCTTGCTAAGCCCATAGCAGCCACGTAAAACTTACAACAACAAAGTAGAGGACGTCTAACTTGTTTTTGCAGGGCATGTTGTGATGTGATATGGTCAAGACATGATGAGATATACGGTTTTGTATGAGATGATCATGTTTTGTAAAGTTATCGGCAACTGGCAGGAGCCATATGGTTGTCGCTTTATTGTATGAAATGCAATCGCCATGTAATTGCTTTACTTTATCACTAAGCGGTAGCGATAGTCGTAGAAGCAATAGTTGGCGAGATGACAACGATGCTACGATGGAGATCAGGGTGTCGCGCCGGTGACGAAGGTGATCATGACGGTGCTTTGAGATGGAGATCAAAAGCACAAGATGATGATGGCCATATCATGTCACATATTTTGATTGCATGTGATGTTTATCTTATTATGCTTCTTATTTTGCTTAGTTCGATGGTAGCATTATAAGATGATCCATTACTAAATTTCAAGGTATAAGTGTTCTCCCTGAGTATGCACCATTGCGAAAGTTCGTCGTGCCAAGACACCACGTGATGATTGGGTGTGATAAGCTCTACGTTCAAATACAACGGGTGTAAGCCAGTTTTGCACACGCAGAATACTCGGGTTAAACTTGACGAGCCTAGCATATGCAGATATGGCCTCGGAACACTGGAGACCGAAAGGTCGAGCGTGAATCATATAGTAGATATGATCAACATAAGATGTTCACCATTGAAACTACTCCATCTCACGTGATGATCGGACATGGTTTAGTTGATTTGGATCACGTGATCATTTAGATGACTAGAGGGATGTTGTGACGCCCGAGACCGACGTCCCAGAAGATTCCAGAAGTTTCCCGAAGTTCCAGATGTTCCGGGTTGCCCGTGTGTTCTTTTGTGCTTGTGTTATTTATTTTTTTCATTGCATCATGTCATCATGCCATCATGTCATATTTTATTTTGCATCTCAACCTAAATAAATCGTGTGGACCTTCGGTCCATTTAAATCGAGGGAAGATGACTTCTCTTTATAACATATAAAGTCTCTCAATATTTTAGGGAGCTATATATTAATTATTCCAATTGTTTGGGATCACCTTAACACACTTGCATAATTTTCCCCATGTCTTTCACTTCGAGTTTCACCTTCAAAATCTTGCCGGTAATTTCTTTCCGTTGTTTCGAGGCTCCTCCAAAAATCTAAACTCCTTTTATTGCAAGCTAAATGTTTTAGTTTTTGCACTTCCTTTGTGTTGGAACTATTTTTGTTGGGTTGGTAATATCCCGTAAAGCCTTATAAAAATGTTCCATATTTTATTTTCCGTTCTTTGCCTCTTTTCTTTTTCTTTTGCACTCTCTCTACTTTTCTATTTCTGTTAAAGAAATAAAAAGAAAAGAGCCTCCCAGCCTCATAGCCATCTGGGCCTTCCTTTTCCCTCTTTCGGCCCAGGCCTTGCAGCCCGCAGGCCCTCTCAGCCTCAGGCGCCGAACCCTAGTGCAGCTCGCCCCATCGCTCTCCCTCCGTTCCTAGCGCGCGCCGCCGCCAGGCGTTCCCTCGTCCTCCCATTTTTTTCCCCTCGCAGATCCCTTCTGCCTCGCTCCTCTCTGCCCGGCGACCCCTCCCTCGATCTCTCTCTCGCTCTCTGGCCCTCGACCCCGCACCCCCCGAGCGCGACCCTCCTTCCCGTTTCCCTCTCCCTCTCCCCTCTCGTCGAGCGCGCCCTCCCGCGAGCCATGCCGCCGCGGCGAGTCCCCTTCGCGCGCCCGAGGTCGCCCGACCCCAGCTCCTTCCGGCAGCGCCCGAGGGCCCTTCGCTCCTCCGTCCTGCCGTTCGTCCAGCGCCAGCAGCGCGGCGCCCCCGAGCCTTCTCTTCAGCACGGGCCGGCCACCAGCTCCCTCCTCCGCGCCCAGCGAGCCGACGGGCAGGTCGGGAGCCACCCCGTCATCGTCAGGCCGGCCGCCTCGGCCCCGCTTCCTCCCGAGCGCCCGACCTCCTCCAGTGTGCGTCCTCCCTCCGCGGCTCCCAGCAACGGCGCCCGAGCGCCCGTCCCGAGGTTCCAGCGGGCTCCCTCCGCGCGGCCCTCCAGATTGAGCCAGCGGCAGCCGCAGCTCCTTTCTCCCTGGCTCTCCTGCGCGCCCGGCTCCTTCCCGTCGACCTCCAGGAGTTTCAGCAACACCGCAAAGGCCGTCCAGCCCCGTCTCCCGCTCCTGCTGTCCCGTGCTGCCCCTTTTTGTTTTGCTCCTGTTTGTGTTTTGTGTTGTTCTGTTGACTTGTCAGGAGACCCGTTGACAAGTCCGAGATCCGAGTACAACTACATAACGACGACCGAATGACTACGTGAACAACTACGAATGGAACGTCTACCGCCAAAGACCGACGACTTGAACATCTACGGAACAAGTACCACTACATCCGTGTACGACTACGTGAACAACTACCGACGCCCGGAAAACGACCAAGTACCCCTACGACCAAGTACCACGACGACCGAGTACATCTACGGCCCGAACGTCTACCGTCGCCCCGAGTACCACTACCGTCGCAAACGGGAATTCGCCAAGTACCACGACACGATGACGTGAACGACTTCTTCCTCTTCGGCCGTGTACCACTACTTCCACTACTACGGCTACTTCCACTACGACCTCGAACCCTCCGGGAACGATGGTTCCGAAGGTATAACCCCGTCGATGACCCGTGAGATGCATGCTTGCTTGTGTTGTATGAAATGTCTCCCTTGTGTGCATCGTGTCCGTTTCGTCCCTTTTGTCATGTTCCTCGGTTGCCTCGCCACCGACTCGTGGGAACCCGGCAACGGGATCACCCCATCATCTTGTTCAACTCGTTCACTCCACCTTTTGTTTTGCACCGGTCCCTCACCGAGTTACCGGTACCGATATGATGCCATTGCCTCATTTCGGATCGTTGCCGTGGCACCCTTTCATTCCACCACGGTGACAATACTTCATATCTTGTTAATTGTCAACCTTTTAATAACTTGCATAAAACTTGTTCATGTCATCCGCATCATTTAACAACATTATATATGTTAAATTGTTGTTTGCTTATAATTATTATACATGCTCATGGGGATTTTCCGGATATGTTGTTGTTATTCTCCGGCCTCATTTAAAATGTCTTAATAGTGTAGTTTCTTTATGCTTCACCTCTTGCCATGTTAAAAACATTTAATCTTGTCTTGTAAATAATGAGAGTCAACTAAATAATTAATATGTGGTGTTTCGTCAATATGCAACTCGTTGCATATTGATCTCCACTTAACTTGTAGTATTTGTTTGTGCACTTTGCCATGTCATGCATATTTAAACCGGACATGCATCATGCTTGCTTGTGCATCGTATGCCATGTTGATGCTTGTGTGTTTACCCTGTGTTGTTTCCTTCTTTCCGGTTGCTTCTCTTGTTAGCTTCGGTTTCGTTCCGGAGTTGTGAGGATCCGCCCGACTGTTGCTCCGTCTTCTTCTTGGATCCGTTCTTCTCCCTTGTGGAATCCCAGGCAAGATGACCGAACCCGGATACCATTACTATCTTTGCCTATTGCTAGTAGTCTCGATCTTTAGTTTTGCCTCGATGCCCATGTTCTTCTTGTCAGCCTCCTACTTGTAACCATTGCCATGTTTAACCACCCTACCTATGCAAACCGTTGCTTGGCTAAGTACGCTTCGCTCAGCCCTTCTTATAGCATTGTTAGTTGCAGGTGAAGATTGAAGATGCTTGCTTCAAGTTGAAGTTTGGTTGGGTTATATCACACTATATAAATGCCATATGAAATCATCTATATACTGGCAGGGTGGAAGGCTGAGCCTTTTGCTTGGTGTTTTGTTCCACTCATGCCGTTAGGAACCGTATAAACCGGTGTTATGTTCCTTGATTATGCGTTCCTAACACGGTTGGGGTGTATGGGACCCCCTTGATAAACCGCTAAGTGCTAAGTCTTTTCCAGCAAGTCCCAACATTGGTACTATTTGCCTAATAACAAACTAATAAAAACTTGCATGTGGACTAGCTATCCCTTTTATTTAATTCAACAACCCCGGGCCAGTGCTCCACATGAGTGTTGGTCCGAAACGGGGGTTACGCGGGGCCACCTCGAGGAAACTCGAGGTTTGGGTCCTGTAGAATCACCCATCCGGTCGTGTCCTGAGACCTAGATACGCGCGGCTACTATCAGGGTGTCGACACGCCGGGAGGATTTGCTGGATTAGCCTTACCTTAGTTCGGTTTAACTTGAGCACGGGATTCTGAGAATACTCGGGTCTTCCCAACTATGGAGTTGCGACTCCGCGGATCGTGGGCTTGTGATGGGCCAAGTTGGAACACCCCTGCAGGGTTTAAACTTTCGAAAGCCGTGCCCGCGGTTATGTGGCAGATGGGAGCTTGTTAATTCCGGTTGTAGATAACTTGACACAATGTTCCAATACACTACCAGCGTGTGTACCGTGACTGTCAATTTCCGAATAGGGATTCGGGAGTTGAACACGGTGGGGTTATGTTTGACCGGCTTTAGTTAGGATCACTTCGTGATCATCTTTCGACCGATGCACTTCTCTTCTCGCTCTCTATTACGTAAGTTAGTGCTAGTTGCTGCTGCAGACTCTTGTTTGTTCCTTCACCTCTCGTTCTTTCTTCAGCCTTGTCCTCACCCAAGGCTTAAATAGTCTTGTTACCCGGGAACGGGATTGCTGAGTCCTCTGTGGCTCACAGTTACTTCACCACACCAGATGCAGGTTCAGCCGAGTTTGATGCAGGAGTTGGATCAGTTCTTCACCAGGAGCTCGATGAAGAGTATGGCCTTTTGCTTGTGACGTTTCGATGTTCAGTAGTGGTTTCTACTAGGATTCGATCCTGACCTGTGGCTTTATGTTGTTTTGGTATCTTTCTTTGGATCTTCACCCGTAGTCGGGTTGTGATGTTCTGAATGATGTTTTGTTTATGTATTGTATTGTGTGAAGTGGCGAGTGTAAGCCAACTATCTCCTTTTGCATTTTAATCCCTCTTTTACATGAGTTGTGCAAAGATACCAAACTTGAGATCATTCTAGGATGGACTTATGCCTTTAAGTCGTGCCTCGACACGTAGGAGGTATAACTCCATCCTGGGCATTACAGATGTCTATCTAAGTGGGAGTTCTTAAGTAATATGATTAAATTGAACTTTAATTTATCATGAACTTAGTCCTCGTAGTATTAGCATATCTATGTTTTAGATCAATAGCTCACGATGTTGCTTCCCGTTTATTTTTTATATGTTCCTAGAGAAAACTAAGTTGAAAGATGTTAGTAGCAATGATGCGGAATTGTTCCGTGATCTGAGGATTATCCTCGTTGCTTCATAGAGAATTATGTCCTTGATGCACCGCTAGGTGACAGACCTATTGCAGGAGCACATGTAGACGTTATGAACGTTTTGACAAAAGCTCGGTATGTTGACTACTTGATAGTTTAAGTGCACCATGCTTTACGGCTTAGAACCGGGACTTCAAAAATGTTTTGAACGCCACAGAGCATATAAGATGTTCCGAGAGTTGAAATTAGTATTTCATACGCATGCCCGTGTCGAGAGGTATAAGACTTCTGACAGTACTTTGCCTACAAGATGGAGGAGAATAGCTCAACCAGTGAGTATATGCTCAGATTGTTTGGGTACTACAATTACTTGAATCAAGTGGGAGTTAATCTTCCAGATAAGAAAGTAATTGACAAAGTTCTCTAGTCACTATCACCAAGTTAGTAGAACTTCGTGATGAACTATAATATGCAAGGGATGACGAAAGGAATTCCCGAGCTCTTCGCGATGCTGAAGTCGGCGAAGGTAGAAATCATGAAAAAGCATCAAGTGTTGATGGTTAACAAGACCACTTGTTTCAAGTAAAGGGCAAAGGGATAGAAGGGGAACTTCAAGAAGAATGACAAGCAAGTTGTCACTCCCGTGAAGAAACCCAAAGCTAAAACTCAAGCCTGAAACTAAGTGCTTCTACTGTAAAGGAAATGGTCACTAGAAGTGGAACTGCCCTAGATACTTGGCGGATAAGAAGGATGGCAAAGTGAACAAAGGTATATTTTGATATACAGATTATTGATGTGTACTTTACTAGTGTTCATAGCAACCCCTGGGTATTTGATACCGGTTCAGTTGCTAAAATTAGTAACTCGAAACGAGAATTGCAGAATGAACAGAGACTAGTTAAAGGTGAAGTGACGATGTGTGTTGGAAGTGGTTCCAAGATTGATATGATCATCATCGCACACTCCCTATACTTTCGGGATTAGTGTAAAACCTAAATAAATGTTATTTGGCATTTGCGTTGAGCATGAATATGATTTGATCATATTTGTTGCAATACGGATATTCATTTAAAGTCATAGAATAAGTGTTATTCTGTTTACATGAATAAAACCTTCGATGGTCATACACCCAATGAAAATAGTTTGTTGGATCTCGATCGTGGTGATACACATATTCATAATATTGAAGCCAAAAGATGCAAGGTTAATAATGATAGTGCAACTTATTTGTGGCACTGCTGTTTAGGTCATAATGGTGTAAAGCGCATGAAGAAACTCCATAGTGCTGGACTTTTGGAATCACTTGATAATGAATCACTTGGTGCTTGCGAACCATGCCTCATGGGCAAGATGACTAAAACTCCGTTCTCCGGAACAATGGAGCGAGCAACAGATTTGTTGGAGATCATACATACAGATGTATGTGGACCAATGAGTGTTGAAGCTCGCGGCAGGTATCGTTATTTTCTGACCTTCACTGATGATTTGAGCAGATATGGGTATATCTACTTAATGAAGCACAAGTATGAAACATTTGAAAAGTTCAAAGAATTTCAGTGCGAAGTGGAGAATCATCGTAACAAGAAAATAAGAGTTTCTACGATATGATCGTAGAGGTAAAATATTTGTGTTAGCGAGTTTGGCCTTCAGTAAAAACAATGTGAAATAGTTTCATTACTCACGCCACCTGGAACACCACAGTGTAATGGTGTGTCCTAACGTCATAACCGTATTTATTAGATATGGTGCGATCGATGATGTCTCTTACCGATCTACCACTATCGCTTTTGGGGTTATGCATTAGAGACAGCTACATTCACGTTAAATAGGGCACCATCTAAATCCGTGGAGATGACACCGTATGAACTGTGGTTTGACGAGAAACCTAAGCTGTCATTTCTTTAAGTTTGGGACTGCGATGCTTATGTGAAAAAGTTTCAACATGATAAGCTCGTACCCAAATTGGAGAAGTAAATCTTCATAGGATACCCAAAAGAAACTGTTGGGTACACCTTCTATCACAGATCCGAAGGCAAAGTCTTTGTTGCTAAGAGTGGATCCTTTCTAGAGAAGGAGTTTCTCTCGAAAGAAGTGAGTGGGAGGAAAGTAGAACTTGATGAGGTAATTGTACCTTCTCCCGAATTGGAAAGTGGAACATCACAGAAACTAGTTCCAGTGATTCCTACACCAATTAGTGAGGAAGCTAATGATGATGATCATGAAACTTCAGATCAAGTTTCTGCTGAACTTCGTAGATCAACCAGAGTTCGTTCCGCATCAGAGTGGTACGGCAACCCGGTTCTGGAAGTCATGTTATTGGACCATGATGAACCTACGAACTATGAGGAAGCGATGATGAGCCCAGATTCCGCAAAATGGCTTGAGGCCATGAAATCTGAGATGGGATCCATGTATGAGAACAAAGTGTGGACTTTGGTTGACTTGCCCGATGATCGGCAAGCCATCGAAAATAAATGGATCTTCAAGAGGAAGACTGACGCTGACGGTAATGTTACTGTTTACAAAGCTCGACTTGTTGCGAAAGTTTTTCAACAAGTTCTAGGAGTTGACTACGATGAGACTTTCTCACCCGTACCGATGATTAAGTCTGTCCGAATCATGTTAGCAATTGCCGCATTTTATGAAATCTGGCAAATGGATAACAAAATTGCATTGTTTAATGGATTTATTAAAGAAGACTTGTATATGATGCAACTAGAAGGTTTTGTCAATCCTAAAGGTGCTAACAAAATGTACAAGCTCCAGCGATCCATCTATGGACTGGTGCAAGCATCTCGGAGTTGGAATATACGCTTTGATAAGTTGATCAAAGCATATAGATTTATACAGACTTGCGGTGAAGCCTGTATTTACAAGAAGTGAGTGGGAGCACTACAACCTTTCTAATAAGTATATGTGAATGACATATTGTCGATCGGAAATGATGTAGAATTTTCTGGAAAGGATAAAGGAGTGTTTGAAAGGAGTTTTTCAAAGAAAGACCTTGGTGAAGCTGCTTACATATTGGGCATCAAGATCTATAGAGATAGATCAAGACGCTTGATAAGACTTTCGATGAGTACATACCTTGATAATATTTTGAAGTAGTTCAAAATGGATCAGTCAAAGAAGGAGTTCTTGCCTGACTTGTAAGGTGTGAAGTTGAGTAAGACTCAAAGCCAGACCACGGCAGAAAAATATAGAGAGAATGAAAGTCATTCCCTATGCCTCAGCCATAGTAACTATAAAGTATGCCATGCTGTGTACCAAACACGTTGTGTACCTTGCCATGATTTTGTCAAGGGGGTACAATAGTTATCCAAGAGTAGATCACTGTACAGCGGTCAAAATTATCCTTAGTAACTGGATGACTAAGGAAATGTTTCTCGATTATGGAGGTGATAAAGAGTTCGTCGTAAAGGGTTACGCCGATGCAAGCTTTGACACTAAATCCAGATGACTATAAGTATCAATCTGGATGCGTATTCAAAGTGGGAGCAATTAGCTAGAGTAGCTCTATGCAGAGCATTGTAGACATAGAAATTTGCGAAATACATACGGATCTGAATGTGACAGACCCGTTGACTAAACTTCTCTCACAAGCAAAACATGATCACTGATACGTCCAAAATGTATCTATAATTTATGCTTGCTCCATGCCACTTTTGGGTGATATTGCTATGATATTTATACACTTCCATACACTTTTGATCATATTTGGACTAACCTACTAATCCAGTGCACCCCAGTGCCAGTTTCTGTTTTCGGCTGTTTTTGTATTTCAGGTTTTCACGTTACGAGAACTGCCAGGAAAAACCCAGAAATATTATATAAAAAATCAGCGTTCCGGAAACTTCCTTGCGCCCGAAGGACAGCCGGGGGGGGCACCAGGGCTCCAGGCGCCCTGGCGGCGCCCCCCCCCCCTGGGCCGCGCCGGGGGGGCGCCTGGGCCCCCCGAGCCCCGTCTGGTGCCCCCCTTTGGCATATATTTAGAGCGTCCTTCGAAACCCTCGGGACAGGAACTCTTTTTCGCGATCTCATCTCTGTTCCGCCGCCGCCGCCGCTTCCAAGATCGGGAGCACCAGGAGAACTCTTCCCGGCACCCTGCCGGAGGGGAGGATCATCATCGGGAGCCTCTCCACCAGCATGGACGCCTCCCGGATGAGTTGTGAGTAGTCTCCCTTAGACCATGAGTCCATGACCAGTAGCTATGTGATGTTCTCCTCCCGTTCTTGTGCTTCACTAATTAGTCCTCGTGAGCTGCCCTACATGATCGAGGCACATATGTAATCCTTATGCTGTTGCTATGATGAGTTTGCTGGGATCCGATGGATTATGAGATTATGTTCATATTGTGATTGAGTAATATATTTGATCTACCTCTTTTATATTTATGTTCATAAGTAATTATTGCATGTTCTCCGTTGTTATTTATTGCTTTGGCCAAGTAATACGTAGTGACTCCAAGAGGGAACATTATGCTCGATTGTGGGTTCATGCCCCTCGATGACTAGCTTGAGTGACAGAAACATGAGTCTAGGGGATGTGCTGTTGCCACAAGGGGGAAAACAACGGTGCTTGTGCCCGCGGGTGCAAGGATTATTTACTTTACGCAAAGTTCTTTTAATGCAGTTGTCTGTTGCTTTGAGTTTACACTATGGGTGGGGCTCGCAACTTAATACCAGCGAGATGTTCTGGATAGATATCTCAAGGTGGATGATTAGTAGTAGATATTGATGGATTTCGGTCTACTTACTTTGGCGTACCGCCCATGCTTTGAACCTCAACCTTTCTTGCAATGTAGTCAGCATTGGTTTGCGTTCGTGGTCCTGTCAATTGCCCAGCTATAATTCGTTTACCTCACATAGCTGTTTTATCGTCTTTTGGGAGAGAGACATCACTAGTGAACATCATGAGACTCCGGTCCATATTACCATCATTGATCACATCCGCTATTTACTTTTCGCTTTTACTTACTATTGCAAACATTATCTATCACTACTATCACTTGCGTTTAATCCTTTGTGAACTACAAGGCCGGAGGGATTGACAACCTCTCTGTACTCGTTGGGAGCAAAGTTATTTGTATCTGTGTGCAGGTCCACGTTGATTGCTAATATCTGGCGCCGTTAGCAGTTGACACCTACTTGTTGAACCTAGGAGTCTCTGGGGATTCGATCCTTGGCATCTTTGCTAAGGGAAAAACTTCCACAACACTGCATCTTACACCTTCCACTTGGGGTAACCAACGAGGCGTTAGAGGCCCATCAAGGAGTTTTTCTGGCGTCGTTGCCGGGGACTCCACTCTTCAGGATAGGGGAGTTGCATGCTATCTTTTACCTTTGCTTTTTAGTCTTGTTAGTTTACCTTTCAGTTTTTGCTTTAGTATCTTTTATCGAAAATCACAAAAATAGTTATCTCATTCTTTAGTTGTCATTATGTCGGGTCCTTTTGTCTTTGACGAGGCAGAAGTTCTCACCTTTAAACAAAGAGGTGGGGAAAGTTTGAAAGATGCTTGGTATAGAATTAATGATTCACAAAAAAGAGCCACCAAGAAGCAACCCGCTACTATCCTGCTTAGAAATTTTTATGTTGGAATTACTTCTTGGAATAGGTTTATTCTAGATACTCCTATCAATGGGAATTTCCTAGAGGCCCCAGTTTGGGAGTCCCTTAGTATTATTGAAAATCTTGTTGGGAATCTCCCTGTTGTTAGCATTCGAGAGGACATCACCCTAGCTCATATTATGAAAAAACTTGAAAAGATAGAGCTAGAGATGCCAAGCATTAATAAGATAAATGAGTTGGATCGTAAGATCCAAGAGAATTTGAATAGACTTGATAGCTCCATGCATAAAATTTTCAAAATTTTGGAGACCGTCAAATTCCATGACTTGGACTCTTCTAGGATAGACAAGATTGAGGATATCTTTGATACTCTAGGAACCACCTTCTCCTCAATCAAAACCAAAAAGGTAGAAACTCCGACAAAGAAGGAGCCTAAGTTCGTTCACGTTCCAAAGGCTCCCCGCTCTAAAAGTAATCCACCTATTGCCAAAGGGGTTGAAACTGTAAAGACTTTGGAAGAAACACTTGTCTTTGAATTTATAAATGAATCTTCCCTTGACTTTTATCCTTTTGGTCTTCTACCTAGAAGTATCTCTATGAGGCCCTTATTTGAGAGTCCTCTTAAGACTAGTTGTATTATTGAAGAGCTTTTTGATGATCTTGATGATGGTTCAATTGATACAACTTAATCTCTATGCATTATGCCTAGCTTAAAGGTATAAAAGAAAGCGCTTTTGGGAGGCAGCCCACATGAATAATTTTTTTGCTTTTGTTGTGTCATGATGTTGTTTACTACAGTAGCATCATCATTGTATCTTTGCTTCTCATATTTGTGCCAAGTATAGCCTCTGATTGCTAGAAAGTTCAAAAGTTGTGAGGTGCTGTCCAGGAAACAGATTCTGTCCTTGGATAGAAAAAATCGTATAAAATAACCAAATCATCTTTTTGGTCTGAATTTTTTCGACAGCGTTCTCTATATAATTGTCTTTTGTGCGTCTGTTCTGAGTTTTTTATTTGAGTTGCAGAAGTACCCCGAACAAATCATTTACTACCTGTTGTTCTGTTTTTCATAGATTTTGTCCTGTTTTGCCTTTCCTTCATTTTGCGAACCAAGAGCTTGCTTTTTCTTTGCAAAAACCTTTTGACAATCTTGAGAAACAGTAGAACTTCAAGAATATCTTTATTTCCAGCAAGGTGCAATTATTTTATTAAGGATACTAACCTCGCTAATCAGATTATGATGAGTTATGTATGAAGGGAGTTTTCAAGTGTGCGAGGGAAGATGATAAAAAGATTCAGGAGTGTCAAGCGCTCAAGCTTGGGGATGCCCCCGTGCACCCCCAAGAAATATTCAAGGAGACTCAAGCGTCTAAGCTTGGGGATGCCCCCGTGCATCCCCTTCTCCATCAACATTATCAGTTCGTCTTACGTTCCGCTATATTTTTATCACTTCATGTGTTATGTGCTATGCTTGGAGCGTCTTGCTTTTAGTTTTTCATAACGAGTCGGAACTCAGCTTTCTTTATTGTGGGAGAGAAACACGCTCCACTTTTACCTAGAACATAACATAGAATTTTCATGACTATCTTTGTTGTGTGTGTTCTTTGTCTTTTAATAGCTACTATCATGCTCTGCTCTTAGTATTCATGCTTATATTTTCAAAGAGCTTTTGTTTAGTTGGTTGCTTGAACTCTCTTTAAATACCATGCTCACCTTATTAAGAGAGTTTGCTTCCGTTGCATTGGTTAATATGTCTATGATAAAGATGCTACGTGCATGATGGCGCTTAGTAGTTCAGGTTTTCTTATGGTTAGTCTCAAATAGCTGGAGGGTTCCCAATGTGTTATTGGAGTACCAACATGATTTGTTTGCCTATGATGTGGTATGGTTTAGTAATATCTTCCTTCGAGAATTTATTTTGATTGACTTGGCGTATGCTCACGCATATTTAAGACTGCAAAGAAAGTCTGTCAAGCCTTGATGATCTTTTATTTCTGAGTAGCGATATAACTACCATGCCTGATTCAATGTTGCTTTGTCGCTCTGCATGATTATGACCGTCATTGCTCTCTTAGTTGGTCGCTCCCAGTCTTTTGCTAACCTCCACCTGTAGTAAGCGAACTAACTTTGCAATACATAGCTCATGGGAAAGTAGCTTAAAACTATTGTGGTAAGGAATATGTTGCCTATGTATCTTATTTCTTATAAGTTGCTTGCTGAGCGGTAACCATGTTTCTGGGGACGCCATCAACTGTCACGCTTTTGTTGAATATCATGTGAGTTGCTATGCATGTTTGTCTTGTCTGAAGTAAGGGTGATTTGCCATGGGTTGAATGAGTATGCATATTGTTAGAGAAGAACATTGGGCCGCCAACCAAAGCCATGCATCATGGTGGAAGTTTTAGCTTGGACATTAATCCTCAATCTCTTATGAGAATATGCTTATGCATTAAAGAGGAGTCCATCATCTATTTTCTATGTTGTCCCGGTATGGATGTCCTCAAGTTGAGATCTATCAAAAACGAGAAATCAAATGCGATTTATCTCCTTAGACCTTTGTACAGGTGGCATAGAGGTACCCCTTTGTGACACTTGGTTGAAACATATGTAATGCGATGACAATCCATGGAAATCCGAGCTAATTAGGACAAGGTGCGAACACTATTGGTATTCGATGCATGAGGCTTGCAACTTATAGGATGTCTTATGCATGACACATATGAAGTACTACTACCGTTGACAAAATTGCTTCTATGTTTTCAAAATAAAAAAAGCTCTAGCACATAACCATTCTTTTACTTTTATGTTGAGTCTCCACCTTCTTTCTTCAAGCACCAACTACTGAGAGCATGGTTGTCATTCTGAGTGTAATGTGCATTGTCCCAAAGTACCATTGTCTTTTGCATGATTGTGATATCGTTTATTCTGAAATCATTGTATCTTGTCATCACTTAAACCTTGGAGGTGCCCCTGCATTTATGTTTTGCTTCAGATATCACTTTATCATATTTGCACATCATGTTCATTGCAAATCTTTTTGATGTTTCAGTTTCATATTGTAAAACTTTCAGTCATTTGTGATTTTCTCATGAGGCAACTTAATTACTATAGATTCATTGTCTCAGTAAGCTTTTGTCATATGACTATGAAAAAGTCCTATATGGTTAATAGGACGTCACCACAGAAATTATTCTTGTTATCATTTACCTACTCGAGGACGAGCAGGAATTAAGCTTGGGGATGTTGATACGTCCAAAACGTATCTATAATTTCTGCTTGCCCCATGCCACTTTTGGGTGATGTTTCTATGATATTTATACACTTCCATACACTTTTGATCATATTTGGACTAACCTACTAATCCAGTGCACCCCAGTGTCAGTTTCTGTTTTCGGCTGTTTTTGTATTTCAGGATTTCACGTTACGAGAACTGCCAGGAAAAAACCAGAAAAATTATATAAAAAATCAGTGTTCCGGAAACTTCCTTGCGCCCGAAGGACAGCCGGGGGGGCCACCAGGGCTCCAGGCGCCCTGGCGGCGCGCCCCCCCCCCCCCTGGGCCGCGCCGGGGGGGCGCCTGGGCCCCCCGAGCCCCATCTGGTGCCCCCCTTTGGCATATATTTAGAGCGTCCTTCGAAACCCTCGGGACGGGAACTCTTTTTCGTGATCTCATCTCTGTTCCGCCGCCGCCGCCGCTTCCAAGATCGGGAGCACCAGGAGAACTCTTCCTGGCACCCTGCCGGAGGGGAGGATCATCATCGGGAGCCTCTCCACCACCATGGACTCCTCCCGGATGAGTTGTGAGTAGTCTCCCTTGGACCATGAGTCCATGACCAGTAGCTATGTGATGTTCTCCTCCCGTTCTTGTGCTTCACTAATTAGTCCTCATGAGCTGCCCTACATGATCGAGGCACATATGTAATCCTTATGCTGTTGCTATGATGAGTTTGCTGGGATCCGATGGATTATGAGATTATGTTCATATTGTGATTGAGTAATATATTTGATCTACCTCTTTTATATTTATGTTCATAAGTAATTATTGCATGTCCTCCGTTGTTATTTATTGCTTTGGCCAAGTAATACGTAGTGACTCCAAGAGGGAACGTTATGCTCGATTGTGGGTTCATGCCCCTCGATGACTAGCTTGAGTGACAGAAACATGAGTCTAGGGGATGTGCTGCTGCCACAAGGGGGAAAACAACGGTGCTTGTGCCCGCGGGTGCAAGGATTGTTTACTTTACGCAAAGTTCTTTTAATGCAGTTGTCTGTTGCTTTGAGTTTACACTATGGGTGGGGCTCGCAACTTAATACCAGCGAGATGTTCTGGATAGATATCTCAAGGTGGATGATTAGTAGTAGATATTGATGGATTTCGGTCTACTTACTTTGGCGTACCGCCCATGCTTTGAACCTCAACCTTTCTTGCAATGTAGTCAGCATTGGTTTGCGTTCGTGGTCCTGTCAATTGCCCAGCTATAATTCGTTTACCTCACATAGCTGTTTTATCGTCTTTTGGGAGAGAGACATCACTAGTGAACATCATGAGACTCCGGTCCATATTACCATCATTGATCACATCCGCTATTTACTTTTCGCTTTTACTTACTATTGCAAACATTATCTATCACTACTATCACTTGCGTTTAATCCTTTGTGAACTACAAGGCCGGAGGGATTGACAACCTCTCTGTACTCGTTGGGAGCAAAGTTATTTGTATCTGTGTGCAGGTCCACGTTGATTTCTAATATCTGGCGCCGTTAGCAGTTGACACCTACTTGTTGAACCTAGGAGTCTCTGGGGATTCGATCCTTGGCATCTTTGCTAAGGGAAAAACTTCCACAACACTGCATCTTACACCTTCCACTTGGGGTAACCAACGAGGGGTTAGAGGCCCATCAATCACACCTTATTACTCTTGGGTATTAATCACATAGCGATGTGAACTAGATTATTGACTCTAGTAAACCCTTTGGGTGTGGGTCACATGGCGATGTGAACTATGGGTGTTATTCACATAACGATGTGAACTATCGGTATTAAATCACATGGCGATGTGAGCTAGATTATTGACTCTAGTGCAAGTGGGAGACTGAAGGAAATATGCCCTAGATGCAATAATAAAGTTGTTATTTATATTTCCTTATATCATGATAAATGTTTATTATTCATGCTACAATTGTATTAACCGGGAACTTAGTACATGTGTGAATACATAGACAAAACAGAGTGTCCCTAGTATGCCTCTACTAGACTAGCTCATTGATCAAAGATGGTAATGTTTCCTAACCATAGACATGAGTTGTCATTTGATCAACGGGGTCACATCATTAGGAGAATGATGTGATGGACAAGACCCATCCGTTAGCTTAGCACTATGATCGTTTAGTTTTACTGCTATTGCTTTCCTCATGACTTATACATGTTCTTATGACTATGAGATTATGCAACTCCCGAATACCGTAGGAACACCTTGTGTGCTATCAAACGTCACAACGTAAGTGGGTGATCATAAAGATGCTCTATAGGTGTCTCCGAAAGTGTTCGTGGTGTTGGCATAGATCAAGACTAGGATTTGTCACTCCGAGTGTCGGAGTGGTATCTCTGGGCCCTCTCGGTAATGCACATCATAATAAGCCTTGCAAGCAAAAGACTAATGAGTTAGTCACGAGATGATGTATTACGGAACGAGTAAAGAGACTTGCCGGTAACGAGATTGAACTAGGTATAGAGATACCGACGATCGAATCTCGGGCAAGTAACATACCAATGACAAAAGGAACAACATATGTTGTTATGCGGTTTGACCGATAAAGATCTTCATAGAATATGTAGGAGCCAATATGAGCATCCAGGTTCCGCTATTGGTTATTGACTGGAGATGAGTCTCGGTCATGTCTACATAGTTCTCGAACCCGTAGGGTCCGCACGCTTAATGTTTGATGACGATCGGTATTATGAGTTTATGAGTTTTGATGTACTGAAGGAGTTCGGAGTCCCGGATGAGACCGGGGACATGACGAGGAGTCTCGAAATGGTTGAGACGTAAAGATTGATATATTGGACGACTATATTCGGACATCGGAAAGGTTTCGAGTGATTCGGGTATTTTTCGGAGTATATGGGCCTTATTAGGCCATATGGGAATAGAGGAGAAAGGCCAAAAGGAAGGAGGCGCGCGCCCCCCCTCTGGTCCGAATTGGACAAGGGGTGCAGCCCCCTTTTCCTTCTCCCTCTCCACCTCTTTCCTTCTCTCCTACTCCGGAAAGGAAAGGGGAATCCTACTAGGACTTGGGAGTCCTAGTAGGACTCCCCACACTTGGCGCGCCCCCTCTAGGGCCGGCCTCTCCCTTGCTCCTTTATATACGGGGGCAGGGGGGCACCCTAGGACACACAAGTTGAATTGTTTTAGCCGTGTGCGGTGCCCCTCTCCACAGAAACACACCTCGGTCATACCGTTGCAGTGCTTAGGCGAAGCCCTGCGCCGGTAGATACATCATATCTATCACCACGCCGTCGTGCTGGCGAAACTCTCTCGTGAAGCTCAACTGGATCAAGAGCTCGTGGGACGTCATCAAGCTGAACGTGTGCTGAATGCGGAGGTGTCGTACGTTCGGTGCTTGATCGGTTGGATCGCGAAGAAGTTCGACTAAATCAACCGCGTCACTTGACGCTTTCGCTCCCGGTCTACGAGGGTACGTAGACACACTCTCCCCCTCGTTGCTATGCATCTAGTAGATAGATCTTGCGTGATCGTAGGAAAATTTTGAAAATACTACGTTTCCCAACACCTTGAGCATCTGCACATGGACTTTATACGCTGATTTGACCAAAAAATTCCCTTGTTATCAAAGTGCGAGGCTATGAAATCTTCAGCTTGGTCACAAATTGGAATTCGAAGAATAGTCTGCACATCATCCGGATGAAAACAGTTATGCACGAAGTCTATATCCCACCATCCTGTACCTAAATCAATTAAGTCAGAAAATTTGGTGAGCAAATTTGCACCCTGATGCGAGGCCGGCCTACGAGAAATCCATCTTGGTATCCACGGGTCCTCCCAGATCCTCACATTAGTTATGTCCCCAATCCGCTAGATGATCCCTTCCTTGAGTACTTGCAATCCTTTTAGGATACTACGCCAAATGTAACTCATACCCGTCATTGGTTCAACATCTAGCAGGTTTCCACTTGGATAATACTTGGCTCGTAAGACACGTGCACAAAGGGAGTCTGGGGCTGGAGTAATCGCCAGCTTTGGCGTGCGAGCATGGCCAAATTAAATGAGTGGAGGTCTCTAAATCCAAGACCGCCCTCCTCCTTTGATAGTTTCATTTTTTCCATCCGACCCAATGCATTTTTCTCTCATCTGGTTGTTGGTTCCACCAATACCGACATATGAACTGACTTATTTCATCACACAAGGATTTAGTAAGATCGAAGCACGCCATAACATAGGCCGGGATGGCTTGGCCCACTGCCTTAACATAAACCTCCTTCCCAGCCATAAACAAATATCTTTCCATTCCTTCATGAAGTCTGCTCACAATGTTGTCCTTAATGTATGTGAATCATCTCTTCGCTGACTTCCCAATGTATGTTGGCAGCCACAAATATTTGCCTTCCTTCGTTTCAGCACCTAGCTGGCGTTCCTGTAACAATAAGTTTTTTACACACCGTTTGGCATTGTTACTGAACATGACTGTCGACTTTTCTCTATTTATCACTTGTCATGAACTTTCCTCATAGGCCTGTAGGATCCCGTTAATGACCTGCGCACTGTGCATTGTAGCTTCCATGACAAGCAGCGAGTCGTCAGCAAAAAGGAGGTGACTGACCTGGGGAGCTTCAGGGACAAGTTGAATACCTCGCACATGCCCTTCCCTTTCTGCATGATGTAGCAAAGCTGGAAAACCTCCAGCATAGATTAAGAAGAGATACAGCGAGATCGGATCGCCTTGTCGTAAACCTCTACCCGGAACGATGGTTTCAGTTAAGTCACCATTCACTCTAAACCGGTACGGAACATTGGTGACACATTGCATAATCAGTTGTACAAACTCCCCTGCAAAGCCCAACCGTGTCATCATTCCTTCCAAAAGGGCCACTCAACCCGATCGTAAACTTTGCTCATATCTAACTTGAGAGCCATCTATACATCTTTCCCACTCCTCTTCCTACGCATATAATGTGTCATCTCGTAGGCCAAGGTAGTATTATCCGAAATCAAACGCCCCGGGACAAACGCACTCTGGATAGGCAAAATGAGCTCATCCAAGATCACCTTGAGTTGGTTGGCAAGAACTTTGGATACAAGTTTATACACCATGTTGCACATGCTAATAGGGCGAAGATCCTTGATCTTTTCTGGGTTCCGAACCTTCGGGACGAGCACAACAATAGTTTCATTCCATCCGTCGGGTATACTGCCGCCATGCAACACGTGTAGAACTTCTTGGACCACAGCTTTGAAGGAAATATGCCCTAGAGGCAATAATAAAGTTGTTATTTATATTTCCTTATATCATGATAAATGTTTATTATTCATGCTAGAATTGTATTAACCGGAAACTTAGTACATGTGTGAATACATAGACAAAACAGAGTGTCCCTAGTATGCCTCTACTAGACTAGCTCATTGATCAAAGATGGTTATGTTTCCTAACCATAGACATGAGTTGTCATTTGATCAACGGGATCACATCATTAGGAGAATGATGTGATGGACAAGACCCATCCGTTAGCATAGCACTATGATCGTTTAGTTTTACTGCTATTGCTTTCTTCATGACTTATACATGTTCCTATGACTATGAGATTATGCAACTCCCGAATACCGTAGGAACACCTTGTGTGCTATCAAACGTCACAACGTAACTGGGTGATCATAAAGATGCTCTACAGGTGTCTCCGAAAGTATTCGTGGTGTTGGCATAGATCAAGATTAGGATTTGTCACTCCGAGTGTCGGGGAGGTATCTCTGGGCCCTCTCGGTAACACACATCACAATAAGCCTTGCAAGCAAAAGACTAATGAGTTAGTCACGAGATGATGAGTTACGGAACGAGTAAAGAGACTTGCCAGTAACGAGATTGAACTAGGTATAGAGATACCGACGATCGAATCTCGGGCAAGTAACATACCGTTGACAAAAGGAACAACGTATGTTGTTATGCGGTTCTGACCGATAATAGATCTTCGTAGAATATGTAGGAGCCAATATGAACATCCAGGTTCCGCTATTGGTTATTGACCGGAGATGAGTCTCGGTCATGTCTACATAGTTCTCGAACCCGTAGGGTCCGCACGCTTAACGTTTGATGACGATCGGTATTATGAGTTTATGAGTATTGATGTACCGAAGGTAGTTCGGAGTCCCGGATGAGATCACGGACATGACGAGGAGTCTCGGAATGTCCGAGACATAAAGATTGATATATTGGACGACTATATTCGGACACCGGAAGTGTTCCGGGAAAGTTTCTGATTTATCGGGATTGCTGGAGGGGGTTACCGGAACCCCCTACGAGAGGGGATGGTCCATAGTGGGCCTAAAGGGAAAGAGAGAGGCAGCCCATAGGGCTGGCCGGCGCCCCCACCTAGGGTTCCTAGTTGGACTAGGATTAGGGGGGCGCCACCTCTCCTATTCCTTTCCCTCTTCTTTCTTTTGGTGAATCCTACTAGGAATAGGATTGCAATCCTATTCCTAGTAGGACTCCTTCCCTAGCCGCACCAGGAGAAGTTGGCCGGCCTCCCTCCCTTGCTCCTTTATATACGGGGGCAGGGGGCACCCAAAGACACACAAGTTGAATTGTTTTAGCCGTGTGCGGTGCCCCCCTCCACAGTATCACACCTCGGTCATACCGTCGCGGAGCTTAGGCGAAGCCCTGCGCAGGTGAACACATCATATCCGTCACCACGCCGTCGTGCTGACGAAACTCTCCCGTGAAGCTCAACTGGATCAAGAGCTCGTGGGACGTCATCAAGCTGAACGTGTGCTGAACGCGGAGGTGCCGTACGTTCGGTGCTTGATTGGTTAGATCGCGAAGAAGTTCGACAACATCAACCGCGTCATTTGACGCTTCCGCTCCCGGTCTACGAGGGTACGTAGACACACTCTTCCCTCTCGTTGCTATACATCTGGTAGATAGATCTTGCGTGATCGTAGGAAAATTTTAAAATACTACGTTCCCCAACAGTGGCATCATGAGCCAGGTCTATGCGTAGATGATATGCATGAGTAGAACACAATGAGTTGTGGGCGATACTAGTCATACTGCTTACCAGCATGTCATACTTTGCTTCGGCGGTATTGTGAGATGAAGCGGCCCAGACCGACATTACGCGTACGCTTACGCGAGACTGGTTTCACCGTTACGAGCACTCGTTGCTTAAAGGTGACTGGCGGGTGTCTGTCTCTCTCACTTTAGCTGAATCAAGTGTGGCTACGCCCGGTCCTTGTGAAGGTTAAAACAGCACATACTTGACGAAACATCGTTGTGGTTTTGTATGCGTAGGTAAGAACGGTTCTTGCTAAAGCCCGTAGCAGCCACGTAAATCTTGCAACAACAAAGTAGAGGACGTCTAAACTTGTTTTTGCAGGGCATGTTGTGATGTGGTATGGTCAAGACATGATGAGTTATACGATTTTGTATGAGATGATCATGTTTTGTTAAGTTATCGGCAACTGGCAGGAGCCATATGGTTGTCGCTTTATTGTATGAAATGCAATCGCCATGTAATTGCTTTACTTTATCACTAAGCGGTAGCGATAGTTGAGGAAGCAATAGTTGGCGAGACGACAACGATGCTACGATGGAGATCAAGGTGTCGCGCCGGTGACGAAGGTGATCATGACGGTGCTTTGGAGATAGAGATCAAAAGCACAAGATGATGATGGCCATATCATGTCACATATTTTGATTGCATGTGATGTTTATCTTATTATGCTTCTTATTTTGCTTAGAACGACGGTAGCATTATAAGATGATCCCTTACTAAATTTCAAGGTATAAGTGTTCTCCCTGAGTATGCACCGTTGCGAAAGTTCGTCGTGCCGAGACACCACGTGATGATCGGGTGTGATAAGCTCTACGTTCAAATACAACGGGTGTAAGCCAGTTTTGCACACGCAGAATACTCGGGTTAAACTTGACGAGCCTAGCATATACAGATATGGCCTCGGAACACTGGAGACCGAAAGGTCGAGCGTGAATCATATAGTAGATATGATCAACATAAGATGTTCACCATTGAAACTACTCCATCTCACGTGATGATCGGACATGGTTTAGTTGATTTGGATCACGTGATCATTTAGATGACCAGAGGGATGTCTATCTAAGTGGGAGTTCTAAAGTAATATGATTAAATTGAACTTTAATTTATCATGAAGTTAGTCCTGGTAGTATTAGCATATCTATGTTGTAGATCAATAGCTCGCGATGTTGCTCCCCGTTTATTTTTCATATGTTTCTAGAGAAAACCAAGTTGAAAGATGTTAGTAGCAATGATGCGGAATTGTTCCGTGATCTGAGGATTATCCTCATTGCTGCACAGAAGAATTATGTCCTTGATGCACCGCTAGGTGACAGACCTATTGCAGGAGCAGATGTGGACGTTATGAACGTTTTGACAAAAGCTCGATATAATGACTACTTGATAGTTTAGTGCACCATGCTTTACGGCTTATAACCGGGACTTCAAAAATGTTTTGAAACGCAACGGAGCATATGAGATGTTCCAAGAGTTGAAATTAGTATTTCATACTCATGCCCGTGTCGAGAGGTATAAGACCTCTGACAGTACTTTGCCTACAAGATGGAGGAGAATAGCTCAACCAGTGAGCATGTGCTCAGATTGTCTGGGTAGTACAATTGCTTGAATCAAGTGGGAGTTAATCTTCCAGATAAGATAGTAATTGACAAAGTTCTCTTGACACTATCACCAAGTTAGTAGAACTTCGTGATGAACTATAATATGCAAGGGATGACGAAAGTAATTCCCGAGCTCTTCACGATGCTAAAATCGGCGAAGGTAGAAATCAAGAAAGAGCATCAAGTGTTGATGGTTAACCAGACCACTTGTTTCAAGTAAAAGGCAAAGGGATAGAAGGGGAACTTCAAGAAGAATGACAAGCAAGTTGTCACTCCCGTGAAGAAACCCAAAGCTAAACTCAAGCCTGAAACAAGTGCTTCTACTGCAAAGGAAATGGTCACTAGAAGTGGAACTGCCCTAGATATTTGGCGGATAAGAAGGATGGCAAAGTGAACAAAGGTATATTTGATATACAGATTATTAATGTGTATTTTACTAGTGTTCATAGCAACCCCTCGGTATTTGATATTGGTTCAGTTGCTAAAGAGTAGTAACTCGAAATGGGAGTTGCATAATGAACAGAAACTAGTTAAAGGATGAAGTGACGATGTGTATTGGAAGTAGTTCCAAGATTGATATGATCATCATCGCACACTCCCTATACTTTCGGGATTAG
>LR738710.1:68287599-68501976 GCA_902687465.1 Secale cereale
GTGTTGAGCATGAATATGATTTGATCATGTTTATTGCAATACGGTTATTCATGTAAGTTAGAGAATAATTGTTGTTCTGTTTACATGAATAAAACCTTCTATGGTCATACACCCAATGAAAATAGTTTGTTGGATCTCGATCGTGTGATACACATATTCGTAATATTGAAGCCAAAAGATGCAAGGTTAATAATGATAGTGCAACTTATTTGTGGCACTGCCGTTTAGGTCATATTGGTGTAAAACGCATGAAGAAACTCCATAATGATGGACTTTTGGAATCACTTGATTATGAATCACTTGGTGCTTGCGAACCATGCCTCATGGGCAAGATGACTAAAACTCCGTTCTCCGGAACTATGGAGCGAACAACAGATTTGTTGGAAATCATACATACTGATGTATGTGGGCCAATGAGTGTTGAAGCTCGCGGCGGGTATCGTTACTTTCTGACCTTCACTGATGATTTGAGCAGATATGGGTATATCTACTTAATGAAACACAAGTCTGAAACATTTGAAAAGTTCAAAGAATTTCAGAGTGAAGTAGAGAATCATCGTAACAAGAAAATAAAGTTTCTACGATCCGATCGTGGAGGAGAATATTTGAGTTGCGAGTTTGTTCTTCATTTGAAACAATGTGGAATAGTTTCACAACTCACGCCACCTGGAACACCACAGCGTAATGGTGTGTCCGAACGTCGTAACCGTACTTTATTAGATATGGTACGATCTATGATGTCTCTTACCGATTTACCACTATCGTTTTGGGGATATGCTTTAGAGACAGCTGCATTCACGTTAAATAGGGCACCATCTAAATCCGTTGATACGACACCTTATGAACTATGGTTTGGCAAGAAACCAAAGTTGTCGTTTCTTAAAGTTTGGGGCTGCGATGCTTATGTGAAAACACTTCAACCTGATAAGCTCGAACCCAAGTCGGAAAAATGTGTCTTCATAGGATACCCAAAAGAGACTGTTGGGTACACCTTCTATCACAGATCCGAAGGCAAAATATTCGTTGCTAAGAACGGATCCTTTCTAGAAAAAGAGTTTCTCTCGAAAGAAGTGAGTGGGAGGAAAGTAGAACTTGATGAGGTAATTGTACCTTCTCTCGGATTGGAAAGTAGTACATCACAGGAAATTGTTCCAGTGATTCCTACACCAATTAGTGAAGAAGTTAATGATAATGATCATGAAACTTCGGATCAAGTTTCTGCTGAACGTCGTAGATCAACCAGATTACGTTCCGCACCAGAGTGGTACGGCAACCCAGTTCTGGAAATCATGTTACTAGACCATGATGAACCTACGAACTATGAGGAAGCGATGATGAGCCCAGATTTCGCAAAATGGCTTGAAGCCATGAAATCTGAGATCGGATCCATGTATGAGAACAAAGTGTGGACTTTGGTTGACTTGCCCGATGATAGGCAAGCCATCGAAAATAAATGGATCTTCAAGAGGAAGACCGACGCAGACGGTAATATTACTGTTTACAAAGCTCGACTTGTTGCGAAAGGTTTTCGACAAGTTCAAGGAGTTGACTACGATGAGACTTTCTCACCTGTAGCGATGCTTAAGTCTGTCCGAATCATGTTAGCAATTGCCGCATTTTATGATTATGAAATCTGGCAAATGGATGTCAAAACTGCATTCCTGAATGGATATCTCAAAGAAGAGTTGTATATGATGCAACCAGAAGGTTTTTTCGATCCAAAAGGTACTAACAAAGTATGCAAGCTCCAGCGATCCATCTATGGACTGGTGCAAGCATCTCGGAGTTGGAATATATGCTTTGATGAGGTGATCAAAGCATATGGTTTTATACAGACTTTTGGAGAAGCCTGTATTTACAAGAAAGTGAGTGGGAGATCTGTAGCATTTCTAATATTATATGTAGATGACATATTGTTGATTGGAAATGATATAGAATTTCTGGATAGCATAAAAGGATACTTGAATAAAAGTTTTTCGATGAAAGACCTCGGAGAAGCTGCTTACATATTAGGCATCAAAATCTATAGAGATAGATCAAGACGCTTAATTGGACTTTCACAAAGCACATACCTTGATGAGATTTTGAAGAAGTTCAAAATGGATCAGTCAAAGAAAGGGTTCTTGCCTGTTTTACAAGGTATGAAGTTGAGTAAGACTCAATGCCCGACCACTGCAGAAAAATATAGAGAGAATGAAAGTCATTCCCTATGCCTCAGCCATAGGTTCTATAAAGTATGCCATGCTGTGTACCAAACATATTGTGTACCTTGCCATGAGTTTGTCAAGGGGGTACAATAGTGATCCAGGAGTAGATCACTGTACAGCGGTCAAAATTATCCTTAGTAATTGGATGACTAAGGAAATGTTTCTCGATTATGGAGGTGATAAAGAGTTCGTCGTAAAGGGTTACGCCGATGCAAGCTTTGACACTAAATCCAGATGACTCTAAGTATCAATCTGGATGCGTATTGAAAGTGGGAGCAATTAGCTAGAGTAGCTCCATGCAGAGCATTGTAGACATAGAAATTTGCGAAATACATACGGATCTGAATGTGACAGACCCGTTGACTAAACTTCTCTCACAAGCAAAACATGATCACACCTTATTACTCTTGGGTATTAATCACATAGCGATGTGAACTAGATTATTGACTCTAGTAAACCCTTTGGGTGTTGGTCACATGGTGATGTGAACTATGGGTGTTATTCACATAACGATGTGAACTATCGGTATTAAATCACATGGCGATGTGAGCTAGATTATTGACTCTAGTGCAAGTGGGAGACTGAAGGAAATATGCCCTAGAGGCAATAATAAAGTTGTTATTTATATTTCCTTATATCATGATAAATGTGTATTATTCATGCTAGAATTGTATTAACCGGAAACTTAGTACATGTGTGAATACATAGACAAAACAGAGTGTCCCTAGTATGCCTCTACTAGACTAGCTCATTGATCAAAGATGGTTATGTTTCCTAACCATAGACATGAGTTGTCATTTGATCAACGGGATCACATCATTAGGAGAATGATGTGATGGACAAGACCCATCCGTTAGCATAGCACTATGATCGTTTAGTTTTACTGCTATTGCTTTCTTCATGACTTATACATGTTCCTATGACTATGAGATTATGCAACTCCCGAATACCGTAGGAACACCTTGTGTGCTATCAAACGTCACAACGTAACTGGGTGATCATAAAGATGCTCTACAGGTGTCTCCGAAAGTATTCGTGGTGTAGGCATAGATCAAGATTAGGATTTGTCACTCCGAGTGTCGGAGAGGTATCTCTGGGCCCTCTCGGTAACACACATCACAATAAGCCTTGCAAGCAAAAGAATCATGAGTTAGTCACGAGATGATGAGTTACGGAACGATTAAAGAGACTTGCCAGTAACGAGATTGAACTAGGTATAGAGATACCGACGATCGAATCTCGGGCAAGTAACATACCGTTGACAAAAGGAACAACGTATGTTGTTATGCGGTTCTGACCGATAATAGATCTTCGTAGAATATGTAGGAGCCAATATGAACATCCAGGTTCCGCTATTGGTTATTGACCGGAGATGAGTCTCGGTCATGTCTACATAGTTCTCGAACCCGTAGGGTCCGCACGCTTAACGTTTGATGACGATCGGTATTATGAGTTTATGAGTATTGATGTACCGAAGGTAGTTCGGAGTCCTGTATGAGATCACGGACATGACGAGGAGTCTCGGAATGTCCGAGAAATAAAGATTGATATATTGGACGACTATATTCGGACACCGGAAGTGTTCCGGGAAAGTTTCGGATTTATCGGGATTGCCGGAGGGGGTTACCGGAACCCCCTACGAGAGGGGATGGTCCATAGTGGGCCTAAAGGGAAAGAGAGAGGCAGCCCATAGGGCTGGCCGGCGCCCCACCTAGGGTTCCTAGTTGGACTAGGATTAGGGGGGGCGCCACCTCTCCTATTCCTTTCCCTCTTCTTTCTTTTGGTGAATCCTACTAGGAATAGGATTGCAATCCTATTCCTAGTAGGACTCCTTCCCTAGCCGCACCAGGAGAAGTTGGCCGGCCTCCCTCCCTTGCTCCTTTATATACGGGGGCAGGGGGGCACCCAAAGACACACAAGTTGAATTGTTTTAGCCGTGTGCGGTGCCCCCCTCCACAGTATCACACCTCGGTCATACCGTCGCGGAGCTTAGGCGAAGCCCTGCGCCGGTGAACACATCATATCCGTCACCACGCCGTCGTGCTGACGAAACTCTCCCGTGAAGCTCGACTGGATCAAGAGCTCGTGGGACGTCATCAAGTTGAACGTGTGCTGAACGCGGAGGTGCCGTACGTTCGGTGCTTGATTGTTTAGATCGCGAAGAAGTTCGACAACATCAACCGCGTCATTTGACGCTTCCGCTCCCGGTCTACGAGGGTACGTAGACACACTCTTCCCTCTCGTTGCTATACATCTGGTAGATAGATCTTGCGTGATCGTGAAGGAAATATGCCCTAGAGGCAATAATAAAGTTGTTATTTATATTTCCTTATATCATGATAAATGTTTATTATTCATGCTAGAATTGTCTTAACCGGAAACTTAGTACATGTGTGAATACATAGACAAAACAGAGTGTCCCTAGTATGCCTCTACTAGACTAGCTCATTGATCAAAGATGGTTATGTTTCCTAACCATAGACATGAGTTGTCATTTGATCAACGGGATCACATCATTAGGAGAATGATGTGATGGACAAGACCCATCCGTTAGCATAACACTATGATCGTTTAGTTTTACTGTTATTGCTTTCTTCATGACTTATACATGTTCCTATGACTATGAGATTATGCAACTCCCGAATACCGTAGGAACACCTTGTGTGCTATCAAACGTCACAACATAACTGGGTGATCATAAAGATGCTCTACAGGTGTCTCCAAAAGTATTCGTGGTGTTGGCATAGATCAAGATTAGGATTTGTCACTCCGAGTGTCGGAGAGGTATCTCTGGGCCCTCTCGGTAACACACATCATAATAAGCCTTGCAAGCAAAAGACTAATGAGTTGGTCACGAGATGATGTGTTACGGAACGAGTAAAGAGACTTGCCTGTAACGAGATTGAACTAGGTATAGAGATACCGACGATCGAATCTCGGGCAAGTAACATACCGATGACAAAAGGAACAACGTATGTTGTTATGCGGTTTGACCGATAAAGATCTTCGTAGAATATGTAGGAGCCAATATGAACATCCAGGTTCCGCTATTGGTTATTGACCGGAGATGAGTCTCGGTCATGTCTACATAGTTCTCGAACCCGTAGGGTCCGCACGCTTAACGTTTGATGACGATCGGTATTATGAGTTTATGAGTTTTGACGTACCGAAGGTAGTTCGGAGTCCCGGATGAGATCACGGACATGACGAGGAGTCTCGGAATGTCCGAGACATAAAGATTGATATATTGGACGACTATATTCGGACACCGGAAGTGTTCCGGAAAAGTTTCGGATTTAACTGGATTGCCGGAGGGGGTTACCGGAACCCCCTACGAGGGGGGATGGTCCATAGTGGGCCTTAAGGAAAGGAGAGAGGCAGCCCATAGAGGCTGGCCAGCGCCCCACCAGGGGATCCTAGTTGGACTAGGATTGGGGGGGCGCCACCTCTCCTTCTCTTTCTTTATCCCTCTCTTCCTTCTTGGTGGACTCCTACTAGGAATAGGATTGCAATCCTATTCCTAGTAGGATTGCCCTAGCCGCGCCATACGAGGCTGGCCGGCCCTCCCCTCTTGCTCCTTTATATACGGGGGCAGGGGGCACCCAAAGACACACAAGTTGAATTGTTCTAGCCGTGTGCGGTGCCCCCCTCCACAGAAACACACCTCGGTCATACCGTTGCAGTGCTTAGGCGAAGCCCTGCGCCGGTAGATACATCGTATCCGTCACCACGCCGTCGTGCTGACGTAACTCTCCCGTGAAGCTCAACTGGATCAAGAGCTCGTGGGACGTCATCAAGCTGAACGTGTGCTGAACGCGGAGGTGCCGTACGTTCGGTGCTTGATCGGTTGGGTCGCGAAGAAGTTCGACAACATCAACCGCGTCACTTGACGCTTCCGCTCCCGGTCTACGAGGGTACGTAGACACACTCTCCCCTCTCGTTGCTATGCATCTAGTAGATAGATCTTGCGTGATCGTAGGAAAATTTTAAAATACTACGTTCCCCAACAGTGGCATCATGAGCCAGGTCTATGCGTAGATGATATGCACGAGTAGAACACAATGAGTTGTGGGCGATACTAGTCATACTGCTTACCAGCATGTCATACTTTGCTTCGGCGGTATTGTGAGATGAAGCGGCCCGGACCGACATTACGTGTACGCTTACGCGAGACTGGTTTCACCGTTACGAGCACTCGTTGCTTAAAGGTGACTGGCGGGTGTCTGTCTCTCTCACTTTAGCTGAATCAAGTGTGGCTACGCCCGGTCCTTGTGAAGGTTAAAACATCACATACTTGACGAAGCATCGTTGTGGTTTTGTATGCGTAGGTAAGAACGGTTCTTGCTAAGCCCGTAGCAGCCACGTAAAACTTGCAACAACAAAGTAGAGGACGTCTAACTTGTTTTTGCAGGGCATGTTGTGATGTGATATGGTCAAGACATGATGAGTTATACGGTTTTGTATGAGATGATCATGTTTTGTAAAGTTATCGGCAACTGGCAGGAGCCATATGGTTGTCGCTTTATTGTATGAAATGCAATCGCCATGTAATTGCTTTACTTTATCACTAAGCGGTAGCGATAGTCGTAGAAGCAATAGTTGGCGAGACGACAACGATGCTACGATGGAGATCAAGGTGTCGCGCCGGTGACGAAGGTGATCATGACGGTGCTTTGGAGATGGAGATCAAAAGCACAAGATGATGATGGCCGTATCATGTCACATATTTTGATTGCATGTGATGTTTATCTTATTATGCTTCTTATTTTTCTTAGTTTGACGGTAGCATTATAAGATGATCCCTTACTAAATTTCAAGGTATAAGTGTTCTCCCTGAGTATGCACCGTTGCGAAAGTTCGTCGTGCCGAGACACCACGTGATGATCGGGTGTGATAAGCTCTACGTTCAAATACAACGGGTGTAAGCCAGTTTTGCACACGCAGAATACTCGGGTTAAACTTGACGAGCCTAGCATATGCAGATATGGCCTCGGAACACTGGAGACCGAAAGGTCGAGCGTGAATCATATAGTAGATATGATCAACATAAGATGTTCACCATTGAAACTACTCCATCTCACGTGATGATCGGACATGGTTTAGTTGATTTGGATCACGTGATCATTTAGATGACAAGAGGGATGTCTATCTAAGTGGGAGTTCTTAAGTAATATGATTAAATTGAACTTTAATTTATCATGAACTTAGTTCTGGTAGTATTAGCATATCTATGTTATAGATCAATAGCTCGCGATATTGCTCCCCGTTTATTTTTTATGGTCCTAGAGAAAACTAAGTTGAAAGATGTTAGTAGCAATGATGCGGACTAGGTCCGTGATCTGAGGATTATCCTCATTGCTGCACAGAAGTATTATGTCCTTGATGCACCGCTAGGTGACAGACCTATTGCAGGAGCAGATGCAAACGTTGTGAACGTTTTGACAAAAGCTCGATATGATGACTACTTGATAGTTTAGTGCACCATGCTTTGCGGCTTATAACCGGGACTTCAAAAACGTTTTGAAACGTCACGGAGCATATGAGATGTTCCAAGAGATGAAACTAGTATTTCATACTCATGCCCGTGTCGAGAGGTATAAGACCTTTGACAGTATATAGCCTACAAGATGGAGGAAAATAGCTCAACCAGTGAGCATGTGCTCAGATTGTCTGGGTACTGCAATTGCTTGAATCAAGTGGGAGTTAATCTCCAGATAAGATAGTAATTGACAAAGTTCTCTAGTCACTATCACCAAGTTAGTAGAACTTCGTGATGAACTATAATATGCAAGGGATGACGAAGGTAATTCCCGAGCTCTTCGCGATCCTGAAATCGGCGAAGGTAGAAATCAAAAAGGAGCATCAAGTGTTGATGGTTAATAAGACCACTTGTTTCAAGTAAAGGGCAAAGGGATATAAGGGGAACTTCAAAAGGAATGACAAGCAAGTTGTCACACCCGTGAAGAAAACCAAAGCTAAACTCAAGCCTGAAACTAAGTGCTTCTACTGCAAAGGAAAAGGTCACTGGAAGTGGAACTGCCCTAGATATTTGGCGGATAAGAAGGATGGCAAAGTGAACAAAGGTATATTTGATATACAGATTATTGATGTGTATTTTACTAGTGTTCATAGCAACCCCTCAGTATTTGATATTGGTTCAGTTGCTAAAGAGTAGTAACTCGAAATGGGAGTTGCATAATAAACAGAAACTAGTTAAAGGTGAAGTGACGATGTGTGTTGGAAGTGGTTCCAAGATTGATAAGATCATCATCGCACACTCCCTATACTTTCGGGATTAGTGTTGAACCTAAATAAGTGTTATTTGGTGTTTGTGTTGAGCATCAATATGATTTGATCATGTTTATTGCAATACGGTTATTCATGTAAGTTAGAGAATAATTGTTGTTCTGTTTACATGAATAAAACCTTCTATGGTCATACACCCAATGAAAATGGTTTGTTGGATCTCGATCGTGTGATACACATATTCATAATATTGAAGCCAAAAGATGCAAGGTTAATAATGATAGTGCAACTTATTTGTGGCACTGCCGTTTAGGACATATTGGTGTAAAGCGCATGAAGAAACTCCATAGTGATGGACTTTTGAAATCACTTGATTATGAATCACTTGATGCTTGCGAACCATGCCTCATGGGCAAGATGACTAAAACTTCGTTCTCCGGAACAATGGAGCGAGCAACAGATTTGTTGGAGATCATACATACAGATGTATGTGGACCAATGAGTGTTGAAGCTCGCGGCGGGTATCGTTATTTTCTGACCTTCACTGATGATTTGAGCAGATATGGGTATATCTACTTAATGAAGCACAAGTCTGAAACATTTGAAAAGTTCAAAGAATTTCAGAGTGAAGTGGAGAATCATCGTAACAAGAAAATAAGAGTTTCTACGATATGATCGTAGAGGTAAAATATTTGAGTTAGCGAGTTTGGCCTTCAGTAAAAACAATGTGAAATAGTTTCACTACTCACGCCACCTGGAACACCACAGTGTAATGGTGTGTCAGAACATCATAACCGTACTTTATTAGATATGGTGCGATCGATGATGTCTCTTACCGATCTACCACTATCGCTTTTGGGGTTATGCATTAGAGACAGCTACATTCACGTTAAATAGGGCAACATCTAAATCCGTGGAGATGACACCGTATGAACTGTGGTTTGACGAGAAACCTAAGCTGTCATTTCTTTAAATTTGGGACTGCGATGCTTATGTGAAAAAGTTTCAACATGATAAGCTCGAACCCAAATCGGAGAAGTAAATCTTCATAGGATACCCAAAAGATACTGTTGGGTACACCTCCTATCACAGATCCGAAGGCAAGGTCTTTGTTGCTAAGAGTGGATCCTTTCTAGAGAAGGAGTTTCTCTCGAAAGAAGTGAGTGGGAGGAAAGTAGAACTTGATGAGGTAATTGTACCTTCTCCTGAATTGGAAAGTGGAACATCACAGAAACTAGTTCCAGTGATTCCTACACCAATTAGTGAGGAAGCTAATGATGATGATCATGAAACTTCAGATCAAGTTTCTGCTGAACTTCGTAGATCAACCAGAGTTCGTTCCGCATCAGAGTGGTACGGCAACCCGCTTCTGGAAGTCATGTTACTGGACCATGATGAACCTACGAACTATGAGGAAGCGATGATGAGCCCAGATTTCGCAAAATGGCTTGAGGCCATGAAATCTGAGATGGGATCCATGTATGAGAACAAAGTGTGGACTTTGGTTGACTTGCCCGATGATCGGCAAGCCATCGAAAATAAATGGATCTTCAAGAGGAAGACTGACCCTGACGGGAATGTTACTGTTTCCAAAGCTCGACTTGTTGCGAAAGTTTTTCAACAAGTTCAAGGAGTTGACTACGATGAGACTTTCTCACCCGTAGCGATGCTTAAGTCTGTCCTAATCATGTTAGCAATTACCGCATTTTATGAAATCTGGCAAATGGATAACAAAACTGCATTCTTTAATGGATTTATTAAAGAAGACTTGTATATGATGCAACCAGAAGGTTTTGTCAATCCTAAAGGTGCTAACAAAATGTGCAAGCTCCAGCGATCCATCTATGGACTCGTGCAAGCATCTCGGAGTTGGAATATACGCTTTGATAAGTTGATCAAAGCATATAGATTTATACAGACTTGCGGTGAAGCCTGTATTTACAAGAAGTGAGTGGGAGCACTACAACCTTTCTGATAAGTATATGTAAATGACATATTATCGATCGGAAATGATGTAGAATTTTCTGGAAAGCATAAAGGAGTGTTTGAAAGGAGTTTTTCAAACAAAGACCTTGGTGAAGCTGCTTACATATTGGGCATCAAGATCTATAGAGATAGATCAAGCCGCTTGATAAGACTTTCGATGAGTACTTACCTTGATAAGATTTTGAAGTAGTTCAAAATGGATCAGTCAAAGAAGGAGTTCTTGCCTGACTTGTAAGGTGTGAAGTTGAGTAAGACTCAAAGCCAGACCACAGCAGAAAAATATAGAGATAATGAAAGTCATTTCCTATGCCTCTGCCATAGGTTCTATAAAGTATGCCATGTTGTGTACAAAACACGTTGTGTACCTTGCCATGAGTTTGACAGGGAGGTACAATAGTGATCCAGGAGTAGATCACTGTACAGCGGTCAAAATTATCCTTAGTAATTGGATGACTAAGGAAATATTTCTCGATTATGGAGGTGATAAAGAGTTCGTCGTAAAGGGTTACGCCGATGCAAGCTTTGACACTAAATCCAGATGACTCTAAGTATCAATCTGGATGCATATTGAAAGTGGGAGCAATTAGCTAGAGTAGCTCTATGCAGAGCATTGTAGACATAGAAATTTGCGAAATACATACGGATCTGAATGTGACAGACCCGTTGACTAAACTTCTCTCACAAGCAAAACATGATCACACCTTATTACTCTTGGGTATTAATCACATAGCAATGTGAACTAGATTATTGACTCTAGTAAACCCTATGGGTGTTGGTCACATGGCGATGTGAACTATGGGTGTTATTCACATAACGATGTGAACTATCGGTATTAAATCACATGGCGATGTGAGCTAGATTATTGACTCTAGTGCAAGTGGGAGACTGAAGGAAATATGCCCTAGAGGCAATAATAAAGTTGTTATTTATATTTCCTTATATCATGATAAATGTTTATTATTCATGCTAGAATTGTATTAACCGAAAACTTAGTACATGTGTGAATACATAGACAAAACAGAGTGTCCCTAGTATGCCTCTACTAGACTAGCTCATTGATCAAAGATGGTTATGTTTCCTAACCATAGACATGAGTTGTCATTTGATCAACGGGATCACATCATTAGGAGAATGATGTGATGGACAAGACCCATCCGTTAGCATAACACTATGATCGTTTAGTTTTACTGCTATTGCTTTCTTCATGACTTATACATGTTCCTATGACTATGAGATTATGCAACTCCCGAATACCGTAGGAACACCTTGTGTGCTATCAAACGTCACAACGTAACTGGGTGATCATAAAGATGCTCTACAGGTGTCTCCAAAAGTATTCGTGGTGTTGGCATAGATCAAGATTAGGATTTGTCACTCCGAGTGTCGCAGAGGTATCTCTGGGCCCTCTCGGTAACACACATCATAATAAGCCTTGCAAGCAAAAGACTAATGAGTTGGTCACGAGATGATGTGTTACGGAACGAGTAAAGAGACTTGCCTGTAACAAGATTGAACTAGCTATAGAGATACCGACGATCGAATCTCGGGCAAGTAACATACCGATGACAAAAGGAACAACGTATGTTGTTATGCGGTTTGACCGATAAAGATCTTCGTAGAATATGTAGGAGCCAATATGAACATCCAGGTTCCGCTATTGGTTATTGACCGGAGATGAGTCTCGGTCATGTCTACATAGTTCTCGAACCCGTAGGGTCCGCACGCTTAACGTTTGATGACGATCGGTATTATGAGTTTATGAGTTTTGACGTACCGAAGGTAGTTCGGAGTCCCGGATGAGATCACGGACATGACGAGGAGTCTCGGAATGTCCGAGACATAAAGATTGATATATTGGACGACTATATTCGGACACCGGAAGTGTTCCGGAAAAGTTTCGGATTTAACTGGATTGCCGGAGGGGGTTACCGGAACCCCCTACGAGGGGGGATGGTCCATAGTGGGCCTTAAGGAAAGGAGAGAGGCAGCCCATAGAGGCTGGCCGGCGCCCCACCAGGGGATCCTAGTTGGACTAGGATTGGGGGGCGCCACCTCTCCTTCTCTTTCTTTATCCCTCTCTTCCTTCTTGGTGGACTCCTACTAGGAATAGGATTGCAATCCTATTCCTAGTAGGATTGCCCTAGCCGCACCATAGGAGGCCGGCCGGCCCTCCCCTCTTGCTCCTTTATATACGGGGGCAGGGGGGCACCCAAAGACACACAAGTTGAATTGTTCTAGCCGTGTGCGGTGCCCCCCTCCACAGAAACACACCTCGGTCATACCGTTGCAGTGCTTAGGCGAAGCCCTGCGCCGGTAGATACATCGTATCTGTCACCACGCCGTCGTGCTGACGTAACTCTCCCGTGAAGCTCAACTGGATCAAGAGCTCGTGGGACGTCATCAAGTTGAACGTGTGCTGAACGCGGAGGTGCCGTACGTTCGGTGCTTGATCGGTTGGGTCGCGAAGAAGTTCGACAACATCAACCGCGTCACTTGACGCTTCCGCTCCCGGTCTACGAGGGTACGTAGACACACTCTCCCCTCTCGTTGCTATGCATCTAGTAGATAGATCTTGCGTGATCGTAGGAAATTTTTAAAATACTACGTTCCCCAACAGATCGTAGGAAAATTTTAAAATACTACGTTCCCCAACAAGCTTCTCCCACCGTTCCCCAAAATCTCTTGCAGAACACTGCTGGCATACCACCCATATCATCTAGCGCACTCTTGATTTCCTGGGCCGTGTACTCTTTTAACAAAAAGTTGTTCATCTCAGGTGTGACTCCGGGGAGAACATGTTGTAGTACTTGCCCAATATTTGTACCTGTCATGGGGGTAAACAAGCCAAATAAATGGTTAGATATGAGGGCCTTTAGGCCCTCCTCCCCTTCTACCTCCACCCCATCATCTCCTTCTAACTTTGTGATCCGGTTGTTTCTCTTCCGGGATGAGGCAAACCCATGAAAGTACTCGGTGTTTCGATCCCCTTTCGTAAACCATCCCACGTGGGCACGTTGTTTCCAGAACACGTCCAGTTGCTCCTCAAGACGCCCAACTTTAAACCGCACCACTTGCTCCTTCCTGACACTCGCTTCTGAAAGGTTACTTCTTCAGGATTCCTCCAATTCAGCCCGTAGCTTTTTAATTCTCTTCTGTAAGTCTCCTAACACTTCTCTGCTCCATACATCCAAGCTCCTGGACACTACCTTTAGGCGTTCCATCACGCTACCTTCACCACTCCTTGCTGCATCTTCCCATGCCTCAGTCACCACTCGTTCACAATCCTCCTCAAGAAGCCAGCGAGCTTCAAACCTCTTGTTCAAGTTGTTCGGCTTTGGTCTATTCTTTTTGGTCGCACCATGAATATCAAGGATGATCGGGCGTGGTATGAATGTTCAGGGCAGCCGTTGCGTACATTGTATCCTGGAAAACACATACACCATTGAGGGTTTGCAACAGCCCTATCAAGGCGCTCACGAATGTAACCATCCAAACGGAAATTATTATTACGCCAAGTAAATACATCACCCTTGAAACCAAGGTCGTTCAGGTTACAAAAGTTTAAAGCATCACGAAAATGATCCATCTGAATTTGGGCTTTGGGCACACCTCCTTGCTTCTCAAAGTTGTAGGGGATCTCGTTGAAATCCCCCATACATATCCAGGGTAGCCTTTCTTGCTGATGTAGGGTACGTAACAGACGCCACATATCTTCCATGAGTTCAGTTCTAGGCTCGCCATAGATGCTTGTAAGTCTCCATTTATATCCATCACCTTCTTCGATCGTCACATCAATGTGCATTCTTCCAAGCCATCTTAGGCTCAAGTTCACTTCCCTTTTCCAAAGCATAGCTAGTCCTCCACTCTTCCCAGCACAAACCTTGTAGACAAGGTGTGGCATCCCCAAGGTTTGGCGTAGTCGTTCCACTTTATTTTTATTCATCCCAGTTTCTGAAAGAAAAATTACGTCGGGATCCTCCTTCTTCTGGAGTTTCAGAAGACCTTGAACTGCCGGCCTGTTCCCGAGCCCCTGACAGTTCCACGCCACAATTCTCATTTCTGCTCGCGGAGCTGTGCCGGCAGCCCCGCTTTCTCATTGATCGGATCACCCTTTCCCTCAACTCGTGTTGTATCCCTCTTTAGTCTCTTTCCGTTCCCATCTCCATCCAGACCATTCTCATGAGAGCCTCTTTTTCCCATCAGAGGTATGAAAGTCAATACTACAGAGGAGATGTTTGTATTTCAGTATGACACGTTATCCTCAGAAGTTAGACACGTGGTTTCATAGCAAAGAAAAAGTTCTTTTTGGAGACAACAGCAAATTTGTCTTTTTAGGGGAACAGCAAAGAAAAGATGGACATCGCTGAACGGGCCAACCAACTATAGCCGGCCGTAGGCCCAAGAGGCAGCGCGAAACGAGCCCTACAGCAAAGGCCCGGCCCAACTCTCGCGCCAGGGAAACCCTAATCCCCCCAGAGCTATAAGGCGCCGCCAGCGCCGCATTTCGCAAACCCTTGCGCCACAAACCAGACGGAAGGTAAGGGAGGAGGAGAGCGGCGGCGAAGATGGTGTCGCTGAAGCTGCAGAAGCGCCTGGCCTCGAGCGTCCTCAAGTGCGGCAAGGGCAAGGTTTGGCTCGACCCCAATGAGGTCAACGAGATCTCCATGGCCAACTCCCGTAAGAGCCTCCCCTCTCCCCAACCCCATCCGCTCTCCCTCTCCGCGCGTCTCGATTGTCCCGTGGATTTCGTAGATCTGTGGCCGAGGTGGCGACCCGCGAGGTTTAGGTGGTTCGACGCGGGTAGAGCGATGCTTGCTTGTGCTGCGCCTGCTCGTAGATCGGATGAACATCCTCGTGTTGCCTGGATGAGTGTTTGCGGGTGACAGAGTATCTAGACGGGGCTGTGATGTGCCACTTTGATGGTTTTTCAGATATCAGATGAATCGGCGATTCATGTAGATGCTTCGTTTAGATTGAGTCTCAACGTATGTTGTGTAGTTTGCCCATCTTGCAGTGTTTTAGTGTTAAATTTACTGGCAATTGTATGCGTAAATTGCTGAATTTGGTAGTATGAATCCATATTGGTACCAGTCGAGCTTAATGTAATTGTTTGTGCATACAGTACAATATTATGGGGGTCTCTTCATGTGATGAATAGGTTTCCTCTTCGGGGCACTGGTAAACTTCAAAACATGTACAGAAGAGTTTGAACATAGTTTAAGAAATCCTGCTTGCACTTGCAAAGCCTACTAACCTATCCATAGTACAGGTTGAGTCATTAGGAACATGTTCTCCATTAGCTTTAACCATGTCAACTCCTCAAGTTATTCTACTGATGAAGCTAATAGAGTTGCTTGTTTTGATGTTCCTTTACCTGGTTTCAGCGTTCATTCATCGTCACGTGCGCTAAAATAATACACCATATTTGAATTATACTGAACAGGTTGCTCTGTTAGCCTCAACCATGATTAACTCCCATGTAAATGTTTTCCAGTGACAGAGTAGCTGCTTTAGGTGTTACTTTTACCTTTGTAGTTCATGTACCAGCAGTCTTGTCTGTTAAGGTTCAGTTGTTACTTCATTTTGTGAATGTTAATCTCGTGGACCTAGCTACTTGTGTTGTTCCTTGGTTTGTATATTAATAAATATGTAGTTAACATGCACTTAAATGTTCTTTGTTTATAATAGGCCGTTCTTGTGTTTGTTTGAATTCTTATTTGTGTGTAATTTGTACCTGTGCTGTTGTTTCAATCCATTGGAGCTCTTCATTCTTCCTTATGCTGTGTCTATTGATTCATAATTGAGCTTAACTGTGATTTATTGTTTGATTAATGCTTGCAGGGCAGAACATCAGGAAGCTGGTTAAGGATGGTTTCATCATCAGGAAGCCTCAGAAGATCCACTCCAGGTCTCGTGCAAGGAGGGCACATGAGGCCAAGCAGAAGGGACGTCACTCTGGATATGGTTAGTAGCCTCAACTTTAATTGGTATGATAGTATTCATCTTTGTAGGTATTTGTGTTGTAACCTGTGTTCCGCTCTCTGCACAGGTAAGCGTAGGGGTACCAGGGAGGCTAGGCTCCCCACCAAGATCCTGTGGATGCGGAGGATGCGCGTCCTGAGGCGCCTTCTGCGCAAGTACCGTGAGGCCAAGAAGATCGACAAGCACATGTACCATGACATGTACCTGAAGGTCAAGGGTAACATGTTCAAGAACAAGAGGGTTCTCATGGAGAGTATCCACAAGTCCAAGGCTGAGAAGGCAAGAGAGAAGACCCTCTCTGACCAGTTTGAGGCCAAGCGCGCCAAGAGCAAGGCAAGCAGGGAGAGGAAAATTGCCAGGAGGGAGGAGAGATTGGCTCAGGTAAGATGATGTTTTCACTCAAGCCATGCTATAGTTCCATTAAGTGCTGGCATTATATTGGCACTGAAATACATAATGTTTACATATTTCACCTGAGAAATTATCATTTGTAGCATCTTCATCTTTTACTCTTATCATGGTGGGGCTTACTATACTGGGTGACATTTGTCTGTTGATCTTAGATAACATGTTCTTAGAGTTTGATGTCAATCTTGAATATAGCAAGCTGTTGTACATGATTAAATCTGCTACTCCCTATGATAAATATTACCAGTTGCTGCTTTACTACAGCAGTGTTTTTGCTTGACACAATTTGGCTGACTTTGTACAATTTGGCTGACTTTGTACAATTTGGCAAACAGGGCCCGAGAGATCATGCACCAGCACCAGCTGCTGCAGCTCCTGCTCCAGCTCCGGCAGCAGCGTAAGCATCTCCATCCAAAATCTTTCTGCACGTAGTTAATTTGTTTCTGCATTTTATCTTACCGTCTTCAATTTGCATCGTTTACAGGGCACCAAAGAAGTCCAAGGCCAAGAAGTGAAGGTCTGACATGAAGCTTTAGCTTTCTGGTATTATTACGAAGGGTTAGCCTGATTTTGGTGCATCTGAAGTTCAGAACTGTTTTCTGTGCAATATCTGTGTGTCGCGTCTCAGATACCTTAAATATCGTATCGTGTTTGTTCTGTTGGATGTTTCAGAGATGCTTATGCAGAGTTTCTTTAAACATTTCGGTTCATGGAACCTAGTTTTACATATTCGGTGCGTGCAAATTTATGTACCTACTGTGTTTGTGACGGTAATTGTGCCTAGGTGCCTTCTCAGTACCAGAGCATCTCCAACAGGAGTCGCATCACAAAAAAGTATATTTTACATCACCTGAAACTTTTTTGCTCCAACTGATGCCCTATATGGGGCATGACCACTGCAAATTTTATCAAAAATTCAGAACTTTTGAATTTTCTAACATCAAATTTCTATGCTTCATCTGTATAAGCAACATGGTGGTCACAACAACACTAAGATTTCAGTGAGTATTTGAGAACGGAGGGAGTAAATCTGTTTTGTTTTGTGATAAACTTTGATGAATTCTGAAAATCCGTGCCCGAGTTCATATGCACCCTCATGAAGAAACAACATTCCAACAATAAATGTTGTTTGTTAATGAAATTTTGCACGCATGTTGAAATAGGTCAAAGTTTGTCAACAAAAAATTCAGATTTGTTTACATTTGTTTATTTCACTGTTTATGAGGGTGTATATGGGCTCGGATGCAGCATAATCACTTTAGTCCTTCGGTACTTCGATTAATAAGAAACGTGTTAAAGTGTAATCTGGAGACAATTCAGAGAGAAACGAATAGAATGAACTTGTCTCGTCTTTATTGATCATCTTTCACAGATTATATACAAGGTTCAAGAGGCGCCTCCTGGGATGTGCCGCTTTGCAAGGGATGGAAGGAACTGACGCGACGGTTGCTGGAGTTGCAGTGCCGCTTTGCAAGGGATGGAAGGAACTGACGCGACGGTTGCTGGAGTTGCAACCGCACGTGTGCTGGAGTTGCAACCGCACGTGAGGAAATCGGGGACAAATTTCCTTAACACTCCCCCTAATCCCCGCTTTACCGCATGTGTGATTATCATCTTGACAAATTCTCCAAAAATCCTATGGGAAAAATGAGAGGAAATAGATGCTTGATATGTTGCTAAAACTCCTTCAAACCCAGTGGAAAAAATAAGGAGAAAATGATGTAACATATAATGGTTATTGTCTCTTTTAACTCAATACGAGAAATCCATAGAGTTCAGAGGACAATAAATACGTCGTATATACTTTTCCAAAAACCCCGGTGGGGAAAACAGTAAGTATGACATATGATCTCATGTTGATATTACCTCATTAAAAACCTTTATGAGAACCTGTAAAGTAAACTCATGAAGGGAAAAAGAGTATAATATGATGCATTGAACAGGAACAATTCAGGAAGATACTCCCCTGATTCTTGCAAAATTCGAAGCCATCATCTACCAATTCCATTAACACATTTCTGGAACATAGAAGTTGGTAGAGACCCGATGAACAAATCAGTTGCATGATTTGACTTGCAAGATATGCAATATAGTGATATTGCTTATTATGTAACCTGTTTCCATCCGGGCAACACAAGAAACATTATCTTTGAGATAATGGTTGGTGGATGTAGCCATGAGGTCTGTTTCGAAGACTCTCCATGAGAGGGCTACCACACCTAGTAGGAACACTAAGCTTGTCAACGATCTGACATAGTGGGGATCTGATCGATGTATCCAATGATATCGGTGTTCACATTTCTGTGAGACCGAAAAACCAGGACAAAATGTTTGATGCCTTGGAGATATCGAAATATATTCTTGAGTACCAACCAATTGCGTTTGGTGGATCCAATGGCATTTTGAGTCCCAATATTTCATTTCCATCATCTCTTGGTCTAAGTAGATCTTTCTCTACGTCCAGAGAACGGACTATCATGAGAGTTATTGTGACGCCCCCGATTTGACCGCACACTAATCATGCACGCAAATGTGTACGACCAAGATCAGGGACTCACTGAAAGATATCACAACACAACTCTAGACATAAATTAAAATAATACAAGCTTTATATTACAAGCCAGGGTCCTCGAGGGCTCGAATACAAAAACTCGAAAACACAAGAGTCAACGGAAGCAATAATATCTGAGTACAGACATAAGTTAAACAAGTTTGCCTTAAAAAGGCTAGCACAAATGTAACAACGATCGAAGAGGCAAGGCCTCCTACCTGGGACCTCCTAAATACTCCTCGAAGCCGAACTCCACGTAGAAACATCCTCGGGATCCTCTGGTTCCTGGACTCCACCATCTGGTTGTGTCATCCGAGAAGAAGGGACAAAAGGGGAAAAAGGGGGAGCAAAGCAACCGTGAGTACTCATCCAAAGTACTCGCAAGCAAAGATCTACACTACATATGCAATGATATCTGTGTAAAGGGGTAATATATGTGGGTTAAACTGCAGAATGCCAGAATAAGAGGGGGTAGCTAATCCAATCGAAGACTACGCTTCTGGAAACCTCCATCTTGCAGCAGTAGAAGAGAGTAGCTGGAAGTAACAAGTATCCTCGCTTCTCGCAGCCTTCGTCTTGCAGCAGTAGAATAGAATAGATGGTAAGTTCACCAAGTAACATCGTATAGCATAAACCTACCCGGCAATCCTCCCGCACATCACCCTGTGAGAGAGCAAGCACCGAGTTATATCTGGAACTTATCTAGGTGTGTTTTATTAAGTATCCGGTTCTAGTTGTCATGAGGTCAGAGTACAACTCCGGGTCGTCCTTTTACCGAGAGACACGACTATTCGAATAGATTAACTTCCCTGCAGGGGTGCACCACATAACCCAGCACGCTCGATCCCATTTGGCCGGACACACTTTCCTGGATCATGCCCGGCCTCAGAAGATCAACACGTCGCAGCCCTACCTAAGCACAACAGAGAGGTCAGCACGCCGGCCTAAACCCTAAGCGCAGGGGGTCTGGGCCCATCGCCCAATGCATACCTGCACGTTGCGAGGGCGGCCCGTAAGCAGACCTAGCCGCTCCTAATACCAGAACGGCGTTCTAGTCCAATCCGACGCGCGCCGCTAAACCGCTGACGTCAAGAAGGCTTCGGATGATACCACGACGTCGAGTGCCCATAACTATTCCCACGTAGCTGGTTAGTCCGTATAGGCCAATGGCTAGACTCGGATCAAATACCAAGATCTCGTTAAATGTGTTATTATGAAATAACCACGGACAACGACCAGGGCCAGGCCCACTTGTCTCCTAGGTGGCCGCAACCCGCCCTGTCGGTCCGCTACAAAGTAACCATCCAGGGGCTGTCGGGAACCCAGGCCCACCACTACCTGTGTGGAACCACCTGCCCCTTCAGCCCCCATATCCGAATCATCATCATGAGTATGTAATAGTATAGTATATACCCGTGATCACCTCCCGAGTGATCACGGTCCAATAGTATAGCATGGCAGACGGACAAGGATGTGCGGCCACTGATGGAAATCTAGCATCCTATACTAAGCATTAGGATAGCAGGTAAGGTATCAACAGTGGTAGCAACAATGACAGGCTATACAACATAATAGGAGCTATCGAATCATCAACAATAGCAAATCTAATGCAAGAATAAGAGAGAAGAGTGGGCGATATCTGGTGATCAAGGGGGGGGGGCTTGCCTGGTTGCTCTGGCAAGAAGGAGGGGTCATCGTCGACGCAATCGATCACAGTGGCACCGTCAGCAGTCAAGTCCCGAAGTCTATCGGAGAGAAGAGGGGGGAGAAACAATAAATATAAAGCAAACATCACACCACAAAGCATAACATGGCAAAACACGTTGCTACGTGTGACCTAACGCGGTAGGAGGTGATACCGACAAGGGGGGAAACATCCGGGAAAGTATTCCCGGTGTTTCGCATTTTCGGACTAATGAACCAAACGTGAAATGTTGCACGTTCGCTATGCTAGAGACGTGTGGTGAACGAACAGACTGCGTATTCAGATTCGTCTCGTCGTTCTGAACAACTTTCATGTACAAAGTTTTTCCATCCGAGCTACGGTTTATTTTATATTAATTTTAAAAGATTTAATTATTTTTAGAATTTATTTAATTATTTTTAAATCAACATTATCTAGAATAGTGCATGCTGATGTCATCATGACATCAGCATGATGTCAGCAGTCAATATGGCATTGACTGGGTCAAACTGACGTGCGGGTCCCAGCTGTCATTGTCTAAGACTAACTAAACAGGTTTAATTAGTTTATTTAATTGATTAGGTTAATTAAACATGATTAATTTAGTTAATTAATTAGTTAATTTTATTTTAATTCTTCTTCTTTTTTTTGTATCCTTTTCTTAAAAAAACATTTTGGGGATGGGGCCCCACGTGTCATTGGCCCTTAGGGCGGGGCCCAGCTGTCAAAGGCCCAAGCGGCCTTAGCGGGCATAGGGCAAACGGGCGCTGGACGTTGGGCGATGCCCGCACGCCCGAGGCGACCAGGGGACGCACGCGGCCGCGGTGGCTACCTGACCGGGGCGGAGCGACGAGGCCAGGCGTGACGGCACGGGTAGAGCCGCCGCAGGGCGGTCGGCCGATGGCCGCGATGGTCGGCTGGCCGGCCGGAGCAGCAGCGCGCGACCGGGCCGGGAGCCGAGGGCGGGCGCAGGGAGCGGCGCATGGGGAGGCTGTGGGCGCGGACCAGGGACGCGCGCAGGCGGCCGCGGATGCGCGCGGGGGAGGAAGGGCGGCGACTAGCAAGCGAGAGGGAGGAGGCGGCGGACGCGGGGGCCGACAGGGCCACCGCAGCGCCGGCTTGGCTAGGCCAGTGCGGGTGCAGGGGCGTGGTGGAGGTAGAGCGTGGGTGCCGGAGCGTCGGAGGTAGCCGCGGGCGTGGCGGCGTCGGCGGTGCAGGGCGCGCGTGCCTGGGCGCGGCCAGGGTGCTGCGCGCGTGGCCGTGGGCGCCAGCACATATGTTCGGCTAGGCGGGTGCAACAGCAGGCGGCAGCAGTGGCAGCTAAAGCCAGCAGCAGTGGCAGCATGGCACACGACAGGTGGGTTTCGAGAAAGGCCGAGTGCGAGCACTGCGAGGAGGCCGGGGCGCGCGAAGACGCGGGCGCGGGGAGCGTATACGGGGCGCGCGAGACCACGAGGAGGCGCAAGGAGGAAGAAGGGACGGTCGGTGCGAGCGGGGCTCACCCCCGTTGTAGATGCACCGGGGGGGGCGAGGCGTGAGGTAGCGACGTGGGGAGGGGACGAGGACGACGGCGGCTGTGTCGTGGCGGCGCGGGGCATCGGGGGCGTCGGTTTTCCCCGACCAGAGCCACACGAGTCGGCGTTGACGAGGGAGCCGCGAGGAGGAGGCCGGGGTGGCGACGCTCGGCGAGGTGACTCCGCGGAGGAAGACGAAGGCGCGGCGGGGCGGTGACCGACGACGTCGTGGCAGTTCCCCGATTTAGATCGGGAGGAACAGAGGGAGGAGAGGGATCCGTTTGTGGGGGAGTGGGGGTGTGGGATCTAGGTCACGAAGAGGGGGTTGTGAGGGCCATATAGGCCAGTGCGGCTGGGCCGGCCAGATGGGCCATTCGGCCCAATGAAGGGGGAAGGGGCTTTTCTTTGTTTGTTGTTTTCTTTTGTTTATTTGTTTTCTGTTAGCCTTTAATGTATTTTAGTTTAATTAAAATACAATACAACTTCTAATTAGTATCATCTTTTAACCCATTGCCTCAAAAAGCTTAACCCCTAAATAAAATGTTTTTAACGTTTTATAAGTTATAGAAGTCATTTTATTAATGTTTTAGTATTGTTTCAATTACCTTGGTGCATTGAATTATTTAATAAAAATGTGGTTTCTCCACCAATACTACCTAGAGAATATTTGTCACAACCAGAACATTTTAGTTTGAAAATTTGAAGACTTTTACCATTTGACTTGATTTCGAATTTTGATTCCGCACGGGATTGAACCACCGGGAGATTAATAACAGTGAGCGTGGTGACGTGGCATCATTACTAGGGAATTACTGTAGCTTAAATATCCGGGTGTCACAGTTATGGATGGATAAGATTTGTCCACAATGAATTTCTCCAATATATTATGGATATAGACAACATAGTAGTCCCTCCGTTTCTAAATGTAAGTCTTTTTAGACATTTCAAATGAAATACAACATACGGATGTATGTAGACATATTTTAGAGTGTAGATTCACTCATTTTGCTCCGTACGTAGTCATTTGGTGGAATCTCTAGAAAGACTTATATTTGGGAACGGAGGGAGTATATCATAATGTATGAATGAAGGTGCTCAATTTGTAGTAACGAGCGGTATTTTGGTTTACCCATATCGTTCATTTTAAACTCCTTCATTTAGATGATTACATGTGTCGTCATTGCAGACACACAAACATGGATAATCATCATTGTATGAGTAATCCTTGTGAATAAGGAACTCACTACGTTGGCTGTACCAAATGTACAGACAATAATAATAAGTCATATGGTGACTTATTGATTTTACACAATGTATGTTGCGTATTGCATTTCGATTCAGAAGTGAGATTCCATCGGGAATCAATCATATATGTCTGAATCTAGTGATCCACATGGATATGTGATCACTACATCTATCAACTACAGAAACAGATGATTTTGTACTTCCAATGACATAAGTAATTGGAAAGAGATTCCACCTCCGGAGAATAGTTGGGTATCTGCGTGAACCCTTGTGCTACAATACTTGCTCTTTGTTTCACCACCTCGTTGTTCTCAATTCTGTTTCCAGAAGAAAATTGGTGTAGGTATTGCTTATGAATACCTTCCCATTATTGAGCAAGATCATTTCTACCTAGATTATACCCTTTGCTTGAGTTCAGTCCGAGTGTTGATCACACTTTGCCAAGGCCATGGTCTTTGGATCTGAATCACTTGAAAGGTTTTTCAATCTAGTTGAGAAATGTATGTCGACAATTGTAGACTTCCAGTTATATGTTTCTCCAGAATCTATATATCAATATATAGTTGATGGAAATATCGTTACCCATAGTGACCGCTCGCGATTTCCCAATGCGATTGAGTCGGGTATTCCGATGTCCCGGTCATTGTGTGCACTATGACCTGGGTTGGTGGAGGTTTCCGTTCCACTTGGTGTAAACTACCCATTATGTGTCTGTCAACGTATAGTTGACATGCATTTACTGATTCAGAGGTCTTGATATCCTTGCTTGCAAGAAGCTGAATCCTGATGTACTATTGTCGTACTTCTCCCCCTGTTGCTTTGAACGGGGAGTTGAGTGGTTTTAGTTCGTACCTCCACTCTTTCCGACATATTTTTGCAGGATTGTAGGATTGCGTGGCACCTTTATAGTCAGTAAATTAATTTGGCAGGTTATTTGCAATGTGTTGCAAATCTTCTGAACGCATGGTTCAGATCTTGGAGTACGTGGATTTGAGGCAGAAATGTGTTGAACATTCCACTAATTTCCAGGCATTCTTTATGGTACTTGAAATCTCCCCCTAATGCCTGAAAATGTTCCTTATTGAATCAGCATACTGGCCTTGAATAACTCCCCACGTGAGGGGCTTGAGGTATTGATGGTAAAACAGTTATTCCTCACATAGATCCCAACTATATGTTGAGGGGCCAATGATGTATGCCGGGTGGTGATATCAGTATGCAACTGAAGTACTGCAGATGGGAAATACTTGGTAGATTTCCACGTATCAAAGATAGAGGGGAATAATATATGCAGTTTGGTCATGAGTGTGTAAGACTACATGACTCCAACGTAAAGTTGGTAAGTTGCAATTCAAAGTAAAGATCATGCAATGAGCTCAATTCTTTGGATGAGATTCTACCAAACCATTTTGAGTCTAGACATTAAGACAAATTGCTAAACTTCAATCCGAGAGCCATAGAGGAGGCACTCAAGGAGAATTCTGCAATGATGTCCATCCGATTTGCTTGAAATCGATGCCAGGATAAAGCTAATGGTTTCGTGTGAATAAAGCACACACTTAAGACCATCATGTAGATATGTCTTTTAGAACCATGGAATACCTGAATAGTCTAGTCAATGGATGGAAAGAGCCACTTACGTCAACTTGATGCATTCAAGGAGTCCGAGTAGTTCAACGTAGACTTTAAGGTGTGTGCGGGCCTTAAAATTAGCTTCCCCGTGTCACTTGTAGTGCACATCAAATCCAAATGTTGATAGAATTTAGCATCATAATAATCATAAACTATTGGAATTGCTGATAGTTTCAGTTTCAACCCAATGTCTCGATGACCAAGGCGAGAGTGCCAAGTTTGTCATGTACAAGACACTCTGGAAAACTATTTCATACGCAACATGTGCTACGAGTTGTGTTGTATGTGCAGTACAATCCAGATGATACACAGAGAATGTGCTTGCCATATCCGTTGCATATGGTAAGAGAAGATATTCCTCTTTGTTGTCATCATAAGTTTCCCTATGGAAACTATTTTGACGGATATCTCTATAGTTTAGTATGGTATGAGTTAATCTGGACACGATAAAGCATCCTTGATTCTACTCAAGTACCCATAGGGGTAGTAAATATGACTCGAGTTGAGCCAACAAATACCTCATCGCGTCTAGCGATTTTAAAATATATCCTTTCTCTCAAAGAGAGTGGAAACATTTCACTTCCCTGAGTATAGAGTTCGTGGTGCATATGTCCACAAGGCAGATATCATCTTTCATCAGATTGACCCCTGTAGAGATCTATATATAGACATGAAGATTCTCAAGAAAATCACTGTCAGACACATAGAATACATACAAATGCATTTGTACCAAAGTGTTGATACAGTATATTGTGATATACAATATATGATGACAACAATATTTATGTTATTGTGACAACATCATGAATGGACATAAATTATATTGATCACTCAAGAGATTGGGAGATTATTCATAGTCTCCAAACATGTTGGTTGAGGCATATCCAACCACACGTTCTCCGTGCCCATAGGATCCCGTCATCGCTGGTGATGTCGGGTTGTAGGTTGAAGTGAGCTTCAAACCTTTGCCCTTGAGTTCATTGTATCCCAGGAATTGCTATTACAGAAACCCAGATGCTGAGATCCGAATCTAATGCCTTATAATATATAAGACACCATTTTCTGTTAGCAGTGTGATCTTACCAGAGGTGAATCCTGGATTGCACACTTTATCCCATGAGAGACAAGAGCGATCATGATGTCCATGGCATAGAGAGGGCAGTGGTGGCCATTGAGGGTGAGTGCCTCAAATTATAAAGCCATATGTTACCGCCATGGGTAAACCAGAGATAATCAATTTACGATCAGTAAATTAAAGACCATCATGGTTGATGTTGTGATGAACTTAGCAAAATCAATGGGTAATTCAAGAAGTTATCTTGAAACCGTTAGTGTGGATCTCAAATTGCTAAATATGATCTACAAGCAGTAGATCTACACACTACCTTGTGATCCCAAGCATCAATTTGAAGAAAATCATTTTGAATTTTGCATCAATATTTGCAAGAAATTGAAAATCTCAATTGCACTAATCTCGACATGTAACGAACATGGAGATACATACATTCCGGAATACATATACTCAACAAAAATACACTACTATTGCAATGAATAGTAATAATGTTGTAAACTTGATGTTCAAGTGAAAACTTGAATTGCATGGACCTCAAATCAAATGAGATGATGTTGTATCAAGTTGCAAGATAATTCAGCAAAGTGAATTAATATTTTACGAGAGAAAATTAATCTCAATCGCAATAAGATTGTTTTGCGAGAGAAGAAAATTCTCAATCGCAAATCAGTACTCTAGAGGTACTGAATTTATCTTTGCAAGAGATTTAAAAAAATCTCAATTGCAAATAATAGATGTAATTAATCTCGACATGTGTTTAACATGGAAATATATTACATCACATTCTGGAATACAAGGTACTCTACAGAAAACAGAATTTAAGAGAAATATTGTAATTAATAGGCTAAAACATGCTAATACTAATAACTAGTATTAGTATTAATAAAACTAAGAGAGAAAAAAATCCTGCTCGGGCCGGTCCACAGCCGAGCAGAGGAGGCAGCCGAGCGCCTGGGCTGGGCCACCACGGCCTTTGGCCGGCCCAGTCCAGCCACCACCGCATAAGTGGATGGAGGGGATGGGGCGGTTACTGGATAAGGTCGGAGACCTCCCCACCACCCCGATCCACTCTCCCACCCAGCGCGGCCGAAGGAAGGAGTGACCGCCGCTGCCTGCCCTTGCATCTCCCGGGATCGCCGGCGCAATACCGACGAGGTCTCCTCTAAAAGAGGAGACGACGACGACGACAGCGGCCACGGCCACGCGAGAGCGCATGCAGCGGGGCCATGTCGCGAGCGGCGGCGCGGGCCCGGGTGGGCGCGGCGCGGCGCGACGGAGGAGAGGACGTCGGCGTGGGCGAGGCCATGTGGCGAGCGACGGCGCGGACGCGGGTGGGCGCGGTGCGGCGCGAGCCAGCGCGACGGCTGGGCGGAGCGGATGGGCTGGCGCGGCCAGGTGCGACGACCTGGCGCTGCCGGCCACGGGCGGACACGGCCTGGCGCTGCCGGCCATGGTGTGTGCGTCGACGGCGCGAGGTAGGCCACCGGAGGTGGAGGGGTTCGAGGCGGAGACCTGGGGCGGAGCAGGCGCGGCTGCGGCCCCGTGCGCCGTAGTGGCGCTCGGGCCGACCACCAGCCAGGGGTTGAACCCCATCGGCGTATGGCCACGGGCGTGAGGAGCACCGCGTTGGGTTCATACGGCGGCACGACGTCCGCGTCCAGAGGCGTGGTGACCTCCACGCGCGCCCCTCCCAACGCCATGGTGGCGACGTCCAACGGCATCGCGGCCGAAGCGGCGACAATCGATGAGACGGTAGCCGCGCCCACGAAGGAAAAAGGAGACGAGGCCTGGCATCTTCCTGGCGGAGAGTTCTCCTTTCATTCTCCCTTTCTCTGTTGTTCTTGCTCTTGCTGGCAGTTCTATGTGCTGATAACGTGTTAAAGTGTAATCTGGAGACAATCCAGAGAGAAACAAATAGAATGAACTTGTCTCGTCTTTATTGATCATCTTTCACAGATTATATACAAGGTTCAAGAGGTGCCTCCTGGGATGCGCCGCTTCGCAAGGGATGGAAGGAACTGACACGACGGTTGCTGGAGTTGCAACCGCACGTGAGGGAAATCGGGGATTTCCCTGATTAACCGCTGGGGTTAATTATCCCTAACAAAAAGGATACATCGATGTATGATTTTAACTGAACCACCACAAGCATTTCCCGCACATTGAAGTCAGATACATGCCCATCATGTGAAAGGCATTTTAACTAACCTTAAGGTTCATATTTCCAGTGTATTGTTCATCATGCGAAAGGCATTTTAACTAATCTTGAGGTTCATATTCCTGTGTATTGAAGTCAGATATATGTGCATCTCGCGAAAGAGATATTAACTAACCTTGAGATTCATAGGAATAAAAAAAAAACATCATTTGATGCATAGAAAAAGTTTTTTTAATCGAGTCTGGGCTAATATTATTTTCCTTTTAAAATGTGAAGGATTGGTTCCTACTACATCGGAACTAGACGAACCAAAAGGCTTGAAAGAAATGTTTCCTTTGAAAATTCTATGCTATAGAATCCATACAATCTTACAAACCAAAGGAGCCTTGAAGTGATTTGTTTTGTTCTTGGCCATGACACAAAAGCAGGGATGGCATTCATCAAGTTTGGGTACAGGTGAAGCCATCCTATACTCTTACCCGTCATCTTTGAGCTTACCCATCACCTGTGCCGTACCAGGCAACGGATACAATTTTCTCATACCTGTCACCTGACAGGCTAAACGGACACCCACGGGATAAAAACACCGACATTTACAAAGCATCAAATTGGGCGACCTATAGTTATAAACAACGATACATAATGATAATTCATAAACCAAAACACATCATGAATTCATAGGAGCACATATTTATAAACAAGAACACATCATAAACTCCAACACATTCTAAATAACATAAACAACAACATGTCAAAACTACAGCACATAGTCATACATATTAAGTTTATAAATCCACGACAAAGTGTAGAGGTAACTTGAGCGTACTTGTGAGATTTTATATGGGTACATGGATATATGGTTCTGTTAGAATGAATCAGTTGTGTTGGTTTAATTAAAAGAAAAAAGGGAATCGGCTGTGTTTGCTCGGCGCCACTGCTCCATGGCCAAACCGTGATTGCCACGCGCAGTCACCAAACCTATCCGCGGGAACATGACGACACGACGTAAACGCAAACGGTGTCTTCTACTACCGCCGGATAGACGAGATACAAGCAGTAGACGAGCACGCTTGAGCCTTGAGAGTACTTCTCCTGCCCATTTAAAACCCGGACCCATCCGGCCACCTCATACGGTCTCGCCCTGATGTGTCGCGGGACATGGACGGCGTTGCTCCCGCCTTCGCCCCGGCCCCGGCCGGCCCGTCGTGGCAGCACGTCGGCGGGCCACTCTCGGGCGCCGGCGCGACGGGCCTGACGGCCGCCGGCACGGTGCTCCTCTTCCTCTACCTCGCGGGCCGCTTCGTCTGGGTGTACAACAAGGAGGTGGCCGCCGCGAACGGGCCCGGCGCACGGGCCGACTCGGCCACCCTGGTCCATGTCGTCGTCGTCCCGCGGCACCTCGGCCGCGCCGCGCCGCCGGTGTCGCTGCTCCCGGCGTTCGTGCGCGGCGAGGAGGGCCATCGGGGCGCGCCGGAGGAGTGCGCGGTGTGCCTCTCGGAGTTCGGGGAGCGGGAGGCCGGGCGGCTGCTGCCGGGGTGCGGCCACGGGTTCCACGAGGCGTGCATCGCGGCGTGGCTCCGGCTCAGCTCGACGTGTCCCCTCTGCCGCGCCGCCGTGGCATGGCCCGAATGAATAAGAACAAGGAGGGGTGACGGCCGTGGTCCGCATGGTCGATGACGTACGCGTGCATGTAGAATTGGAGTAGATGTAGATAGACGTCGTTCGATGCCGGTTCGGGCGCTTGTCTCTTGTTCTGGAGCATATTCGCATATCCGGCCGCAGACTTTGCTCTGTCGTGGTCACCCAAGGCACATACATTTCTCTTGCGTGACATATGTATAGTTGATGATCCATTGGTTGATCCTTTCAGCTCAGCACAGATATGACATGTACATTTGGTCGTTTCAGAAAACATGGACGTATACGGTTAGTTTGTGTCTCACTGTACTCACTACGATTGCAATGGCTTTTTCTTTCTACAAAGGGTATCATTAACATTGAGAGGAATGTGTATGAGTAATTTTTCAATCGTTCATCTATATATTATCTACTCCCTCCGTACTAAAATAGATGACCCAACTTTGTATTAACTTTAGTACAAAGTTCCCAATTTTATACTAACTTTAGTACAAAGTTGGATCATCTATTTTTTAAACGGAGGGAGTAGCTATAAAAGCGTTGGACATGGATCGTCTGAATGGAGACTATTGCTACTGTTAGAATAAATCCGAGGCATACCGTCGATCATCCGAGTACCAAGCAATCACACGAGGCACGACACCGAGATTTGTTAACGAGGTTCACCGATACGGCTACATCCCCGGGGCTTGACTACGGGCGCTCCTCCCCGTGACACCGTCACAATACCGCACACCGGCCACCCGGGCGCCGGCACATGCCGCCGGCTCCCCCTTGCGCGCCTGTGCTATTATGTTGGCATAGGTTACATCGTGTGTCTACCCTCGCTATATAAGAGAGGCCTAGGATACAAGTGTCCTACTTGGACACTACTCCATATCCTATCTAAACACAATACAACTACAAGTCCAACTGTAACCTACCTTGTACACAATATTCGACACAACTCTAACAAACTCCACCTTGGCGAATATTCTCCACCACCTTAAATTCGTCAATGCGTCAAACTTCCATGTACATTGGACTTGAGCTTATCCCATGAGTACCGCTGCTACTCCAAAGACTCCATATGACTCCACCTGCAACTTGTAGTCCCTTCTTTTCTTGACCACGGTCAACACTCGAGCAAAATTAAGTTTCACGTTACTCTAGTTAGTGCTCCCAACTTCCAGAGTATCAGTCCAACGCCATCACACACTGATCACTGACCTGCGTGAAAGTGAACAACTCACATATTGGGTGTCACACATAAGAGTTACCTGAACTCAACATCACCGCTCCTTTCTTGACCGTCTGTCTGAAACTTGAAGGAATTTCTCCATTGCTTGTAGTCATCCCGAGTCAAATTCGCAGTTGTCTCACCACATGTATGACCACCAGAGCCCTGGCCCGTCTCCATGTTCCATGCATACCGCACGCCTCACCGCTATTACCGCGTCGAGCCTCTGCTGTCCCGGTCGAGTCTCAAGGGTCGCAAAACCACACCACTCAACCCCCACTGCAGAGTACCATCGATCATCACCGACCGATGACGAGTTTCACGCTTCCATCAGACCACTGGGCTCCAGTCCGAATTACGTGTCCCTCGCTTTTCCCGCCGCTGAATAGGCTTCGGTTCTCTGGATCCTTGCACCGTAGCCCCTCAATCCAGCTCCACCTTCAACATGACTCCATGGTAGATAATCAGTCTACCCTGCGCCCTGTCGACATCAAGCTCCGTGTGCACCGTCTTGAATCAACCCCGCGCCATAGTCTTGTCGAAGCCACACAAGCCCTCGGGGCCTGCGCCACGTGTTTCCACTCCCAGAAGTCGGTCACCATCAGCATCACGCACATATGTCGTCATCGCCGATCCCACCACCGTCTTCTGTATCAACCGACTTGCGTCGATCCGTCAGACTGTCTAGTCTGACCCAGCCGAACTTCCCCGACTACAACCATCCGCAACTCCTCAAAGCCATCATCGGCCATCTTAACTGGCTTGACACTCCGCAACGCTTTCAAGCATCCCTGTTGTGCCAACATATTTTTTCATTCTTGTCTGCCATAACCCAAGGTTTTCAATTCCATTGAACTTCTTCACCTCAAAACCTAGTATCCGTTGACACCATGGTTCTTTGTATGACTGACCTTATGAAAAAAATAACTGAGCGGTCTTTCCGTCATCCCCAAGTAAATGAACGAAACCTTCACATACTACTAGCGATTCAACTAGCTGGTCTTCACGTGACGTAGCTCCTTTCTTGGCTCAGTTCCCAATGCTAGCAATTGCTGTCAATCCCTTAGCTTATTCCCACGAACGTGTTACACGAAAGAGCTGCCTTGTTGCTGCACATCTCCGGCTCAAACACGAGGACGCTTAATCCTCCCGGGACTCGGTCCCTTTTCTTCAAACAAATCTCACGGTTGACTTTCACACAATCAGTCCAGCTTGGCCTCCGGGCGCTGCACTCCAGCCTTAGACATCCGGCTCCACCCCTGCCACACGGGCCTTGCTGCATGCACCCGTTCGTGTCTGCGCTCGGCAGCCTCAAGCCAGGTTGCGTGTCAGTGTCTTACAACACGCGTCGTTGGAGCGCCTCGCTTGCCACACGGACTCCTGGTGCTGCACGGACTCGCTGTGATAATGCCGGATTGATCACGAAGGCCTTCCACGCCGCCGCCGCTGCTAAACCGATCCAGCCGTCGAGAACTCTACCGATCGCTTCTTCCAAACACGACGCCGTCTTCCCGAATCTTCAACTCGAGCAACCTTGATCCACCGACGCGACAACTCGCTGCCATGTCTCCAATCACACACGTTGCACCTTGTCAGATCCCATTGACAGCTTCCATGTGCTCTCCTCTAAATCAACGATCTGCAGCCTCCGAACAACCTAGCTCATGATACCACTTGTTAGAATAAATCCGAGGCATACCGTCGATCATCCGAGTACCAAGCAATCACACGAGGCACGACACCGAGATTTGTTAACGAGGTTCACCGATACGGCTACATCCCCGGGGCTTGACTACGGGCGCTCCTCCCCGTGACACCGTCACAATACCGCACACCGGCCACCCGGGCGCCGGCACATGCCGCCGGCTCCCCCTTGCGCGCCTGTGCTATTATGTTGGCATAGGTTACATCGTGTGTCTACCCTCGCTATATAAGAGAGGCCTAGGATACAAGTGTCCTACTTGGACACTACTCCATATCCTATCTAAACACAATACAACTACAAGTCCAACTGTAACCTACCTTGTACACAATATTCGACACAACTCTAACAGCTACAAATCATATCTGAATGCAGACTTGTAAGAGCAAAATCTGCTGCCGACACACAGTTGTGAGCTTCATTATTTAAGTTCCTGTTGATATGATAAACCTGAACTTGAAAGTTGTTGGTTACTCTCCCAATGTCCAAGACTAAACATAGAATGTATCTCGTGGGTTCATTGTCAACATAGTCAAGACTTGTGTATGTTCCTGCAAGCTCCAGCTTGAGCCAAGACTTGATTGTCAACATAGAATGTGGTTTCATTGTCTGTCAGAGTTGTAGCGATCTACCCGCAAAAAAGGAGTTGTAGCGATCTGAGCGGCTGTTTGCAGAGCAAGAGCATCGTCTTGTAATGGTGATTTCACTTGTATTCCTGTTGCTGATATGTGAAGTGTTCGGAGAAGACCATGTATCTTTGGGTTCAGCTGCTCTTGCACTGTTTGTTGTTCATCCACTTCACTCTGCTTTTCTAAAGAGTTCTCCACGCGAACGTTTGAACTCTAGAGCCGTACCCTTTTCTTTTCAAATTTGGTTCAGAAGAGAAGAGTGAGGTAGTAAACCACCCTGAAAGCTGAAGCTGGCCTTAGGTCCATGGGTTTTACAGTAAGTTATTTTTGCACCAACATAGTGATGAAGTAGCAGGTGTAGAAATCGTAGGATGGCTAGAATATTGTGTTGTTATTGATCTGACCCTTATATGAGATATATCATATGGGGTATATATAAAATACACGAAGGGTAGAGACTTGGAGTATAAGATAAGTAATACATGGTCTCTATCATCAAACCCGATATTCTAACAAGGGAGCAAGGCGCAGCCGTTAGCCCGTTACCTAGTCGAGATGGGCATGAGCCGGAATGCACACACTTGCATTTGCAAAAAGAAATTACCATCAAGCCATACATATTTACATTCCCTGGCACGCTTTATTCAGTCATACTGCTTCTATTTTACACGATTGTAGCGACCTATATTGCGCGCGCGCACGGTCACGCGGGCCAGACACGAATCAGCTTAGCTTCCCCAGGGCGCGGCGTCCCCGGCACCATCGGCTCCATCCCCGCCTTGCCGGGCCAGCATGGCGGCGAGCGCGCGGGAATGCGGCCACGCGGGGTTCCCGCGCAACGCCGCCTCGCGGAACATGGCCTCGGCGCGGGCCAGCGACGCGTCCGCGGTGTCCTCCACCATGGTCCCCGGCACGTCCTGCTCGAGCCGGTCCTCGGCGCCGCCGTCCGTGGCGCGCGTGACGGGCTTCCTCGTGTCCACGAACTCCACCTCGGCCAACGGCGACGGCTTGTGCGTCCGGTAGTACTCCCGGTCCTCCTCCCGCACCTTCCTCGCCGCCGCCTCCTCGTCCCCGGGCGTCGCATCGCCGAGCGGGTCGCTGCCGGCGGGCTTGGAGGACCAGCGGCGCTTCTGCGTGAACGTGGACCCTGCCGCCGGGTCGGCCAGCTCCTGCGACCCGAGCTTCCCCGAGGGCGTGAACGGCGGGACGCGATGCTCCTTGGCGGACGCCTCCGTCGCCCGCGTCGTCTTCGCCGAGGACGGGTGCTTGTCGTGGCCTCTGCCCTCGATGGCTTCCTCCGCGCCGGAGAACTTCGGGGGCCCCTCGGCGTAGTCGTCGCTCGGCGGCTCGCCGGAGTGGACGGCGGGATCGCCCGCGCCGCTGGCTTGCGACGACGCGGACAGCGCGCGGCGGTGCGCGCCTAGCAGGCCGCGTCGGGTCGCTTGCGAGCTCGAGGCGAAGAGACGGAGCGCTCGTGCTGTGGCCATCGTGCCCGTGTACTGTTTTTTCTTCCCCCGTTTCGTTCCGTTGGTCATGGCGGCTCCACGGCGGTGGTTCTTATAGCAGGATGCTCGCGTTGGGTGCGTCGAGAGAGTTGCCGGAGCAGGAGGACGAGGTGGGTGGGAGAGAGATCGACACGTGGCGAGATTGAGAGGATCGAGAATGAGGTGGAAGCCACGAGTCGACCCGGAGACGGACCGAGGAACCGCCTTGACTCTAGAATGCCCTGCACCTTTGGGCTTTGGGTCAGTTGGGCCCGTAAAGTGAGACCCTTTGGATTTCGGTGGAGCCCTAAATTTTGCAAAATAAAAAACAAGCCTTTTAAGTTTTCAAAAAATACGAAAAAAAGTACACATATACACAGGTATTTATATTTCATTTATGTAGATTTCCATAAAGAAATGCCTTTTATGCGAGATACACAACAAAAATCGTGGATTCCTGTCGTGGATTTGAGCCTATAATGTGCTAGGAATTCATGATCTTTTTATAGCTCATGTCAAAATATATTTTATCATGAAACTTTATTAGCATGCAGTATACTCCCTTCATTCCAAAATATAAGTTTTTTAGACATTTCGAATGGATTACAACATTTTGCTCCGTATGTAGTCACTTGTTGAAATCTCTAGAAAGACTTATATTTGGGAACGGAGAGAGTACATCCCTATCATGGATAAAAAGTTGTATACATCCGTATGTACATATGCACTTTTTAAAAGCTTTTTTCGAAACAAATTTGTTCATATATTTTTTAATCTTGATTTTTTTTACATGTGCTATAAATTCAGGATAAAAATGTACTATACATCCCTATGAACCTTTTGTGAATCGTGCATGTGCTAGAATTTTATGATTATTTATGTAGCTCACATCAAAACTATTTAACTGTAGAACTTACTAAAATGTACTCCCTCCGTTCCTAAATATTTGTCTTTCTAGAGATTTCAACAAATGACTACATACAAAGCAAAATGAGTGAATCTACACTTTAAAATATGTCTACATACATCCGTATGTTGTAGTCTATTTGAAATGCTAGAAAGACAAATATTTAGGAACAGAGGGCGTAGTATACATCCTTGTGTACATATGTATTTTTTTCAGTTTGTCTGGAACTATTTTTTTAAATAAATATTTTACAACTATATAAAAGTCAAACGCAATAAATCATATACATTTTAGCCTTATTTTTCATATTATTAATCAAAATGTTCCTTACAACCACATTTGAATTATATTGAACCAATTCCTGCAGCAACCACTGATGTATAATCTCGTGTAATTAAATTGGTGATCCCATTTTTAGCACATACAAGGCTGCTACATAATTATCTTCATCATTTTTTTATTGTAATTTTTTGTAGGTTGCTTACCTTATTGCATCAATAAATAGTTCCACTGTAGCCAGAATGTCAATAGGCACTATAATAAGTATTCTATCAAACGTCTTACATTTGTTTACAGAGCGAGTAGTCGCCATTTGTTTGCTGATAGGTATAATACCGTTCATGTCGGGCAAAAATGTCATCATAAATTTTATTTTTATTATAGGTAAATTTATTTCTATAAATTCCCATGGGGTATTAGCTACTCCCTCAGATCCAAAATAAGTGTTATAATTTGAACGAACTTTAGTTCAATCTTAATTAAAAACTATGACACCTTTTATAGGTAGGATGTAGTATTTTCTTTCAAAACGGATGGCTAGGATGGAGTAAGACGCACAAGTGTGAAGAAGTACTCCCTCCGTCCCAAAATTCTTGTCTTAGATTTGTCTAAATAAGGATGTATCAAGTCACATTTTAGTATTAGATACATCCGTATCTAGACTAATCTAAGACAAGAATTTTGGGACGGAGGGAGTACGATACAGAGAGTGACGTTTTGGCTCGTAGGTGTATATACACCTATTATGAAATATGTATAAAAAGTTAAAAACACATTTTAAAATATTTAAAAAATCAAGAAAAAATCCCACGTGTACGTCTAGAGATCCTAGGTTCGTACACAAAATTTCGGTGAAAAAGATATTTTTTGTTGCTTGTATCAAAAAGATAAAACATGCCTCATGTATAGCTGTAATGAAGCATAAAAAATTGCCTTTTTTATGCAAGCCACAAAAATGTCCATTTTCATCGAAACTTAGTGGACGCACATATAATATCCGTATCTACATGTGTTTTTTCCCCTCGTTATAACTTTTTAAAATGTGTGCTTAGACAACGGGTGTATATACACCTATAAGCCAAAGTGAATTTTCCATACGTATGCACATACACTCACTCACAACCTACACTTATGAGCATCTCCGAAAGACTGAGCCGGCACATCATCTTGAGATTGACATCCTCCCACTGAACGCACATTGTCGGAAGGACTGAATAAATACAGGAATAGTGCGAGCATTAGTGTCGAGTCTAGGACTTGAACTGTGATTGATTGAAAATACCATTTTCCTCCTAACCACAACCATAGGTTGGCTAGCGTCTCGAGCTATCTTGTATGCTTCATGTCAGTACTCTTGTTCCCTGGTTCTGTTCTTCGGGACCTCTTTGATTTGTAGTTTTTTTTAAGCAGACAAAAGCTTTGCAAAAGTGATCGGCAAACGGCCAGGGACAATAAGACTACTCTCGCGGCGTCAAATATCTCAAATTCTTAGCTCGGGCCAAACCCCAAAGATTAGCCTCAATCTGTACCTTACTAGTGAACGCGGTTGGCATGGAGGAAATTCTAAAAACCCTACCGTTTCTCTCATTCCAATTTTTCAATGAGAGTAGCATATGGAGAGATGTCATGCCCTTCCTCGCATTGTGCGTGGATAGCCACCATTCTATGATGAAGTTGAAGTTACTCCAAGCGTCTATGTCGACCCAAGCCAAGCCTTTACCTCATTCCTAATGTGCTTGGAATATCCACACTTTTTTTTTCAAAAATTTCACAATTATTTAAAAAAATTGGCTTTACAAAATACTCAAATTGCAAAAAAGCACACTTTTAGAAAATAATGTATTAAAAATTGTTAAAAATGTTCACAAAATTTGAAAACATATTTGTGACTTTGAGAAATGTTCTCAAAATGAAAAATGTTCATGCATTTTAAAAAGTGTTCACAAACTTGGAAGCATATTCTAGAATTTTGAACAATGTATGTGTACCTGAAAATATTTTAGAAAGAAAACAAAAGGAAATGAAAGAAAAAACCAAAAGAAAAAGACTGGAAAAAGCTCACAGAAGAAACAGAAAAACTATCCCATAAACGCATCAAGAACATGTCCCCGAGCATCGAAATGGACTGGCCCATCTGTCGTTCGCGCTATGCAGATAGGCGATATCTAACGGCAAAGAGAGATAAACAAGATTTACTCGCTATGGATGAGTTGTTACTTTTTCTTTCTTTTTTGAGAGAAGTCCATATTACAATTCTGAATTGCCGCAATGTCTAAGATACAACCCTGGATGCTGACTAGACAATTTGACTAGTCAAAATAAGTTAAAAACACGGTCGAAATCGGTTCATTATTGATTCTTGTCCAGTTCTGGAAGTTTGAGGTTGTGAAGTATGACAATTTTGACTTGTTTTGACTAGTCAAATGCCAGGGATGCTGACTAGGCATTTGACTACTAAAAAAACAAGGTTAAATATGGTTTTTGAAAGTTTGAGTTTGTAAAGTACTCCCTCCGCCCGAAAATACTTGTCATCAAAATGGACAAAAGGGGATGTATTTAGAACTAAAATACATCTAGATACATTCCTTTTTATTCATTTTGATGACAAGTATTTCCGGACGGAGGGAGTAGACGGTTTTGAAGTTTTTTGTTGGATGTTGACTAGGCATTTGACTAGTAAAAGTATGCATGTGGTTTGCATGGGGTTGCAAAATAGTGCTAGTGAATGCTGACATGACACACTTGGTGAGGTGGAAGTCTGCATGTTGAGAGAATTAAATTTGGTGAGAATGAACTATTTAAGAATAGTAGATTCATGGTTGCAATATGAACTATTCTCTTCTTTTTTAGCTCGATGGTGTTATGTGTTTTTTTTGTCAACTAGAGCCTGCGTGGTCCGAAGCTCCTCGCTCCGACTTCCCTGTAAATCGGTTTTCTCTTCTCTTGATTTTTTTTATACTGATAAAAAAAGTCTATTGCAAGATTAAAATAATGTTCATAATTTTATAAATTATACTAGATTTTGAAAAAAACAGATCGTTAAAAAACATTGAAATTTTCCAAAATGTTCAAAAAATAAATGAAAAGTTTTTGTATTTTTAAATATTCAAAAGTGTAAACATTCAAGGTTGTAAAATAGATTATTTTAATTTCTTTTGACAAGTCCAATGACAGGGATGGTGACTAGTTATTTGACTACTCAAAACAAGTCAATACAGGGTTGATACCGGTTTGGATTTGATTCTTGTCCGGTTTTGAAAGTTTGAGGTTGTAAAGTAGATAATTTTAGAGTTTGGGTTGGATGTTGACTATAGGCATTTGACTAGTCAAAACCAGTCAAAAATGGTTGAAACCGCTAAGGGTTGATTTTTGTCCGGTTTTGAAAGTTTGAGGTTGTGAAGTAGATGGTTTATAAGTGAGGGTTGTATCTTAGACAAGGGTGGTAACTGAGGGTTGTAATGTGAACTCTTCTCTCTTTCTTTACCTCGATGGTGTTATGTGTTTTGTGTTGTCAATTAGAACATGTGTAGACCGGAGCTTCTTCCTTCGACTTTCCAATAAATCGGTTATCTCTTCTCTCAAGCGTCTGTATCTTTACTTAATAATAAAGCAAATTAGATTTCTTCTCATCCGTCATGGCATTTTTCAGAAAAGTCCCTACATTTCAGAGATTCAACCCGCAGTCCTGTTTTAAGTCAAATCGAATCGTTTTTTCCTATATTACACAAAAGTCCCTGTGTTTTCTTGAAATCAACCCGCATTCTGGATTTAAGTCACCCCCGAACCTTTATTTTACATTTTTCAACCCCCCCGATGTTTTAGGTAATTCATCCGCGGATCATATTTAAGTCAAATAAATGTTTTTTAAATCATCCATATCTTTTAAACCGTAACTCCGATTTGAACATGTTATATATGAAATTTGATTAAAAAATATGTAGAATATGAATATGAGATTACTTTTACCTATTAAGTATTTTTAAATATTATTTTGGAATATATTTAAGTCAAACAAATGATTTTCTAAATTATACGTATCTTTTAAACCGTAACTTCGATTTTAACATATTATATATAAAATATTATTAGAAAAATATGTGGAATCTAAATATGATGTTAATTTTACCTGTTAAATATTTTTAGAATATTGTTTTGGAAGCGAACTTATAATTTATAGCGCAAGATCCATTTTTTCTTTCTTACCGGCAGCGATCCGGATTGCAAATAAACACCTCGCTACAACCATACTGGGAATAGAAAACATCAATAACTACACATGCATACTTCTGAAAAATGCCGCAGGGGAAAACAACAGATTTCTCATCGAGAGAGAGAGAGAGAGAGAGAGAGAGAGAGAGAGAAAGAGAGAGGGAGCAGAGAGGGAGAGAGAGAGGCGCCTTAGGATTAACCATATTCAAACACGTTTTGTTTTGTTTTGTGTGAACACCGATGCCATCGCCGGCGAGTGTGAGAAGTAGGATAAGCGGCAACACAAATATGATGCCTCGCAAAAATAAAGGAAATTGATCTATTATGGTCTTGAGTGATGGTTGTTGGGTTAAGAGCGTGTGTTATGTTTTCTCCTCCTTTGCAACGTACGGATCTTTTGCTAGTTATTATAAAAAAAACATTTATTCGTTACTTTGACGCAAGTCCTGCACGAACCGATAATATAGTTATGTAATAGCTAGCTAGCTGCTAACTGCGCTAGTGTCTAGATGGCACTCCTCTGGAGCAAAGAAGAGGCGGTTATGTTGGAGGTCAAACGTGAAGCGCTTGTCCAACATCTGCCCCGCGCCTATCACCGTCCTCTCTGCGTAGGGCATGACGACGAAACAAGCGTAGTGCGTATGCTCATGCGTCACCGCCACGAACAGCAGCTCCGGCTTGATAAAGAGCATGGCCGATTCCGGGTAGAAGTGGAGCGTCATGCTCGGTAAATGCGCACGGATACTCTGCCACGTCCCATGGAAGCAGAGCTTCATCTTCTGCACCCCCGGCACAGTCGCGCGGTGCACCCCGCGGCTGTGCATGTGCGCCACGACCTCGGCCTCCAGTACATGGTACGCGGCCAGGGTCATCAAGGTGTCCGCCGTCCCAACGTCGAGGGTGCACCCGCCGTGGAGGCTGTGCGGGTGGCGTTCGAACATCGCCGGTGTGATCGCCGTGAGCCTTCGCCCGCCCAGGCTGATCCCGACGAGGCTGACGTAGTACATGCCTCCTCCTTGGGCGAGTTCCCCGTGCAGCAGCTTTGTGCTGTGTGCGTGCGACTGGTCCGGGATGTCGGCGCCGAACCGGAGAAAGCCACGCCGGTTCTTGTGCTCCTTGCCGACGAGGCAGTAGGAGAAGCGCGAGGCGGCGAGGCCGCTGTCCGAGAGCTGCCGGATGAAGGAGGTCGGGTGCCTGTTGAGGCTCATGACGCCGGCCCAGACGTCGTGGTTATTGAAGTTGTGCGTGGTGTGCGCGCAGCCGAAGACAAGGCCGTGCACACCGCTGATGGGGCTGCCGGGGCCGCTGCCGTCGAAGACGAAGTCGTCGGTGCTAAGGAGGCCGTGCGCTCTTGAGCGCTCGTACTGGAATTTGATGTCGAAGGTGCACCGGCCCCGCCCATCGCCGGCGCGCTTGTACGGAGCCATGCAACGAGGGTCCGTGGACGCAATGAAGTGGTAATGAGGGGAGACGGCGGTGTTGAAGACGGAGCCGTCCTGCTTCATCTTCGGTAAGCATGGGTGGCACCTCATCCATGTTAGGGGGTGGACGAGATCCAGCGCGAGCTTGTAGAAGTGCTGGGTTTCGCCGCTTCCAATGCCGACACGGACGCTGTATATAGCCTCCGAATACGGGACCATCTTGGGGCGTATGGACGTGATGTTCATGCCGCCCACACCTTCCGGCAGGAGCTCGTCAAGTACGCCTGCTGCAGTGCGGTAGTGGGGCACGAGGGGCAAGCTGAATCCGGCCGGACCGCTGCTGCCGGTGGCGCCGAGGGCGAGGCTCACCGGATTTAGCACTACAAGGAAGAAGCACAACATGCAAGCGTATACACTTGACATGGCTAATGTCTGGTTGGATTAGCATAATGATGCTTGGGTTGGATGTCATGTCCTAAATAGATAGACTCCTCCCACTCATACTGTATCAATACATGTAGGATATGCATCATTTAATCTCCTTCATCACAACAATGAGATACTTCTCTTGGAGTTGGAGTAGTGGATATGCATCATTTATCTCAACCTCAGATGAATTTGCAGCCAAGATACACATAGTTTCCGTGAGGGAACCAGGAAGGATTTCTTTTTTTGATAAACTTTTTTTAATAGAAGGATAAGTTGATCATACAGATAAAATAAAATAAAGAATAAAACAAGGTCTAAGAAAAGTACAATCAATGAAAGGCATTGGTCCAAGATTCATATCCTTTGCGGTTAGAATAATGATCCTTTTTCGCTTAGATATCAGGATACATGTATCAGATGCGCATCACTTGGATGACGTGTTTTAAATATATAGACTCCTCCTGCTCATAGTACATCAATACATGTACCAGATACACATCATTTAATATTCATGGTTTCATCACAACAAATTAGATCCTTCGCTTGGAATTGGAGTAGTGGATATGCATTATTTATCTCAAATGATGCGGATGTGAACTATTGTTTCACCACGCCCCATGTTCGATCCATCAGCATACAACCAATCACCATACTTAAGCTCTTTAGGCTCATATATACCAGTACTGCATTCCTTGAACTCATGCCCTACACGGCCACAAAATTTGCAGAACCAAGCCAGTGGTCTCATATCTCCCCAAGTACAGCATCCTCTCCTTTGCCCTGACTACACTCAAAAACTTTGTCAGTGGTAGTTCGTACGTCATGGCACACCATAATCCCTATGTAGTCTCCCCTTGAATTACCACTAGCAAAATGGCCCATGTGTTGCAATGAGATAAAAAATAAATCATAATCTCCAATGGCCATAACCACATTTTGCGGCACCACCGAGAAATACTAGCATTCTCATTTTTGTGAAATCATGAACAATTTTTGATAATTAGTTTTATGCCCTAGTTGGGTCACACTCGGCTGGTTTACCTCTAGTTTCCAAAAACACGCGCTCCTGCCCGAACCACTTTGCTCGTCTTATGATGTTTCCCTTTGACCGTCATTTTGAAAACTTCATAACAAATTCATGCAAACTCAGAAAAACACAAATAATATATCAACATGTTCAGAAAAAACTTCACCTATTTGTGCATGACATTTGCATTCATAAGAAAAGTATTGGAAAGTCTCCATCTCAATTTTAGCTCATATAGGTGATGGGGACTTTCCAACACTTTCGCCATGAATGTAAATGGCATGCACATATAGGTGTGTTTTTATGAACATTTTGGTATCTTATTAGAATTTTTTTGAGTTAGTATGAATTTTTTATGAAAATAATGTTCAAACGGTCAAAGGGCAAAAATCATAAGACGAGCAAAGTGCTTTGGGCATGAATGAGTATTTCCGAAAACTAGGGGTAAACCAACCGAGAGTGACCCAACTAGGGGAATAATACCAACTATCCCATTTTTTATAATAATGGATTTTTTTAAACTCATGAACATATCTGAAATCGCGAACATTTTTCAAATTCGTGAGCAGTTTTACAGATTTTCGAATATTTTCTAAATTCCTGAACATTTCTTGAATTTAACATTTTATTCTATTTCCAATCATTTTTTAAATTTGTGAAAATTTTATAAATAGGTTTTTTGTAGTTTTTTGAAATTTTTGAAATTCATGGTTTTTTTATTTAACGAACATTTTTTGAAATGCATGATCAATTAATAAACAATTTTGTAAGTCACGAACAGTTTGTGAAAATTTTCACTTCATGAACATTTTTTGAATTGATGATTTTTTTCAATTTCTATAATATTTTTAATACATGAACTTTAAAAAAATCATGAACGGTTTTTTTAATTCCCGAACATTTGTTTTCAAAACTGAGTATATATTTTTTAATATTCAAATATTTTCTAAAAATCATGAAAATTTTCTGAATCCACAAACATTTATGAATTATTAAATACTTTATTTCAAAATTTTCATTTTTAAAATTTTCAAAACTTTTTTAAAGTCCCAAATTATTTAAAGTCGAAATAACAAAGACGGAACAAAAAACGAAAAGTAAAAAAAAATGAAATTTAAGAACCCGGGCACGGGCTGATCCAAACAGACGCGTTGTGTCTTCTCCCAGTGCGTTGAGTGCAGTATAGTAGGTTCATACAGTATGGACTATCCCAGGCGGGGGTTCTCATGTGTGAAACTTTTTTTATAACTTATGGGTGGAATGGTGGGTAATATTTTGCAATTTTAGGGGCAATTTCGATGACGTACGGCTAGAAGCAATAGCCCATTCATTATTATGTATAGATTAAGCCTCATATCCAAAAACAATCCTAGGTTTTTTAGTTGCTTCTCAATGAACTCGTTCGTTCAGTACACATCCGAGATCTTACGAATTTGTAACCATGTTGGCATATGCACAAATTCCACTTCTTCAGCTGGACTAAAACCATCATATGGATGGAGAAGGCCAACCCAACATCTGACCTAAACATACCTTGGTTTTTGGTCGAAAGACAATTCTTGGCCACTAAGGGAGTGTTTGGATGGGTGGGTCACGCCTGTATCGCACCCGATGACGTGCAAAATCCAATGTATTTGGTATCCTGCATGGCCTTCTCAGCCAGGCCCATCAGATGCAAAAGAGGACCTCTCAGCCAGACTGAGGGAAACACGAGAATCGGGAGTATCCCGCAACCATTCTCGCACATGGATCACCCTTTACTTTTTTTTATCTCTCTCACGCTTCAGATCCGATCGAGCACACCAACCTGCTGTCGCCGTCTGAGCCCCCTCATCCACCACCGATGCGAACTCCCTCGCCGGAGAGCGAATCTGTCGGCGCTCCTCCACGCCCATGTCGTGGGCTCGACACCTTGCTTCGACATCGTCGGGTTCTGCTGCCGCCGAATTACGGCATGACCATGCGCACGCGCACCCTCCACTCGTTGAGATGAAGAAGGGAGGGGAGGGGAGCACTTGCACGTCGCGAGCCGCAACTGGCATCATGTTTTTCCCCCTTTTCCCCTCGAGCCGAACCTCCTCCGCCAATCTAGTTGGGGTCAAATCTCCACCGCCGGCATCTCCTCCCGGTTGTTGTCCCCCCTTTGTTTTGTTGGTGTCACGGGCATCTACCCCATCTAAGTGGAATGGTCAGATTGGTGAGAATATTTTGATTGTTTTGGTTCAGATTTCAGTTCATTGTTGTTTTACTTGTTCTTTTTGTCCTCGAAATAGTCCAGATTCAATTGGAATAATTAAAATTAAAAGAGAAACATTCACAAAATGAATCTCAAACGCGGCCTAGCAAATAACATGTACTTATATAGCATCTCTCATGCATCCATATCATATAGTCCACCAAACACAGATCTTAGCTCATCTTTGCATCAACTCAACCAAGCCAATCTCACCCAAGATCCCTCCTGATCCAGGCTACAATCATCGACCCAACCAAACACACCCTAAGTCCACACTCGATTGCATGGTTGAAATCTTTACATGTGAAACCAAAGTTTGAGGTTATAACGTAGATGGATTGAAGTCGAAGTTGTATCTTGCACTTTGGTGGTAATTCATGGTTGTAATATGAACACTTTTCCTCTTTTTTTAGCTTGATGGTGTTTGTGTTTCATGTTGTCGATTAGAGCCTGTGTGGGTAGAGCTCCTTGCTACGACTTTCCTGTAAATCAGTTTTCTCTTCTTCTCTTGAGCGTCCGTGTTTGAACTATTGCAAAAAACTTTTATTCATTATTTTCACACAAGTCTTGCATGAACCGATAACATAGGGATGTAGCTAGTTAACTGCGCTAGTGTCTAGATGGCAATCCTCGGGAGCAAAGAAGAGGCGGTTGTGTTGGAGGTCAAACGTGAAGCGCGTGTCCAACATCTGCCCCGCGCCTATCACCGTCCTCTCTCTGTAAGCCGCAACGGTGAAACACGCATAGTGGGCATGCTGATGCATCACTTCCACGAACAGCAGCTCCGGCTTGATAAAGAGCGATGCCGATTCCGGGTAGAAGTGGAGCGTCATGCTCGGGAAGTATCCGTGGATACTCTCCCACGTCCCATGGAAGCAGAGCTTCTGCGCTGGGGGCAATATCGCGTGGTGCACCCCATGGCGATTCATGTGCGCCACGACCTCGGCCGCCAGGACATGGTATGCGGCCGAGGCCATCAAGGTGTACGCCGTCCCGACGTCGAGGGTGCACCCACCGCGGAGGCTGTGCGTGTCGAACTTGAACATGGCCGGCGTGATGGCCCTGAGCCTTCGCCCACCCAGGCTGACGCCAACGAGGTTGACGTAGTACATGCCTCTTCCCTTGGCGAGGTCCCAGTGCAGCAGCGCCGTGCTCCGCGCGTGCGACTGGTCCGGGATGTCTGCCCCGAACCTGAGGAAGCCACGCCGGTCGAGGTACTCGTGCTCCTTGCCGACGAGGCAATAAGAGAAGCGCGAGCCAGCGAGGCCGCGGTCCGAGAGCTGCCGGATGAAGGAGGTCGGGTGCCTGTTGAGGCTCATGACGCCGGCCCAGACGTCGCGGTTATTGAACCCGTGTGTGCTGTGCGCGCAACCGAAGACAAGGCCGCCGACGCTACTGGTGTGACTGCCAGGGCCGCTTCCGTCAAAGACGAAGTCGTCGCGGCCAAGGATGCCATGCGCGCTTGAGCCACCATACTGGAACTCGACGTCGAAGATGCACCGGCCATGGCCGGCGCGCCCGTACGGAGCCGTGCAGCGAGGGTCTGTGGACGCAACGTAGTGGTAATGAGGGGAGACGGCGGTGTTGAAGACGGAGCCGTCCTGCCTCTTCTCCGGTACGCAGGGCTGGCACTGCATCCACGTTAGTGGGCGAGCGAGGTCCAGCGCGAGCTTGTAGAAGTGCTGGGTTTCGCCGCTGCCGACACCGACACGGACGCTGTAGAGGGGCCCCGAATATGGGATCATCTTGGGGCGTATGGACGTGATGTTCACGCCGCCCTCGGCATCACCTTCCGGCAGTAGCTCCTCGAGTACGCCGGCTGCAGTGCGGTAGTGGGGCACTAGCGGCAGGCTGAATCCGGCCGCGCCGCTGCTTCCGGCGGCGCCGAGGGCGAGGCTCACCGGATTTAGCACGGCAAGGAAGAAGCACAACATGCAAGCGTATGCACTGGACATGACTAATGTCTCTGGTTGGATTAGCACAATGATCCTTCTTTGCTTGGACATCATGTCTTAAATAGATAGAAGACTTCTTCCAGTCGTACTACATCAATACATGTACGATATGCATCACTTAATGTCTTCGGTTTCATCACAACAATGAGATCCTTCTCTTGAAGTTGGAGTAGTGGATATGCATCATCTATCTCAATCTCAAATGATGTGGATGTGAACTAAATGTATAATCATGATTTTATGCAGCGAAGATACACTGAGTTTTGTATAGGGAGCCGGAAAGGGTTTCTGTTAATGTATTTATTTTATAGATTTTCAATAGAAAAGAGAAGTTCGTACAGGTAAAATGAAAAAAAATGAATAAAACAAGGTCTAAGAGAAGTACAATTAGTGAAAGGTATTAGCCCAAGATTTATATCCTTTGCAATTAACACAATGATCCTTCTTTGCTTGGATGTCGAGCCTTAAATAGATATACTTCTTTCACTCGTAATACATCAATACATGTACGATATGCATCATTTAATTTCTTTGGTTTCATCACAACAATGATATCCTTCTCTTGAAGTTGGAGTAGTGGATATGCATCATTTACTTCAATCTCAAATGATGTGGATGTGAACTAAATGTATAATAAAGATTTAGGCATTGAAGATACACTGAGTTTTTTTATAAGGAGCCAGAAATGATTTCTCCTTAATGTATCTTTACCTAATAATAAAGAAAGTTGGGTTTTAGCCCGTCCGTCATTAGAATTTTGCAGAAAACCCCTTGACGTTTATGGAAATAAACCCGCAGTCCGATAAATAAGTGGGAAAAAACGTTTCAATGTATTGACAAAAAAAAACACCCCCAAATCGAGCGACCGCGTCTCCTCCCCCATCTGGATCGGCCGCCTCGCCGCCGCCGGCCCAAATCCTTCGCCACGCCATCCTCCACTGCGTCGTGCTGCCGTCCTCCCCGCACCCCGTCCTGCCTCCTCTCCGCCCCGCCCTCCTCTCCGCGCCGTCCGAGTCCTCCGTGCGCGGTTCGCCGGCGCTGAGGTCCAGGCCTCCGCGCTCCAGTCCCGCGCCGGCCTGCTCGAGCGCGCGTCGTCGACCGCCATGAGCTGCTCAACACTCTCCTCGCCGCTATGGGCAACGATCGGGAGGAGTAGGAGGAGGCGCGGCAGCGTCATAATCAGCGCGTCGGATCTGGCACAGGCTAACGGCGACACGGACGCGGAGGCTCTGGCGACGGCCGCCGCGCTCTATGCTTGCCGAGCACTGCCTCTCCGGATCTCCATCCATGTACGCTACCGGGGACCCTGCAGGTCCAAGCTCGTCCGCGAGGAGGAGCGCCGACAGCAGCCTAGCCCGTCATGGTGTCCACCAAGGTGCAGTGTATCATGACCCAGCCCGTCAACCTCATCTTCCGCTTCCTCCAGAGCGTACGCCTCTCCTGCTGTTTCTGATTTTTTTTTTCAAACTGGAGGTTCGTCAATTCTTATTCCAGTTTCGATTTCATGGTGACTGCTCGTAAACATGGATGTAGATGTCGTACATTTGTCCCAACAACTGATTTTCTTAATGGTTGGATGAAAAAGAACTTTCTGTAGTGTTTCAGCTTATCATACATCTTTCCGCAAGTAAGAATATTGAAGGCACCCGTGTCATTCATCCCTGCTAAATGATGAATGCTATTGCTATTTTTTCTCAAAGATTCCTCATTTTCATTAAGAAGAAAGCTCAATAGACCAAAATTCCATTACATTTCTTCTTTCTTAAGGAAAACTGACTGCAGGTAGCAATCACATATGTTCAGCCTATTTTCAGTTGACAGTATACTGAATAATTTGGCAGTGAACAAGTACAGAAAACGCTCTTAAGAAGTGGTAGTTTTGAACCTGAATTTACAAAAGAAAATGAACCAATTCGTGTTGAAAATATCTTAGGCATCAAGTCCACCAGGTTTGAGATGTTCACTGGAACATGTCAGTTTCAGGAAACTATAATTCTGAATTGTTTTGCCACACTAACGTTTCAGGCATTCAGAAACATTTGCCCGTGATGTTAATATGTTGACTAAGGTACTTTTTAGCTACTTCAATGAAAATTGTAGTACCACAGTGTCCTGCTCCATATATTAAATTGCAAAGTGAAACTAAGCAAAAAAAAATTTAGGATTTGATTGTCTATCCGATCCATCAGTAAGCAAGCAGGGGCCATGTTTTCAAGGAACAGAGTTCAAAAACCATCAATCTCAGGAACGATCTGACGATGTATTTGATTCTGTTGAAGACCCAATATATGATAAGGTGATATTTTCATTTGCTAGGCAACCATTTTGTATGTCGGAAAGCAATGGTTTTTATATAGAGCTATAGTTCATATATATGTTTCTGCTGCTTATATATTATTGATGTGTTTCCCTCACCTACTATTTGAATGACATAATCCTTCAGATCTTTCCCAAAGTTTTGTGTTAAAGCTAACAAGACTCCTCCTTCCTGTAAATACAACTTTGAACGAAGGAAAGCAAGACATGTCCGCTTTTATATCTTGGATCACTCCATAGCAGGGAGCAAGAGTGGCTACATCTGAATTTAGATATTCAGTCACCGTTTTGCAATCCATCTCAAGCTCCACGGGTCCTCTGAAAACTTTTGCGAGAGCATGCAGACGAACTAGGACTGCCCGGGCTTCAGCTTCCTCCACACTGTTAGAAACTGGTAACTGATAGTATGTCGACAGATACACTTAGCCTTTGTAATCCCTAACTACAGCTCCCGCCCATCCCGACCACTGATGTGCTAAAAACTTGCGTCAGTGTTCAACTAGGCAATGCCCTGTTTCGGTGGAGTCCACTGTATGGGTCGTAGTGAAAGAGGTATTTGCGTGGTAAGCGACAGGGTCAGTTGTTCCATTCCCTTCTCTGAACTCATCTTTTCCGTCGCATTGCCTATCTCTTCCTCGTACTTCTGCAGGAAGCTGACAGACTGCCGGACATATTCTTTTCCTTCACGAAGTACTACAATGCACGGGCATTTTCACGAAGAGAACATAGAGATTTGAAGTTTTTTATAGCATGCACTGGAGGCTGTAGAGTTAAGTTTTTGTACATTTTGAGAATCATTTTGTTCCAGATTCTCTTAGTGTATAGTCAAGCTATATAAGGTTATTTACTATGTGCAAATTCGCTTTTTCCATTGCTGATCATGTCCTTCTCTCTGTGCACTTATATCCTTCTGTTTACAGTTTAGTGATCTAATGATTATTCCGAAGGGACGCTGCATGTTCCTAGATGCATAGCTTTTCTTATATAGATTTTCATTACACTGAGATTTCTTTTTGAGGGATAACAATGGGATTTAAGATAGTTTTTTTGTTTGTAGAATTCTCAAACTGAAATCTGAACAAACCATACCTTCAAAGGCCAGCATAATGACACTTAAAATAAATGGTAATCTGTACTCACGCTGCAATCTGGTGCCCATTTTTCTGGTGATTTGGTCAAAGCTACAACCACGCAAAGATATTTTACATGCTATAAGAACTAAGTTATGGATTTTGTGTTCCCAGGTCTATAATATGCTTGCTCTGCCGGTTCCTGCAAGCGCTTTCGGCTATGACCTCAAGTTCTGCAGCTAGGCTGTGAATGCGTTGGTCCTTCTCACTGTCCACCGATGATGGTGCCCAAGAGAAGTCAGGGAAGGAGAAAAGGATGTTGTTGTCGTTGTCGTCGAAATGACTTGCCGTGGATGTAGTCACACACTGGATGCCATCGACGGCTAGCCATGGACGAGCACCTCGCCGCCTCCGCAAAATATGGATGCACGGTATTCTGCTACTAACACTGCAGAGTGTGTGCTGTTGTGGTGCTGTGACATATACTTTGTGAAGAAAAAAACCTGTTTGATTTACTGATGATGCTAGGGATTCGTCTGGGTCTACTTTTGACAGATCAATCTGGTTTGTTGGCTACGGGATGGCTTCATGTGATGCACCAATGCACTATAGAGAGGTACAGAGGTCCCCAGAGCTACATGCGTGTATGTACCATAATGTTTCATCTTTCGATTTTGAGGTTCAATATTGACTCCTTGATCCCGTTTCTTAGGGTTCATGATTGGCAATTGATCTTGGGCTATGGAACTAAAGTGTCCACTGAATGTTCATAGATGTCTTAAAAGGAGAACAATTCAGACTTTAGATGTACATCATATTTGATGCACCGGTCTAATATGTACTTCAAATTACAGTCTATAATTGGTTTGGCACTATACATATATTTGACGGAGCCGTCTAACTTGGACTGTTGGACATGAAATTACAATGTACAATTTCCACCCAACTTGCTAATTCAACTTTACTTATTTTATAAACTCTTTAATAATAATTCTAAACATCATAATAATCTAGACAATATTTTCCAAAGTATGTTTTTCTTGCATCTTCCTATATCATTTTGATGTGAGATAGGTTGTAAATACAGGTCTCGAAATAATTTTATCATAGTTGTTATTTAACAACTGTAAGCCACCATTGACAAGGGTGAAATGGGGGATAAGCAGCATGTTGAAATTGAGGACGTGGACTGGTGGAGAGGGTCCTTGAGCCATGCTTATTAGGGTAAGGGTGTGCGCTATTATTTATAGAAAAGATACGATCACAGAGTGGAGATGTATAGCACTGCTTATCTGATGATTATGTTATGGATGAGATACCAGTGTATATGTCGTCGTGAATATGCCCGTTGTGTCGTAGTGTTATATTTTTTCCCGTTGCAACGCACGGGCATCTGTGCTAGTTTTTAATTGACTTTCAATAGAAAAGAGAAGTTTGTATAGGTAAAATAAAAAAATGAATAAAACAAGGTCTAAGAGAAGTACAATTAGTGAAAGGCATTGGCCCAAGATTCATATCCTTTGCAGTTAGCACAATGGTCCTTCTTTGCTTGGATGTCGTGTTTTAAATAGATAGACTCCTCTAACTCATACTACATCAATACATGTATGAGATATGCATCATTTATGTCTTTGGTTTCATTAAAACAATGAGATCCTTTGCTTGGAGTTGGAGTATTGGATATGCATCATTTGTCTCAGATGATGCGGATGTGAACTATTGCTACCGCCAAAACATATAACCATGGTTTGCGCAACGAAGATACACCGAGATTTTGTAGGGAACTAGAAGAACTTTCCCCGTACTGTATTTTTTAATAGATTTTCAATAAATAAGAGAAGTTCATACATGTAAAATAAAACAATGAATATATCAAGGTCTAAGAAATGTACAATCAATGAAAGGGCCCAAGATTCATATCCTTTGCGGTTAGCACAATGATCCTTCTTCGCTTGGATGTCATGTCTTAAATAGATAGACTCCTCCCACTCTTACTACATCAATACATGTTCTAGATACACATCATTTAATGTCTGCAATTTCATCACAAGAATGATATCCTTCGCTTGGAGTTGGAGTGGAGGATATGAATCATTTATCTCAGATGATGCAGATGTGAACTATTGCTTCTGCCAAAATGTACAATCATGATTTTGCGCAACGAAGATAGGTAGAGACGTAGAGTTTTTTTTGTAGGGGTCCGGAAGGGATTTTTCCTTACTTATTTTTTTATAGATTTTCAATAAAAAGGAGAAGTCCGTACACATAAAATAAAACAACGAGTAAAATAAGGTATAAGAAAAGTACAGTGAAAGGCATTGGCCCAAGTTTGGGGTAGGCCCTGTGAATCAGAAGCAAAATATCTTCTCTAAAGTTTGTTGTGCAAGAATAAACGTTTGGTTGCATGCCCTTGAGGATGAAATAGTTTCTAGCAATCCAGATAGCCTAAGCAATAGAAAATATGATTTCCATGGCAAATGGAACTTGGAGAGCAGATCTTAAGGATTGAATTTGGTCTTGAATGTGGCCTAACCCAGGTAACCATCCTTAACAGAGATATTGCCAACATACATAAGCAAACAGACATTGGAATGGTTTTGGGTCCGGTTTCCCCTATTAAGTGGACTAACTCTTTTCTTCTTTAATGCAATGTTGGGCTCTCCACCCTCTAACGAGGTTCGTAAAAACGATCTCTTGATTAAGTTGTCGGGCCTCCACATAACACAAATGTGTAATTAGGGAGGAAGAAGTATTTCCCATGGAGCAGCTCCCTTGTGTTCAATCTGTTGTATATGAGCAGACAAAATAAATATTGTGTTTTTTTTCTGGCAATTGGGCTTCCAAGCTAATTGAGAGCGGCAATGAGGTCTTTTTTCTCTAGTGATAGCCATATACATGGAAGAGAGAGAGAGAGTATTCCAAAGGAGATGAGCCATGTTTCCATACATTTGCTCAAGGATGGTGAATTTCTAGAAAGCCTTCACAGATAGCGCAAAGTGAAAAGGTTCGGGTCTATTATCATGTTGCATGATCTATTCGACAGTGGTGTTTTCCTTAAGGGAAAATAAGAACAAATGGGACCATGAATCTTCTAATTTGTTGCTAGTCCAATTATCGTTTTAGGAAAGGATAGAAGAACCATCTTGCACCTGACATGATGCCATCTCTTTGAATTTAGGAAGCACATTTAAGAAATCACTCCACCAGAAGGAGTAGTCTGCATTTTGAACAAGTGGGGGGCATCTATAATACCTAAATAATTCATCCCCACTAATCTATTTCTCTTGACATGCAAGCTATCCACATCATCAAGTAGGTCCACTACTTTATATCTCTTGACATGCAGTCATCTAACCACAACACACATGCCATGTCAGCAACCCTGTTCTGGTGGTCAGTACTTCCGTTTCTGCTGTACCAACCGATCAAACCCAATCCTGGTGCAGCCACGTCTCACTGATCGCTAATTATCCCGCTGCTGCATGAATGACAATGTGAAAAAAAAGCACGGCGTGTAGTCCATTCGATTTTCTCCACGGCTGCACGAAGCTAGGATTTTTGCACCTACGAATCCAAAAAAGAATAATTTTTGCATCTAATGTCCAACGGGCCAGTTATTGTAAGGCTTTTTGTTTTGCACGTGTGCCATTTATCTAGATGGGCTTGGTTGTCCGACCTAAAGCCAATGTAACTAACGTATCTAATTTCGCTAAAAACTGTAACGCATCTAATCAATCTACCCAGCTTATCGCTGTAGGTCGATGGGGTTCGTCCTCCCCGTCGTTTTGTCTTCTGTTAGACGCCGCCACGACCCACGCCCCATGAAACGTCAGCAACATATCGAAATGAAACGGCAGCATTCACCAAATCTCATTACCTCCCCCTCCATTACCCTGCATATGCGGAAGAAAGTGCTAGATTTAAGCAGCCATCGCCTCATCTTAAGCACGCCACTCGCCATCACGGCAAGATGGGGCTACATGTTGCGCCACCACGCCACGCCTGACGGAACCACAACACGCCTACAGCTGGTCGTCGGTGCCGCGCATCTGCTTCACTCGGTCGACCGTCCGTATGGTCTTCGCTCGGTTGAACTCCTCTATCATTGGCGTCAATCTTCCAACAAGCAAGGTAAATGGTATACAAATATATAATCCATGACTCTTTACTCGATTCCTTTTACATTATCTAATCTGAAGGTCACCATTATTAACCATCACATATTAGGATTGAATCTTCTGTGCTGCTGCATTTGTTCAGATAAGTTTTGACCTATACTTCAGAAACAGTCCACCGATCCCTATCTTTCTGCATGGATTTGTACGATTGAATGCTCCGTCTCTTTCTCAAAGAAACAGTATTACCGGTGCTCTGCATCGTTTTGTCTAGCATAGAATCACACATGTCCAGGTTTGTGATCGACAAACTCCTCAGATTGTAGTCTACGTTATCAATATCCTCAAGGTTATGCCAATGTTTTTGATAGTGTGATCGACATGCTATTAGCTCAAAGTATGCTAGCATTACCAATCTCTCTCTTTGTTTTCAGAATACTGGATGCGTGGTTGATTGCTTGACCAAGTGATTTAAAGGTACGCATAGATTAAACGCTGTGTATGTGTTGAGTTCTAATCTCAATGGCTTGCTTTGGTTGATTTTTTCGTCAAGAATGCACTTTCTTATGCAACTAGCCCCTGGTATTAATCCTTGATTATATCTCCTAAATTAATCTCGCTCTATCGTTAATTTTCTTCATGCACCTCCGTTTCTCTCATACAGATATGGTGGTCAGCGAAAGTTGGAGTCCCCATTTCCCGCAGGCCCTCCCCCTCATGGCATCTGTAGCACCAAGCAGGCTATTCCTGGTTGCTCCTTTCCTAATCCTCCCTACTTTAGCGGGATATAATCCTACTAAATGATTTTTTTTGCCATGCCTTCTGTAGTTTTGTTGGTTTATCTCATACGGAAGATGGTATTATTTGTAACTCCCAAGGATGCATGTTTATTGGTTTGTTTTCTCGGTTGTGGTCAAATTTTGCAAAATGATGTCTGAAGCATAGATGATTACGGTACATGGAGGGCTGGAGTCCCACATTTTTTTGACTTGAAATAGTACAACATCTTATACAAACAAATTAATCGTTAACAAGGTTTGCACAAGATAAACAAATATTACATTAGGTTAACGAGCCATTGTTGAGTACTACAGATTGCTTTCATAACTCTATGGAGGAATGCCATATACAATTCATGTTTAAAAAGTTTGTTCAAATTGTTCGAGCCCATGCCACCTTACCATCATTCCTTCGTTTGATCCTATGAAAGATATGAAGAGTCCATTTGTGTTCCAATTATTTTTTACCAAATTTTCTTTTATATTTTAGTATCGTTCAAAATTGCCAAAGCCAAAAATTAAGCCTGAAGTGCTAAGGAAAGGTTCCCATCAAAATCATAGATTGACTTGCTGAATGGATCATATGATTTGCTCATTATTTTTTGCCAATTCTAAAGCATATGTACTATGCATGGAAAAAATCAACTTTGTTAAATATAAACAACATTTACATAATAAATCATTTGTATATTCGGTTTTAGTTTTCATATTAAATTCAAAAAATCATGTTTCATACTATCAAATCATTTTAGTATATATTGCTATCTATTCCGCAGCAACGCGCGGGGTATTATCTAGTTCTAATAATAAGTATCCCAAACTAAATTGACCTAGGGGATATTCTGCGTATTGAGGAACTTAAAGATGTTTTTCATTAGGAGGGCAGCATTCTGAGCTTCCAAATTCAAAATACCCAAGCCTCTCCTTGCTCCTTTGGCCTCCAAACCAGTTCCCAAGCCGCCAAGGGTGGAATTTTCTTTTTAAGATATTTCTCTCTCCATAAACAATGCCTTCCCTATTTTTAATAGTACCTTTATATAACTTGCGGCAACTCATGATGAAAGTAGGGATAGCGGAGAGCACAATATTAACGATTTGGAGTCTACCACCGTATCCAGGGAAGTTCTAGGATCGAAAGAATGTCTAGAGAGGGGTGATTAGACTAATTGACCAAATAAAAGTCTATCATTTTCCCAATTTTAGTTGTAGGCATATTTTAGCAATTATGACAAGTCAAGCAACACTCTACACATGCAATTCTAAGAGTATAGAAGCGAAAAGTAGAACATTGCACAGGTAAGTAAAGGAGGGGTTTGGAGAAGGCAAACGCAATGGGTGACACGGAGATTTTTGGCATGGTTTTGATAGGTGGTGCTATCGTACGTCCACGTTGACGGAGACTTCAACCCACGAAGGGTAACGACTGCACGAGTCCACGGAGGGCTCCAACCAGGAAGAAGCAACCTTGTCTATCACACCATGGCCATCGTCCATGAAGGACTTGCCTCACTCGGGTAGATCTTCACGAAGTAGGCGATCTACTTGCCCTTACAAACTTCTTGGTTCAACCCCACATCATGTAGTAGGCTCCCGAACGACACCTAACCAATCTAGGAGACACCACTCTCCAAAAGATAATAGACGATGTGTTGATGATGAACTCCTTGCTCTTGTGCTTCAAATGATAGTCTCCACAACACTCAACTCTCTCTCATAGTTTTGGCTATGGTGGAAGAAGGATTTGAGTGGAAAGCTGTTGGGAAACGTTGCGTGGAAAACAAACAAAATTCTACGCACATGCAATGATATATCCATGGAGATGCATAAGAACGAGGGACAGAGTGTGTCTACGTACCCTCGTAGACCGTAAGCGGAAGCGTTTCACAACGCGGTTGATGTAGTCGAACTTCTTCGTGCTTCAACCGATCAAGTACTGAACGCACGGCACCTCCGTGTTCTGCACACGTTCAACTCGGTGACATACCTCGCCTTCTTGATCCAGCAAGACGTCGAGGTAGTAGATGAGTTCCATCAGCACGACGGCATGGTGACGGTGATGATGAAGTGATCTCCATAGGGCTTCGCCTAAGCACTACAAAAATATGTCCGGGGAAGTAAACGGTGGACGAGGGCGCCGCACACGGCTAAGACAATGTTGTGTCTCCTTGTGAGGCGCCCCCTCCCCACATATATATAGGTGGGAGGCGAGGGGAGGCAGCCAGGGCGCGCCCTAGGGTTGGCCGCCACCCCCTAGGGGCCCTGCCTTGCCCTACGCCCCCTTTCCATGTATGCATAAAGGGGAAGGAAAGAGGGGGTGAGGGAAGGAAGTCGGAATCCTAATCCACAATTTCCTTTCCCTTTCCCCTTTTCCTTCTCCTCCTCCTATGGCCCTATAGGGCGCACCAGTCCCTTGTGGGCTGGTGTGTTCCTTCACAAGGCCCATATGGCCCATAGGATTGCCGGGGGTACCCGAAACACCTTCCGGTGACCCGATAAGTACCCGATACCCTCCAGAACACTTTCGATGTCTGAATACCATCATCCTATATATCAATCTTTACATCTCGTCCATTTCGAGACTCTTCGTCATGTCCGTGATATCATCCGGGACTCCAAACAACATTCGGTCACCAAATCACATAACTCATATAATACTATATCGTCAACAAACGTTAAGCATGCGGACCCTATGGGTTCGAGAACTATGTAGACATGACCGAGACACCTCTCTGGTCAATAACCAAAAGCGGAACCTAGATGCCCATATTGGCTCCTACATATTCGACGAAGATCTTTATCGGTCGAACCGTTATAACAACATACACAATTCCCTCTGTCCTTTGGTATGTTACTTGCCCAAGATCGATCGTCGGTATCTCTATACCTAGTTCAATCTTGTTACCAGCAAGTCTCTTTACTCGTTCCGTAATACATCATCCCGTGACTAAATCACTAGTCATTTGCTTGCAAGGCTTATTATGATGTGCATTACCGAGAGGGCCTAGAGATACCTCTCCAATACTTGGAGTGGCAAATCCTTATCTCGATTCACGTCAACCCAACAAGACACCTTCGGAAATACCTGTAGAGCATCTTTATAATCACCCAGTTATGTTGTGATATTTGATAGCACACAAGGCATTCCTCTGGTACCCGGGATTTGCATGATCTCATAGTCGAAGGAATATGTATTTGACATAGATGAAAGCAGTAGCAATAAACTGTACGATCAAATGCTAAGCTAGCGGATGGGTCTTGTCCATCACATCATTCTCATAATGATGTGATCTCATTATCAAATGACAACTCATGACCATTGTTAGGAAACCTTAACCATCTTTGATCAACAAGCTAGTCTAGTAGAGGCTTACTAGGGACACGGTATTTGTTTATGTATTCACACATGTATTTAGGTTTCTAGTCAATACAATTCTAGCATGAATAATAAACCTTTATCATGATTAAGGAAATATAATAATAACCATTTTATTATTGCCTCTAGGGCATATTTCCATCAAAAGCAACTTGGGGAAGGCTAGAAATCAAGGTTCAAATGGTAGGAATGAAAACTCTTGATCTCAACATATGAGTAGGTGGTTCTCTCTCAGAATATACGCAATGGAAGTGTAGGCACGTCCTCATGGCTCTCTTACACAGTAAGAGGGTGTGGAGGGGTATATATAGCCTCCACACGAAATCCAACCATTACACACTTTTAACCCAACTCGGTGGAACCGATCAGAAATCTTGGTGGCACCGACTTGTGTAAAAAATATGAACATTGGAGGTATCGGTGTGACTGACTAGAAACAACTCGGAGGGACCGATGTGCAATGGTAGGGCGAACATCGATTTGGTGGCACCGATTGCATCAACTCAGTAGGACCGAAGTGAAGCAATAATGCAACAGAACGTTGTCAAACCATCTCGGTGGCACTGATCGCATCATCTCGGTAGGACCGAAATAATTGCGACAGATGACAGAGAGTTGGCAAGGCCAGCTCGGTGAGACCGAGATCCATAACGGTGGGTCAGATTTGTTAGGGTTTGCCTGTGGCAGTTGTCCAGATGGACTCGGTGGGTCTGGATAGGGAAATATCAGGCGGACCGAATTGGATTTAGGGTTTTGGACATATTTGGATAGAGAAAATGGTTGAGGGTTTTGGAGCAATATCACTAAGCACTTGAGCAATCATATCATCATCAAAACCCCATCCCCTTTTGATAGTATTGGCTTTCCTATGGACTCAATGTGATCTTAGATCACTTAACCAAAAAAGAAGAGTCTTGAGATTTTGCCAATCCATGTCCTTAGAATTTTGAGGGGTCCACATCTCTAGTCCTTGCCATGCCAATCACTGAACTTTCTGAAATCTTTAACTTGAATGGATATTAGTTCAATGAGATATATGTTGTTATGAATTACCAAAACCACCCAGGGATTAGTTGCACTTTCATAAGTCAACACATACACTCAATCTTCGTTGACCTTTTTCAGTCAGAGGGATAAAGTGATCCATCCTAGGTTTTGTGAGATCTAGAGAAATTCCCAGGTATAGGAAAGGGAAGGAGCTCTGTTAACACTAAAGGAATGAACCATTTCAGAGTTGATGTTTATTGGCACGAAGAAAGATATATGATAATTCACTTTCAGACCAGATGAATTCGTATATGAGTCCAAAATTTCTTTCAATAACTGCAACTGAGTCTGACATACTCTCATAATAACCAGAGTATCATCAACATATTGTATCATAGGAAAGTCCGGGCAAAATTTTCTTAAGGGCATATCCAACTTTCCATAGTTCATTGCATCATTTATCAGAGTTTGTAGGAAATCAGAGGCAAATGACAAGAGGTGAGAGAGGGTCACCCTGTCCTACTCCTCTTCTGCACTTGAAATTTTTCCCAGACACTATTTAACAGAACAACTAAGGAGGCAGTAGAGAAAATGTTCTTGACCCAAGTATACCCTTTGTCGCCAAGCCCTTTATATTTGAGGACCTCCAAAATAAAATTGATCAAATTTATCCAAAGCCTTCTCAGTAGATGCACAAAGTTCATCGATTGTTGCATCTCCATATGGATTCTCTTACTCATGCATTAACTAACTGACCGATCTAAAAAGAAAAGGAAATCAATTTTATGGACACTGGAAAATTGTTGAAGTCTAAGGTTAGCCCCACCCCCACACCCTAATGTTGGGCATTTTTGGCACTCAAGTGTAAAATCCGTCTAGATCTGGTCCCTTACCCCAAGCAAATTTTATGATCGTGTAGGGCAAACCAGGGATAACTAGGAAAAATAGAACATGGGCAGTAAAAAAGTTAATGAATTGTAATTCTTAAGACATGGGCAGTAAAAACATTTAAAACCAGCACCACGCTGTCACCAAAGCTGATGACAGTTGGGTGAGTACCTAATTAATGTGGATGATTTCAACACTAGGGAGCAATAATATTCCATATAGGAGTTAAGAAAACAAACTAACACTTCTAAAATAATTATGGTGTTGAACATAAACCCTTTTTAAAATAAGAGAAGATTATAAAATTTTCGTCCCTCATTTGCAAAGTGCGGGTTTGATCCCTCAAATCTCAAATCAGACAACTCGCACCGATAAGTCTTCAAACAGGACAACTTTAATCCCTTGACCCAGCATTCTTAATGATTGAGAGTGGTCTTGAGCGGTCTTTCTCCATGTGGCAATCTTTCTCTTTCCGTCATATTTCTCTTGTGAACGTTCTATCAAGCACTTGGTATGCAATGTCTGTCGCTGCAGCGACACACCTCCAACGTTGCTGACGACGTCGTCTAATGTCCGTCGTTCATCGAACCTCCGCTGCTAACCGGCATGGTGCACCCAAATTTTAAAAATTATAAGTCAAATATTTCTAAAACTTCTTGTCAACATACATGGTCTAGCATAATACTCACGGTAAAAAATTTGGGACAAAATGACTTACGCCATATTCCGAGCAAAAACGCCATTATTCAAGGTTTTTGTATCAGCACTTCTATTTTTATTTTTATTTTTGCTCAGAATATGGCTTAGCTCATTTTGTCCCGAAACTTTAGAAGTGAGTATTATACTAGACTATGTTTGTCCCAAAAAAGTTTCACACATTTTTTTACTATTTTCTACTTTATTTTTTGTTTAATCGGGTGCGCCTACACACATGTTCCAAAAATCTGCACGGCATTCCTAATTGACTTGGGAAGATGGAAGTTTGCAATATAGTTATAGCTAAAGTGACTTGTGTTTCATAATTTGATGTGTTAATAAAGATTTGCATGTGGTAGTGTTTATTTCGTTACAGAATTGAACCAATACAGATCTTCTTTAGCTGATGCTCTCTGTTTATATGCTGGTTAGTTTGTCATCAACAAACCATATAGCAGTAGGGCAGCGGTCCACATAGGTTTGAAGTACTGATACATCAACAGTTGATACTATTTCCTTGTGTATGTTTATCACAGCAGTTCTAATTAAGCCCCTCAGAGAGCTACGGGTAGAATTTGGGCTGCCAGGCTCTGCACTGCTACTTTGTCTGTAATACACAACAAAACAACCTCCGACGCCAACAATCTGTTTATCCGCAATTCTGATCCCCAACAATCACCACCGGCGCATAAGTCCGCTCCACCAAGCGCCAACAGAAACGTCAGCACTGCACAAATATAGGTGCTGCCTCCTTATCACAACATGGCAAACGCAGAACGAGATATTACATGATCAAATGAGAAGATTCTTTTCCATTTCCTATCAGTCTGAACATCCAAACTTCAAACAGTTGAGCATGACTCACCTTGATCACGTGTTTCAATTCAAGAGAGAAAAACAAAATCATCTGCTTGTCGTCAAGGGAACAAGCTCTTCACTTGTGCCACTTGATGCTGCACCCGACACTACAGGAACAGAAACCAAATGTTGGGAAACTAAGAAAGTGAATTAAAGACATATGAAAACATGCTCAGGTTCTACTTGACCTAAACATACCTTGGTTTTTGGTCGAAAGGCAATTCTTGGCCACTAAGTGCACAATCGATTGCACGGCTTAAATCTCTACAGGTTGCAAACGAATAAGAACACATGGTAACCTGGAGCGTTTGCGCATCGGTTTCACAATATGTACCTTCCGGTGACTGGCACATTGTTACTGGGTCTTGAATCATCAAATTGCCCATGGTAAAAAAGTTCAAATGGCCTTCGCCCATCCTGGCACAAAGTTTAGACAGATAAGAAATAAGGAACGATGTGACACAAGAAAACCGAGACACTGAACATATAAGCATCATGAATTCATAGATTATGAGCATACGAGTCGATGTTGTTACCTTTTTGAACAAGTAGAACTCTGGTGTGCAGACTGCTCGAAACCCCTTAGCAACTTCTTGAGACTGCAAGGTGCAATAGTAAGCATAGAGTTGGAGAGATCACAGGGACTGCATCAAGAAGCACATATAGTGGGCAGACCTCATCATACAAATAAGGAAAAGGGTATTTAAACAATTTTGCCTCCTCCGCCATGTACTCGGGGCCATCCTGCAGAATCACAAGATTAATTTGTGTTCAAATGGGAAAACCTGACAAGTTGCATCAACCATAGTGGAATAATATGTATTGATACAGAAGCAGCACAATACATAAGTCTAACGAGCAAAGAACAAAACAAGGCATCTCCCTAACTGAACGATTACTACAGCAATTCTTACCAATATTTACAGCAACTTGAACCGAGGTGGTACATAATTCTATGAGTGGGAAATATTTCTAACACCTCATTCTGAAAGGGAAGCTTAGGGCCCAGCAGCAATAGCTACTTGACTAAAGCCAAATAGCCAAGAGCTGAGAACGTCTATTTATAGCTTGAACAACAAATCTTCTTTCAATCACTCAAACTTTGTACCTGTGGGACTTATTAACGAGACTAGAACGATACCATAGATATCTGTGATAGAAGTAGTATTCATTAAAGATACTGGTGATGCATTTTAAACAATATTGAAAGAGTAGATAGCTTGCAAATTGATCACACATGCATCATGTAATGAAATTCAATCTTTAAAAACAATTGAGTAAGAAAGAAACCATAGAAGAAGAATATACATATTTTTTATCGCAAATCTCAAAGTGATTATTTGTTTCTTCTAAAATGCGAGCATGTCTGTTCACTAAATTCTTCCAGTTACCTATCATTCGTTTTATTAGCTGGATGGATAAGGTTCAGTCATAAATTAAGCAAAATATGAATTTTCTGAGAAAACATTTTTAATTTCTTAGAAAGAAATGTCCTGGTTGAGAAGTACTCCCTCCGTTCCTAAATATAAGTCTTTCTAGAGATTCCAACAAATGACTACATACGAAGCAAAATGAGTGAATCTACACTCTAAAATATGTCTACATACATTTGTATGTTGTAGTTCATTTGAAATGTTTAAAAAGACTTATATTTAGAAACGGAGGGAGTACATAGAAAGAAACTAAAAGCTATTCATGCTTATCGGTTGTAAGTAAAGCATAACCTGGGGATGTGTCACAATTGAATTTGAGGATATGGCGACAGAAGCAAGTCCTTTCTGCATTGCATTATATTTGTATCCATGTCAATTTGAGGCTACAAGCACAAACCAAAGAGAAATTTTCATCTGGCCTTGCAATGTTCTTACCTCCATATAGAATGAAGTGAGCTTTGCAATATCTTTTTTCAGATGTTTTACAAATGGACAGTGATTGCATATGAACATAACCTGAGAGAAAAACAAAGTCGAGAATTACTCTCTTGATGGTTATTTGACAAAAAATAAGAACGTGCTGAATTTAGTAATGGGCTTTAGGCCCATAAGAGAATTTCAGAAAAATCTCCAAGGGCCCATGTAGGTGGTGGGATGACAAGGTGGGAAGTTTAGTCCCACCATGCTAGTGGAGAAGGAGTTGGACTCCTTTATAAGGGTCTCTCTTCTACATGCTATTGGAGAGTGAGAAGAGAAGGAGCCCTCGCGCACTCCTCCTCCGCCGCCCGCCTCGTCACGACGCGCCGCGGGTTGCGGGAATGAGCCGAGCCGAGCTCATACCTACACGCTTATTTTTGTCGGTCAGGAACGGAGAATACGTAACGGACACGACACGATCCGAGACGTCGGATCGTGGGACTGTTACCGACTCGGACGTGGGTTCGGCCCACGTCTCTCCGCCCAGCCGCCTATATAAGCAGCGTTAACGCAACCCTAGCCGCCACGAGAATCAGATCACATCTGCCTCACGCGCCTTTGTTCCTTTGCTGCTGCTGCCGCCGGCGACTCCATCCCGTTCGCCGCGTACACGGTCGACGGGAGAGCAGGCCTCCGAAACCCCGCCTCTCCGGTTCCTGTACGGGAAGAGGGGCGATTAGGTTTTTGGGGAGCGATCACGCGACTGCTCGCCTCCGTCCGTCTGCTTCGTCTACGTCCGCGTCGTCCTCTTCATCGCCATGGCTTCACCAAGCGAAGCTGACCGTCTCGCCCGCGAGAAGGCCGAATCCGACAAGAAGGCGGCAGAGGATGCTGCCGCCGCCACCGCTGCTGCTGCTACGGCCAACTGGCCGATCGGAGGGTATGTCTCTCTCTTGTTTATGTTTGCACTAGCAGTACTGGTTATACGTGTAGATGTTTCTGCTATATGCGTAGTACTTGCTAGTATACTCCGTGATCAGTATGTCATGTACCCAGTCAATGCCATGTTAGTAATTATTTCCTGGATTAATCTACTCGGAAAATTGCCTACTTATTCAACAATCCAAAAACCTAATGTGTGTAGGAATTTTTCGAGTAATGGTTTTGCTGCTGCACTGAAACCGGATAAATTTACCGGTACTTATTTCAAGCGTTGGCAAACGAGAACCACCTTATGGCTCACTGCTATGAACGTGTTCTGGGTAGCAAGTGTCACTCCTACGGAAACTATCACTCCTGAACAGGAGAAGATGTTTAAGGAGGCCACTGTCCTATTCCTTGGAGCAGTCATTAGCGTGATCGGAGATAAGCTGGTTGATGCATATTTACATATGCATGTTGCCAAGGACTTGTGGGAGGCCCTCGAATCTAAATTCGGGGCCACTGACGCTGGGAGCGAGATGTATGTTATGGAGCAGTTCCATGATTACAAAATGGTTGAGAACCGTTCTGTATTGGAACAGGCTCATGAGATAATATGCATTGCTAAAGAACTTGAGGTTCTGAAGTGCAATTTACCGGGCAAGTTTGTCGCGGGTTGTATAATTGCTAAGCTCCCTGGTTCCTGGAGGAACTTTGCTACTACTCTGAAACATCAGAGGCGTGAATTCTCAGTGGAGGATGTCATTGGCCATCTGAGTGTTGAGCAGAACTCAAGCGCAAAGGACTCGAACGGAAAAGCAGTTGAGGGGACTTCTGTCGCCAACATGGTGAACCAGAGGAACTCCAACTCCCACAAGCCCAAGGGAAAGAACGGTGTCCAACACAATGCCGACTTTAAGAAGAAGGGTAAGAAGACCTTCAAGAAGAACAAGAAGGATGAGGGCTGCTTTACTTGTGGTTCGACTGAACATTGGGCCAACAAGTGCCCAAACAAGTACAAGAAGCCAGGACAGGACTCCAAGTCTGTCAACATGATTGTGGGCAACAATGACAATGGTGCATCTGGGTCACAGGCCACGGGTCCGTATTGATGGGGAATGGCGCGAGTGCTTCTGTTCATGGTGTTGGCACGGTCGATCTGAAGTTTACTTCGGGAAGGATCGTGCAGCTGAAGAACGTGCAGCATGTCCCCGCCATCAAGAAAAACCTCGTTAGTGGCTCCCTTCTATGTAGAGAAGGGTTTAAGTTGGTTTTCGAGTCTAATAAATTAGTTGTTACGAAATATGGACTCTTTGTTGGAAAAGGTTATGAGAGCGGAGGAATGTTCCGCCTTTCCCTTGCAGATTTTTGTAATAAAGTCGTGAACCATATTCATCCGAATGTTAATGAATCAGAAGTTTGGCATTCACGTCTTTGTCACATTAGTTTCGGTGTTATGACGCGGCTAGCCAAGTTGGATTTAATCCCGAGTTTCACTTTAGCCAAAGGTTCTAAGTGCCTTTCATGTGTGCAAGCTAAGCAACCTCGCAAGCCTCACAAGGCCGCGGAGGAGAGACACTTGGCACCATTAGAACTCATACATTCTGATCTTTGTGAGATGAATGGTGTGTTGACTAAAGGTGGAAAGAAATACTTCATGACATTGATAGATGATTCCACTAGATATTGCTATGTTTATCTATTAAACACTAAAGATGAGGCTCTACACTACTTTAAAATCTATAAGGCAGAAGTTGAGAAACAACTTGAAAAACAAATTAAACGAGTTCGGTCAGATCGTGGTGGAGAGTACTTCTCGAGTGAGTTTGACTCCTTTTGTGCGGAACACGGCATTATTCATGAGAGGACGCCTCCCTATTCACCCCAGTCAAACGGGGTTGCCGAGCGGAAAAACCGTACTCTAACTGATTTGGTTAACGCCATGTTAGATACGTCGGGTTTATCCAAGGCATGGTGGGGGGAGGCTATATTGACAGCATGTCATGTCCTGAATAAAGTTCCGACAAAGGACAATGAGATCACTTCCTATGAGAAATGGGCGAAGAGAAGGACAACACTCTCGTACTTGCGTACTTGGGGCTGTTTGGCGAAAGTCAATGTGCCGATCCCCAAAAAGCGCAAGCTTGGACCAAAGACCGTGGACTGCGTTAATTTGGGCTACGCTAAGAATAGCGTTGGCTATAGATTTCTAGTAGTGAAATCTGAGGTACTTGACCAAAAGGTTGGTACAATTATGGAGTCTAAGGATGCTACATTCTTCGAGGATATATTTCCTATGAGAGATAAGCAAAGCACTTCTAGACAGGAATCTGAGGAGACTCCTGAGCCTGCCATTCCTATGGAATACTATGAACGAACACATAATGAAAATCCTGAGGAGGATGACGAGGAAACCCTTGGTAGGGGAAAGAGACAAAGGACTGCAAAGACCTTTGGTGATGATTTCTTCGTGTACCTCGTGGATGATGCTCCCACTTCTATTTCAGAAGCGTATGCCTCTCCAGAATCTGACTACTGGAAGGAAGCGGTCCGTAGCGAGATGGATTCCATCATGGCTAATGGGACATGGGAGATTACTGAGCGTCCCTATGGTTGCAAACCATTGGGATGTAAGTGGGTGTTCAAGAAGAAGCTTAGGCCCGATGGTACGATTGAAAAGTACAAGGCTAGGCTTGTGGCCAAGGGCTATGACCAAAAGGAAGAGGAAGATTTCTTTGATACTTATTCACCTGTGGCCAGACTGACCACCATTCGAGTATTACTCTCGTTGGCGGCCTCGCATGGTCTTCTCGTCCACCAGATGGATGTTAAGACAGCTTTCCTAAATGGAGAGCTAAACGAGGAAATCTACATGCAACAGCCAGATGGCTTTGTGATAGACGGTCAGGAAGGAAAAGTGTGTAGGTTGATAAAATCTTTATATGGCCTGAAGCAAGCACCTAAGCAATGGCATGATAAGTTTAATACAACACTGACATCTGTTGGCTTCGTTGTTAATGAAGCTGACAAATGTGTATACTATCGCCATGGTGGGGGCGAAGGAGTTATACTGTGCTTGTATGTTGATGATATACTGATATTCGGAACCAACCTCAAAGTAATTGAGGAGGTCAAGTCGTTTCTATCTCAGAACTTTGAGATGAAAGACCTTGGTGTGGCTGATGTTATCTTGAACATCAAGCTACTGAGAGATAATGAGGGTGGGATTACACTTTTGCAATCCCATTATGTTGAAAGAGTTATGCGTTATCTGAAGGGTACTATGAACTATGGACTTCACTATACCGGATACCCGTCGGTACTTGAAGGGTATAGTGATGCGAATTGGATCTCTGATGCTGATGAGATGAAGGCCACAACTGGGTATATGTTTACTCTTGGAGGTGGCGCTGTTTCCTGGAAGTCTTGCAAGCAAACGATCTTAACGAGATCGACAATGGAAGCAGAATTAACAGCATTAGACACATCTGGTGTCGAAGCGGGATGGCTTCGAGATCTCTTGTTGGACTTGCCATTGGTTGATAAACCGGTTCCGGCTATCCTTATGAACTGTGACAATCAGACCGTCATCACCAAGGTGAAGAGTTCAAAGGACAACATGAAGTCCAACAAACACATAAGAATGAGATTAAAAGCTGTCAGAAAATTGAGAAACTCCGGAGTGATAGCGTTGGAATATGTCCATACGGCTAAGAATCTGGCAGATCCCTTTACAAAAGGGCTATCACGTGTTGTGATAGATAATGCATCGAGGGAGATGGGCATGAGACCCACATGAGTTGCCATGGTGGTAACCCAACCTATGTGATCGGAGATCCCGTGAAGTAGGACCTGGGAAAACAAGCCAGTGGTGAACTGAGGAGAGTAACTATACTAACCCATTCCGCTGGAGATGCAATACTCTCAAAACTGTATGGGAGGATGACTACTGTCTTAATGTGTTCCAAGGCTTATATGTATAAGCAAGATGCTATCCTACAGAGCGATCTTTGGAGGAACACACCTATATGAGCCCGACTGCTGGTCACAGTCTATGAGATTGGGGTGATCTCTAGTAAACTCATGAATAGGCCAGGAGTGTGACTTATATGCTCCACCCGAGGGGTCGGCCTTCGGTAGCCTAGTACTAGTAAGACTTGTGGTGAAGCTTCTTTACGCCAAACTGACAATTCAAGGCATAGTCCATTGTTCAGTTGTAAAGGAGTGTAGCTACTTGTTCTAGGTGAAGCTCAACCTTAACAGGTCTTCACTGAAATGCTGGTATATTAAAACAGTGAATGGAACGAGGGAACACGATGTGCCCTTGAGATCTGGTGGGGGATTGCTGAATTTAGTAATGGGCTTTAGGCCCATAAGAGAATTTCAGAAAAATCTCCAAGGGCCCATGTAGGTGGTGGGATGACAAAGTGGGAAGTTTAGTCCCACCATGCTAGTGGAGAAGGAGTTGGACTCCTTTATAAGGGTCTCTCTTCTACATGCTATTGGAGAGTGAGAAGAGAAGGAGCCCTCGCGCACTCCTCCTCCGCCGCCCGCCTCGCCACGCCACGCCTCGTCACGACGCGCCGCGGGTTGCGGGAATGAGCCGAGCCGAGCTCATACCTACGCGCTTATTTTTGTCGGTCAGGAACGGAGAATACGTAACGGACACGACACGATCCGAGACGTCGGATCGTGGGACTGTTACCGACTCGGACGTGGGTTCGGCCCACGTCTCTCCGCCCAGCCGCCTATATAAGCAGCGTTAACGCAACCCTAGCCGCCACGAGAATCAGATCACATCTGCCTCACGCGCCTTTGTTCCTTTGCTGCTGCTGCCGCCGGCGACTCCATCCCGTTCGCCGCGTACACGGTCGACGGGAGAGCAGGCCTCCGAAACCCCGCCTCTCCGGTTCCTGTACGGGAAGAGGGGCGATTAGGTTTTTGGGGAGCGATCACGCGACTGCTCGCCTCCGTCCGTCTGCTTCGTCTACGTCCGCGTCGTCCTCTTCATCGCCATGGCTTCACCAAGCGAAGCTGACCGTCTCGCCCGCGAGAAGGCCGAATCCGACAAGAAGGCGGCAGAGGATGCTGCCGCCGCCACCGCTGCTGCTGCTACGGCCAACTGGCCGATCGGAGGGTATGTCTCTCTCTTGTTTATGTTTGCACTAGCAGTACTGGTTATACGTGTAGATGTTTCTGCTATATGCGTAGTACTTGCTAGTATACTCCGTGATCAGTATGTCATGTACCCAGTCAATGCCATGTTAGTAATTATTTCCTGGATTAATCTACTCGGAAAATTGCCTACTTATTCAACAGAACGGACTTGTGTTAAACACCTTCAAGAATTACAGTTATGTTTGCACAACTGAGTAGATATATGACACTCCATATTTCTCCTCAAGGAAGGGACACATGAGTTGGCTGAACACCTAAGCCTTTAGGGCAGTCTACTGAACCACTCATACTTTATTCACAAATAAAAAAAAGACCACTCATACTTGAAAGACCATTTTCGGAATTGTTACACTTTCCATGGATTTTTTTTCCTCGTTGTAAATACCTATTATCAAGGTTAGAAATTACTACTACTTGGTGTCTAAAATATTCATGGCGAAATTTCCAGAAAAACAGTGCTTAAGAAACATGTGACTGCAGTTGAGTAGTAGAAGCGAGAAAAACAGAAAGCTATCTTCACAAGCATTTTAAGCAACAATTTGTGTGCATGCCCAATAAATCAACTTGCTTCAAGAACTACAAATTCAACTTGTTTCCAAGCATCAGATCAGCAATATACTATATAGCTCACTGATCCATCAACAACCCAGCATTATCATCAACACATCAAAAAACACATTTATGTCATCTCATATGCCAACTCAACGAATGCTGAACAGAAAGCATGCATGCTAACTTTTTCATCAGTCATTAAAGCGAACAGTGCATCTGTCTATAGCACAGAATAACCGAAAAGTTAATCACTGACCAGCAAAGCAGGGCTACCCACGAAGTCATCCAGTGTCCAGATTTTCCCCGTCAGGGGCTCCGGGAGCTGCATAATCACCAACAAGAAACCATTAGGAACAACACGGCTGCAACATGAGGCTTTAATCTTGATTAAAACATGGGCTGGAAGTTAAAAAGCAAGAGCGACCTCGAATTGGGGTGCGCGGAAGCCCACGGAGACGCCGGTGGACTCCAACCTGGCTGCGCGCACCTGGAGACGCGTACTGCGGCGGCCTCCCCTGCTCGCCGCCGGCGAGACAAGGGACCTATACGCGTGGCTGTGGTGGGCGAGGGGCTGGCATGGGCGGGAAGAGGACGATGCGGGGGAGGAAAGCAGGGAGGCGCGCGCTCCGGCGGCGCACGCGGTGACCAGGGACATGGCGCGCTCTGCTCTTCCGTGCTGCTGCTATGCACCTGTGTGGCTGCCACTGTCCGAAATCCTGGCTATTCTGTTCGGCGTATCTCCCGATTCCGTAGATGGGCGGACAGCTTAAGAAAGTAGTGCGGTTTGCGGAAGAGATGGCCCAAAGAGCGCGATGGTCCATTGGTCCGGTCCAGTTGAAGAAAGCACATTTCTTTACCTAATAATAAAGAAAGTTGGGTTTCAGCCCGTCCGTCATGCCACTTTGCAGAAAAGCCCCTCTGTTTTCTATAAATTAACCCGCACTACACGTTTAAGTCATACCGAACCGTTATTTGGCATTTTCGTATAAAAACCCCTCAGGTTTCATGTAATCAACCCGCCATCCATATTTAAGTCACCAGCCGGCTTTTTTAAACAAAGGTCCGCAGTCGTCATATTAACTCAACCTGAAGTGGTACGAGCGAGAGAAAAGAAAAACAAACCAAGCCACCAGCACGACCCTTCCTCTCGATCTCATCTGGACCTCCAGCCCCACACCGCCCCTCACCGCCGTCCGCCGCCGCGCTCCGCCACCGCCTGCCCCATCGTTCGCCGCCGCGCGCCGCCACCGCGTGCCCCAAGTGCCAACACACCTGCGCCCATCCACTACCGGTGACCCCCAGCCTTCCACCGCCGGCGACCCTCGACGTCGCGGCCATTGATGACTCTCCGTCCCTGTACCATGGCGCCTCCGGGACTCCTCCCTGCTACTTCCACCTCGACATTGGTTTCCCCAACCCCGATGGCTTCTCCACCAGCCACTCCTTCGAAACGCACTCTATCCGCCGTCGGACCCATCCGCTATCCCCCGTCAGACCCATCCGCGTGGTTCCAATGTCGAACATCGCCGCCACCCTGTTGTGACGCGAGGTGGTGTTCTTCTAACCGCCGGCTTGATTCTGCCTAGGTAATTTCTTCTTTCTACTGTAGCTCTTCATAACAAAATTTGACTGCCTAAAAATTCCCCAATTTGGTACAATTTTCTCAGTCAGGTTCTATTGGCCGTTGTAGCATTAGCATGATGAAGATTCTGGAACAGTGCATGACATGCTCAATCCCAACCTCTTCACTTAGCTGGTGAAGCACCTGACCCGGCGTCGAGCAATATCCCTGTATACTCTTTCCTTGTGTTCTTTCCAAGTATGCACGGTGGTACTACTTCCATAATGCAATTGTATGTAAATCGCTTTGAAATGATGGTTGCTGAATACTACATTATGCTTGATAGTCATCTACCTGGACGACTTCAAGCACTAATAGGTGAATCCTTTTAGATTTTGTAGTTCTTTTCAGTACTGAGATAGCTGTTTCTTGCTTCCCAATATTTGGACGAGAAAACAGAGAGGCTTTACATTATATAAGAGTTACAATAATAGATTATAAATAAGAAAATAAGGTCCAAGCCAGACTCCTACTTATAAAGGTTTTGTCTTTCACGTAAGGGGATATCATATCATACTTCATCTAATCACGGCTGTTGTGTAACCTAATGATGGTTAGTTACTACATCCATAGAGAAAATGAACATGGAGATATTCTCATGTCATAGTTTCCAGTGATGAGAATGGGCTACCCGACATTGCTCGGCTTCTGAAATTGAGCAAACTTGGTGTAGTTATTCATGGTAGAAATTCGTACTTAAATTATCTATTTCGCCAGATTGAGAAACTACGTACATGCCTTCGTCAATGCGCAATCGAACAACTGTCAGGCGGTGATGAGAGTACTACTAAAAGCAAGGGAAACACACTTAAGTTTGCTATCGACAGTTTCTTAAGAAGCTAAATATCAGTGGCATCACAAGTGGGCTTCTCAATTAATCCAAATGATCCATCAGGTTGCGAAGATAAAAACAATGAACATGACATATCTGAAAGCAGCCCGAGCATCCTCTACTACTTTGGTTTAGGTGCTATTTATCTTGCTCTGTGCTGACATATTTTCTGCTTTCGTAGATGCAAACATCCCGAATGTGATCAATCATATGCTGGAGAATGGTATTGAGACCTTCCATCACTGGATAATGGGATTTATATGCGGTTCCAGTCCGTTCACGGTGCAGGTGAACTGGAAATTCTATCAAAGACAACTCTCCTTTCTTCAGTGTACATGCATGATATTACATTATTAAATATACCATTTTTAACTTCATTTAGTTGTCTATATTATGCTCAATGTGCTATTACCAAGAAAAATAGTGTTACCTCCGTACCAGGGCCTACCAAATATCTTATATTTTGGTACGGAGGTAGTATTTTTAGCCTGCAAAGCGACTCCTATGCCTCCCAGTGTGGCAATAATGTGTTTGCAACAGTGATGAGATAACTTATTTTTTACATTGTGAGAAACACATCCCGTTTCTTCCTCATCATAAGTGTGTGCCATGTTATCTTTGTTCATGTTGCTGGCTATACATTTTCAGTATTCTCAGGATATATCTGATTATGATGATGTTCCGTACTGCTCATGAGGCAACAACTTTTTGGACTGCTTGATGTTTATAACCAATGAGACTACTTTTTTGGTTGTTGGCTGGAGCTATCACTATGACTATTTTCTTTTCGCCCAGGTAAATTTATATGGTCATCAAAAACCAACGACAAGTCAACACTTGTCAGCAGTTTGTGATTTGTATTACCGTATGCCTAAGCCAATAGCCAGACAATGTTGTTTTAATTAGGAAATGTAGAAAACATGGTGATAATTTATGTAGATTTGACAGTCCCTTCAAACTGCAGTCTTCGATCTTGAGTGGACAATCTAACTATATGTTTCCTTATAGAAAAATCGACTATATGTTCCATTAATTGTCTGCTTATTTTGGCCCGATCAAATTAAACTAGGTCTTGATTTGAAGGCCCAGTTAAGGCAGCTGGTGCTGGTTTGTTTGTTGTAATACTAACTGTGATATTTAAACAGAGACATGTGGTTTTTCTCATTCCTCGACATTTTCCTTTGCTACCAAGATTTTTCATTCTAGGTTGTGGAAAAACGCATGTAGCATTCCTTCTACAAGTCGTCATGAGCTGGGACATAGAAGAAGAGAGCCGACGAGAAATCGCACAGCGAATCGCTCCGGTGTCGCTGCCAATGGTGCTGCGCAAAGTGCAGAATGCAGGCTAGATGCGTACGAGTCCGTCCCTACTTCACGACTTGGAAGCAAAGGAAATCGAGTCAATTATAGATAGTATATTTGGTTATGAAAGTTGTCTTTTGTGTATGCAATTTTGCCATTATTTTGTAAAAGCTTTGAGTTTTTGATAATGTAATTGTCTTACTAATCACACTTTTAATCTATTCGTGCCAAGGCTAATAGCCAAGTTATGCACAAACTGTTCATGTTTCCTTGATGACTGCTATTGTCGGAAGATTCTTTTCAGCATTTAAGTAATACCGATCCCACATTCAGTTATGTGTGCAAAGGCCGGTAGCAAAATAATGACTGCTCCTTGCTGGTTGGATATTTCCTACTTCTAGGATTATCTCATTATGCTTTTTGGACCATGCTGATTTGTGAACGAGAACCTACATGATCACCCACCCTGATTTGTGAATTCGTAGTCACATACAGACACTCAGGTATGCAATATGGTTTTGCTCTTTTTGTGTGATTGTCAGCATTCCCCACTGTTTTTTATGATCAGAGAAAAACAAAAAGAGATTTCACTCTACAATGGATGTCTTTCTCATCTCCCAGGCATATGTAATTTCACTGCTCTGATTGCCATCATCACGGTCCAAGTCTACCTCCGCCAAGTACGGTGCCGTGAGGAAACACCCAAGGTACATGTGTGTGTGGACTCTAATTTAGATTAACTACAAATATGTACACCGATCCCATCAGTGATCACCTTGTAAATCAGCAGCAGCCAGTGGTACACGAATTCTCTTATAAAACTAGAAAAATATCCTACTTATTTTAACTCAAAATTAAGCTACTATTGTTCTAAAAATATTAGAATCACTTGACTTCGAAAACAATATTTCGGTTGAATTTAAGGTGACCTGCATATACTTATGCTTTACTTTAATCTTCAAAGTGGAAGTTTAAAATACTTATTTTAGATTTTATATGATGCATACATTATTTGATTAGAAATTATTATGGATTTTTAAATAACTTTAACATTAATTTTAAATCCATATATTGATAAAAGGCACTCAAAATTAAAAAAATGCAACAAAATTTAGATTATAATTATGTATTATTTGGAACAACCATTAGGAGCCGCCGAAACTAGCCCAGGAGGTTTGAGAAAGAGCTCGCATGGTTAATATGACGGCGGGGTCGGCCAACATGGACGCTCCGACAAGGTCGAGCGATCAGCCGTGCAGAACGCTTTAAAGGCCATAAAGGGCAAGGGCAATAATAAGTGACAATACAAATGGACGATGTGTTGAAATACAGGACATGGGCTCATGGAGGTCTTGAGTCATGCTTAATGTGGGAAGTACCATATGATATTATTATTTTCACACATTGCAACACACAGTTATTTCAAGAAGCTAAAGATAAAAGTGATTAATAAGACTAATCCATGCACCACTACTCTTCCATCAAATGAAGGACATCGGGGTGATTTCTTCATGTCCACGATTCATGCTTCGAAAAGCGATAATTAATTTAAACTTATTACCACATTTATCAAAAATGGATATGAGAAATGGTGAGTAATGGCATGTGTAGCAGGTTTTGTAATTTTTTCGCCCGTTGCAACGCACGGGCATTTGTACTAGTACCCCTAAAAAAAATTCAAAAAAAAGTTGAAGAAAGCACATATGTCTTGTACGATTTCTCAAAAAAAAAAATCCTGCATAACCCCCCCCCCCCAAAGCAGAACAGGATTAAAATCATACCCTCAGGGTCCTAATCCACACATTTGTCATCGTGCGGTACTGGCACAGGGCGGTCGCTGAATGGTGGGTCGACGCAAGTAGAGGTGTTTGGTTTGCCGGACAACTTTGAGCGGCGAGATGACTAGGCAACAGAGACGAGGGAAACAACAGCTATTTGAGCGGAGGGTAACGGAGACGAGCGGAGATATGGCAACGGGGATGAGCAGGGTTGTCCGGGGCTACGAGGAGGAGACAAGTGAGGGACGGCATCGTGCGTGGTTGGGATCGATGTTGGTGATCCACGTGCCATGATGATCTCATCATCATTGTGTACCACGTCGTAGAAGGAACATCCCGCCATCTCTCTGAACCACTTGAACCTCCAGTTACCGTACCACTAGTACTGAAACAACCACAAGTCACACTTATTGAAGACCTTTAAACCTCTAACCACCTAGACCTCTAGTAGAAACTAAAAGACCAAATTACAAAAAATAACCCTCTGTAAGTGCATCTAGTGCCCCCTATTTGGTTTTGGAGTATTGACGACAAACGTGGTTGAGGGACTAACATGTTTGTGAGAATTGCAGGATAACACATGTAATAGTCCCTCACTGATTCAGTTTACCTTCCAGAGATGACCCCTAAAAATGTGTGAAGACATTGAAGACAATGGTGGCTCGTGAAGACATTCACGTGAAGATAAGGACCTATGAAGACATTCATCGAAGACTATATAATGCGAAGACATAGTTTCTTTTGTTGTTCTTTTTATTCTTTCTTGAGTCATAGGAACCACCGTACTGTTAAGTGGGGTCCAAGTGAACATAGTCAGATGACTGAAGTGATGCTCAACCAAACTCTATGTCTTCGAGCGAAGACAAATGAGAACAAATTTTATTCAGAGTTGGATAAGTCAGCTTTACTTGGAGCTCAAGCAAAGTTGCCGCGTGTGTTCACAATCCGACCGTTGGACACGTGTCAGTTCCTTAGTGACCAAGGGTCATTTCAGACATATCATGTCGGGTTGCCTCATGGCTATAAATAGCCCACCCCCTACACCATAAATTGGTGGCTGCTCAGAGTTAGTACACGACTTTTGTCGTTTGAGAGCAACCCACCTCCGAACCCTTTGAGAGAAAAGATCCTTGCGAGGACAAAGCCCAAAACACCCAGAGCCAAAGAGTGTTAGGCATCACTGAAGTCTTTCTGCCCGTGTAACATAAAGACTTGTTACACTTGAGGACTGTGCATCCTCCAGCCGGTTAGGCATCACGTTCTGAGCATCCAAGAGTCATTGTGGATCGCCGGTGAATGAAGTCTGTGAAGGTTCAGAAGTCTACCTTGAAGACTTACTAGAGTGATTGGACGAGGACTTGGTGTCCTTAGCTCAAGGGGAATAAGGTGAAGACACGGTCTTCAGAGTTCAATCTCAGCCTCCCTAACCAGATGTATAGTTGTCACAGCAACTGGAACTGGTCTACCAAATTCCCTGCGTCTCCAAGCTACCGGTTCTATCTCACAACTCATTTACATTCCAGTCTATCCTCATGAAGTCATTGCTAGTTTGTCTGATCTATTTGACTTCACTGTGTGAAGATTGTCCCCTGTTTAGCTTCATTTATATCTTCCATCTCGATCCATGTTGTCTAACTATCAATAGTCTTCATACTATCTTTATGATGCTTACTTGACTATTGTGTGTCTGGAAACGTTTATCTTCCATTGCTTATCATATAGGTTCATTTCATCTGTTTGTCTTCAAAAGATATCATGTTTTGAAGACTTTCATAAAAATCGCCTATTCACCCCCTCTAGTCGATAACTTGCACTTTCAATTGGTATCAGAGCAATGTGCTCCCTTGTTCTGTGTGATTTGGTTTAACCACCTGGAGTTTTAGTTATGTCGACTGCAGGGATAATCAAAGTCTCCGCTGCGTGCCCTGTCTTCGCTGTGACTGATTACCCCTGCTGGAAGAATAAGATGTGCATGCATCTTGAAGCTATCGACAATGACCTCTGGTATGTCGTCAAGACTGGTGTTCCCAAGGCTGGTGAAGGTGTCACCCCTGCTGATGTCAAGAAATTTGCTCAACTAGACTCAACCGCCAAGAACATCATCTGTGGTCATCTGACCAAAGGACATTAAGGACGTGTTAGTGCACTGGATTCAGCCAAGCAAGTATGGGACTGGCTATCCAAGGTCAATGAAGGCGCCTCAACACAGAGAGACTCAAGGATTAACGTTCTTCGCAATCTGTTCAATCGCTTCAAGAGAAATGATAATGAGAATGTCCATCTTACATTTGATCGCCTCACTGATATCACCAATGAGCTTCATGCGCTTGGCGCCACAAAAAATCACCAAGCATGAAGTTGTAAAGAAGCTATTAAGGTCTCTTTACAATTCGTTTGACACCTTAGCATTGATGATTCAAGAACGACCTGACTTCAAACTGAAGGAAATATGCCCTAGAGGCAATAATAAAGATGTTATTTGTATTTCCTTATATCATGATAAATGTCTTTTATTCATGCTAGAATTGTATTAACCGGAAACTTAGTACATGTGTGAATACATAGACAATACAGTGTGTCCCTAGTATGCCTCTAGTAGACTAGCTCATTGATCAAAGATGGTTATGTTTCCTAGCCATAGACATGAGTTGTTATTTGATCAACGGGATCACATCATTAGGAGAATGATGTGATGGACAAGACCCATCCGTTAGCTTAGCACTATGATCGTTTAGTTTTACTGCTATTGCTTTCTTCATGACTAATACATGTTCCTATGACTATGAGATTATGCAACTCCCGAATACCGGAGGAACACCTTGTGTGCTATCAAACGTCACAACGTAACTGGGTGATTATAAAGATGCTCTACAGGTGTCTCCGAAAGTGTTCGTTGTGTTGGCATAGATCAAGAATAGGATTTGTCACTCCGAGTGTCGGAGAGGTATCTCTGGGCCCTCTCGGTAATGCACATCATGATAAGCCTTGCAAGCAAATGACTAATGAGTTAGTCACGGGATGATGTATTACGGAACGAGTAAAGAGACTTGCCGGTAATGAGATTGAACTAGGTATTGATATACCGACTATCAAATCTCGGGCAAGTAACATACCGATGACAAAAGGAACAACGTATATTGTTATGCGTTTTGACCGATAAAAGATCTTCGTAGAATATGTAGGAGCCAATATGAGCATCCAGGTTCCGCTATTGGTTATTGACCGGAGATGAGTCTCGGTCATGTCTACATAGTTCTCGAACCCGTAGGGTCCGCACGCTTAACGTTTGATGACGATCTGTATTATGAGTCTGTGAGTTTTGATATATCGAAGGTAGTTCGGAGTCCCTGATGAGATCACGGACATGACGTGGAGTCTCGGAATGTCCGAGACGTAAATATTGATATATTGGACGACTATATTCGGACACCGGAAGTGTTCCGGATAAGTTTCGGATTAAACCGGAGTGCCGGAGGGGTATCGGTACCCCTCGGGGTAACTAATGGGCCACTTGGGACCTTAGTGGAGAGAGAGGACCGACCAGGGTTAGGCCGCATGCCCCTCCCCCTTGTTCTGAATTGGACAAGGAAAGGAGGGGGGCGACGCCCCTTTCCCTCTCCCTCTCCCTCTCCTTCCTTTCCCCTCTCCCTCTTGGTGGACTCCTACTAGGAATAGGATTCCTATTCTAGGAGTAGCTCTCCTAGGAGCGCCATAGGGGCCGGCCGGCCTCCCCCCTTGCTCCTTTATATACGGGGGCAGGGAGCACCTCTAGACACACAAGTTAATCAAGTTGATCTTCCCCAACCGTGTGCGGTGCCCCCCTCCACAGAAACACACCTCGGTCTTATCGTTGCAGTGCTTAGGCGAAGCCCTGCACTGGTAGCTTCATCATCTCCGTCACCACGCCATCGTGCTGATGAAACTCTCCCGCGAAGTTCTACTGGATCAAGAGCTCGTGGGATGTCATCAAGCTGAACGTGTGCTGAACGCAGAGGCTCCGTATGAACGGTGCTTGATCGGTTGGATCGCGAAGAAAGTTCGACTACATCAACCGCGTCACTAGACGCTTCTGCTTTCGGTCTACGAGGGTACGTAGACACACTCTCCCCTTTCATTGCTATGCATCTAGTAGATAGATCTTGTGTGATCGTAGGAATTTTTTTGAAATACTACGTTCCCCAAACAGTGGTATCATGAGCCAGGTCTATGTGTAGATGATATGCACGAGTAGAACACAAGTGAGTTGTGGACAATACTAGTCATACTGCTTACCAGCATGTCATACTTTGATTCGGCGGTATTGTTGGATGAAGCGGCCCGGACCGACATTACGCGTACGCTTACGCGAGACTGGTTCTACCGACGTGCTTCGCACACAGGTGGCTGGCGGGTGTCAGTTTCTCCAACTTTACTTGAATCAAGTGTGGCTACGCCCGGTCCTTGTGAAGGTTAAAACATCATATACTTGACGAAATATCATTGTGGTTTTGTATGCGTAGGTAAGAACGGTTCTTGCTAAGCCCGTAGCAGCCACGTAAAACTTGCAACAACAAAGTAGAGGACGTCTAACTTGTTTTTGGAGGGCATGTTGTGATGTGATATGGTCAAGACATGATGAGTTATACGTTATTGTATGAGATGATCATGTTCTGTAAATTTATCGGCAACTGGCAGGAGCCATATGGTTGTCGTTTTGTTGTATGAAATACAGTCGCCATGTAATTGCTTTACTTTATCACTAAGCGGTAGCGATAGTCGTGGAAGAAATAGTTGGCGAGACAACAACGATGCTACGATGGAGATCAAGGTGTCGCGCCGGTGACGATGGTGATCATGACGGTGCCTTGGAGATGGAGATCAAAAGCACAAGATGATGATGGCCATATCATGTCACATATTTTGATTGCATGTGATGTTTATCTTATTATGCTTCTTATTTTGCTTAGTACGGCGGTAGCATTATAAGATGATCCCTTACAAAATTTCAAGGTACAAGTGTTCTCCCTGAGTATGCACCGTTGCGAAAGTTCGTCGTGCCGAGATACCACATGATGATCGGGTGTGATAAGCTCTACGTTCACATACAACGGGTGCAAGCCAGTTTTGCACACGCAGAATACTCGGGTTAAACTTGACGAGCCTAGCATATGCAGATATGGCCTCGCAACACTAGAGACCGAAAGGTTGAGCGTTAATCATATAGTAGATATGATCAACATAAGATGTTCACCATTGAAAACTACTCCATCTCACGTGACGATCGGACATGGTTTAGTTGATTTGGATCACGTGATCATTTAGATGACTAGACGGATGTCTATCTAAGTGGGAGTTCTTTTGTAATATGATTAATTGAACTTTAATTTATCATGAACTTAGTCCTGATAGTTTTTGCATATCTATGTTGTTGTCGATCAATGGCCCGTGCTAATGTTCCTTTGAATTTTAATGCATTCCTAGAGAAAGCTAAGTTGAAAGATGATGGTAGCAATTACATGGACTGGGTCCATAACTTGAGGATTATCCTCATTGCTGCACAGAAGAATTATGTCCTTGAAGCACCGCTAGGTGACAAGCCCCCTCCCGCTAATGTAGACTACACGATAGTTCAGTGTGCCATGCTTTACGACTTAGAACAAGGACTTCAATGATGTTTTGAACGTCATGGATCATATGAGATGTTCCAGGAGTTGAAGTTAATATTTCAAGCAAATGCCCGGATTGAGAAATATGAGATTTCCAATAAGTTCTATAGCTGCAAGATGGAGGAGAATAGTTCTACCAGTGAACACTTGCTCAAAATGTCTGGGTACTACAATCATATGACTCAACTTGGATGCAAAGTTGACGAAGATACTGTTTTTGATAGCGTTCTTCAATCACTGCCACCAAGCTATAAAGGCTTCGTGATGAACTATAATATGCAAGGGATGCAAAAGACAATTCTCGAGCTATTCGCTATGCTCAAAACTGCGGAGGTAGGAATCAAAAAGGAGCATCAAGTGTTGATGGTTAACAAGACCACTAGTTTCAAGAAAAAGGGCAAGGGAAAGAAGGGGAAGTTCAAAAAGAATAGCAAGACAGTTGCTACTCCCACGAAGAAACCCAAGTTTGGAGCCAAGCCTGAAACTGAGTGCTTCTACTGCAAAGGGACTGGACACTGGAAGCGGAACTGCCCCAAGTATTTGGCGGATAAGAATGATGGCAAGGTGAACAAAAGTATATGTGATATACATGTTATTGATGTGTACCTTACTAATGCTCGTAGTAGCACCTGGGTATTTGATACCGGTTCGGTTGCTAATATTTGTAACTCGAAACAGGGGCTACGGAAAACGAAGATTGGCTAAGGACGAGGTGACGATGCGCGTGGGAAATGGTTCTGGAGTCGATGTGATCAACGTCGGCACGCTACCTCTACATCTACCTTCGGGATTAGTTTTAGACCTAAATAATTGTTATTTGGTGCCAGCGTTAAGCATGAACATTATATCTGGATCTTGTTTATTGCGAGACGGTTATTTATTTAAATCTGAGAATAATGGTTGTTCTATTTATATGAGTATTATCTTTTATGGTCATGCACCCTTGAAGAGTGGTCTATTCTTGTTGGATCTCGATCGTAGTAATACACATATTCATAATATTGAAGCCAAAAGATGCAAGGTTAATAATGATAGTGCAACTTATTTGTGGCACTGCCATTTAGGTCATATTGGTGTAAAGCGCATGGAGAAACTACAGTGTGATGGACTTTTGGAATCACTTGATTATGAATCACTTGGTGCTTGCGAACCATGCCTCATGGGCAAGATGACTAAAACTCCGTTCTCCGGAACAATGGAGCGAGCAACAGATTTGTTGGAAATCATACAGACTTATGTATGTGGACCGATGAGTGTTGAAGCTCGCGACGGGTATCGTTATTTTCTGACCTTCACTGATGATTTGAGAAGATATGGGTATCTTTACCTAATAATAAAGAAAGTTGGGTTTCAGCCCGTACGTCGTGACTTTTTGCAAAAGCCCCCTGTGGTTTTAAGTAATTAACCAGCAGTCCAATATATCTGTGAAAAAAACTTTTCATATTTCAGAATCGTGCCGCGTTCGTACTGGGCCTCATGTGCAGCCGAATCAGAAGGGGAATGGGGACGGTCGAGGGCAGCCGAATCCGGACGGATCAGGAGCAGATGAGGCTAGGGACGGTTGAGGGCAGCCGGGTCATAACAGATCCGGTCCGTTATCGGCAGATCCGGCGGCGGCGCATCAAATCCGGCGAAGGGAGGAGCAGACGAGGCCATGGACGGTCGAGGGCAGCCGGATCCGACGGCGGCATGTCATATCCGGCGACGGGAGGAGTAGATGAGGTCTGGGACGGTCGAGGGCAGCCGGATCTGCTTGGAGGCAAGCCAGAGAGTGGCGGTGCCGGACGCAGGGAGGATGGGCCTCAGCGTCCGGCGAACTCGAAGGTGGCGGCGGCCCCATGACGTCCGGGTGCGGGCGGCAGCGGCGAGGCTCCTTGCGTGCTCCCTGCATTACCAAGGGAAAAAGAAAAGGCTAAGATGCAGGTGAGGAGGAGACATGAATGAAGAATGGGAAAGAGAGGCGCTGGAGCTCTGGTCTGGGTCGCCGTGCGCTGAGCCCGTGGAGGAAAGAGGAGACGCTCGGGAGGTCGGTGGTGGCCTCGATGCCATCTGGATCCAGAGCTGGAAGGGGGGGAGAGGGGGCGTTGTGGGAGTTCTGCGCATATGGTGAAGAACGCGTCGGGGGAGACGAAGATGAGGCGCCCGGCTAAGAAGATAAGGTTGGATGGGCAGCAGAGTGCGTCGAGCCAGATGACACCCGTCGCACCCGCGCGAGAGGCGTAGACGGGCTCGTGGAATCGTTTTCTAAATTTTCAGGCGCGTGTCCAACTCACATAGCTTCGGTTGCGTTGAAAGATAAATTAATAATAAGAAAAAGAGAAAGAGAGAGGTAGAGAGAGGGGATTAATAAATGGGCTCATATACATCATGGCTAAACAGGATTCAACGGGAGGGATTAATGGGAGCCGGAGGAACATCTGAGTTTGTCGATGGTGTTTTGGTGTGGTGGACTAATTATCAAAAGGTGTTTCACGTCCATCTATGTATATTGGAAGTAGGGTATGTCTATGTTACATCTAGATGTGATATATTATCTCACATCTAACTCCTACACTTTCGAATTTTTTTAAAAATCGCCCATGAATTTGTTTTGTCCCTAAGGATGAGGGAGTTAGATGTGAGATAATATCTCACATCTAGATGTGAAATAGCAAACCCGTTGAAAATAAGTCAAACGCGTGTACCATCCACGAAGCCTCATTAGAGCATCTACCTCATCTTGACCAGAAGACCGCGGGAAGGAACTCGTGCACACCGCACGGGAGTTGTCGTCTGCGCCATGTCGGACCCTTAGCTCGCGCAGTGCCATGGACATTGTGCCCGCGCCACCGCAAAGCTCGCGCTCGGCCGGTTGCCGCCCCGTGATGGATGTCGGGGGGCGTTTGTGCGCAGGAGGGCGGACTGCATGTGTGGCAGGCGAGCTGCCGCAGGCTTTCCGTGTAGGAGGGCGGGCTGCGTGTGGCTGCAGATATAAGAGCAGGCGAGCATGCGAGCGGCATGCACTGTGAGTGAGCATGCGGGTCGCCGTCGCGTGTTGGATGCCGACAAGAGTTCTTGCGCAGGAGGGCCACCTGCGTGCGGGAGGGATGGCGAGCCGCTGATACCGTCATGTACGGGAGCACGTGAGTGCAGGCGGCGTGCGTGCAGGCAAGCTAGCCGCCACAGGCGTCGGCTGCAGGAGCGCGTGAGGACGGGTGGCATGCTTTCGGCCTTGGCTCGTCACAATTTATTTTTTGATTGGGCAGTAGAAAAAAAGCACAAAACAATTAGTGTTTTGTTTGTAACATATGCTCTGAGTAGGTCGATTGCAATTACATAACGTATGTTGCGTTGTGTTTGGAAAATAATACAACTCATTAAGTCGGCTCTTTCTATTATCATTAAATAAATAATACCACCTCGCCTCCTTAGAACCAAAACCATCAATTTATATATGTCCCGAAGTTATCAGTTATCGGTAGACTCAATAAATCGGCTTGTGAATCAATAAGTAGAGAATGAGGATGATGACGTGAGAAGAAGAGAATGAGTCCCCTTAAAAGAAGGAATGAAGGAATATGTTGCCCTATAAGCGCTAATTAAGTGGTGAACAATTATAAGGATGGACGAAAGACTGCATTGATGAAACCGAAGAAACTCGCTGACATATCAAGGAGGTAACAATGTCTTTCGTTGCAACGCACGTGCATTTGTGCTAGTATCTACTTAATGAAGCACAAGTCTAAAACATTTGAAAAGTTCAAAGAATTTTAGAGTGAAGTAGAGAATCATTGTAACAAGAAAATAAAGTTTCTACGATCTGATCGTGGAGGTGAATATTTGAGTTACGAGTTTGGTATTCATTTGAAACAATGTGGAATAGTTTCACAACTCACGCCGCCCGGAACACTACGACATAATGATGTGTCCGAACATCGTAATCGTACTTTATTAGATATGGTGCGGTCTATGATGTCTCTTACCGATTTACCACTATCGTTTTGGGGTTATGCTTTAGAGACAGCTGCATTCATGTTAAATAGGGCACCATCTAAATCCGTTGAGATGACACCTTATGAACTATGGTTTGGCAAGAAACCAAAGTTGTCGTTTCTTAAAGTTTGGGGCTGCGATGCTTATGTGAAAAAGTTTCAACCTGATAAGCTCGAACTCAAGTCGGAGAAATGTGTCTTCATAGGATACCCAAAGGAGACTATTGGGTATACCTTCTATCACATATCCGAATGCAAGATATTCGTTATTAAGAATGGATCCTTTCTAGAGAAGGAGTTTATCTCGAAAGAAGTGAGTGGAAGGAAAGTAGAACTTGATGACGTAATTGTACCTTCTCCCGATTTGGAAAGTAGTACATCACAGAAACTGGTTCCAGTGATTCCTACACCAATTAGTGAGGAAGCTAATGAAACTTTGGATTAATTTTCTGCTGAACTTCGTAGATCAACCAGAGTACGTTACGCGCCAGAGTGGTACGGCAACCCAGTTCTAGAAGTAATGTTACTAGACCATGATGAACCTACGAACTATGTGGAAGCGATGATGAGCCCAGATTCCGCAAAATGGCTTGAGGCCATGAAATCTGACATGGGATCCCTGTATGAGAACAAAGTGTGGACTTTGGTTGACTTGCCCGATGATCGGCAAGCCATCGAAAATAAATGGATCTTCAAGAGGAAGACCGATGCTGACGGTAATGTTACTGTTTACAAAGCTCGACTTGTTGCGAAAGGTTTTCGACAAGTTCAAGGAGTTGACTACGATGAGACTTTCTCACCCGTAGCGATGCTTAAGTCTGTCCGAATCATGTTAGCAATTGCCGCATTTCATGATTATGAAATCTGGCAAATGGATGTCAAAACAGCATTCCTAAATGGATATCTATAAGAAGAGTTGTATATGATGCAACCAGAAGGTTTTGTCGATCCTAAAGGTGCTAACAAAGTGTGCAAACTCCAGCGATCCATCTATGGACTGGTGCAAGCATCTCGGAGTTGGAATATACGCTTTGATGAGGTGATCAAAGCATATGGTTTTATACAAAGTTTTGGAGAAGCATGTATTTACAAAAAAGTGAGTGGGAGCTCTGTAGCATTTATGATATTATATGTGGATGACATATTGTTGATTGGAAATGATATAGAATTTCTGGATGGCATAAAAGGATACTTGAATAAGAATTTTTCAATGAAAGACCTCGGTGAAGCAGCTTACATATTAGGCATCAAGATCTATAGAGATAGATCAAGACGCTTCATTGGACTTTCACGAAGCACATACCTTGATAAAGTTTTGAATAAGTTCAAAATGGAACAGTCAAAGAAAGGGTTCTTGCCTGTGTTACAAGGTGTGAAGTTGAGTAAGACTCAATGCCCGACCACTGGGGAAGATAGAGAGAAAATGAAAGTCATTCCCTATGCCTCAGCCATAGGATCTATCATGTATGCAATGCTGTGTACCCGACCAGATGTGTGCCTTGCTATAAGTTTAGCAGGGAGGTACCAAAGTAATCCAGGAGTGGATCACTGGACAGCGGTCAAGAACATCCTAAAGTACTTGAAAAGGACAAAGGATATGTTTATCGTGTATGGAGGTGACAAAGAGCTCGTCGTAAACGGTTTCGTCGATTCAAGCTTTGACACTGATCCAGATGACTCTAAGTCACAAACCGGATATGTATTTTTATTTGTACGGTGGAGCTGTCGGTTGGTGCAGTTCCAAGAAGAGCGTCGTGGCGGGATCTACGTGTGAAGCGGAATACATAGCTGCTTCGGAAGCAGCAAATGAAGGAGTCTGGATGAAAGAGTTCATATCCGATCTAGGTGTAACACCTAGTGCATCGGGTCCAATGAAAATCTTTTGTGACAACACTGGAACAATAGCATTGGCGAAGGACTCCAGGTTTCACAAGAGAACAAAGCACATCAAAAGACGCTTCAATTCCATTCGCGATCAAGTCAAGGAGGGAGACATAAAAATTTGCAAGATACATACGGATCTGAATGTCGCAGGCCCGTTGACTAAGCCTCTTCCACGGGCAAAACATGATCAGCACCAAGACTCCATGTGTCTTAGAATCATTACTTTGTAATCTAGATTATTGACTCTAGTTCAAGTGGGAGACTGAAGGAAATATGCCCTAGAGGCAATAATAAAGATGTTATTTGTATTTCCTTATATCATGATAAATGTATTTTATTCATGCTAGAATTGTATTAACCGGAAACTTAGTACATGTGTGAATACATAGACAATACAGTATGTCCCTAGTATGCATCTACTAGACTAGCTCATTAATCAAAGATGGTTATGTTTCCTAGCCATAGACATGAGTTGTTATTTGATCAATGGGATCACATCATTAGGAGAATGATGTGATGGACAAGACCCATCTATTAGCTTAGCACTATGATCGTTTAGTTTTACTACTATTGCTTTCTTCATGACTTATACATGTTCCTATGACTATGAGATTATGCAACTCCCGAATACCGAAGGAACACCTTGTGTGCTATCAAACGTCACAACATAACTGGGTGATTATAAAGATGCTCTACAGGTGTCTCCGAAAGTGTTCGTGGTGTTGGCATAGATCAAGAATAGGATTTTTCACTCCGAGTGTCGGAGAGGTATCTCTGGGCCCTCTCGGCAATGCACATCATGATAAGCCTTGCAAGCAAATGCCTAATGAGTTAGTCACGGGATAATGTATTACGGAACGAGTAAAGAGACTTGCCGGTGACGAGATTGAACTAGGTATTGAGATACCGACGATCAAATATCGGGCAAGTAACATACCGATGACAAAAGGAACAACGTATGTTGTTATGCGGTTTGACCGATAAAAGATCTTCGTAGAATATGTAGGAGCCAATATGAGCATCCAGGTTCCCTTATTGGTTATTGATCGGAGATGAGTCTTGGTCATGTCTACATAGTTCTCGAACCCGTAGGGTCCGCACGCGTAACGTTTGATGACGATCGGTATTATGAGTCTATGAGTTTTGATGTACCGAAGGTAGTTCGGAGTCCCGGTTGAGATCACGGACATGATGAGGAGTCTCGGAATGTCCGAGACGTAAAGATTGATATTTTGGACGACTATATTCGGACAACGAAAGCGTGCCGGATAAGTTTCGGATTAAACCGGAGTGCCGGAGGGGTTGATGTCTACACACGCTTCTATTCTTGTAGACAGTGTTGGCCCTCCAAGAGCAGAGGTTTGTAGGACAGCAGCAAATTTCCCTTAAGTGAGTAACCCAAGGTTTATCGAACTCAGGGAAGTGGAGGTTGAACGTACCCCTTTCAAGCAACCCTGCAATCAAGATACAAGAAGTCTCTTGTGTCCCCAACACACTTAATACACTTGTCAGATGTATAGGTGCACTAGTTCGGCGAAGAGATGTTAAATGGCAAGTGATATGGATGGCAAAACAAAGTAATATAAATCTGTAATAAAAAGTGCAGCAAGCAAACAAGTGGTAAACGTGAGCACAAATGGTATTGCAATGGTGGAAACAAGGCCTAGGCTTCATACTTTCACTAGTGGCAACTCCCAACAACATTAACATAATCGAATCACATGATATTTCCCATAATGGAGACGCACTCGGAGGTCATTCCTTTGTGGTCAAGAGAGGACGAGAATTATCTAGGGCTACAAAATCACACCTCAAAGTTCGTAGTTCTCAATCTATGGATTTCCCAATGTCACCGCGGCCATCCAAAGAGAGTACCACAATCACCACAACATATCTAAAGGATAGTCAAAGACAAGCACCAAGAGACTCTCAATCTTCAATCAACACACAAAAGAGGAAATCACTCATGAAAATATTCTTCTAATCCATGTCCAATAGACGGCTGTCACCTTGGTCTCAGGGATTATACTAGATAAAGACAAGTGAGTACATCAATCCAATACATAGAGGAAGGGGAAGTATATGGGATCACCCTAAATTAACATAGCCTATGATCACAACGAAGATCACATCATTGGAGAGAGAGATAACCACATAGCTACACGTACAAGCCCTCAGCCCCGGAGGAGACTACTCACACATGGACATGGTGAGGAGGAGCTTGATGGTGGTGTTGATGGAGAGGTGCAGCCCCACGAGGAGGAGACGGCCGGCGGCGGCGGCGAGGAGGAGACGGCGGCGGCCCTAGGGGGCAGCGGCTCCTTGGCCCCCCTTTTTCCTTGTGGATGGTGCTGCAATGGTGCTGGTCCTTCCCTCCAAGACGGCGGCTTGGGAGGAGGAAAATTCGTGGCCCTTGGTGACCTAGGTTTCCTCTCTTTATATAGACTCTTGGATTCCCGTCATCAGATTTTGGCTTCAGTAAAACGGGCTTTTCTCTGCCGTCCGGTCTCCGATTTGGACGAATTTTATATCCAGAAGCATCCTCTCAAAATTCCCCACAACTTTCACAACTAGACTTTTTCCGTTTGACGTAGTCTTCGGGCTGGAACGTGACCATCTACAAAAAACGTTCTCAGACAGATTTCAGGAAAGTCATAGTCCTACTCCAATATGACTCCTTTTGCGTTTTTGTCAATTTCCAAGTAATTCCTACACAATAAAGTGTAAAACAAGAACATTGTGCACTTTTGCAACCATTAGTAGGTTAGTACAATAAATGCCTAAAAATATAGAAAACTTGGATATAAACATGAGACAATGATGCAAAACAAGCATGTCACAAGCAAAAATTATGGATACGTTTGGGACGTATCAGGGGTATCGGTACCCCCCGGGGGAACTAATGGGCCACTTTGGCCCTTAGTGGAGAGAGAGAGGGCCGGCTAGGGTTGAGCCGCACGCCCCTCCCCCTTGGTGCGAATTGGACAAGGAAAGGAGGGGGGCGGCGCTGATACGTCCAAAACGTATCTATAATTTCTGCTTGCTCCATGCTTCTTTTGTGTGATATTGCTATGATATTTATGCACTTCCATACACTTTTGATCATATTTGGACTAACCTATTAACTCAGTGCACCCCAGTGCCAGTTTCTGTTTTCTGCTGTTTTTGTATTTCAGGTTTTCTCATTACTTAAATTGCCAGAAAATTCCGGGAAAAATATATAAAAAATCAGCGCTCCAGAAGCTTCCACGCGCCAGAAGTGCGGCCAGAGGGGAGCCAGGGGCAGCCCAGGCGGCCCCACCCCTGGCCGCCTAGGGAGGGAGCCTGTGCCCCCCTCTCCGCTTCTGGTGACCCCCTTTGGCATATATTTACCTCCCGTCGCGGAAACCCTGATTCCGGAGCCCTTTTCTCCAGAAGTAATTCCGATCTCCGCCGCCATCGCCACCAAGTTTCGGGGGACCAGAATTCCTGTGCCGGCATCCTGCCGGGACGGGGAAGTGCCCCCGGATTCATCTCCATCGACGTTGCTTCCTCCCTCCATGATGCGGGAGTAGTTCCTCCTCGGGGCTGAGGTTTCTACCAGTAGCTATGTGGTCAATTCTCTCTCCCATGATGTGATCTTCGTTGTGATCATAGGCTATGTTAATCTAGGGTGATCTCATGATATTTCCCCTTCCTCTATGTATTGGATTGATGTACCCACTTGTCTTTATCTAGTATAATCCCCGAGACCAAGGTGACAGCGGTCTATTGGACATGGATTAGAAAAATATTTTCATGAGTGATTTCCTCTTTTGTGTGTTGATTGAAGATTGAGAGTCTCTTGGTGCTTGTCTTTGACTATCCTTGAGATATGTTGTGGTGATTGTGGTACTCTCTTTGGATGGCCGCGGTGACATTGGGAAATCCATAGATTGAGAACTACGAACTTAGAGGTGTGCTTTTGTAGCCCTACATAATTCTCGTCCTCTCTTGACCACAAAGGAATGACCTCCGAGTGCGTCTCCATTATGGGAAATATCATGTGATTCGATTATGTTAATGTTGTTGGGAGTTGCCACTAGTGAAAGTATGAAGCCTAGGCCTTGTTTCCACCATTGCAATACCATTCGTGCTCACGTTTACCACTTGTTTGCTTGCTGCACTTTTTATTACAGATTTATATTACTTTGCTTTGCCACTCCTATCATCCATATTTTACCATCTCTTCGCCGAACTAGTGCACCTATACATCTGACAAGTGTATTAGGTGTGTTGGGGACACAAGAGACTTCTTGTCTCTTGATTGCAGGGTTTTCTTGAAAGGGGTACGTTCAACCTCCACTTCCCTGAGTTCGATAAACCTTGGGTTACTGACTTAAGGGAAATTTGCTGCTGTCCTACAAACCTCTTCTCTTGGAGGCCCAACACTGTCTACAGGAATAGAAGCGTGTAGTAGACATCAAGCTATTTCTGGCGCCGTTGCCGGGGAAGTCAGTGTATGAAGGTATATCTTTAGATCTTGCAATTAAATCTTTTCATTTCTTATTTTTAGTTTCACTAGTTATGTTTATGGAAAACCGCATTCTTAGTTCGCTGCTTGGGGAAGGCCGATTTACCACACCCGTGGTAGAGAAGTCTCCTCCACCTACTGAATGTATCCCGTTCCAAATACCACTTGGGATAATTGAAATAATTAGGAATGATTGTTATGATGGGACAGTCAATCCTAGTATTCATTTGTTGAAACTTACAGAACTTTCTGAGTTGTTTAAGATTTCAGGTTTGACAAGAGATGGAGTCATGAGGAAATTATTTGCCTTGTCACTGAAAGGAAAAGCATTGGAATGGTATAAGCTACTAGATGACTCTCACCTGCTGGATTGGGAAGAGATCCAGTCTCTCTTTTACTCCAAGTTTTATCCTCTTCATGAAGTCCATGAGAATAGGAATTATGTTTATAATTTCTATCCTCATGACGGAGAGAGCATAGCTCAAGCTTGGGGGAGACTGAAAACGTTAATGCTAAAATGTCCTAACCATGGGCTCCCCAAAGATATGATTATTACTAATTTCTATGCGAGGCTCTCTCGACAGGATAAAGATTTGCTCGATGCTTCCTCTATGGGTTCTTTCACAAACGAAAAGATTGATGCTAAATGGGAACTCCTTGAAAGAATTCAACCCAACACTGAAGATTGGGAGATCGACAAAGGTAAAGAGTCAGGTATAATTTATGAGTATGATTGCATTAAGTCCTTTGTTGAAACTACAAGTTTTAATAAGTTTAGTGCTAAGTTTGGGCTTGATTCTCAACTCCTTGTTGATTTCCTCAAATCTTTTGCTTCACATCTTAATATGCCTAAGGAGGATTGGATCAAGCATCATAAACCTTTTAAAGAGATTTGCAAAGAAAATGAAATTGTTCATGATGATTGCAACAAGCATGATCCAATTCCTAAAAATGAAGTTTTATATAAGCATGTTAATTTTTGTGGAGTGGATAGACCTTGTGAAAGGCCTATGATTGAAGAAGAGAAGTATTGTAAGCAACATAAGCATGAAAGAACAATCACTTGGGTCAAAGATTTAAATGAAATTGCTAGAGAATTATGTGACCTTTATCCTTTTACTTGTGAACTTTGCTGTATAGAGGGTCACTTTAATTTTCAATGCATGCACTTTCAAAACATAACTGTTAACCAGTTGTGTGATAACATGATCACCTCTGATCTTTATGATGAGCTTATGTTATTTTTGATGTGTGAGGAGTTATCAGAAAATACTTCTTGGCTAGATGTTAATGCCATAGGAATAAGAAACACTTTGCAAAATTGCCATCTCTATTGTGTTGTTAATTGCCATAAAAATGATTACATAAGTAAGATTAGAAAGGAGGGAACTTTACCAAAGTATAAAAATGTCTCTTATATTTCTGCTAATAAAAAGGAGAGTTTCTCCCAAGTTTCCACTGTTGTTTCTAATGATAAACCAGGATATGTGGAGAAGCTTCATCTCAATCCACTCCCTCCTAAGGTGAAGAAGAAAAAAAGAAGAGGAGGAGGAAGAGGAGCAAGAAGGAAGAAGAATGGGTATCAACCTGGCCTGAGCATATTCCTCCCATCAACTTTTATCCTAACGATTGTAAGTTTAAAGAAGAAGGTGAAGTTTATTGCCTTAATTATCATCTTGATGATACGTCCGTAGGTACTATTGAAGATGATTTTGATTATGATATGCATGTTACTTATTGTGATTGGGAAAATGATGATAATGCTACTTATGATCTTGAAAATCTTTTTGGTGCCAACTCTGAAAGTGATGATATGGAAAGCTCTAAGCTTGGGGATGATAGGATTGCAAATCCTTTACCCACTAGTGATGTGATAATTGATAATTCTTTTGCTAGTAAGAATAAAGACAACATGTTTACAAATATAGTTGCTAGCAATGATAATGCTCTTCTCTACTATGATGATGTTATAACTCCAATCTATAGTGATTATAAAGGTACCTATGACATAAGGAGAAATTATCCTTATGAAACTTGTCATAATCATGGAGGGAATTACTCCCTTGTTGAACACCATCTTCCTAATACACAATTAATCTATAGTGTTCAAGTTGTTTATGATAGTCCTACTCCCACTATTACCAATGAGAAAGATTATGCTTATGTAGAGAGTAAGAGTACCTTTTTGCATGTGGATCATGGTAACAATGCTTTATGTGATGCTTATATTGTTGAGTTTATTCGTGATCCCACTGAAAATTATTATGAGAAGGGAACATATGCTTATAGATATTTCAATAATATCAAGTTCCCTCTCTTTATGTTGAAGGTTTTGAAGCTGCACTTGTTTTGTCTTCCTATGCTTATTGCTTTGTGCTTCAATGAATTATTATATTGCAATATTCCTATGCATAGGAAGCATGTTAGGCTTAAATGTGTTTGGTATTTGCTTCTTGATGCTCTCTTTTGTTCTTCAACTCTTATTCCTACGAGAGCATCATTAAAGCATCATGCCTAGCTTAAAGGCATAAAAGAAAGCGCTTTTGGGAGGCAGCCCACAACGAATAAAGTTTTATTTTGCTTTTGTTGTGTCTTGATGTTTGTTACTACAGTAGCATCATCATTGTATCTTTACTTTTCAGCTTTGTGCCAAGTTTAGCCTCCGATTGCAAGAAAGTTCAAAAGTTGTGACGTGCAGTCCAGAAAACAGATTCTGTCCTTGGAAAAAGAAATTCGTATAAAATCACCAGATCATCTTTTTGATCTGAATTTTTTTGAAAGCGTGCTCTATACAATTGGCTTTCGAGCGTATGTTCTGAATTTTTTGATTTGAGTTGCAGAAGTGCCCCGAAAAAATTGTTTACTACCTGCTGGTCTGTTTTTCACAGATTCTGTCCTGTTTTGCCTTTTCTTCGTTTTGCAAACCTTGAGCTTGCTTTTTCTTTGCAAAAACCTTTTGGCAATCTTGAGAAACAGTAGCTCTTCAAGATTATCCTTATCTCCAGTAGGGAAAAGTTATTTTATTATGGGTACTAACCTCGCTAATCAGATTATGATGAGTTATGTATGAAGGGAGTTTTCAAGTGTGCGAGGGAAGATGATAAAAAAAGATCCAGGAGGGTCAAACGCTCAAGCTTGGGGATGCCCCCGTGCACCCCCAAGAAATATTCAAGAAGACTCAAGCGTCTAAGCTTGGGGATGCCCCCGTGCATCCCCTTCTCCATCAACAATTATCAGTTCGTCTTTCGTTCCACTATATTTTAATCACTTCATGCGTTATGTGCTATGCTTGGAGCGTCTTGTTCTTAGTTTCCTTTTTAGTTTTCTTTAGCTTTGCTTGCTGTTCATAACAAGTTAGAACCCATCTTTCTTTGTGTGGGAGAGAAACACGCTCCACTTCAACCTAGAACACAACATAGGATTTTCATGCTTATCTTTGCTGTGTATGTTCTTTGTTTTTCCATAGCTGTTGTCATGTTTAGCTCTTAGTTTTCATGCTTTTCTTTTTAAAGAGCTTTTGTTTAGTTGGTTGTTGAACTCTCTTGAGTTTTCATGTTCATCTTGTTAAGAGAGTTTGCCTGTTGCACTGAGTTGTGTGTCTTAACTTAAAGTAGGTAATTGAGGTTGCTATTTAATTTTAGTAGTAACTTGCAATAGTTTTGAGGTATTGCCATGAGTAATGTCTGAACTTTTGGTGTCAAGAGCTTTAGCCTATTAGTGATAGATGTCGTATTTTGGGCAATCCATGTTTATTTTCGAAAACCTACAAAATAGTTGAGAACTTTAGCTACTAAATGGATCACTAATCTTTGGAGGGATCGAATATTAGAGTACACTCACGTACCATGAGCCGAGGATGCGCAAGGATAACCAAACCCCCATACACTCCTCCTCGGGGTACTTGTCTCTTTGTGAACCTCCTAATTAGATTGAGAGTTACCGATAATAAGTGCATGAGTTCTTCGGACTAATGTGAGTATTCGAAAGTTGACACTTCCACCTAGCCATATTTTTCTAGCCTCTTCGGTACTGTGCATTGCCCTTTCTCACCTCGAGAGTTGGCGCATACTCCGCCGGTGCATCCAAATCCTTGGCACGATACGCTCTGTCATTATAAGCCTCATTATATCCTTCCTCAAAACAGCCACCATACCTACCTATCAAGGCATTTCCATAGCCTTTCCGAGATACATTGCCATGCAACATCCATCTTCTCATGACTTGATCTTCATGTCATACATGCTTTTTGCTTGATCGATGAGCCGCATGCTAGTTGGGCCTTGCCCTAATCATTGCTACATGACGCGTTAGTATCATTGCATATCCTGCTACACTGGCAGAGGCATACATTTGCATACATCATGATAGTTTCATTTTCTTTATGTTGAGTACTTTTGTAAAGTGTGAAAGATCTTCTATACTTCTTGTAATACATAGAGTGTTGCCCCTAAAGTGAGGAAAATATCCCAAAGAGGACAAATCAAAAGATCCCAAAGAGGACAAAATCAAAAGATCCCAAAGAGGACAAATGAGAGATAAATAGAAAGAGCCATTGAGGCCACAAAAAAATAAAAAAATAAAAAAAAGAGAAAAAGAAATAAAAAGAGAGAAGGGGGCACACTACTATTTCTTTTGAGAGATCCACACTCGTACTCCATCTTATACCTTGTACTCCATAGAGATTATCATTCATGCATATAGCTATGTGGGGACCTTTACACTATAGAACTTGGCTTGTATATTCTAATGATGAGCCTCCTCAAAAGAGCTCTAGGTCTTCTTGAGCAAGCAAGTTGGATGCACCCCCACTAGTTCCATTGGAGAGCTTACCTTAGCTCATATGTGCATCTGTTGCATGGCAATCCCTACTCCTCACATCATATCTATCATTTGGCTTTCTCTCGCCGATGATTGTCCTCATTGATGTGAGCCTTTCACACCTTTTTGTCTTCCCCCTCTATCATTTTTCTCTCTTTGCCATCCTAAGTGTCGACTTTCTTGCTTACGCTCATCCATTGCATGAGTGCTCAAAATATCGAAAGGGAGTGGATCATTTTGACTTTTACCTGGCTGACGGTCTGGGGATGAGTCATGATAAGATTCCAAAGAAGACCAAGTGTGAAACTTTAGTAGATTAAGTTCTCAACAATATAAAAACTATGTTTTACTCTCTCGTATATCCCTATCCCCTTTCTTGCACGCAAACACCATTTGGAGACATTCGAGTCACGGACAGCGAGAGCTCTTGCACCTTTATGTTCTTATGTTACTTGTTACAATGCTAATATAGACTCTTGCTTGTTATGACTTGAATTGAATTACATGCCTTGATTGCTTTACTTTAAAAGTTCTTATATGATTGATAGCATGTCACCACAGAAATTATGCTTGTTATCATTTACCTACTCGAGGACGAGCAGGAATTAAGCTTGGGGATGTTGATACGTCCAAAACGTATCTATAATTTCTGCTTGCTCCATGCTTCTTTTGTGTGATATTGCTATGATATTTATGCACTTCCATACACTTTTGATCATATTTGGACTAACCTATTAACTCAGTGCACCCCAGTGCCAGTTTCTGTTTTCTGCTGTTTTTGTATTTCAGGTTTTCCCATTACTTAAATTGCTAGAAAAATTCCGGGAAAAATATATAAAAAATCAGCGCTCCAGAAGCTTCCACGCGCCAGAAGTGGGGCCAGAGGGGAGCCAGGGGCAGCCAGCCCAGGCGGCCCCACCCCTGGCCGCCTAGGGAGGGCGCCTGGGCCCCCCTCTCCGCTTCTGGTGACCCCCTTTGGCATATATTTACCTCCCATCGCGGAAACCCTGATTCCGGAGCCCTTTTCTCCAGAAGCAATTCCGATCTCCGCCGCCATCGCCACCAAGTTTCGGGGGACCAGAATTCCTGTGCCGGCATCCTGCCGGGACGAGGAAGTGCCCCCGGATTCATCTCCATCGACGTTGCTTCCTCCCTCCATGATGCGGGAGTAGTTCCTCCTCGGGGCTGAGGTTTCTACCAGTAGCTATGTGGTCAATTCTCTCTCCCATGATGTGATCTTCGTTGTGATCATAGGCTATGTTAATCTAGGGTGATCCCATGATATTTCCCCTTCCTCTATGTATTGGATTGATGTACCCACTTGTCTTTATCTAGTATAATCCCCGAGACCAAGGTGACAGCGGTCTATTGGACATGGATTAGAAGAATATTTTCATGAGTGATTTCCTCTTTTGTGTGTTGATTGAAGATTGAGAGTCTCTTGGTGCTGGTCTTTGACTATCCTTGAGATATGTTGTGGTGATTGTGGTACTCTCTTTGGATGGCCGCGGTGACATTGGGAAATCCATAGATTGAGAACTACGAACTTAGAGGTGTGCTTTTGTAGCCCTACATAATTCTCGTCCTCTCTTGACCACAAAGGAATGACCTCCGAGTGCGTCTCCATTATGGGAAATATCATGTGATTCGATTATGTTAATGTTGTTGGGAGTTGCCACTAGTGAAAGTATGAATCCTAGGCCTTGTTTCCACCATTGCAATACCATTCGTGCTCACGTTTACCACTTGTTTGCTTGCTGCACTTTTTATTACAGATTTATATTACTTTGCTTTGCCACTCCTATCATCCATATTTTACCATCTCTTCGCCGAACTAGTGCACCTATACATCTGACAAGTGTATTAGGTGTGCTGGGGACACAAGAGACTTATTGTATCTTGATTGCAGGGTTGCTTGAAAGGGGTACGTTCAACCTCCACTTCCCTGAGTTCGATAAACCTTGGGTTACTCACTTAAGGGAAATTTGCTGCTGTCCTACAAACCTCTACTCTTGGAGGCCCAACACTGTCTACAGGAATAGAAGCGTGTAGTAGACATCAGGCGCCCCTTTCCTTCTCCCTATCCCTCTCCTTCCTTTCCTCTCTCCCTGTTGGTGGACTCCTACTAGGAATAGGATTCCTATTCCTAGTAGGAGTAGCTCTCCTAGGGCGCGCCATAGGGGCCGGCCGGCCTCCCCCCTTGCTCCTTTATATACGGGGTCAGGGGGCACCTCTAGACACACAAGTTGATCAAGTTGATCTTCCCCAACCGTGTGTGGTGCCCCCCTCCACAGAAACACGCCTCGGTCATATCGTTGCAGTGTTGAGGCGAAGCCCTGCACTGGTAGCTTCATCATCTCCGTCACCACACTGTCGTGCTGAGGAACTCTCCCAACAAGCTCTACTGGATCAAGAGGTCGTGGGACGTCATCAAGCTAAACGTGTGCTGAACGCGGAGGCTCCGTACGTTCGGTGCTTGATCGGTTGGATCGCGAAGAATGTTCGACTACATGAACCACGTCACTAGACGCTTCCGCTTTCGGTCTACGGGGGTACGTAGACACACTCTCCCCTCTCGTTGCTATGCATCTAGTAGACAGATCTTGCGTGATCGTAGGACTTTTTTGAAATACTACGTTCCCCAAACACAAACGTCTTGATCCGCCTGACATACTTGAGAGGCTCAACACACATGAGTTCCATCTATCTAAGAAGAGAGATATCTTTGGCCCCAACTATGGTCGATCCAGAGCCTTGAAGGCTAAAGCTATGTCCTCGTCTGAAGAAGACTCTGACAGCTGATTTGACAATCCTGAAGACATTGGCAGAGAACTAGCTATGCTTGTGAAGAAGTTTCAAAGGTTCTCAAGGAAGTAAAACTTCGGTAAGTCTTCAAGATCCATCTCAAGAAATGGTGAGGCTTCCTCTCGTGACTACAAGAAGAGAACATGCCACAAGTGTAAAAAGCCTGCCCACTACATATCTGAATGTCCTCAGTGGGATAATGAATCCAAGAGAAAGAAGAAGAGCAAGGAATATGACTCCGACGACAAAAAGAAGAGTAAATCCTGAAAGTCCTCTTCCAAGTCTTCATCAAAGTCTTCGTCTTCCAAGAAGAGTTCATCTGGCAAGGCTCGTGCGTTCATTGGGAAGGAAATGGATTCATAGGAGGAGTCTGCTTCTGAGGAGGCAGAGGTGGTATCTCAGGAGGAATTTGATTCTAGCATGGCTAGCCTAGCTCTAGCCTCGGCATTTGTCGCGAAGTCCATATTCAACACTGACTATAATGGTCACTCCATCTGTGCCAAAGCAAATGATGAGGACGACTCTTCACCTACCTACTGCTTCATGGCACATGGTGCAAAGGTAAACTGACGTGATGCCTACTTTCAGACCTCGAGTGAAGATGACTCTGAATGTGAATCCAAACCCACCTATAAAACTCTTGCTAAAATTGCAACTGAACAACGAAATGTTATGGAACATATTCAAAAGTTGCTAGACAAAAGTGACGATCTGTTGGATGCGGAAATGAATCGAACTCGGTCCTTAATTGAAGACATAAAAAATCTTCACGCAAGGTACACTGAACTTGAAAGTCATCATGAAACTCTCTCAGCCTCTCATGAGAAGCTTTCCTATGATTATCTTCATAGGAAGCAAGACCTTGAGAAACTTAGAGCGTCTCATGATGATCTTCAAAAGGAAAACGATTCACTACTCGCCCAACAGATTAGTTCCGCTCAGGAAAACTTTGTGCTATCCTGTCTAAAATATCTTGTGCGTGACAATGATGTCTCTGTTGCTGAATGCTCTACTGCTTCTGAAATTGCAATATCTTCAACTGTTGATGTGGTAACTAACCCCTCTGCCGAGGAAACCACTGATGTTGCTGATGAGAATGCTAGGTTGAAGACATTTCTTGAAACAGGTGTGTACAAAAGCCTCAAAGGGCATCAGACAATGTGTGATGTTCTCAAGAAACATATTCTGAACCGAAACCCTACGAAAGAGGGTGTTGGGCTTGAAAGGAAAATGAATGTTGATGGTTCTTACTGGAAGCCTGAGCAGTATCCCAAAACCACATGGGCTGCTGCAAAGGGTCCACCAGTAGATCCATCTACTTTATCTGGCTTCACTTGTGCTAACCCTGTTGTCATTGACAAGTCATTTGACTCAAACTATAAACTGTTCAAGGATCGGAATGGCAAAGTATTTGTCGGGTTCATTGGAACTAACTGCAGGAATGGATCACCTATGAAGAAGATCTGGGTTCCGAGAAGTCTTATCGAAAAGTTTCCAGTGAATGTCATCATGACACCACCAGGAAAGAAGATTAACCCTAGACCAAAAGCTTCATATGGTCAAAAGACTTCATACAGAGAAAGGACCACATTGGGTCACACTAACGCAAATGTTTTGCAGGGAGATTATCATCAGACTCATGAATATGAGCATGTTTCATCTAACCACTTTGTTCATAAGACAAAGAACTTCTCTGCATATTCATATGAGTACTATTCATCTCCTGCTAAGATATTTGCTAGGGCTCCTAAGCCAAAATTCTAAGATGCTGCACTTAGACTTATTGCTTCTAAGCCACCCCTAAAGATGTGGGTGGTTAAGAAGAATTAACTTCTATTGCAGGGAAGGGTCTCCCGCCGAAAATCATCTTCTGACGCCAATGTTGGGGACCTAAAACATCTTGTGGGATGCAAGATTACATGTCCAAATGGTCTAACCATGTATTTCGTCCCATGGCTTCTTGACAAGCTTCCTATCTTGCCTAACAAGGACCTAAACTTTGATAGCATGCTTGTTTGTCAAATGTTTATGCTTCACACTTCTCTTTGTGAAGACTATGCCGCTAATTGATCTGTAGGGTACTACTTCGGAAGCCACTAAATGGATAATTGACAGTGGATGCACCAACCACATGACTAGTGATCGACGTCTTCTCATGGATTCAACTCTACGTCCTTCTCCCAAAAGTCACATCACATTTGCAGACACTGGTAAAAGCAAGGTACTGGGACTTGGCAGGGTTGCTATCTCAAAGGATCAACACATGGACAAAGTGATGCTTGTTGAATCCCTTGGATACAATTTAATGTTAGTCTCTATGATATGTGATCTAAACATGATTGTGATATTTGGAAAATATCGTTGCCTTGTGCTTATGGAATCTGACAAATCGTCTTCGAAGGACATCGAAAAGGTGATCTGTATATGGTAGATTTCTATGTAGGGCCACAGCTTGCCATTTGTCTTCTTACAAAAGCTTCAGAATGATGGCTTTGGCATCAAATACTAGGTCATGCAGGCATGAGGAACCTACACACTCTCGTCAAGAAGAAGAATGTCATAGGCATCGAGGGCGTCAAGTTCAAGAAAGATCATCTATGTGGTGCTTGTGAAGCTGGGAAGATGACTAGGGCCAAGCATCCCTTGAAGACAATCATGACTACATCTCGTCCCTTCGAGCTGCTTCACATGGACTTATTTGGCCCTAATCACTACTCTACTCTCACTACGACTGCTTGCTTATATGGCTTCGTGATCGTTGATGACTACTCTAGATACACTTGGGTGCATATAATCCTCTATAAGACTAAAGTGCAGGATGTCTTTAGACGTTTCGCCAATCGAGCCATGAACAACTTGAAGGAAATATGCCCTAGAGGCAATAATAAAGATGTTATTTGTATTTCCTTATATCATGATAAATGTCTTTTATTCATGCTAGAATTGTATTAACCGAAAACTAAGTACATGTGTGAATACATAGACAAAACAGTATGTCCCTAGTATGCCTCTACTAGACTAGCTCATTGATCAAAGATGGTTATGTTTCCTAGACATAGACATGAGTTGACATTTGATCAACGCGATCACATCATTAGGAGAATGATGTGATGGACAAGACCCATCTATTAGCTTAGCACTATGATCGTTTAGTTTTACTGCTATTGCTTTCTTCATGAGTTATACATGTTCCTATGACTACGAGATTATGCAACTCCCGAATACCGGAGGAACACCTTGTGTGCTATCAAACGTCACAACATAACTGGGTGATTATAAAGATGCTCTATAGGTCTCTCCAAAAGTGTTCGTGGTGTTGGCATAGATCAGGAATAGGATTTGTCACTCCGAGTGTCGGAGTGGTATCTCTGGGCCCTCTCGGTAATACACAACATAATAAGCCTGGCAAGCAAATGAATAATGAGTTAGTCATGAGATGATGTGTTACGGAACAAGTAAAGAGACTTGCTGGTAATGAGATTGAACTAGGTATTGAGATACCGACGATCGAATCTCGGACAAGTAACATACCATTGACAAAAGGAACAACGTATGTTGTTATGCGGTTTGATCGATAAAAGATCTTCGTAGAATATGTAGGAGCCAATATGAGCATCCAGGTTCCGCTATTGGTTATTGACCGGAGATGAGTCTCGGTCATGTTTACATAGTTCTCGAACCCGTAGGGTCCGCGCGCTTAACGTTTGATGACGGTCGGTATTATGAGTTTATGAGTCTTGATGTACCAAAGGTAGTTCGGAGTCCCGGATGAGATCACGGACATGACGAGAAGTCTCGAAATGTCCGAGACGTAAAGATTGATATATTCGACGACTATATTCGGACACTGGAAGTGTTCCGGATAAGTTTCGGATTAAACTAGAGTGCCGAAGGGGTATCGGTACCCTCCGGGGGAACTAATGGGCCACTTGGGCCTTGAGTGGAGAGAGAGAGGGCCGGCCAGGGATGGGCCACGCGCCCATCCCCCTTGGGTCAAATTGGACAAGGAAAGGAGAGGGGGTGGCGCCCCTTTCCTTCTCCCTCTCCCTCTCCTTCCTTCCCCCTCTCCCTCTTGGTGGACTCCTACTAGGAATAGGATTCCTATTCCTAGTAGGAGTGGCCCTCCTAGGGCGCACCATAGGGGCCGGCGGCCTCCTCCCCTTGCTCCTTTATATACGGGGGCAGGGGGGCACCTCTAGACACACAAGTTGATCTCTCCCAACCGTGTGCGGTGCCCCCCTCCACAGAAACACACCTCGGTCATATTGTTGAAGTGCTTAGGCCAAGCCCTACACCGGTAGCTTCATCATCTCCGTCACCACGCCGTCGTGCTGACGAAACTCTCCCGCAAAGTTCTGCTGGATCAAGAGCTCGTGGGACGTCATCAAGCTGAACGTGTGCTGAACGTGGAGGCTCCATACATTTGGTGCTTGATCGGTTGGATCGCGAAGAAAGTTCGACTACATGAACCGCGTCACTCGACGCTTCCTCTTTCGGTCTACGAGGGTATGTAGACACACTCTCCCCTCTCGTTGCTATGCATCTAGTAGATAGATCTTGCATGATCGTAGGATTTTTTTTTGAAATATTATGTTCCCCAACAGTGGCATCATGAGCCAGGTCTTTGCGTAGATGAATGAGTTTTGGGCGATAATAGTCATACTACTTACCAGCATGTTATACTTTGGTTCGGCGGTATTGTGAGATGAAGCGGCCTAGACCGACATTACGCATACGCTTACGCGAGTATGTTTCACCGTTATGAGCACTCGTTGCTTAAAGGTGACCGGCGGGTGTCTGTCTCTCTCACTTTAGTTGAATCAAGTGTGGCTACGCCCGGTCCTTGTGAAGGTTAAAACAACACATACTTGACGAAAAATCGTTGTGGTTTTGTATGCGTAGGTAAGAACGGTTCTTGCTAAGCCCGTAGCAGCCACATAAAATAAAACTTGCAACAACAAAGTAGAGGACATCTAACTTGTTTTTGCAAGGCATGTTGTGATGTGATATGGTCAAGACATGATGAGTTATACGTTATTGTATGAGATGATCATGTTTTGTAAAGTATCGACAACTGGAAGGAGCCATTTGGTTGTCGCTTTATTGTATGAAATACAGTCACCATGTAACTGTTTTACTTTATCACTAAGCGGCAGCGATAGTCGTGGAAGCAATAGTTGGCGAGACGACAACGATGCTACGATGGAGATCAAGGTGTCACGCCGGTGACGATGGTGATCATGACAGTGCCTCGGAGATGAAGATCAAAAGCACAGGATGATGATGGCCATATCATGTCACATATTTTGATTGCATGTGATGTTTATCTTATTATACTTCTTATTTTGCTTAGTACGATGGTAGCATTATAAGATGATCCCTTACAAAATTTCAAGGTACAAGTGTTCTCCCTGAGTATGCACCGTTGCGAAAGTTCGTCGTGCCGAGACACCACGTGATGATCGGGTGTTATAAGCTCTACGTTCACATACAACAGGTGGAAGCCAGTTTTGCACACGCAGAATACTCGGGTTAAACTTGACGAGCCTAGCTAGCATGTACATAGATGGCCTCGGAACACTGGAGGCCGAAAGGTCGAGCGTGAATCATATAGTAGATATGATCGACATAAGATGTTCACCATTAAAAACTACTCCATCTCACGTGATGATTGGACATGGTTTAGTTGATTTGGATCACGTGATCATCTAGATGACTAGAGGAATGTCTATCTAAGTGGGAGTTCTTTAGTAATATGATGAATTGAACTTTAATTTATCGTGAACTTAGTCCTGATAGTTTTTGCATATCTATGTTGTTGTAGATCAATGGCCCATGCTACCGTTCCTTTGATTTTTAATGCATTCCTAGAGAAAGCTAAGTTGAAAGATGATGGTAGCAATTACACGGACTGGGTCCGTAACTTGACGATTATCCTCATTGCCGCACAGAAGAATTATGTGCTTGAAGCACCGCTAGGTGACAAGCCCCCTCCCGCTAATGTAGACACTTTGAACGTCTGGCAGACGCGGTCTGATGACTAGAGGATAGTTCAGTGTGCCATGCTTTACGGCTTAGAACTGGGACTTCAACGACATTTTGAACGTCATGGAGCATATGAGATGTTCCAGGAGTTGAAGTTAATATTTCAAGCAAATGCCCGGATTGAGAAATATGAGATTTCCAATAAGTTCTACAGCTGCAAGCTGGAGGAGAATAGTTCTATCAATGAACACTTGCTCAGAATGTCTGGGTACTACAATCATATGACTCAACTTGGATGCAAAGTTGACGAAGATAGTGTTATTGATAGAGTTCTTCAATCACTGCCACCATGCTATAAAGGCTTTGTGATGAACTATAACATGCAAGGGATGCAGAAGTCAATTCTCGAGCTCTTCGCTATGCTCAAAGCTACGGAGGTAGAAATCAAAAAGGAGCATCAAGTGTTGACGGGTAACAAGACCACTAGTTTCAAGAAAAAAGGCAAGGGAAAGAAGGGGAACTTCAAGAAGAATAGGAAGACAGTTGCTACTCCCACGAAGAAACCCAAGTCTGGAGCCAAGCCTGAAACTGAGTGCTTCTACTGCAAAGGGACTGGACGCTGTAAGAGGAACTGCCCCAAGTATTTGGCGGATAAGAAGGATGGCAAGGTGAACAAAGGTATATGTGATATACATGTTATTGATGTGTACCTTACTAATGCTCGTAGTAGCACCTGGGTATTTGATACTGGCTTGGTTGCTAATATTTGTAACTCGAAACAGGGGCTACAGATTAAACGAATATTGGTTAAGAACGAGCTGACGATGCGCGTGTGAAATGGTTCCAGAGTCGATGTGATCGCCGTCGGCACGCTACCTCTACATTTACCTTCGGGATTAGTTTTAGACCTAAACAATTATTATTTGGTGCCAGCGTTAAGCATGAACATTATTTCTAGATCTTGCTTATTGCGAGACGGTTATTTATTTAAATCTGAGAATAATGGTTGTTCTATTTATATGAGTAATATCTTTTATGGTCATGCACCCTTGAAGAGTGGTCTATTCTTGTTGGATCTCGATCGTAGTGATACACATATTCATAATATTGAAGCCAAAAGATGCAAGGTTAATAATGATAGTGCAACTTATTTGTGGCACTGCCCTTTAGGTCATATTGGTGCAAAGCGCATGAAGAAACTCCATCGTGATGTACTTTTGGAATCACCTGATTATGAATCACTTGGTGCTTGCGAACCATGCCTCATGGGAAAGATGACTAAAACTCTGTTCTCCGGAACAATGGAGCGAGCAATAGATTTGTTGGAAATCATACATACTGATGTATGTGGACCAATGAGTGTTGTGGCTCGCGGCGGGTCTTGTTATTTTCTGACCTTCACTAATGATTTAAGCAGATATGGGTATATCTACTTGATGAAGCACAAATCTGAAACGTTTGAAAAGTTCAAAGAATTTCAGAGTGAAGTAGAGAATCATCGTAACAAGAAAATAAAGTTTATATGCTCTGATCATGGAGGTGAATATTTGAGTTACGAGTTTGGTCTTCATTTGAAACAATGTGGAATAGTTTCACAACTCACACCACCCAGAACACCACAGCGTAATGGTGTGTCCGAACATCGTACCCTCGTAGACCGAAAGCGGGAGCGTCTAGTGAAACGGTTGATGTAGTCGAACTTCTTCGCGATCCAACCGATCAAGCACCAAACGCACGCGCCTCGCGGGAGAGTTTCGTCAGCACGACGGCGTGCCGACGGAGATGATGAAGTTACCGTTGCAGGGCTTTTCCTAAGCGCTGCAACAATATGACTGAGGTGTGTTCTGTGGAGGGGGGCACCGCACATGGTTGGGAGAGATCAACTAATCAACTTGTCAACTTGTGTCTTTGGGTGCCCCCCTGCCCCCATAAATAAAGGAGCAAGGGGGGAGGCCGGCCGGCCCCCTATGGCGCGCCCTAGAGAGGCAATCCTACTAGGAATAGGATTCCAATCCTATTCCTAGTAGGAGTCCACCAAGAAGGAGAGAGGGGGAAGGAAAGAGAGGAGAGGGAGAGGGAAAGAGGGGGGACGCGCCCCCTCCCCTAGTCCAATTCGGACTCCCCTTTGGGAGGGGGTGCGCCACCTCCTGGCTATTGCCCTCTCTCTCCCCTAAAGCCCACTAGGGCCCAATACTTCCCCGGGGGGTTCCGGTAACCCCCCTGGCACTCCGGTTTTATCCGAAACCTTCCAGAACACTTCCGGTGTACGAATATAGTCGTCCAATATATCAATCTTTACGTCTCGAACATTCCGAGACTCCTCGTCTTGTCTGTGATCTCATCCGGGACTCCAAACTACCTTCGGTACATCAAAACTCATAAACTCATAATACCGATCGTCATCAAACGTTAAGTGTGGGGACCCTACGGGTTCGAGAACTATGTAGACATGACCGAGACTCATCCCCAGTCAATAACCAATAGTGGAACCTGGATGCTCATATTGGCTCCTACATATTCTACGAAGATCTTTATTGGTCAAACCGCATAACAACATACGTTGTTCCTTTTGTCATCGATATGTTACTTGCCCAAGATTCGATCGTCGGTATCTTGATACCTAGTTCAATCTCATTACTGGCAAGTCTCTTTACTCGTTCTATAATATATCATCTCATGACTAACTCATTAGTCATTTTCTTTCAAGGCTTATTACGATGTGCATTATCGAGAGGGCCCAGAGATACCTCTCCGACACTCGGAGTGACAAATCCTATTCTTGATCTATGCCAACACCACGAACACTTTCGGAGACACCTATAGAGAATCTTTATAATCACCCAGTTACGTTGTGATGTTTGATAGCACACAAGATGTTCCTCCGGTATTCGGGAGTTGCATAATCTCATAGTCATAGGAACATGTATAAGTCATGAAGAAAGCAATAGCAGTGAAACTAAACGATCAAAGTGCTAAGCTAACGGATGGGTCTTGTCCATCACATCATTCTCCTAATGATGTGATCCCGTTGACCAAATGACAACTCATGTCTATGGTTAGGAAACATAACCATCTTTGATAAATGAGCTAGTCTAGTCGAGGCATACTAGGGACATACTGTTTTGTCTATGTATTCACACATGTACTAAGTTTCCTGTTAATACAATTCTAGCATGAATAAAAGACATTTATCATGATATAAGGAAATACAAATAACATCTTCATTATTGCCTCTAGGGCATATTTCCTTCAGTCTCCCACTTGAACTAGAGTCAATAATCTAGATTACAAAGTAATGATTCTAACACCCATGGGGTCTTGGTGCTGAACATGTTTTGCCCGTGGAAGAGGCTTAGTGAAAGGGTCTGCAACATTTAGATTCATATGTATCTTGCAAATTTCTATGTCTCCCTCCTTGACTTGATCGCAGATGGAATTGAAGCGTCTTTTCATGTGCTTTGTTCTCTTGTGAAACCTGGATTCCTTCGCCAAGGCTATTTCTCCAGTGTTGTCACAAAAGATTTTCATTGGACCCGGTGCACTAGGTATCACACCTAGATCTGATATGAGCTCCTTCATCCAGACTCCTTAATTTGTTGCTTCTGAAGCAGCTATGTATTCCGCTTCACACGTAGATCCCGCCAAGACGCTCTGCTTGGAACTGCACCAACTGACAGCTCCACCGTCCAATAAAAATACATATCCGGTTTGTGACTTAGAGTCATCCGGATCAGTGTTAAAGCTTGAATCGACGTAACCGTTTACGACGAGCTCTTTGTCACCTACATAAACGAGAAACATATCCTTTGTCCTTTTCAGCTACTTCAGGATGTTCTTGACCGCTATCCAGTGATCCACTCCTGGATTACTTTGGTACCTCCCTACTAAACTTATAGCAAGGCACACATCAGGTCTGGTACACAACATTGCATACATGATAGATTCTATGGCTGAGGCATAGGGAATGACTTTCATTTTCTCTCTATCTTCTGCAGTGGTCGGGCATTGAGTCTTACTCAACTTCACACCTTGTAACATAGGCAAGAACCCTTTCTTTGACTGATCCATTTTGAACTTCTTCAAAACTTTATCAAGCTAAGTGCTTTGTGAAAGTCCAATTAAGCATCTTGATCTATCTCTATAGATCTTGATGCGCAGCTTCACCGAGGTCTTTCATTGAAAAATTCTTATTCAAGTATCCTTTTATGCTATCCAGAAATTCTATATCATTTCCAATCAACAATATGTCGTCCACATATAATATCAGAAATGCTACAGAGCTCCCACTCACTTTCTTGTAAATACAGGCTTCTCCAAATGTCTGTATAAAACCATATGCTTTGATCACCTCATCAAAGCGTATATTCCAACTCCAAGATGCTTGCCCCAGTCCATAGATGGATCGCGGGAGCTTGCACACTTTGTTAGCGCCTTTAGGATAGACAAAAGCATCTGGTTGCATCATATACAACTCTTCTTTGAGATATCCATTCAGGAATGCAGTCATAATCATAAAATGCGGCAATTGCTAACATGATTCCGACATACTTATGTATCGCTATGGGTGAGAAAGTCTCATCGTAGTCAACTCCTTGAACTTGTCGAAAACCTTTCGCAACAAGTCGAGCTTTGTAAACAGTAACATTAGCGTCAGCGTCGGTCTTCCTCTTGAAGATACATTTATTTTTGATGGCTTGCTGATACGTCCAAAACGTATCTATAATTTCTGCTTGCTCCATGCCTCTTTTGGGTGATATTGCTATGATATTTATACACTTCCATACACTTTTGATCATATTTGGACTAACCTATTAACTCAGTGTACCCCAGTGCCAGTTTCTGTTTTCGGCTGTTTTTGTATTTCTGGTTTTCCCATTACGAGAACTGCCAGAAAAATCCCGGAAAAATTATATAAAAAATCAGCGTTCCAGAAGCTACCAGGCACCCGAAGCACAGCCGGAGGGGGGCCACCAGGGCTCCAGGCGCCCTGGTGGCGCGGCCCCCCTGGCCGCGCCGGGGGGGGGGGGCCTGGGCCCCCCGAGCCTCGTCTGATGCCCCCCTTTGGCATATATTTATATCGTGTCCCGAAACCCTCGAGACGAAAACCCTTTTTCGCGATCTCATCTCTGTTCCGCCGCCGCCGCGCTTCCAAGATCGGGAGCACCAGGAGAACTCTTCCCGGCACCCTGCCGGAGGGGAGGATCACCACCAGGAGCTTCTCCACCACCATGGACGCCTCCCGGATGAGTTTTAAGTAGTCTCCCTTGGACCATGGGTCCATGACCAGTAGCTATGTGATGTTCTCCTCCCGTTCTTGTGCTTCACTAATTAGTCCTCGTGAGCTGCCCTACATGATCGAGGCACATATGTAATCCTTATGCTGTTGCTATGATGAGTTTGCTGGGATCCGATGGATTATGAGATTATGTTCAGATTGTGTTTGAGTAATATATTTGATTCACCTCTTTTATATTTATGTTCGTAAGTAATTCTTGCATGTTCTCCGTTGTTATTTATTGCTTTGGCCAAGTAGTAGGTAGTGACTCCAAGAGGGAACGTTATGCTTGATTGTGGGTTCATGCCCCTCGATGACTAGCTTGAGTGACAGAAACATGAGTCTAGGGGATGTGCTGTTGCCACAAGGGGGAAAACAACGGTGCTTGTGCCCGTGGGTGCAAGGATTGTTTACTTTACGCAAAGTTCTTTTAATGCAGTTGTCTGTTGCTTTGAGTTTACACTATGGGTGGGACTCGCAACTTAATACCAGCGAGATGTTCTGGATAGATATCTCAAGGTGGATGATTAGTAGTAGATGCAGATGGATTTCGGTCTACTTGCCTTGGCGTACCTCCCATGCTTTGAACCTCTACCTTTCTTGCAACTTAGTCAGCATTGGTTTGCGCACATGGTCCCGTCAATTGCCCAGCTGTAAATCGTTTACCTCACATAGCAGTTTTATCGTCTTTTGGGAGAGAGACATCACTAGTGAACATCATGGGACTCCGGTCCATATTACCATCATTGATCACATCCGCTATTTACTTTCCGCTTTTATTTACTATTGCAACAATATCTATCACTATTATCACTTGCGTTTGATCCTTTGTAAACGACAAGGCCGGAGGGATTGACAACCTCTCTGTACTCGTTGGGAGCAAAGTTATTTGTATCTGTGTGAAGGTCCATGTTGATTACTAAAATCTGGCGCCGTTAGCAGTTGACACCTTCTTGTTGAAACTGGGAGTCTCAGGGGAAATCGATCCTTGGTATCTTTGCCAATGGAAAACTTCCGCTACACTGCATCTCAAACCTTCCACTTGGGGTAACCAACGAGGGGCGAGAAGCCATCAAGCAAAGTTTTCTGGCGCCGTTGCCGGGGACTCCACTCTTCACGATAGGGGAGTTGCATGCTATCTTTTACCTTTGCTTTTTAGTCTTGTTAGTTTACCTTTCAGTTTTTGCTTTAGTATCTTTTATCGAAAATCACAAAAATAGTTATCTCATTCTTTAGTTGTCATTATGTCGGGTCCTTTTGTCTTTGACGAGGCATAAGTTCTCACCTTTAAACAAAGAGGTGGGGAAAGTTTGAAAGATGCTTGGTATAGAATTAGTGATTCTAAAAAAAGAGCCACCAAGAAGGAACCTACTACTATCCTGCTTAGAAATTTTTATGTTGGAATTACTTCTTGGAATAGGTTTATTCTAGATACTGCTATCAATGGGAATTTCCTAGAGGCCCCAGTTTGGGAGTCTTTTAGTATTATTGAAAATTTTGTTGGGAGTCCCCCTGTTGTTAGCATTCAAGAGGACATCACCCTAGCTCACATTATGAAAAAACTTGAAAAGATAGAGCTAGAGATGCCATACATTAATAAGATAAATGAGTTGGATCGTAAGATCCACGGGAATTTGAATAGGCTTGATAGCTCCATGCATAAAATTTTCAAAACTTTGGAGACCATCAAATCCCATGACTTGGACTCTTCTAGGATAGACAAGATTGAGGAAATCTTTGATACTCTAGGAACTACTTTCTCCTCAATCAAAACCAAAAAGGTAGAAACTCCGGCAAAGAGGGAGCCTAAGTTCGTGCACGTTCCAAAGGCTCCCCGTTCTAAAAGTAATCCATCTATTGCCAAAGGGGTTGAAACTGTAAAGACTTTGGAAGAAACACCTCTCTTTGATGAATTTATAAATGAATCTTCCCTTGACTTTTATCCTTTTGGTCTTCTCCCTAGAAGTATCTCTATGAGGCCTTTATTTGAAAGTCCTCTTAAGACTAGTTGTATTATTGAAGAGCTTTTTGATGATCTTGATGATGGTTCAATTGATACAACTTGACCTCTTTGCATTATGCCTAGCTTAAAGGCATAAAAGAAAGCGCTTTTGGGAGGCAGCCCACATGAATAAATTTTTATTTTGCTTTTGTTGTGTCTTGATGTTGTTAACTACAGTAGCATCATCATTGTATCTTTGCTTTTCAATTTTGTGCCAAGTGTAGCCTCTGATTGCTAGAAAGTTCAAAAGTTGTGACGTGCTGTCCAGGAAACAGATTCTGTCCTTGGATAGAAAAATTCGTATAAAATCACCAGATCATCTTTTTGGTCTGATTTTTTTCGACATCGTGCTCTATATAATTGTCTTTCGTGCGTCTGTTCTGAGTTTTTTTATTAGAGTTACAGAAGTGCCCCGAAAAAATCATTTACTACCTACTGTTCTGTTTTTCACAGATTCTGTCCTGTTTTGCCTTTCCTTCATTTTGCAAACCTAGAGCTTGCTTTTTCTTTGCAAAAACCTTTTGGCAATCTTGAGAAACAGTAGACCTTCAAGAATATCTTTATTTCCAGCAAGGAACAATTATTTTATTATGGGTACTAACCTCGCTAACCAGATTATGATGAGTTATGTATGAAGGGAGTTTTCAAGTGTGCGAGGGAAGATGATAAAAAGATTCAGGAGTGTCAAACGCTCAAGCTTGGGGATGCCCCCGTGCACCCCCAAGAAATATTCAAGGAGACTCAAGCGTCTAAGCTTGGGGATGCCCCCGTGCATCCCCTTCTCCATCAACATTATCAGTTCGTCTTTCGTTCCACTATATTTTTATCACTTCATGTGTTATGTGCTATGCTTGGAGCGTCTTGCTTTTAGTTTTCCTTTTTAGTTTTCCTTAGCTTTTCATAAAGAGTCGGAACTCAGCTTTCTTTATGTGGGAGAGAAACACGCTCCACTTCTACCTAGAACATAACATAGAATTTTCATGTCTATCTTTGCTGTGTGTGTTCTTTGTCTTTTAATAGCTACTATCATGCTTAGCTCTTAATTTTCATGCTTATCTTTCTAAAGAGCTTTTATTTAGTTGGTTGCTTGAACTCTCTTTAGTTATAATGCTTATCTTATTAAGAGAGTTTGCTTCCGTTGCATTGGTTGATATGTCTATGATAAAGATGCTACGTGCATAATGGTGCTTAGTAGTTCATGTTTCCTTATGGTTAGTCTCAAATATATGGGGGGTTCCCAATGTGTTATTGGAGTACCAACATGATTTGTTTGCCTATGATGTGGTATGGTTTAGTAATATCATCCTTCAAGAATTTATTTTGATTGACTTGGCGTATGCTCACGCATATTTAAGACTGTAAAGAAAGTCTGTCAAGCCTTGATGATCTTTTGTTTCTGAGTAGCGATATAACTTCCATGCCTGATTCAATGTTGCTTTGTCGCTCTGCATGATTATGACCGTCATTGCTCTCTTAGTTGGTCGCTCCCAGTCTTTTGCTAACCTCCACCTGTACTAAGCGGACTGACTGCTTGTGCATCCAAATTCTTTTAAACCAGTTATGCCATATGAGTCCACCATACCTTCCTACATGGTATTTACCTGCCATTCCTAACGGAGACTTGCATGTACCATCTCGAAATTATTCAAAGAAAAAGCATTCCTATTTTGTGTCTCTGTTTTAAGTTCATGAGGAAGTAGTAGTTAATTCATGATCTTTTTAAGTTGGACAAGCTTTACCCCGGGATTGCATGTATAATGTGCAAACCCATAATACGAGAAGGAACTGGCATTGAGTGCGCCCGGCTCAAAAATAATATAACAAACAAACCCTCCTACACACTTTGTTCATGAGAAATCAGAAAACTTTGGCAGTGATAAACAAAGGAGATTAAGAGGATGTGATCGTCCTCATTCGGGAGCCGTTCCTCGAAACTTGTCCATCTCAAGAAGTTATTAAGTTGTCTGCTAGCATTCGTCGACGAAACATGCATAATCTAAAAAATAATATTATTACCTCTGTTTTTAAGACCAAGAGCTCTGGTACATATTTTGTCTTTGTTTCCGACTATGGGTTTTCAACCTTGCCAACAAAAGCCATGGTTCGAGAGTCTCGACCTTCTTTTAAAAGCACCAACTACTGAGAGCATGATTGTCATTCTGAGTGTAATGTGCATTGTCCCAAAGTAGCATTGTCTTTTGCATGATTGTGATATCGTTTATTCTGAAATCATTGTATCTAGTCATCACTTAAACCTTGGAGGTGCCCCTGCATTTATGTTTTGCTTCACTAAAGGGGGCAAGCGAGATATCACTTTATCATATTTGCACACCATCCTCATTACAAATCTATTTGATGTTTCAGTATCATATTGTAAAACTTTTAGTTCTTTGTGATTTTCTCATGAGGCAACTTAATTACTATAGATTCATTGTCTCAGTAAGCTTTTGTCATGTGACTATGAAAAAGTCCTATATGGTTAATAGCATGTCACCACAGAAATTATTCTTGTTATCATTTACCTACACGAGGACGAGCAGGAATTAAGCTTGGGGATGTTGATACGTCCAAAACGTATCTATAATTTCTGCTTGCTCCATGCCTCTTTTGGGTGATATTGCTATGATATTTATACACTTCCATACACTTTTGATCATATTTGGACTAACCTATTAACTCAGTGCACCCCAGTGCCAATTTCTGTTTTTGGCTGTTTTTGTATTTCAGGTTTTCCCATTACGAGAACTGCCAGAAAAATCCCGAAAAAATTATATAAAAAATCAGCGTTCCAGAAGCTACCAGGCACCCGAAGCACAGCCGGAGGGGGGCCACCAGGGCTCCAGGCGCCCTGGTGGCGCGCCCCCCTGGCCGCGCCGGGGGGGGGGGGGGGCGCTTGGGCCCCCCGAGCCTCGTCTGATGCCCCCCTTTGGCATATATTTATATCGTGTCCCGAAACCCTCGAGACGAAAACCCTTTTTCGCGATCTCATCTCTGTTCCGCCGCCTCCGCGCTTCCAAGATCGGGAGCACCAGGAGAACTCTTCCCGGCACCCTGCCGGAGGGGAGGATCACCACCGGGAGCTTCTCCACCACCATGGACGCATCCCGGATGAGTTGTGAGTAATCTCCCTTGGACCATGGGTCCATGACCAGTAGCTATGTGATGTTCTCCTCCCGTTCTTGTGCTTCACTAATTAGTCCTCGTGAGCTGCCCTACATGATCGAGGCACATATGTAATCCTCATGCTGTTGCTATGATGAGTTTGCTGGGATCCGATGGATTATGAGATTATGTTCAGATTGTGTTTGAGTAATATATTTGATTCACCTCTTTTATATTTATGTTCGTAAGTAATTCTTGCATGTTCTCCGTTGTTATTTATTGCTTTGGCCAAGTAGTAGGTAGTGACTCCAAGAGGGAATGTTATGCTTGATTGTGGGTTCATGCCCCTCGATGACTAGCTTGAGTGACAGAAACATGAGTCTAGGGGATGTGTTGTTGCCACAAGGGGGAAAATAACGGTGCTTGTGCCCGCGGGTGCAAGGATTGTTTACTTTACGCAAAGTTCTTTTAATGCAGTTGTCTGTTGCTTTGAGTTTACACTATGGATGGGACTCACAACTTAATACCAGCGAGATGTTCTGGATAGATATCTCAAGGTGGATGATTAGTAGTAGATGCAGATGGATTTCGGTCTACTTGCCTTGGCGTACCGCCCATGCTTTGAACCTCTACCTTTCTTGCAACTTAGTCAGCATTGGTTTGCGCACATGGTCCCGTCAATTGCCCAGCTGTAATTCGTTTACCTCACATAGCAGTTTTATCGTCTTTTGGGAGAGAGACATCACTAGTGAACATCATGGGACTCCGGTCCATATTACCATCATTGATCACATCCGCTATTTACTTTCCGCTTTTATTTACTATTGCAGCAATATCTATCACTATTGTCACTTGCGTTTGATCCTTTGTAAACGACAAGGCCGGAGGGATTGACAACCTCTCTGTACTCGTTGGGAGCAAAGTTATTTGTATCTGTGTGCAGGTCCACGTTGATTGCTAATATCTGGTGCCGTTAGCAGTTGACACCTTCTTGTTGAAACTGGGAGTCTCAGGGGAAATCGATCCTTGGTATCTTTGCCAAGGGAAAACTTCCGCTACACTGCATCTCAAACCTTCCACTTGGGGTAACCAACGAGGGGCGAGAAGCCATCACTTGCCGATCATCGGGCAAGTCAACCAAAGTCCACACTTTGTTCTCATACATGGATCCCATCTCAGATTTCATGGCCTCAAGCCATTTTGCGGAATCTGGGCTGATCATCGCTTCCTCATAGTTCATAGGCTCATCATGGTCTAGTAACATGACTTCCAGAACTGGGTTACCGTACCACTCTGGCGCGGAACGCATTCTGGTTGATCTACGAAGTTCAGCAAAAACTTGATCTGAAGTTTCATGATCATCATCATTAGCTTCCTCACTAATTGGTGTAGGAATCACTGGAACTAGTTTGTGTGATGTACTACTTCCCAATTCGGGAGAAGGTACAATTACCTCATCAAGTTCTACTTTCCTCCCACTCACTTCTTTCGAGAGAAACTCCTCTAGAAAGGATCCATTCTTAGCAACGAATATCTTGCCTCGGGATCTGTGATAGAAGGTGTACCAAACAGTCTCTTTTGGGTATCCTATGAAGACACATTTCTCCGACTTGGGTTCGAGCTTATGAGGTTGAAGCTTTTTCACATAAGCATCGCAGCCCCAAACTTACAGAAATGACAACTTTGGTTTCTTGCCAAACCATAGTTCATAAGGCGTCATCTCAATGGATTTAGATGGTGCCCTATTTAACGTGAATGCAGCTGTCTCTAAAGCATAACCCCAAAACGATAGTGGTAAATCGGTAAGAGACATCATAGACCGCACCATATCTAATAAAGTACGGTTACGACGTTCAGACACACCATTACGCTGTGGTGTTCCGGGTGGTGTGAGTTGTGAAACTATTCCACATTGTTTCAAATGAAGACCAAACTCGTAACTCAAATATTCACCTCCACGATCAGATCGTAGAAACTTTATTTTCTTGTTACGATGATTCTCTACTTCACTCTGAAATTCTTTGAACTTTTGAAATGTTTCAGACTTGTGCTTCATCAAGTAGATATACCCATATCTGCCTAAATCATCAGTGAAGGTCAGAAAACAACGATACCCGCCGCGAGCTTCAACACTCATTGGTCCACATACATCAGTATGTATGATTTCCAACAAATCTGTTGCTGGCTCCATTGTTCCGGAGAACAGAGTTTTAGTCATCTTGCCCATGAGGCATGGTTCGCAAGCACCAAGTGATTCATAATCAAGTGATTCGAAAAGTCCATCACTATGGAGTTTCTTCATGCGCTTTACACCAATATGACCTAAACGGCAGTGCCACAAATAAGTTGCACAATCATTATTAACCTTGCATCTTTTGGCTTCAATATTATGAATATGTGTATCACTACGATCGTGATCCAAGAAGAATAGACCACTCTTCAAGGGTGCATGACCATAAAAGATATTACTCATATAAATATAACAGCCATTATTCTCGGATTGAAATGAATAACCGTCTCGCGATAAACAAGATCCAGATATAATGTTCATGCTTAACACTCGCACCAAATAACAGTTATTTAGGTCTAAAACTAATCCCGAAGGTAGATGTAGAGGTAGTGTGCCGACAGCGATCACATCGACTTTGGAACCATTTCCCACGCGCATTGTCACCTCGTCCTTAGCCAATCTTCGTTTAATCTGTAGTCCCTATTTCGAGTTACAATTATTAGCAACCGAACCGGTATCAAATACCCAGGTACTACTACGAGCATTAGTAAGGTACACATCAATAACATGTATATCACATATACCTTTGTTCACCTTGCCATCCTTCTTATCCGCCAAATATTTGGGGCAGTTCCGCTTCTAGTGTCCAGTCCCTTTGCAGTAGAAGCACTCAATTTCAGGCTTGGCTCCAGACTTGGGTTTCTTCGCGGGAGTAGCAACTGTCTTGCTAGTCTTCTTGAAGTTCCCCTTCTTTCCCTTGCCCTTTTTCTTGAAACTAGTGGTTTTGTTAACCATCAACACTTGATGCTCCTTTTTGATTTCTACCTCCGCAGCCTTGAGCATAGCGAAGAGCTCGGGAATTGTCTTTTGCATCCCTTGCATATTATAGTTCATCACGAAGCCTTTATAGCTTGGTGCCAGTGATTGAAGAACTCTATCAATAACACTATCTTCATCAACTTTGCAACCAAGTTGAGTCATATGATTGTAGTACCCAGACATTCTGAGCAAGTGTTCACTGAGAGAACTATTCTCCTCCATCTTGCAGCTATAGAACTTATTGGAAATCTCATATTTCTCAATCCGGGCATTTGCTTGAAATATTAACTTCATCTCCTGGAACATCTCATATGCTCCATGACATTCAAAACGTCGTTGAAGCCCCGCTTCTAAGCCGTAAAGCATGGCACACTGAACTATCGTGTAGTAATCAGACCGCATCTTCTAGACATTCAAAGCGTCTACATTAGCGGGAGGGGGCTTGTCACCTAGCGGTGCTTCAAGGACATAATTCTTCTGTGCAGCAATGAGGATAATCCTCAAGTTACGGACCCAGTCCATGTAATTGCTACCATCATCTTTCAACTTAGCTTTCTCTAGGAATGCATTAAAATTCAAAGGAACGGTAGCACGGGCCATTGATCTACAACAACATAGATATGCAAAAACTATAAGGACTAAGTTCATGATAAATTAAAGTTCAATTAATCATATTACTTAAAGAACTCCCACTTAGATAGACATCCCTCTAGTCATCTAAATGATCACGTGATCCAAATCAACTAAACCATGTCCGATCATCACGTGAGATGGAGTAGTTTGGTGAACATCTTATGTTGATCATATCTACTATATGATTCACGCTCGACCTTTCGGGTTCTAGTGTTCCGAGGCCATATCTGCATATGCTAGGCTCGTCAAGTTTAACCCAAGTATTCTACGTGTGCAAAATTGGCTTACACCCGTTGTATGTGAACGTAGAGCTTATCACACCCGATCATCACGTGGTGTCTCGGCACGACGAACTTTTGCAACGGTGCATACTTAGGGAGAACACTTATACCTGGAAATTTTGTAAGGGATCATCTTATAATGCTACTGTCGTACTAAGCAAAATAAGAAGCATAATAAGATAAGCATCACATGCAATCAAAATATGTGACATGATATGGCCATTATCATCTTGTGCTTTTGATCTCCATCTCCAAGGCACTGTCATGATCACCATCATCACCGACACGACACCTTGATCTCCATCGTAGCATCGTTGTTATCTTGCCAACTATTGCTTCCACGAATATGCTACCGCTTAGTGATAAAGTAAAGCAATTACATGGCGACTGTATTTCATACAATAAAGCGACAACCATATGGCTCCTGCCAGTTGCCGATAACTTTACAAAACATGATCATCTCATACAACAACGTATAACTCATCATGTCTTGACTATATCACATCACAACATGCCCTGCAAAAACAAGTTAGACGTCCTCTACTTTGTTGTTGCATGTTTTACGTGGCTGCTATGGGCTTAGCAAGAACTGTTCTTACCTACGCATAAAAAAAACCACAACTATTTTTCATCAAGTATGTGATGTTTTAACCTTCACAAGGATCAAGCGTAGCCACACTCAATTCAGCTAAAGTGAGAGAGACAGACACCCGCCAGTCACCTTTAAGCAACAAGTGCTCATAACAGTGAAAACAGGCTCGCGTAAACGTACGCGTAATGTCGGTCTGGGCCGCTTCATCTTACAATACCGCCAAACCAAAGTATGACATGCTGGTAAGCAGTATGACTATTATTGCCCACAACTCATTGTGTTCCACTCGTGCATATCATCTACGCATAGACCTGGCTCATGATGCCACTGTTGGGGAACGTAGTATTTCAAAAAAAATCCTACGATCAAGCAAGATCTATCTACCAGATGCATAGCAACGAGAGGGAAGAGTGTGTCTACCTACCCTCGTAGACTGAAAGCGGAAGCGTCAAGTGACGCGGTTGATGTAGTCGAACTTCTTCGCGATCCAACCGATCAAGCACCGAACGCACGGCACCTACGCGTTCAGCACACGTTCAACTTGATGACGTCCCACGAGCTCTTGATCCAGTAGAACCTCGCGGGAGAGTTTCGTCAGCACGACGGCGTGGTGACGGAGATGATGAAGTTACCATCGCAGGGCTTCGCCTAAGCGCTGCTACAATATGACCGAGGTGTGTTTCTGTGGAGGGGGGCACCGCACACAGTTGGGAGAGATCAACTGATCAACTTGTCAACTTGTGTCTTTGGGTGCCCCCTGCCCCTGTATATAAAGGAACAAGGGGGAAGGCCGGCCGCCCCCCTATGGCGCGCCCTAGAGAGGCAATCCTACTAGGAATAGGATTCCAATCCTATTCCTAGTAGGAGTCCACCAAGAAGGAGAGAGGGGGAAGGAAAGAGAGGGAGAGGGAGAGGTAAAGAGGGGGCCGCGCCCCGTCCCCTAGTCCAATTTGGACTCCCCTTTGGGAGGGGGCGCGCCACCTCCTGGCTGCTGCCCTCTGTCTCCCCTAAAGCCCACTAGGGCCCAATACTTCCCCGGGGGGTTCCGGTAAACCCCCCGACACTCCGGTTGTATCTGAAACCTTCCGGAACACTTCCGGTGTCCGAATATAGTCGTCCAATATATCAATCTTTATGTCTCGGACATTCCGAGACTCCTCGTCATGTCCGTGATCACATCCGGGACTCGTAATTACCTTCAGTACATCAAAACTCATAAACTCATAATACCGATCGTCATCAAACGTTAAACATGCGGACCCTACGGGTTCGAGAACTATGTAGACATGACCGAGACTCATCTCCGGTCAATAACCAATAGCGGAACCTGGATGCTCATATTGGCTCCTACATATTCTACGAAGATCTTTATTGGTCAAACCGCATAACAACATACGTTGTTCCTTTTGTCATCGGTATGTTACTTGCCCGAGATTCGATCATCGGTATCTCGATACCTAGTTCAATCTCATTACCGGCAAGTCTCTTTACTCGTTCTGTAATTATCTCGTGATTAAATCATTAGTCATTTTCTTGCAAGGCTTATTATGATGTGCATTACCGAGAGGGCCCAGAGATACCTCTCCGACACTCGGAGTGACAAATCCTATTCTTGATCTATGCCAACACCACGAACACTTTCGGAGACACCTGTAGAGCATCTTTATAATCACCCAGTTACGGTGTGACGTTTGATAGCACACAAGGTGTTCCTCCGGCATTCGAGAGTTGCATAATCTCATAGTCATAGGAACATGTATAAGTCATGAAGAAAGCAATATCAGTAAAACTAAACGATCAAAGTGCTAAGCTAACGGATGGGTCTTATCCATCACATCATTCTCCTAATGATGTGATCCCATTGACCAAATGACAACTCATCTCTATGGTTAGGAAACATAACCATCTTTGATCAATGAGCTAGTCTAGTAGAGGCATACTAGGGACATACTGTTTTGTCTATGTATTCACACATGTACTAAGTTTCATGTTAATACGATTCTAGCATGAATAAAAGACATTTATCATGATCTAAGGAAATACAAATAACATCTTTATTATTTCCTCTAGGGCATATTTCCTTCATGTGGACCGATGAGTGTTGAAACACGCGGCGGGTTGATACGTCCCAAACGTATCCATAATTTTTGCTTGTGACATGCTTGTTTTGCATCATTGTCTCATGTTTATATCAAAGTTTTCTATCTTTTTAGGCATTTATTGGACTAACCTACTAATGGTTGCAAAAGTGCACGATGTTCTTGTTTTACACTTTATTGTGTAGGAATTACTTGGAAATTGACAAAAACGCAAAAGGAGTCGTATTGGAGTAGGACTCTGACTTTTCTGAAATCTGTCTGAGAACCTTTTTAGAAGATGGTCACGTTCCGGCCCGAAGACGACGTCAAACAGAAAAAGCCTAGTTGCAAAAGTTGTGGGGAATTTCGAGAGGATGCTTCTGGATATAAAATTTGTCCAAATCGGAGTCCGGACGGCCGAGAAAAGCCCGTTTTACTGAAGCCCAAAATCTGATGACGGGAATCCGAGAGTCTATATAAAGAGAGGAAACCTAGGTCGCCAAGGGCCACGAATTTTCCTCCTCCCAAGCCGCCATCTAGGAGGGAAGGACCTGCACCATTGCATCACCATCCACAAGGAAGAAGGAGGGCCAAGGGGCCGCTGCCCCCAAGGGCCGCCGCCGCCCGAGGGCAGCCGCCGCCGCCGCCACGGCCGCCTCCTCCTTCTCCGGGCTGCACCTCTCCATCAACACCACCATCAATCTCTTGCTCACCATGATCATGTGTGAGTAGTCTTCTCCGGGGCTGAGGGCTTGTACGTGTAGCTATGTGGTTATCTCTCTCTCCCATGATGTGATCTTCGTTGTGATCATAGCCTATGTTAATCTAGGGTGATCCCATGATATTTCCCCTCCCTCTATGTATTGAATTGATGTACTCACTTGTCTTTATCTAGTATAGTCCCCGAGTCCAAGGTGACAGCGGTCTATTGGACATGTATTAAAGGAATATTTTCATGAGTGGTTTCCTCTTTTGTGTGTTGATTGAAGATTGAGAGTCTCTTGGTGCTTGTCTTTGACTATCCTGGAGATATGTTGTGGTGATTGTGGTACTCTCTTTGGATGGCCGCGGTGACATTGGGAAATCCATAGATTGAGAACTACGAACTTTGAGGTGTGATTTTGTAGCCCTACATAATTCTCGTCCTCTCTTGACCACAAAGGAATGACCTCCGAGTGCGTCTCCATTGCGTGTTTTATGGGAAATATCATGTGATTAGACTATGTCAATGTTGTTGGGAGTTGCCACTAGTGAAAGTATGAAGCCTAGGCCTTGTTTCCACCATTGCAATACCATTTGTGCTTACGTTTACCACTTGTTTGCTTGCTGCACTTTTTATTACAGATTTATATTACTTTGCTTTGCCACTCCTATCATCCATATTTTACCACCTCTTCGTCGAACTAGTGCACCTATACATCTGACAAGTGTATTAGGTGTGTTGGGGACACAAGAGACTTCTTGTATCTTGATTGCAGGGTTGCTTGAAAGGGGTACGTTCAACCTCCACTTCCCTGAGTTCGATAAACCTTGGGTTACTCACTTAAGGGAAATTTGCTGCTGTCCTACAAACCTCTGCTCTTGGAGGCCCAACACTGTCTACAGGAATAGAAGCGTGTAGTAGACATCAAGCTATTTCTGGCACCGTTGCCGGGGAAGTGAGGTAAGTGAAGATACCTTCTCTAGATCTTGCAATTAAATCTTTTTGTTTCTTGTTTTTATTTCACTAGTTTTGCTTAATGGAAAACAACAAAAATATGAGAGAGCTTTATAAGCTCTACCTTGAACTTGGACATGATGTGTTTGAAGAGAAAATTAAAAAACCTTTGGAACTTTATTATTTGCATAACAATCATGATGGTGGTGATGTTATTAGTATGTTTTTTTTAATATCAATATTGCTAATGACATGGAAAGCTCTAAGCTTGGGGATGACACGTTTGATGAACATGATATTTTTAGTCCCCCAACTTTTGAAGAGAAAATTTACTTTGATGATACTTTGCTTCCTATATATGATGATTACAATGATAAATGTGAGCTTTTTAGTCCACCTACTATTGAGGATAAAATTATTATGATTATGATATGCCTCCTAAATATGATGATTACCATGATGGTTATGATTGCTTTACTCTCACTATTCCTAATAAGAAAGATTTTGCTTATATGAAGAGTAATGATACTTTTATGCTTTTGGATCATGGAAATAATGCCTTATGTGATAGTTATATTGTTGAGTTCATCCATGACGCCACTGAAATTTATAATGAGAGAGGGAGACATGGTTCTAAATATCTTAATAATAAGAAGTTTCCTCTCTTTATGGTGAATATTTTGAAGTTATGCTTGTTTTGCCTTCCTATGCTAGTTGCTTTATGCTTCAATAATTTATTTTCTTACAAGATTCCCATGCATAGGAAGCATGTTAGGCTTAAATGTGTTTGGTATTTGCTTCTTGATGCTCTCTTTTGTTTTTCAAATCTTATTCCTACGAGAGCATTATTAAAGTCTTAAGCCTATCTTTATGGCTATAAAGAAAGAGCTCTAGGGAGACAACCCTTGTTATCTTTGCTTTCAGTTTGTTCTTTCAGTTTTTAGTGGTCTTGATGTTTGTTACTACTGTAGCAACATCATTGCATCTTTATTTTTTAGCTTTGTGTCAAGTTTAGCCTCCGATTGCAAGAAAGTTCAAAAGTTGTGACGTGCTGTCCAGGAAACAGATTCTGTCCTTGGACAGAAAAATTCGAATAAAATCACCAGATCATCTTTTTGATCTGAATTTTTTTTGACAGCGTGCTCTATACAATTGGCTTTCGAGCGTCTGTTCTGAGTTTTTTGATTTGAGTTGCAGAAGTGCCCCGAAAAAATTATTTACTACCTGCTGGTCTGTTTTTCACGGATTCTGTCCTGTTTTGCCTTTTCTTCGTTTTGCAAACCTTGAGCTTGCTTTTTCTTTGCAAAAACCTTTTGGCAATCTTGAGAAACAGTAGCTCTTCAAGATTATCTTTATTTCCAGTAGGGAAAAGTTATTTTATTGTGGGTACTAACCTCGCTAATCAGATTATGATGAGTTATGTATGAAGGGAGTTTTCAAGTGTGCGAGGGAAGATGATAAAAGAAGACTCAGGAGGGTCAAACGCTCAAGCTTAGGGATGCCCCCGTGCACCCCCAAGAAATATTCAAGAAGACTCAAGCGTCTAAGCTTGGGGATGCCCCCATGCATCCCCTTCTCCATCAACAATTATCAGTTCGTCTTTCGTTCCACTATAGTTTAATCACTTCATGCATTATGTGCTATTCTTGGAGCGTCTTTTTGTTTTGTTTTCAGTTTTGTTTTGTTTTCTTTGCTGTTCTTAAATAAGTTGCATCTGATCATTCTTATTTGGGAGAGAGACACGCTCCGCTTTTTCATGAAACACTCATGTTCTTCACTTATATCTTTTTGAGTGTTTTAGCTACCTTGTTATATGCTTCTAGCTCTTGTTTTTATTTCATATCATGTTCAGAGCTATTAGTTCTTTTATAGAAAGTACTCTCTTGCTTCACTTATATCTTTTTGGAGAGTTGAATTGGTTTGAATTGCTGAATAGTATGTTGGTAAAGTAAATGCCAAGTGTGGCTGTGGTGCAAAGAATAAAAAGCTTGCATAGTCTTGAAGATCATTGAGTAATTTGATCCCTATCAGTTGTTTTGAGAAATTAAGTAGTCATGTCTAAACATGGAGATCATTTAATAAAGTCTTATTAGTGAAGAAATACCTTTGAAGTTTGCAATTGTTTAGTTTTTCACCATTGGTAGTTTTAAAGTTCTTGTTCTCTTTTTAGAAGTAAGATGGTTGACAAGGAAGACAGTGTAGAAGTCTTATAATTATGCTAAAAGGATGTTATAATTCTCTTGTACCGGTTAACATGTGCTTGCTAAAAACTTGCTAAACCAAAAACTCTGTACTGAGCGGGAATGCTGCTCGTGCATCTAAATTCCATAGCCAAAATTCTGCCATATGTGTCCACCATACCTACCTATGCAGGGTATTTAATAGCCATTCCAAGTAAATTGCTCATGTGCTACCTTTAAAACCTTCAAAATTTATCCTTATTTGTGTCTCTGTTTTAGCTCATGAGGAAGTGGTAGATAGTTCATTATTACTTGTGTTGGACAGAACGACCCCTGACGTGCATGAATAATGTGCATGTCCTTAATTTTTCAAAAAGAGCTGGCAAAAGGGTATGCCCAGCCCACTTTACATGTCATCAATATCAATATCAAAACCTCCTTCACACATCGTACCTGACAAATCAGACAAACTTTGGCTAGTGATAAACAAAGGAGAAAGGGGAGTGTTATCATTCCTCTATGGGAGCCGCTCTTAAGTTCTGTTTGGCATGAGTAGTAGTGCATTGTTTATTACCATTCGTTGACATAAGCATACATCTCTCAAAATTGCTTTTATATCTCTATGTTTTCAAAAATAAAAAGCTCTAGCACATGAGTAATCCCTGCTTCCCTCTGCGAAGGGCCTATCTTTTACTTTTAAATGTTGAGTCAGTTTTCCTATGTTCTAATCTTCTTCCTCCACCATAAGCAAGCATCTAGTGTTAACCATGGGTTCAAGTTGATTATGTTCAAATTTTTTGCTTAGTTATATATAATCCTTGTGCATTGAACTTATCCATGAGATAAAATGTTGAAAAGTGGAAAGCATTGCTGAAACTTTATCTTCCTTTTGTGTTAACTAGAATGCTTTTGATGAGAGAACTCCTTTGGGGCTAACAGTTGTGCTTAACTTTATAGTTTCATGTCTTCAATTATACTATTCATGAAAAGAATTTACTTAGATGATCACTTGGTTATTCATTGTTTACTTGCTTCCAACTATAGACAATTGGTTTGGTTCACTTTATTTCAGTTCATGTGCTTTACTATATTACTTGATCAAGATTGTGTTAGTAGCATGTCACCTCAAAAATAATCTATGTTATCATTCTACCTACTCGAGGACGAGTAGGAATTAAGCTTGGGGATGTTGATACGCCCCAAACGTATCCATAATTTTTGCTTGTGACATGCTTGTTTTGCATCATTGTCTCATGTTTATATCAAAGTTTTCTATCTTTTTAAGCATTTATTGGACTAACCTACTAATGGTTGCAAAAGTGCACAATGTTCTTGTTTTACACTTTATTGTGTAGGAATTACTTGGAAATTGACAAAAACGCAAAAGGAGTCGTATTGGAGTAGGACTCTGACTTTTCTGAAATCTGTCTGAGAACCTTTTTAGAAGACGGTCACGTTCCGGCCCGAAGACGACGTCAAACGGAAAAAGCCTAGTTGCGAAAGTTGTGGGGAATTTCGAGAGGATGCTTATGGATATAAAATTCGTCCAAATCGGAGTCCGGACGGCCGAGAAAAGCCCGTTTTACTGAAGCCCAAAATCTGATGACGGGAATCCGAGAGTCTATATAAAGAGAGGAAACCTAGGTCACCAAGGGCCACGAATTTTCCTCCTCCCAAGCCGCCGTCTTGGAGGGAAGGACCTGCACCATTGCAGCACCATCCACAAGGAAGAAGGGGGGCCAAGGGGCCGCTGCCCCCAAGGGCCGCCGCCGCCCTAGGGCAGCCGCCGCCACGCCTGCCGCCGGCCGCCTCCTCCTTCTTCGGGCTGCACCTCTCCATCAACACCACCATCATTCTCTTGCTCACCATGGTCATGTGTGAGTAGTCTTCTCCGGGGCTGAGGGCTTGTACGTGTAGCTATGTGGTTATCTCTCTCTCCCATGATGTGATCTTCGTTGTGATCATAGGCTATGTTAATCTAGGGTGATCCCATGATATTTCCCCTTCCTCTATGTATTGAATTGATGTACTCACTTGTCTTTATCTAGTATAATCCTCGAGACCAAGGTGACAGCGGTCTATTGGACATGGATTAGAAGAATATTTTCATGAGTGATTTCCTCTTTTGTGTGTTGATTGAAAATTGAGAGTCTCTTGGTGCTTGTCTTTGACTATCCTGGAGATATGTTGTGGTGATTGTGGTACTCTCTTTGGATGGCCGCGGTGACATTGGGAAATCCATAGATTGAGAACTACGAACTTTGAGGTGTGCTTTTGTAGCCCTACATAATTCTCGTCCTCTCTTGACCACAAAGGAATGACCTCTGAGTGCGTCTCCATTGCGTGTTTTATGGGATATATCATGTGATTAGACTATGTCAATGTTGTTGGGAGTTGCCACTAGTGAAAGTATGAAGCCTAGGCCTTGTTTCCACCATTGCAATACCATTTGTGCTCACGTTTACCACTTGTTTGGTTGCTGCACTTTTTATTACAGATTTATATTACTTTGCTTTGCCACTCCTATTATCCATATTTTACCATCTCTTCGCCGAACTAGTGCACCTATACATCTGACAAGTGTATTAGGTGTGTTGGGGACACAAGAGACTTCTTGTATCTTGATTGCAGGGTTGCTTGAAAGGGGTACGTTCAACCTCCACTTCCCTGAGTTCGATAAACCTTGGGTTACTCACTTAAGGGAAATTTGCTGCTGTCCTACAAACCTCTGCTCTTGGAGGCCCAACACTGTCTACAGGAATAGAAGCGTGTAGTAGACATCACGGGTATCCTTATTTTCTGACCTTCACTGATGATTTGAGCAGATATGGGTATATCTACTTAATGAAGCACAAGCATGAAACATTTGAAAAGTTCAAAGAATTTCAGAGTGAAGTAGAGAATCATCGTAACAAGAAAATAAAGTTTCTACAACATGATCGTGGAGGTGAATATTTGAGTTACGAGTTTGGTCTTCATTTGAAACAATGTGGAATAGTTTCACAACTCACGCCACCCGGAACACCACAGCGTAATAGTGTGTCCGAACGTCGTAACCGTACTTTATTAGATATGGTGCGGTCTATGATGTCTCTTACCGATTTACAACTATCATTTTGGGGTTATGCTTTAGAGACAGATGCATTCACGTTAAATAGGGCACCATCTAAATCCGTTGAGACGACGCCTTATGAAGTGTGGTTTGGCAAGAAACCAAAGTTGTTGTTGCGGATCGCAGCAGAAAATCAAAAAATTTCCTACGCATCACCAATATCTATCTATGGAGTAATCTAGCAACGAGGGGAAGGGGAGTGCATCTACATACCCTTGTAGATCACGATGCGGAAGCGTTGCAAGAATGCGGATGAAGGAGTCGTACTCGCTGCGATTCAGATCGCGGTTGATTCCGATCTAAGCGCCGAACAACGGCGCCTCCGCGTTCAACACACGTGCAACCCAATGACGTCTCCCACGCCTTGATCCAGCAAGGAGAGAGGGAGAGGTTGGGGAAGACTCCATCCAACAGCAGCACGACGGCATGGTGGTGGTGGAGGAGCGCGGGACTCCAGCAGGGCTTCGCCAAGCACTGCGAGAGACGAGGAGGGAGAGAGGTAGGGCTGCACCAAGCGACACAGATCAAAACCGTGTTATGGGCAGCCCCAAACCTCACATATATATAGGGGGAAGGGGGGTCTGGCCCCCTTTAGGGTTTCCCACCCCTAGGGGTGCGGCCACCCTAGATCCCATCTAGGGGTGGCGGCCAGAGGGGGAGAGGGAGAGGGGGGCGCACCAGATTGGGCCCTAGGGCCCATCTGCCCTAGGGTTTGCCCCCCTCCCCTCTTGGAGGCGCCTTGGGCCTGGTTGGGGGGCGCACCAGCCCACCTAGGGCTGGTCCCCTCCCACACTTGGCCCGCGTATGCCTCCGGGGCTGGTGGCCCCACCCGGTGGTCCCGGTACGCTACCGATAGCGCCCGAAACTTTTCCGGTGACCAAAACGGGACTTCCCATATATGAATCTTTACCTCCGGACCATTCCGGAACTCCTCGTGACGTCCGGGATCTCATCCGGGACTCCGAACAACATTCGGTAACCGCGTACATACTTTCCCTATAACCCTAGCGTCATCGAACCTTAAGTGTGTAGACCCTACGGGCTCGGGAGTCATGCAGACATGGCCGAGAGAACTCTCCGGTCAATAACCAACAGCGGGATCTAGATACCCATGTTGGCTCCCACATTCTCCACGATGATCTCATCGGATGAACCACGATGTCAAGGATTCAATCAATCCCGTATACAATTCCCTTTGTCTATCGGTATAGCACTTGCCCGAGATTCGATCATCGGTATACCGATACCTTGCTCAATCTCGTTACCGGCAAGTCTCTTTACTCGTTCCGTAACACATCATCCCGTGATCAACTCCTTGATCACATTTTGCACATTATGATGATATCCTACCGAGTGGGCCCAGAGATACCTCTCCGTCATACGGAGTGACAAATCCCAGTCTTGATTCGTGCCAACCCAACAGACACTTTTGGAGATACCTGTAGTGCACCTTTATAACCAAACAGTTACGTTGTGACGTTTGGTACACCCAAAGCATTCCTACGGTATCCGGGAGTTGCACAATCTCATGGTCTAAGGAAAAGATACTTGATATTTAGAAAAGCTTTAGCATACGAACTACACGATCTGTGCTAGGCTTAGGATTGGGTCTTGTCCATCACATCATTCTCCTAATGATGTGATCCCGTTATCAACGACATCCAATGTCCATGGTCAGGAAACAGTGACCATCTGTTGATCAACGAGCTAGTCAACTAGAGGCTTACTAGGGACATGGTGTTTGTCTATGTATCCACACATGTATCTGGGTTTCCTATCAATACAATTCTAGCATGGATAATAAACAATTATCATGAACAAGGAAATATAATAATAACCAATTTATTATTGCCTCTAGGGCATATTTCCAACAGTCTCCCACTTGCACTAGAGTCAATAATCTAGTTCACATCGCCATGTGATTAACACTCACAGGTCACATCGCCATGTGACCAACATCAAAGAGTTTACTAGAGTAAATAATCTAGTTCACATCAATATGTGATTAACACTCAAAGAGTTCTGGGTTTGATCATGTTACGCTTGTGAGAGAGGTTGTAGTCAACAGGTCTACAACATTTAGATCCCTATGTACTTCGCAAAACTTTATGTCATATCGTAGATGCTGCTACCACGTTCTACTTGGAGCTATTCCAAACTGTTGCTCCATTATACGTATCCGGTATCTCTACTTAGAGTTATCCGGATAGGTGTTAAGCTTGCATCGACGTAACTCTTTACGTCAAACTCTTTATCACCTCCATAACCGAGAAACATTTCCTTATTACTCTAAGGATAATTTTGACCACTATCTAGTGATCCACTCCTGGATCACCTTTGTACCCTCTTGCCAGACATGTGGCAAGGCACACATCAGGTGCGGTACTCAGCATGGCATACCGTATAGAGCCTATGACAAAAGCATAGGGGACGACCTTCGTCCTTCCTCTTTCTTCTGCCGTGGTCAAGCTTTGAGTCTTACTCAACTTCACACCTTACAACTCAGGCAAGAACTCCTTCTTTGACTGAACTATTTTTAACTCCTTCAAAATCCTGCCAAGGTGTGTGTTCTTTTGAAAGTATCATCAGGCGTCTTGATCTATCTCTATAAATCTTGATGCCCAATATGTAAGCAGCTTTATCCAGGTCTTCCTTTGAAAAACTCCTTTCAAACAACCCTTTATGCTTTCCAGAAATTCTACATCATTTCGGATCAACAATATGTCATTCACATATACTTATCAGAAATGTTGTAGTGCTCCCACTCACATTATTGTAAATACAAGTTTCTAACAAACTTAGTATAAACTCAAAAACTTTAATCACTCCATCAAAGCGTATATTCCGACTCCGAGATGCTTGCTCTAGTCCATGGAAGGATCGCTGGAGCTAGCATACCTTTTAGCATCCTTAGGATCGACAAAACCTTTCTGATTGTATCACATACAACCTTCCCTTACGAAAACTGGTAAGGAAACTTGTTTTGACATTCATTTGCCAGATTTCATAAATGCAGCTTATGCTAACATGATTCCGATGGACTTAAGCATCGCTACGGGTGAGAAAATCTCATCGTAGTCAACTCCTTGAACTTGTGAAAAACTCTTCGCCACAAGTCGAGCTTCATAGAGGGTGACATTACCGTCCACGTCCGTCTTCTTCTTAAAGATCCATTTATCTCAATGGCTTGCCAATCATCGGGCAAGTCCACCAAAGTCCATACTTCGTTTTAATACATGGTTCCTCTCTCGGATTTCTCGGCTTCTGACCATTTGTCGGAATACGGGCCCACCATTGCTTCTCCATAGTTCGTAGGTTCATCGTTGTCCAACAACATGACCTCTAAGACAGGATCACCGTACCACTCAGGAGTAGTACATATCCTTGTCAACCTACGAGGTTTGATAGTAACTTGATCCGAAGCTTCATGATCACTATCATTAGTTTCCTCTTCAACAGTCGTAGGTTCCACAGAAACATCTTTCTGTGTTGCACTACTCTCCGGTTGAAGTGAGGGTTCGACAACCTCATCAAGTTCTATCTTCCTCCCACTCAATTCTTTCGAGAGAAACTCCTTCTCGAGAAAGGACTCGTTCTTAGTGACAAACATTTTTGCCCTTGGATCTGAGATAGAAGGTATACCCAACTGTTACCTTTGGGTATCCTATGAAGATGTATTTGTCCGCTTTGGGTTCGAGCTTTTTCCGGCTGAAGCCATAAGCATCGCAGCCCCAATCATTAAGAAAACGACAACTTTGGTTTCTTGCCAAACCATACGGCGTCGTCTCAATGGACTTAGATGGTGCCCTATCTAACGTGAATGCAGCTGTCTCTAATGCATAACCTCAAAATAATGGCGGTAGATCGGTAAGAGACATCATAGATCGCACCATATCTCATAAGGTTCGATTACGACGTACGGACACACCATTACGCTGCGGTGTTTGTAATGCCCCGGATGTAATACTTTCCCTTTTGGGCAATATATGATATCTTTGGCTCCATCTATTCCATTTCGGGTTCTTTATCTTTTTGGGTTTTTGTCTTTTTGTCGTGTGCGTGTGTGGCATTCATTCATATCATGTAGTCATGTGCATCTCATTGCATTTGTGTTGTTGTTCGCATCCGGTCCCACTCGTTCCTTTCTATTGTCCGTTTTGAGTTCCGGAGCTCCCTCACGTGTCCGTGGCATCCCCTAGGCCTACTTTGGTGTTTGGCCGTGTAACGTTTCCGGTTTGGCGTGAGACTTGTCGTGTGTTGTTGTTTTGGTGTGTAACCCGCCGGTCAGATCTCGTCGCGTTTGGAGTTCGTTTGCTACCCCAACAGTTATTCTCGTGGGCTCAAAGTACCCCCTCTTTGAGGCCCAAGACACCCCTGCAACAGCCCACCAAACCAACTCAAACCCCTCCCTTCATCTAGGCCATCCAATTCTGATCATGTGGCTGAAAACCTCACTCCATTTGGACAACCCTAGCTCCTTGTGCCTATATAAACGTCCATCTCCCCCAAAATTTGCGTCCAGAAAACCCTATGCTTCCACAGTGCGCCGCCGGTGCTTCCATCGTTGAATCCCGGTGCTTCCACCGTTGAAATTTCGTGCTTCCGACGTCCAGAAAACCATGCTTCCGTAGTGCTGTGGTCGCGCTTCCGAACCGCCGCCGGTGCTTCCGACCCGACGCGCGGGCCCCCCGCAGGGTCTTCTTCAACCTCCGGCCGCCGCCCTTTTCTTCCCCGCCGCCGGCCGCCGGAGCTCCCGCCGCCTCCGCGCCGTTCCGCCGCCTCCGGCCGCCCCTCCGGCCAGGGCGCCGCCGGACCACGCCGTCCCTTCCGCCGGCGTCCTCGCCTCGCCGCCCGGCCTCCCCGGCCGCTCCGCCGGCGCCGCGCCCGGCCACCGCACCGAGCCGGCCGCCGGCCCCGCCTCTTCCCGCCGGGCTGCGCCCTTCCACCGGCGAAGGAGACCGCCGCCGCGAGCTCAGGGCGCTCGAGCCGCGCCGCCGCCCAGGGATCGGGCGCCCTCGTCCCCGAACCGATCTGGGATCCCCAAGTGGGCCGGCCCACCTCGCGCCACCCCGCGCCCGAGGCCCGATCCGCCTCCACTGGCCCATTCCGCCAGCCCGCGCCCGCGTTGTTTTTTTTTCCAGATCTGACTGAGGTAGTTTTTTTTCTGCTAAGTCTGGAGATATTTTGTTGTCTGATGCAGTTTTAAAACGTGGATAACTTTTTGTGTGTTGGTCCGATTTGAGCAAATGATATGTCAAAATGTTCGTGGAAACTTGTACTACATTTTGTTCCATTATGCCATGCATGTTTGAGGTCATATATATGCTTAAATATCTGTTGCAAGAGTGATACTTGTTATAAACTGCTGTTAGTAGTTGTTTTCATGCCATCTTTGCAATGTGATAACTAGGTACATGTTTATCCAAATGATGCAAATGATATGTCCACGTGTTCGTCATGAAATGCTCTACATGTTGGGTGCTTTAGCTTGCATGATAGATTTCATTTTGCCATGCTTATATCCTTTGCAAAGTACTATGTGGCTGTTATGTTGTTAAACTTGTTACGAGATGCCTCGTAGAGGAGCTTGTTGCTATTGATGTGTTTGTCCCCGTGATGCATGCTTAGATGTTTTGGATTCACCATCATGTGTACTTTGCTGTGGTGCTTACCACTTGCCATGTTTAGCTTTGAGGTGACTTAAACTTGCTCACAAAGATGCCATGATGAAACTGCTGTTTTAACACTTAGTGAAATTTCACTAAGTCTGGAATCTGTAATTTCCAGATGCCATGTTTGCTTGTTGTTCTAGGCCAATCCATGATAGTTTTGGGGTGACTCTTGATGATTCCTTGTATTATATATTGTTGGCTATCCATTCATGTTCTCACATGCTTATTTGAGTGGCTGTAGCATATTTAACTCTTGCTCCCAAGTTGCAACAAATTACTGCTGTCAGGTTTTTGTTGTCAAGTTCAATATGCCATAGCTTGTTGCTATTGATCCATGGCTCCTTTTGGGATGCCCCAATGGAATTGGTTGCTGTAGAGTATGTCTAGTTTATGTCCATGCTCATTGCAATGATGTTTGAGTGCTGTAGCTTATTTATCAATTGCTCCGAAGTTGCTATGTGGCTGTAATTTTCAGCTTGTGCATGTTTATTGTTTCGGGTGTAACTTTTAGCCCGTAGCTCCGTTTTGAGCAAGTCCTATATGAAACTTGTGTGATTTTTCATGTAGATTCATAATATCCTATTGTTATCATGTTTTGAAGCTTTTTGCTTGATGCATATTGTTGTGCTATAACACTGTGCTTCCTAAGTAGACTTTCTGTGCTTCCATAGTGCATCTGTTTTGCTTCCATAGTGCATCAGCCATGCATCCAGTATTTTTGTGTGCGCATTGCATCTTGTTTGATTCGTTGCCTTGTGTTCTTGTGTTTGAGTAGAGCCAGAAGCTGAGACCGAGTACGAGTACGAGCACGAGGTTACTACCGAGGTTGAGAACGAGGACCCCTCTTACGATCCCATCGACAACTCTTCAGGCAAGATGACCGAACCCCGATAACATTACTATCTTTGCCTATTGCTAGAAGTCTTGATCTATAGTTTTGCCTCGATGCCCATGTTTTTCCTGTCAGCCTCCTATTGTAACCATGATCCTGTCTAACCACCCTTCCTATGCAAACCTTTGATTGGCTATACGTAGGCTTCGCTCAGCCCCTCTTATAGCATTGTTAGTTGCTGGTGAAGATTGAAGATGCTTGCTTCATGTTGAAGTTTGTTGGGATATCACACTATATTAATTATTAAATGAAATCATCTATATATTGGTAATGGGTGAAAGGCTAAGCCTTTTGCTTGGTGATTTGTTCCACTCATGCCGCTAGGAACCGTATAAACAGGTGTTATGTTCCTTGATTATGCGTTGCTCACACGGTTGGGGTTATGGGACCCCCTCGATAAACCGCTAAGTGCTAAGTCTTTTCCAGCAAGTCCCAACATTGGTACTATTTGCCTAATAACTAAAAACTTGCATAGGGAGTAATTAACCCTCTTTCTTAATCAACAACCCCGGGCCAGTGCTCCACATGAGTGTTGGTCCGAACTGGGGGTCCTGCAGGGCCACCTCGAGGAAACTCAAGGTCTGGTAAAAACCTGTAGCATCGCCCATCCGGTCATGGCATGAGACTAGATACGCGCGGCTACTATCAGGGTGTCGGCACGCCGGGAGGATTTGCTGGATTAGCCTTACCTTAGTCGGAGTATCTTGAGCACGGGATTCCGAGAATACTCGGGCCTTCCCACCTTGGAGTTGCGACTCCGCGGATCGTGGGCTTGTCATGGGCCAAGTTGGAACACCCCTGCAGGGTTATGAACTTTCGAAAGCCGTGCCCGCGGTTATGTGGCAGATGGGAGCTTGTTAATATCCGGTTGTAGAAAACTTGACACCATGTTCCAATACACTACCAGCGTGTGTACCGTGACGGTCATTTTCCGAAAGGGATTCGGGAAGTGAACACGGTGGGGTTATGTTTGACTTGCTTTAGCTAGGATCACTTCGTGATCATCTCTCGACCGAGGCACCTTCTCTTCTCGCTCTCTTTTACGTAAGCTAGGCTAGTGCTGCTGCAGACTCTTGTTCTTTCTTCCGCCTTGTTCCACACCCAAGGCTGGGATAGTCGTGTTACCCGGGAACGGGATTGCTGAGTCCTCTGTGGCTCACAGTTACTTCACCACCCCAGATGCAGGTACGATGGTGAGCTACATAGGCGATGGCACTGAGCTAGACTGGGAGTACGACGAGGAGCGTAGCCGTTAATACGTGAACTATCCGGCTGATCAGTAGAGTTTCTACTAGGATTCGATATAGACCCGTGGTTTAAGTTATGTTTGGTATCTTGTCATTTGGATCTTACCCTTAGATGGGCTGTGATGTTTATCTGAATGATGTTTGAACATGTAATGAATTTGTGTGACGTGGCGAGTGTAAGCCAACTATCTTTTATGTTTTCCATCCCCATTTTTACATGAGATGTGCAAAGATACCGAACTTGCGATCATTCCAGAATGGGCTTATATCTTTAAGTCGTGCCTCGACACGTAGGAGATATAGTCCCATCCTGGGCATTACCGTGTTCCAGGTGGCTTCAACTATGAAACATTTCCACAATGTCTTAAGTGATTGCCAAACTCATAATTCAAAAAAACTCCCCTTGATCAGATCGTAGGAACATGATCTTCTTGTTATGATGATTCTTCACTCTAAAATTTCTTGAACTTTTCGAACATTTCAGACTTTTTGCTTCATTAAGTAAATATACCCATATCTACTCAAATCGTCAGTGAAGATGAGAAAATAACGATATCCACCACACGCCTTAATTCTCATTGGATCACACACATCAACATGTATGATTTCCAACAAGTCACTTGCCCGGTTTTTTTTGTACCTGAACACGGGATCTTAGTCATCCTACCCATGAGGCATGGCTCGCATATGTCAAGCGATTCAAAATCAAGTGACTCCAAACATCCATCAGCATGGAGTTTCTTCATGCATTTTATGCCAAAATGACCTAAGCGACAGTGCCACAAGAAAGTGGTACTATCATTATTATTTCTACATCTTTTGGCGTTAATATTATTATCATGTATATTACTATGATCGAGATTCAATAAACCATTGGGTGCATGACCATAAAGGTATTATTCATGTAAACAGAATAACCATTATTCTCTAACTTAAATGAATAACCGTATTGCAATGAACATGATCTAATCATATTCATGCTCAACGTAGACACCTGATAACATTTATCTAGGTTCAACACCAATCCCGAAGGTAGAGGGAGCGTGCGATCGTGATCTTATCAACCTTGGAAACACTTCCAACATACATCGTCACCTCGCCCTTAGCTAGTCTCCGTTCAGTCCGTAGCTTTTGCTTCAAGTCACTAATAATAGCAATTGAACCGGTATCCAATACCCAGGTGCTACAAGGAGTACTAGTAAGGTACACATCAATAACACGTATATCAAATATACTTTGTTGAAGTTGCCAGTTATCATATCTACCATGTATTTGGGGTAGTTCCACTACAATGTGACCGTTCCCCTTATAATAGAAGCACTTAGTCTCGAGGTTTGGGTTCAACCTTGGGTTCCTTCATTAGATCGACAACTGGTTTGCCATTCATGAAGTTTCCCTTCTAGCCCTTGACCTTTTGAAACCAGTGGTCTTGTTAAACCATCAACACTTGATGCTCCTTCTTGATTTCTACTTTTGCGGTCTTAAGCACCGCTAATAGCTTCGGGATCATCTCCATCCTTTGCATGTCATAGTTCATCACGAAGTTCTAGTAACTTGGTGATAGTGTCTAGAGAATTTCGTCAACCACTATCTCATCTGGAAGATTAACTCCCACTTGGTTCAAGTGATTTTAGCACCCAGACATTCTGAGCACATGCTCACAAGTTGAGCTATTCTCCTCCATCTTTTTGGCAAAAGAACTTGTCAGAGGTCTCATACCTCTCAACACGGGCATGAGCCTGAAATTCCAATTTCAGCTCTTAGAACATCTCATATGTTCTATGACGTTCAAAACGTCATTGGAATCCCGATTCTAAGCCGTAAAGTATGGAGCACTAAACTATCAAGTAGTCATCAGGACGTGTCTGTTTGGTGTTCACAACATCCACAGACGACGTTGTAGGGGTTTGCACATCGAGCGGTGCATCAAAGACGTAAGCCTTCTGTGTAGCAGTGAGGACACTCCTCGGAGTACGGACCCAGTCCGTATCATTGATTACATTATCTTTCAACTTAGTCTTTCTCTAGGATCGTATTAAACAGGGAGCTACAACGCAGTTATTGGTCTACAACATAATTTGCGAAGACAACTTAGACTATTGTTCATGATAACTAAGTTCATCTAATGAACTCCCACTCAGATAGACATCTCTCTAGTCATCTAAGTGGTACATGATCCGAATCGACTAGGCCGTGTTCGATCATCACGTGAGACGGACTAGTCATCAACGGTGAACATCTTCATGTTGATCGTATCTTCTATACGACTCATGTTCGACCTTTCGGTCTTCCGTGTTCCGAGGCCATGTCTGTACATGCTAGGCTCGTCAAGTGAACCCTAAGTGTATCGCGTGTGTAAATCTGGCTTACACCCGTTGTATGGGAACGTTAGAGCCTATCACACCCGATCATCATGTGGTGCTTCGGAACAACGAACCTTAGCAACGGTGCACAGTTAGGGGGAACACAATTCTTGAAATTTTAGTGAGAGATCATCTTATTCACTACCGTCGTTCTAAGCAAATAAGATGTAAAACATGATAAACATCACATGCAATCAAATAGTGACATGATATGGCCAATGTCATTTTGCTCCTTTTGATCTTCATCTTCGGGGCTCCATGATCATCATCGTCACCGGCATGACACCATGATCTCCATCATCGTGTGTTCATGAAATCGTCTCGCCAAACATTACTTCTACTACTATGGCTAACGTTTAGCAATAAAGTAAAGTAATTACATGGCGTTATTCAGTGACACGCAGGTCATACAATAAATAAGACAACTCCTATGGCTCCTGCCGGTTGTCATTCTCATCGACATGCAAGTCGTGATTCCTATTACAAGAACATGATCAATCTCATACATCACATATATATATATATCATTCATCACATCCTTTTGGCCATATCACATCACACGGCACATGCTGCAAGAACAAGTTAGACGTCCTCTAATTGTTGTTGCAAGTTTTATGTGGCTGCTATAGGATTCTAGCAAGAACGTTTCTTACCTACGCCAAAACCACAACGTGATATGCCAATTTCTATTTACCCTTCATAAGGACCCTTTTCATCGAATCCGGTCCGACTAAAGTGGGAGAGACACACACCCGCTAGCCACCTTATGCAACTAGTGCATGTCAGTCGGTGGAACCTGTCTCACGTAAGAGTACGTGTAAGGTCGGTCCGGGCCGCTTCATCCCACGATGCCGCCGAATCAAGATAAGACTAGTAACGGCAAGAGAATTGACATGATCTACGCCCACAACTACTTTGTGTTCTACTCGTGCAAGATACTACGCATAGACCTAGCTCATGATGCCACTGTTGGGGATCGCAGCAGAAAATCAAAAAATTTCCTACGCATCACCAAGATCTATCTATGGAGTAATCTAGCAACGAGGGGAAGGGGAGTGCATCTACATACCCTTGTAGATCGCGATGCGTAAGCGTTCCAAGAATGCGGATGAAGGAGTCGTACTCGCTGTGATTCAGATCACGGTTGATTCCGATCTAAGCGCCGAACAACGGCGCCTCCGCGTTCAACACGTGCAGCCCAATAACGTCTCCCACGCCTTGATCCAGCAAGGAGAGAGGGAGAGGTTCGGGAAGACTCCATCCAAAGCACGACGGCGTGGTGGTGGTGGAGGAGCGCGGGACTCCAGCAGGGCTTCGCCAAGCACTGCGAGAGACGAGAGGGAGAGAGGTAGGGCTGCGCCAAGCGACAGAGGTCAAAACCGTGTTATGGGCAGCCCCAAACCTCACATATATATAGGGGGAAAGGGGGGCTGCGCCCCCTTTAGGGTTTCCCACCCCTAGGGGTGCGGCCACCCTCGATCCCATCTAGGGGTGGCGGCCAGAGGGGGAGGGGGAGAGGGAGAGGGGGGCGCACCAGATTGGGCCCTAGGGCCCATCTGCCCTAGGGTTTGCCCCCCTCCCCTCTTGGAGGCGCCTTGGGCCTGGTTGGGGGGCGCACCAGCCCACCTGGGGCTGGTCCCCTCCCACACTTGGCCCACGTATCCCTCCGGGGCTGGTGGCCCCACCCGGTGGACCCTCGGGACACTCCCGGTGGTCCCGGTACGCTACCGATAGCGCCCGAAACTTTTCCGGTGACCAAAACGAGACTTCCCATATATGAATATTTACCTCCGGATCATTCCGGAACTCCTCGTGACGTCCGGGATCTCATCCGGGACTCCGAAAAACATTCGGTAACCGCGTACATACTTTCCCTATAACCCTAGTGTCATCGAACCTTAAGTGTGTAGACCCTACGGGCTCGGGAGTCATGCAGACATGGCCGAGACAACTCTCCGGTCAATAACCAACAGCGGGATCTGGATACCCATGTTGGCTCCCACATTCTCCATGATGATCTCATCAGATGAACCACGATGTCAAGGATTCAATCAATCCCGTATACAATTCCCTTTGTCTATTGGTATAGCACTTGCCCGAGATTCGATCGTCGGTATACCGATACCTTGCTCAATCTCGTTACCGGCAACTCTATTTACTCGTTCCGTAACACATCATCCTGTGATCAACTCCTTGATCACATTTTGCACATTATGATGATGTCCTGCCAAGTGGGCCCAGAGATACCTCTCCGTCATACGGAGTGACAAATCCCAGTCTTGATTCGTGCCAACCCAATAGACACTTTCGGAGATACTTGTAGTGCACCTTTATAGCCACCCAGTTACGTTGTGACGTTTGGTACACCCAAAGCATTCCTACGGTATCTGGGAGTTGCACAATCTCATGGTCTAAGGAAAAGATACTTGACATTTAGAAAAGCTTTAGCATACGAACTACACGATCTGTGCTAGGCTTAGGATTGGGTCTTGTCCATCACATCATTCTCCTAATGATGTGATCCTGTTATCAACGACATCCAATGTCCATGGTCAGGAAACAGGGACCATCTGTTGATCAACGAGCTAGTCAACTAGAGGCTTACTAGGGACATGGTGTTTGTCTATGTATCCACACATGTATCTGAGTTTCCTATCAATACAATTCTAGCATGGATAATAAACAATTATCATGAACAAGGAAATATAATAATAACCAATTTATTATTGCCTCTAGGGCATATTTCCAACAGTTGTCGTTTCTTAAAGTTTGGGGCTGCGATGCTTATGTGAAAAAGCTTCAACCTGATAAGCTCGAACCTAAGTCGGAGAAATGTGTCTTCATAGGATACCCAAAGGAAACTGTTGGGTACACCTTCTATCACAGATCCAAAGGCAAGAAATTCATTGCTAAGAATGGATCCTTTCTAGGGAAGGAGTTTTGCTCGAAAGAAGTGAGTGGGACGAAAGTGGAACTTGATGAGGTAATTATACCTTCTCCCGATTTGGAAAGTACTACATCACAGAAACTAGATCCGGTGATTCCTACACCAATTAGTGAGGAAGCTAATGATGATGATCATGAAACTTCGGATCAAGTTTCTGCTGAACTTCGTAGATCAACCAGAGTACGTTTCGTGCCAGAGTGGTACGGCAACCTAGTTCTGGAAGTCATGTTACTAGACCATGATGAACCTACGAACTATGAGGAAGCGATGATGAGACCAGATTCCGCAAAATGACTTGAGGCCATGAAATCTGAGATGGGATCCATGTATGAGAACAAAGTGTGGACTTTGGTTGACTTTCCTGATGAGCGGCAAGCCATGAAAAATAAATGGATCTTCAAGAGGAAGTCCGACGCTGACGGTAATGTTACTGTTTACAAAGCTCGACTTGTTGTGAAAGGTTTTCGACAAGTTCAAGGAGTTGACTACGATGAGAATTTCTCACCCGTAGCGATGCTTAAGTCTGTCCAAGTCATGTTAGCAATTTCCGCATTTATGATTATGAAATCTGGCAAATGGATGTCAAAACTGCATTCCTGAATGGATATCTCAAAGAAGAGTTGTATATGATGCAACCAAAAGGTTTTGTCGATCCAAAAGGTGTTAACAAAGTGTGCAAGCTCCAGCGATCCATCTATGGACTAGTGCAAGCATCTCGGAGTTGGAATATACGCTTTGATGAGGTGATCACAGCATATGGTTTTATACAGACTTTTGGAGAAGCCTGTATTTACAAGAAAGTGAATGGGAGCTATGTAGCATTTCTGATTTTATATGTGGATGACATATTGTTGATTGGAAATGATATAGAATTTCTGGATAGCATAAAAGGATACTTGAATAAGAATTTTTCAATGAAAGACCTTGGTGAAGCTGCTTACATATTAGGCATCAAGGTCTATAGATATAGATCAAGACGCTTAATTGGACTTTCACAATACACATACCTTGATAAAGTTTTGAAGAAGTTCAAAATAGATCAGTCAAAGAAAGGGTTCTTGCCTGTGTTACAAGGTGTGAAGTTGAGTAAGACTCAATGCCCGACCACTACAGAAGATAGAGATAAAATGAAAGTCATTCCTTATGCCTCAACCATAGGATCTATCATGTATGCAATGCTGTGTACCAGACCTGATGTGTGCCTTGCTATAAGTTTAGCTGGGAGGTACCAAAGTAATCCAGGAGTGGATCACTGGACGGCGGTCAAGAACATCCTAAAGTACCTGAAAAGGACAAAGGATGTGGTTCTCGTTTATGTAGGTGACAAAGAGCTCGTTGTAAACGGTTACGTCGATTCAAGCTTTGATACTGATCCGGATGACTCTAAGTCACAAACCGGATATGTATTTTTATTGAACGGGGGAGCTATCAGTTGGTGCAGTTCCAAGCAGAGCATCATGGCGGGATCTACGTGTGAAGCGGAATACATAGCTGCTTCGGAAGCAGCAAATGAAGGAGTCTTGATGAAGGAGTTCATATCCGATCTAGGTGTAATACCTAGTGCATTGGGTCCAATGAAAATCTTTTGTGACAACACTGGAGCAATAGCCTTGGCGAAGGAATCCAGGTTTCACAAGAGAACAAAGCACATCAAGAGACCCTTCAATTCCATCCGCGATCAAGTCAAGGAGGGAGACATAGAAATTTGCAAGATACACGCGGATCTGAATGTCGCAGACCCGTTGACTAAGCCTCTTCCACGGGCAAAACATGATCAGCACCAAGACTCCATGGGTATTAAAATCATTACTTTGTAATCTAGATTACTGACTCTAGTTCAAGTGGGAGACTGAAGAAATTTGCCCTAGAGGCAATAATAAAGATGTTATTTGTATTTCTTTATATCATGATAAATGTCTTTTATTCATGGTAGAATTGTATTAACCGGAAACTTAGTACATGTGTGAATACACAGACGAAACAGTATGTCCCTAGTATGCCTCTACTAGACTAGCTCATTGATCGAAGAAGGTTATGTTCCTTAGCCATAGACATGAGTTGTCATTTGATCAATGAGATCACATCATTAGGAGAATGATGCGATGGACAAGACCCATCCGTTTGCTTAGCACTATGATCGTTTAGTTTTACTGCTATTTCTTTCTACATGACTTATACATGTGCCTATGACTATGAGATTATGCAACTCCCTAATACCGGAGGAACACCTTGTGTGCTATCAAACGTCACAACGTAACTGGGTGATTATAAAGATGCTCTACAGGTGTCTCCGAAAGTGTTTGTGGTGTTGGTTTAGATCAAGAATAGAATTTGTCACTCCGAGTGTCGGAGAGGTATCTCTGGGCCCTCTCGGTAATACACATCATAATAAGCCTTGCAAGAAAATGACTAATGAGTTAGTCACGAGATGATGTGTTACAGAACGAGTAAAGAGACTTGCCGGTAACGAGATTGAACTAGGTATTGAGATATCGATGATCGAATCTCGGACAAGTAACATACCGTTGACAAAAGCAACAACGTATGTTGTTATGCGGTTTGACCGATAAAAGATCTTCGTAGAATATGTAGGAGCCAATATGAGCATCCAGGTTCCGCTATTGGTTATTGACCAGAGATGAATCTCGGTAATGTTTACATAGTTGTCGAACTCGTAGGGTCAGCACGCTTAATGTTTGATGACAATCGGTATTATGAGTTTATGAGTTTTGATGTACCGAAGGTAGTTCGGAGTCCCAGATGAGATCACGGACATGATGAGGAGTCTCGGAATGTCCGAGACGTAAAGATTGATATATTGGACGACTATATTCGGACATCGGAAGTGTTCCGGATAAGTTTCGGATTAAACCGGAGTGCCGGAGGGGTATCGGTACCCCCCGGGGGAACTAATGGGCCACTTGGGCCTTGAGTGGAGAGAGAGAGGGCTGGCAGGGCTGGGCCGCGCGCCCCTACCCCTTGGTCTGAATTGGAAAAGGAAAGGAGAGGGGGTGGCGCCCCTTTCCTTCTCCCTCAACCTCTCCTTCCTTCCCCCTCTCCCTCTTGGTGGACTCCTACTAGGAATAGGATTCCTATTCCTAGTAGGAGTGGCCTTCCTAGGGCGCGCCATAGGGGCCGGCCCGCCTCCTCCCCTAGCTCCTTTATATACGGGGGCAGGGGGCACCTCTAGACATACAAGTTGATCAAGTTGATCTCTCCCAACCGTGTGCGATGCCCCCTCCACAGAAACACACATCGATCATATCGTTGAAGTGCTTAGGCGAAGCCTTGCACCGGTAGCTTCATCATCTCTGTCACCACGCCGTCGTGCTGACAAAACTCTCCCGCGAAGTTCTGCCGGATCAAGTGCTCGTGGGACGTCATCAAGCTGAACATGTACTGAACGCGGAGGCTCCGTACGTTCGGTGCTTGATCGGTTGGATCGCGAAGAAAGTTCGACCACATCAACCGCCTCACTAGATGCTTCCGCTTTTGGTCTACGAGGGTACGTAGACACACGCTCCCTTCTCGTTGCTATGCATTTAGTAGATAGATCTTGCGTGATCGTAGGAAAAAAATTAAATACTACGTTCCCCAACACAACTATGGCATCAAGATCAGGTACATCAGAAGTGACAATGGAACTGAGTTCAAGAATACTTGGCTCGACACCTATCTTGATACATTGGGCATCACGCATGAGTTCTCCGCTCCATACACACCTCAGCAGAATGGCATCGTTGAGCGCAAGAACCGGACTCTCATTGAGATGGCACGTACTATGCTTGATGAATACAAAACACCAAGAAAGTTCTGGCCTGAAGCCATTGATACTGCATGCCACATCATCAACAGAGTTTATCTTCACAAGTTCTTCAAGAAAACATCATATGAACTTCTAACTTGTAAGAAGCCAAACATCAGTTATTTCAAAGTCTTTGGTGCTAAGTGGTGGATCAAAGATCCGCATCACACTTCCAAATTTGCACCGAAAGCACATGAAGGTTTTATGCTTGGTTACGGAAAGGATTTGCACACCTACCGGGTCTTCAATCTCTTTCACTATAAAGTGGTTGAAACCGTAGATGTGCAGTTCGATGAATCTAACGGCTCGCAAAGAGAGCACGTGTCAAATGTGCTAGATGAAGCTTCTCCCAGTGAATCTATCAAACAAATGGGTACAAGAGAAATTATACCCATTGAGGAACCAAGTGAAGAGGAAATCATCATCTCTCCACCTAGTCATCCTGAAGACAATGCTCAGCCTGAAGCCGATTTTGAACAAGAAGATGATCAACAGCATGAGCAAAGTCTTCGCCGCTTCATCCTCGGGTAGCTAATGAAGTCCAAGTTGAAAAGATTCTTGATAGCCTCAATGCAACTGGCCCACTTACTCACTCAAAAGCAACTCAGCTAGCCAACTTCTGTGGTCACTCTGCATTTTTTTTCAAATCTGAACCCAAGAAAGTTGATGAAGCTTTTATGGAACCTGAATGGATTCAAGCAATGCAAGAAGAGCTTCAACAGTTTGAGCTGAATAATGTATGGGAGCTTATTAAGCATCCTGATCCACGGAAGCATAACATCATTCGCACCAAATGGATCTATCACAACAAACAAGATGAGCATGGTCAAGTTGTCAGAAACAAGGCTCGTCTCGTTGCTCAAGGATATACTCAAGTGGAAGGAATTGACTTCGATGAAACCTTTGCTCCTGTAGCTAGGCTTGAAGCCATTCGCATTCTGCTAGTCTATGCCAACCATCACAACATATTTCTGTATCAAATGGATGTGAAGAGTGCCTTTCTGAATGGGAAAATTGAAGAAGTGTATGTTGCACAGCCTCCTGGCTTTGAAGACCCAAAGCGTCCTGACATGGTTTACAAGCTCAATAAGGCATTGTATGGCCTCAAACAAGCACCTCGTGCGTGGTATGACACACTCAAAGACTTCTTGAAGAGCAAAGGCTTCAAACCTGGATCACTGGATCCCACACTCTTCACGAAGACATATGATGGAGAACTGTTCATATGCCAAATCTCTGTGTATGACATTATCTTCGAATGCACTGACGAAAGATACAGTGATGAGTTTGGATACATGATGCAAGAGCAATATCAGATGTCCATGATGGGTGAGCTGATGTTCTTCCTTGGTCTCCAAATCTGTCAACAGAAGAATGGCATCTTCATATCTCAAGAGAAATACCTCAAAGATTGCATGAAGAAGTTTGGAATGCAAGATTGCAAAGGGTACACGATGCCAATGCCAACCAAAGGTCAATTGGGCTCCGACGTCAATGGTAAAGAGTCCGATCAAAAGGTATACCACTCCATGATTGGTTCTTTACTATATTTATGTGCATCTAGGCCTAATATAATGCTTAGCGTTTGCATGTGTGCCTGATTCCAAACGGCACCAAAGGAATCGCATCACCTAGCTATGAAGCGAATTCTTTGATACTTGGCTCACACCCAAACACTACGATTATGGTATCCCAAGGGCTCTATATTTGATCTTGTTGGATTCTCAGATGCTGACTATGCTGGTGACAAAGTTGATCGCAAGTCCTCATCAGACACATGTCACTTTCTTGGACGATCTCTTGTCTGTTGGTCTTCAAAGAAGCAGAACTCGGTGTCTCTCTCCACCGCTGAAGTTGAATACATTGCTACTGGATCTTGTTGCGCTCAGCTTCTCTGGATGAAGCAAACTCTTAAGGACTATGGCATCAACATGGTGAAGGTGCCTCTCTTCTGTGATAACGAAAGCGCCATCAAGATTGCTCACAATCCCGTTCAGCACTCGAAGACAAAGCACATTGAGATTTGTCAGCACTTTCTCAGGGATCATGTGATCAAGAAGGACATTGAAATCATACATGTCAACACCGAAGAGAAACTGGCAGATATCTTCACTAAGCCCTTGGATGAGAAAAGGTTTTGCAAGCTGTGGTGTGAGCTAAATATCCTAGAATCCTCAAATGTCATGTGATTGGACACACATCCTAATGCTTATGCATTTTGATGACTTAGATGTGCAACACATGAAGTAACGTATGTCTTCAACTCATGAAGACTTACACTCTAAGTGTGAATACATTAATGTGGAATTCGACTCTGGAGCGCCACGATAATTGTGCGTCGTGTCCTTGTCTAATACTTCCTATACTGTGGGTAATGCCACCACCAAACTTTCTTGAAGTTTTCATTTGGCATCATGACTGCATTATCTTCTTACTTGGTTTGTCTTCAACATAGTTTGTCTTCATGACTCATCTTCTCAATGTTGATTTGCTTGGTTTCTCTGATATATATGTATATAAGTGTTCTTTCCTCTACATCATTCACTTATAGCTATGTCTTCAAACATTTTGATCTAAGTGAATGTGATCAGACCCTAACCCTCTCCATGCTTAATCTCTCCAAATCTCGCTATCTCTTAATATGCATTCTGTTGACACTTGTTGAATGTCTTCATTGTGTCCTTGTCAGCTGAAGATATAGAGACGCTCAAATAAATATGTTTTCAATGTCGTATCCTTTTTGCCCGAAAACCGGAGAAACCGAAACGTCCATCCGACAAACCAGGCGTGCGTGGGATCGTGGCTCAACTCTCCATAAGTTGCATGCCAGCCACATGTCGTTCAGATGTGAACCGCCAGGGTCACCTGCATAATTGCACTACGTCGCCAGCTCTCCTTAAAAATACTCCACCCTTGCGGTCATAATTTCTTCTCCCACCTATCGCCATCTCGCTCAACCCTAGCGCCTCCGCCAGCTCCAGTCGACGCCGGAGACGAAGCGCTTAGTTGTCGTGACTTCTTCGACGTCGTCTTCCCGCCGGCCGCGGACCTTGTCTCTCCGCCGTCGCCGTAGGTGTCTTCCGCCGCCAAGTTAGGGAACGGAAGATCGATCTTCTCAGCATCCATCTCTTCCCCTCTAGCAGTTCTTCGGTGCGGTAAATAGATCTATCTTTTTACAGACGTTTTGATCCATTGAAATCATGCAACTTCACCACAAGTGGTTTTCTGTACATCTGAGAGCTATGTCTTTCTATATCCTTCTCTCATATCATGCAAATATATTCACTTATGCTTCACTGCTAGTTAGATTCCTCACTTGTACCTATTCTTGGATTCGTACAAATCTGGAACTAACTCACTCCATATAAGTGAATGTCTTCGCACTATGAGGTCAATGTCTTCAAACCGTATTTATCTTCAAAATCTTCTGAGAATGCATATGACCTCTTCCCCTTCCCTCGCATCTCTAATGCTGTCACAGGTACATGTCCATGGGAGAATCCCTTGGTTCCCATAATCTGCATTCATTTGCAGAATTCTTACTACGTCACATTGAATCTCCTGAAGCCAGTTCATGTCTGACCAGTCGTCGGAAGACAAACTGCTTTGTGAAGCCTTTCTGTCTGAAGCTAATGGCGTCTGAAAAATAGTCCAAGAAAGGTGGCAGGCAGAGATGTACTGACACTGCCAAAGATCTTCCTCCAGATCTGTTCACCATGCACAAGTCTAACCCAGAAGAGACGTATGGAGTACGCAAATCTCGAATCCAATGGATACGAAGATATTGGGTAGAACAATGGTTTCTATACAAATTTGTGACTCTTGAGTACGCTTCAACCAAGACTATGTCTGAAGCCATTGCCAAGAACTTTTATCCATGCATGGACAGAGGAAAAATGCCTTCATATGCTGACCCATCTAGTCTTCAATGGTGTCGTGAGGATGAATTATTTGAAAAAAACTACAAATTTGTGAAGAACTCTGCAACCCAGAACAGGAAGGAACTTGGCATTAACTTCAATCTTGGCCCATCTCGGCCCGGTCTGATGGAACACGCAAATGAAAATCGCGTTGGCCCCTTCAATGGCCTTGATGGACTACTATCCCACATCGCTGCTCAAAGGACAACTATGGAAGATGTTGCTGAAGACATGGAACCTGAATCTGTTCATGAGTCTGTGAAGCCCAAGAAGAAGAAAAAGGCTTCTAAATCTACTGCTACCAAAAAGCTTCAAGTGTGAAGCCCTTGAAAATTGTACCTCCTGAACCAAGTGTGCAATCTGAGGATCACTCTCGCATCTCTCAGTGGTCTAAGCAGCTAGTGAAGCCATCTGGTCAAGGACTCACTCCAGGCAGCATACTGCGCAATGATGATGACATCATAGATCTGTCTAGTGATGAAGATCTTGCTGATGATGCCCTTGAAATGCTAATTAAGAGCAAGCAATTGGCAGAAATCTTCAATGATTTGCCTCTCTTTGACGCTGATATCATCAATAACTTCATCGATGAATGGTCTGAGGATACATCTCTTTCACTTGATGATCTTCAGCTTCCCATTGATATTAGTGTGACCTTTCAAGGATATATTGCTCAAGAACTGACTGTTGCACAAAAGGCTATCAAGCAAAAGAAAAAAAATTGATCATGAGAAGGCTCTGTTCAAGAAGCATATGGCAAGCCTTAGTGCACAAGAAGTTCAAAACTTCAAGACCATGATGACAGACCTCAAGGCTGAATTCGCCAAGCGTCGGGAAGTTGCAAGGGGCTCCAGGGAACGTCTCAAGCACTATGCTGAGAAATGTGTCCAAGCCCACAATGAAGATGTGAAGAGGAAAGCTCTTGGCCGTCCAGGCATTGACCCCAAGCTGGCCACCAAGAAGTCAAAGAAGAAGAAGAAGACTGCTGCTGAAGACACTGAATCTCCAAGGCAGGAAAGACCCAGCATTGTCTTCACTGTCAGCATGACTGGCTCGAAGCCAAAGGTCCCATCAGCAGCTTCTGATCAAAAGAAGACCAGGCAGGTGCTACTTCTCGAGCTTGCGTTGTATTCCCTCGAAGAGGAAAGGGAGATGTAGCACGGTAGCGTAAGTATTTCCCTCAGTTTTTGAGAACCAAGGTATCAATCCAGTAGGAGACCACGCGCGAGTCCCTCGCACCTTCACAAACAAATAAGAACTCCGCAGCCAATGCGATAAGGGGTTGTCAATCCCTTTACGGTCAATTACGAAAGTGAGATCCGATAGAGATGATAGTTTATATTTTTGGTATTTTTGTTTATAAGAACAGAAAGTAAAAGCAGAAAAAGTAAAGTAGATGTAGATTGATATGTTGAGAATAGACCCGGGGGCCATAGTGTTCTCTAGTGGCTTCTCTCATGATAGCGATATTCTACGGCGGGTAAACAAATTACTGTCGAGCAATTGATAGAGAAGTGAATAATTATGAGACTATATAGGCATGATCATTGTATATAGGCATCACGCCCGAGACAAGTAGACCGACTCCTGCCTGCATCTACTACTATTACTCCACACATCGACCGCTATCTAGCATGCATCTAGTGTATTGAGTTCATAAGAACAGAGTAACGCCTTAAGCAAGATGACATGATGTAGAGGGATAAACTCAAGCAATATGATGTAAACCCCATCTTTTTATCCTCGATGGCAACAATACAATACGTGCCTTGCTGCCCCTACTGTCACTGGGAAAGGACACCGCAAGATTGAACCCAAAGCCAAGCACTTCTCCCATTGCAAGAACTATAGGTCTAGTAGGCCAAACCAAACCAATAATTCAAAGAGACTTGCAAGGATATTATGAGCACACATAAAGAGTTCAGAAAAGAACCAAATATTTCTCATAGATAATCTTGATCATAAACTCACAATTCATCGGATCTCGACAAACACACCGCAAAAAGAGATTACATCGAATAGATCTCCTCGAAGACCGAGGAGAACTTTGTATTGAGATCCAGAGAGAGAGAAGAAGCCATCTAGATACTAGCTATGGACCTGAAGGTCTGTGGTAAACTACTCACAACTCATGATGAGGGCGATGATGATGATGTAGAAGCACTCCGTGATGGATCCCCCCTCCGGCAGAGCTCCGGAACAGGCTCCAAGATGGGATCTCACGGGAACAGAAGGTTACGGCGGTGGAATTAGGGTTTTCTCTATGTTGCTGATGGTTTTACCGGGGGACTCTCAAGGGGCCCACGAGGCAGGGGGCACGCCCTGGGAAGGGGGCGCGCCCCCACCCTCGTGGGAACCTCGTCGCCCCTACTCCGTGGTTCTCAAGTCTCCCATGCGTGATTTTCTCCAAAAATATCTCTCCCGAAGGTTTCATTACGTTTGGACTCCGTTTGATATTCCTTTTCTGCAAAACCCTGAAACCGGCAAAAAAACAGCAATCTGGACTCGGCCTTTGGGTTAGTAGGTTAGTCCCAAAAATGATATAAAAGTGTATGACAAAGCCCATTAAACATCCAAGACATCATAAATAATAGCATGGAACAATCAAAAATTATAGATACGTTGGAGACATATCAAGCATCCCCAAGCTTAATTCCTACTCGTCCTCGAGTAGGTAAATGATAAAAACAGATTTTTGATGTGGAATGCTAACCAACATAGTTTTTCAATGTAATTCTCTTAATTGTGACATGAATGTTCAGATCTGAAAGATTCAAGATAAAAGTCTATATTGACATAAGAAATAATAATACTTCAAGCATACTAACCAAGCAATCATGTCTTCTCAAAATACTATGGCTAAAGAAAGTTATCCCTAGAAAATCATATAGTCTGGCTATGCTCCCTCTTCATCACACAAAATATTCATATCATGCACAACCCCGATTTCAGCCAAGCACTTGTTTTCATACTCTATTCTTTCAATCCTTTCAACTTTCACGCAATACATGAGCGTGAGCCATGGACATAGCACTATGGGTGGAATAGAGAGGTGGTTGTGGAGAGGACAAAAAGGAGGGAGATAGTCTCACATCAACTAGGCGTATCAACGGGCTATGGAGATGCCCATCAATAGATATCAATGTGAGTGAGTAGGGATTGCCATGCAACGGATGCACTAGAGCTAAATATGTATGAAAGCTCAACGTAAGAAACTAGTGGGTGTGCATCCAATTTGCTTGCTCACGAAGACATAGGGCATTTGAGGAAGCCCATCGTTGTAATATACAAGCCAAGTTCTATAACGAAAATTCCCACTAGTATATAAAGTGACTAAGCATGAGACTCTCTACAATGAAGAACACGGTGCTACTTTGAAGCACAACTATGGAAAAAAGATAGTAGCAATTGTCCCTTTTTCTTTTCTTTTTCTTTTTTGGGGCCTTTCTTTTTTTTTCTTTGGCCTTTTTTTGCGGAGGGGCTTTATTGATTTAGCCTTTCCTCCCATGGGACAATGCTCTAATAATTATGATCATCACACTTTCATTACAACTTGATATTACAACTCGATACTACAACAAAGTATGACTCTATATGAATGCCTCCGGCGGTGTACCGGGATGTGCAATGAAACAAGAGTTACATGTATGAAAAATTATGCATGGTGGCCTTGCCACAAATACTATGTCAACTACATGATCATGCAATGGCAATATGACAATATGATGCGTGTCATATGAATGGAACGGTGGAAAGTTGCATGGCAATATATCTTGGAATGGCTATGGAGATGCCATGATAGGTAGGTTTGGTGGCAGTTTTGAGGAATAATATGGTGGCTGTTTTGAGGAAGGATATATAGTGGGTGTATGGTACCGGCGAAAGTTGCGCGGTACAAGAGAGGCTAGCAATGGTGCAAGGGTGTGAGTGCGTATAATCCATGGACTCAACATTAGTCATAAGAACTCATATACTTATTGCAAAACTCTACGAGTCATCAAAACAAAGCAATCAATGCATGCTCCTAGGGGGATGTTGGTAGGAGTTAACCATCACGCGCCCCGACCTCCACACAAATGTTGGCACTTTACAAATACCTCATGCTCTAACTTCGTCACATAGTTGTTCACCATACGTGCATTCTACGGGAATCACTAACCTTAACACAAGTATTTCTCAATTTCATAATAACTCCACTAGCATGACTCTAATATCACTATCCTCATATCTCAAAACAATTATCAAGCATCCAACATCTCATCATATTCAATGCACTTAGTGTGAAAGTTTTTACTACATTGTTATTGGATGTCTATCATGTGAAGACTAGTTTTAGAGCCTAAACACATTACCATGCTGTTTTAATAGACTCTCAAAAGGATATAAGTGAAGCATGAGAGTTCAGCAATTTCTTCAAAATATAATCACCACCGTGCTCTAAAAGATATAAGTGAAGCACTAGAGCAAAAACTATTCAACTCAAAAGATATAAGTGAAGCACATAGAGTGTTCTAACAATTCCTAGGACATATTTAAATCTCTCAAATAGGTGTGTCCAGCAAGGATAATTGTGGAAAACTAACAAGCAAAGCTCAAATTATAAAAGATGCTCCAAGCAAAAAACATATCATGTGGTGAATAAAAATATAGCTCCAAGTATAGTTACCGATGGATGAAGACGAAAAAGGGGGTGCCTTCTCGGGGCATCCCCAAGCTTAGGCTTTTGATTGTCCTTGAATTTCACTTGGGGTGCCATGGGCATCCCCAAGCTTAGGCCCTTGCTACTCTTTGTTCCATAGTCCATCAAAGCAATACTCAAAACTTGAAAACTTCACAACACAAAACTTAGACAAAAATCTCGTGAGCTCCGTTAGTATAAGAAAACAAATCACTACTCGAAGGTACTGCAATGAATTCATTATTTGTTTATATTGGTGTTAAACCTATTGTATTCCAACTTCTCTATGGTTCATACCTTCCAATATTACTCATAGATGCATTGAAATAAGCAAACAACACACGAAAAACAGAATCTGTCAAAGACAGAACAGTCTGTAGTAATCTGCAGGTTTCGCATACTTATGTAACTCCAAAAAATTCAAACTAAATTGTTAAACATGAGGAATTTGTTTATTAATCATCTGAAAAAATAATCAACTAAATATCACGCTCTAGTAAAATCTGATGACCATTCTAGCGAGCGCTAACGATTCTGTTTTCACAGCAAGATCACATAAACTTCACACAAGTCTTCCCAAAGGTTCTACTTGGCACAAACACTAAACAAAACATGAAACCACATCTAAAAAGAAGCTAGATGCAATATTTATTCCCTAACAGCAGAAAAAACAAAAAAATTAAATTTGGGTTGCCTCCCAACAAGCGCTATCGTTTTACGCCCCTAGCTAGGCACGATACATGAATAAATCTAGGGAATGCCATAATGGTACGATATGTCGCGAAAGCTCATCTCATATTCCCTACGTTCAGCAGCAAGCTTCCTTTGTGGCAAGCAAAAGTAATCAAAAGGGCTAAATTTAATGGGACAAAAGTCCCCTACATCAATCTCAGGAGGAATAGGTTCCTCTTTTGGCCCTTTGTAGTGGACAACCAATTCATCATTATATGCATTCTTTTGGCAGAAGGTCATAAGACTTCGCTCAAGGGAGAAGCCTAACCCATTGTTTTGAACAGCAAAATCATCGTTCATCTCAGAAATTCTATCACTCAAGACCTCAGTAGGAACCTTTTTTCTAAGGTTTTCATTAAAAGCAACATGATCAGGAGATCGCAACCGCATTATGTCTTCTTGATTGAACAAGATAGCCTCTATGGGAGGTCGACCGGCATCTACTCCGTAATGAGAAAAGATTTCTTTGGCCTCTTTCATGATAAATCTAAATTCATGAGCCAAAAAGATAGTAGCCGCACACTTAATAGAAGAATGCTCGATATTGGAAAACTCCAAAAAGATTCTCTGAATACAGGGATGCATATGGATAAATTGCCTTTCAATTTCTACTATAAGCATAGATACAACATCCGCAAGGCTACTAGTTCTGTGAAGAACAGAGCCACCCATAGTGGGCAAAGCGCTGGCACAAGTAAAGAAGTCTTGAAGAACTCCTTTTCCAATGATATTACCACTACCAACCTGGAATTTCTTAATATGTAAAGTAGTAGCTTCATCCGGGGGGTTAACATAGACGTTGCCCTCAACATTACTACCCTTGCTCGATAAAATCGTCCCCCATCTCAGACATGAGGGCAATCACGCAAGCAACACACAAGCAAACAAGCAAGTGAACGATAAACACAGGGCAGAAGAAGGGCAAATAAAACGGCAAGGGTGAAGTGGGGGAGAGGAAAACGAGAGGCAAAAAATGTAATGTGAAGGATAAGGGTTTGTGATAGGTACTTGGTATATGACTTTTGCGTAAGCCTCCCCGGCAACGAAGACAGAAATTCTTCTTGCTACTTCTCGAGCTTGCGTTGTATTCCCTCAAAGAGGAAAGGGAGATGCAGCACAGTAGCGTAAGTATTTCCCTCAGTTTTTGAGAACCAAGGTATCAATCCAGTAGGAGACCACGCGCGAGTCCCTCGCACCTGCACAAACAAATAAGAACTTCGCAGCCAACGCAATAAGGGGTTGTCAATCCCTTTACGGTCACTTACGAAAGTGAGATCTGATAGAGATGATAGTTTATATTTCTGGTATTTTTGTTTATGAGAACAGAAAGTAAAAGCGGAAAAAGTAAAGTAGATGTAGATTGATATGTTGAGAATAGACCCAGGGGCCATAGTGTTCTCTAGTGGCTTCTCTCATGATAGAGATATTCTACGGCGGGTAAACAAATTACTGTCGAGCAATTGATAGAAAAGCGAATAATTATGAGACTATCTAGGCATGATCATTGTATATAGGCATCACGTCCGAGACAAGTAGACCGAAACGATTCTGCATCTACTACTATTACTCCACACATCGACCGCTATCCAGCATGCATCTAGTGTATTGAGTTCAGAGCATCTCCAACAGGCGCTGAAAAAGGCGCGCGCGCGCGCTAAACCGGCGATTTCGCGCGCGCGGGAAAAAAACGCGCTCCAGCGGCGACGGGAAAGACGCGCGCGCGGGAACCGCTTGCGCGCGCGCGCGAAACGGCGGCCTCTCGCGCACCTTTTTTGCGGCGGCGCGCGCGCCCGTCCTCGCTGCACCGCTCCTCTCTCCTCCTCTCTCTCGCGCCCGTCGACCCCGACCGCCGCACCGGAGAACCGCCGCCGCACCGGAGCACCGCCGCCGCCCCCGACGCGCCACCATGCCGCCGCGCCGCCGTTCTTCGTCGGGCTACCGCGGCGTCCGCGAGCGCCCGAACGGCGGCGGCTTCTACGCCGAGATACGCTCCGGCGATCTCCGGCTCCCCCTCGGCACCTACGAGACGGCGCACGAGGTCGCCCGCGCGTACGACGCGGCGGCGTGGCGCCTAGGCAGGCCGCGTCGTCAGATGAACTTCGATGACGCCCGCACCCTCGAGCAGGCGTTGGAGCTCGCCCCACCGCCTCGTCTACACACCACACGAGATCGTGCGGAGCACACGCCGGCGCAGAACCGCCTCCTCGTCGCCCAGGAGGACGAGCGGCGCATGGCGGAGTGGCGCCGCCTCCACCCGGAGGACGTCGTCGCCGAGCATCAGTTCTGGGAACGTCGCCGCGAGGACAGGCGTCGTCGGAGGGAGTTGGCGTGTCAGCAGAGCGCCATCCGCGATGCCGGCGGCCAATCGATCTTCGCTGATGAAGATGACCGCTGGTTCGCCATCTGGTTGTCGACCTCCTCCGACAGCAACAACGAAGGCGGCGATGATGACTGGAGTGATTAGTTTTTTTTTATGTTTTCGAACTATATATCTATCTATCTATGTTTTACTATCTATCTATGTTTTACCTATGTTTTAGAACTATGTTTTTTATTATCTATGTTGAACTATCTATCTTTGTATAAAATGCAATTTTTAGTATGAAAAAAAAAGTGTGCGCACGCTGTATTTTTTGGGCACCGCTGGAGCAGCACGCGCGCGCTGCAAAATAGCGCTGCTGCTGGAGCCAGCGCTGCGCGCCGCGGCAAAACAGGCGTTGCGCGCGCGGTAAATGGTTTTTTTGGGCGCGCCGCTTAGCGCGCCTGTTGGAGATGCTCTCATAAGTAGACCGAAACACGCTGGATAGCTGTCGATGTGTGGAGTAATAGTAGTAGATGCAGAATCGTTTTGGTCTACATGTCTCGGACGTGATGCCTATATACAATGATCATGCCTAGATAGTCTCATAATTATTCGCTTTTCTATTAATTGCTCGACAGTAATTTGTTTACCCGCCGTAGAATATCGCTATCATGAGAGAAGCCACTAGAGAAAACGATGGCCCCCGGGTCTATTCTTAACATATCAATCTACATCAACTTTACGTTTATCGCTTTTATTTGTTGTTCTTATAAACTAAAAAATACCAAAAATATAAACTATCATCTCTATCAGATCTCACTTTCGTAAGTGACCGTAAAGGGATTGACAACCCCTTATCGCGTTGGCTGCGAAGTTCTTATTTGTTTGTGCAGGTGCGAGGGACTCGCGCGTGGTCTCCTACTGGATTGATACCTTGGTTCTCAAAAACTGAGAGAAATACTTATGCTACTGTGATGCATCTCCCTTTCCTCTTCGAGGGAATACAACGCAAGCTCAAGAGGTAGCAAGAAGAATTTCTGGCGCCGTTGCCGGGGAGACTTACGCAAAATTCATATACCAAGTACCTATGACAAACCCTTATCCTTCGCATTACATTTATTTGCCTCTCGTTTTCCTCTCCCCCACTTCATCCTTGCCGTTTTATATGCCCTTCTTCCGCCGTGCGTTTATCGTTCGCTTACTTCTTGTTTGCTTATGTGTGTTGGATTGCTTGCTTGTCACTATGGCTCAGAACAATACCAAATTGTGTGACTTCTCCAATACCAACAACAATGATTTTATTAGCACCCTAATTTTTCCTATTACCGATGCTGAATCTTGTGAGATCAATGCTGCTTTGTTGAATCTTGTCATGAAAGATCAATTCTCCGGCATTCCTAGTGAAGATGTTGCTACCCATCTAAACAACTTTGTTGATTTGTGTGATATGCAAACGAAAAAGGGACACGGATAACGATATTGTTAAATTGAAGTTATTTCCGTTTTCACTTAGAGATCATGCTAAAACTTGGTTTTCCTCTTTGCCTAGAAATAGTATTGATTCGTGGAATAAGTGCAAAGATGCTTTTATCTCTAAGTATTTCCCTCCTGCTAAGATCATCTCTTTTAGAAATGATATTATGAATTTTAAGCAACTAGATCATGAGCATGTTGCACAAGCTTGTGAGAGAATGAAATTGATGATACGTAATTGCCCAACACATGGTTTGAATCTATGGATGATTATTCAAAACTTTTATGCTGGCTTGTTGCTTCTAGAAATCTTTTAGATTCGGCCGTCGTAGGCACTTTCATGGAAACCACCATAGGATAAGCTACCAAACTCCTAGATAATATTATGGTTAATTATTCTCAATGGCACACCGAAAGATCTACTAGTAAAATAGTGCATGCTATTGAAGATATTAGTGTTTTGAGTGGAAAGATGGATGAACTTATGAAATTATTTGCTGCTAAGAGTGCTTCTTCTGATCCTAATGATATGCCTTTGTCCACCTTGATTGAGAATAACAATGAAACTTTGGATGTGAATTTTGTTGGTAGGAATAATTATGGTAACAATGCTTATAGAGGTAATTTTAATCCTAGGCATTTTCCTAGTAATTCCTCTAATAATTATGGTAATTTCTACAACAACTCTTATGGAAAGATGCCTTCTAAATTTGAAACTACTGTTAAGGAGTTTATGATCTTGCAAAAGAATTTCAATGCTATGCTTGAAGAGAAATTGCTTAAGGTTGATGAATTGGCTAGAAGTGTGGATAGAATTACTCTTGATGTTGATTCTTTGAAACTTAGATCTATCCCACCTAAGCATGATATCAATGAGTCTCTCAAATCCATGAGAATTCTATTGATGAATGCAAAGAAAGAACCGCTAGAATGCATGCTAAAAGAGAAGATTATATTAAATTGTGTTCTTCTGATTATCATGAAATTAAAGGTGAAGATCTGAAAGTTATTGATGTGTCTCCTATTAGATCCTTGTTTTCTAGTATTAATCTTGATGAAGATAGGATTGGAGATAATTCTGCTTTAAGGTGTCCCAATGATTCGGAGTTTTTAGATCTTGATGCTAAAATTGCTAAAAGTGGGAGTGAAGAGATTAAAACTTTGCATAGTGATGAACCCACTACTTTGGACTTCAAGGGATTCAATTATGACAATTGCTCTTTGATTGGTTGTATTTCCTTGTTGCAATCCGTGCTAAATTCTCCGCATGCTTATAGTCAAAATAAAGCTTTCACTAAACACATAGTTGATGCTTTTATGCAGTCTTATGAAGAAAAACTTGAGTTGGAAGTTTCTATCCCTAGAAAGCTTTATGATGAATGGGAACCTACTATCAAAATAAATAAAAAAGATCACGAATGCTATGCTTTGTGTGATTTGGGTGCAAGTGTCTCCACTATCCTAAAAACTTTGTGTGATTTGCTAGGGTTTCATGAGCTTGATGATTGTTCTTTAAATTTGCATCTTGCGGACTCCACTATTAAGAAACCTATGGGAATAATTAATGATGTTCTTATTGTTGCCAATAGGAATTATGTGCCCGTAGATTTCATTGTTCTTGATATAGATTGCAATCCTTCATGTCCTATTATTATTGGTAGACCTTTCCTTAGAACGATTGGTGCAATTATTGATATGAAGGAAGGAAATATTAGATTCCAATTTCCGTTAAGGAAAGGCATGGAACACTTTCCTAGAAAGAAAATCTAATTACCATATGAATCTATCATGAGAGCCACTTATGGATTGCCTTCCAAAGATGGCAATACCTAGATTTATCTTGTATTGTGCCTAGCTAGGGGCGTAAAACAATAGCGCTTGTTGGGAGGCAACCCAACTTTTTTTTTTGCTGTTAGGGAATAAATATTGCATCTAGCCTCTGATTACATGTGGTTTCATGTTTTGTTTAGTGTTTGTGCCAAGTAGAACCTTTGGGAAGACCTGTGTGAAGTTTATATGATCTTGCTGTGAAAAACAGAATCGTTAGCGCTCGCTAAAGTGGTCGGCAGATTTTACTAGAGCGTGATTTTCAGTTGATTCTTTTTGCAGATGATTGGTAGACAAATTCCACAAATTTAACAATTTATTTTTAATTTTTTGGAGTTCCATAAGTAGGCGAAACCTGCAGATTACTACAGATTGTTCTGTTTTTGACAGATTCTGTTTTTCGTGTGTTGTTTTCTTATTCCGATGCATCTATGATGTAATGCCCCGGATGTAATACTTTCCCTTTTGGGCTTATAATATATCTCCGGCTTCATCTATTTCCATTTCGGGTTCTTTGTCTTTCGGGCTTTCGTCGTTTTGTTGTGTGAGTGTGTGGCATTCATTCATATCATGTAGACATGTGCATTGCATTGCATTTGTGTTGTGGGTTGCATCCGGTTCATGGCGTTCCTTCCCGTTGTCCGTTTCGTGTTCCGGAGCTCCCTCACGTGTCCATGACGTCCCGTAGGCCTACTTTGTTGTTCGGGCGTTTTTCGTTACCGGTGTGCCGTGAGGTTGTTGTGTGTGTTGTTGTTTTGTTGTGTGCAACCCGCCTCTCAAATCTCGTCTCGTTTGGACTCCGTTGACTTTTCCCTCCGTTGTTCGTGTGGGCCCGAAGTGCCTTCGCTTCGTGTCCCGGAAATACCCCTACTGCTTTCTTTTATCTCCGTCTAGGCCTTTTAAATCAACCCCCGCGATCGGATCCGTCGGATCGCGATCGGAGGGCTCCTAGCGCCCCTAAACTCCTCCTAACCCTAAAATTCTGCTACATATAGACCCCCCTAGTCTATTTTTGGGCCTCCCTATTCCTTCTTCTTCCTCCTCTAGCTCCACTTTCTTTTTTTTTTCTTTTTTATCAGATCCTTTCCGCTGTTCATCTCGGATCCCGAGGGATCCTCGAGCCGCCGCCGGATCCCGACCTGGGATCGATCCCCAGGTCAACGCTTCGAAGCTGCGCGTCGATCCCGCGCCGGTCGATCGACCGACCGAGCCAGGCCGCTCGCCAGGTCGGGTGGGGGACCAGATCGACCGCATCGGGCCCCGTCGACCGCGCGCCGCTTCCGCTCGGGCCGAAGGCCCGTACGTCGCCCTCCATCGCCACGCCGCCGCCAGCCCAGGGGAGGTCCCCACTTCGCCGCAAGAGGCGGGCCGCATCGCCCGACGCACCGGCCCGTCCACCGCTCCCCGCGGGCTCCCGCATCCGGTCGCCTCCCAGCCGCTGGGCCAGCCGGGCCGCCTCGCCCCGCCAGCCAGATCCCGCCGGGCCGCCGCGCCACTTGGGCCTCCGCCCCCTCGCCGCGCGGTGGGCCGCCGCCGCTTCTTCCCCGTGGGCCGCGCCGCCGCCTCCCGCACTGTTCATCCGGACCGGCCCGTACTGTTCACCGAGGTTGTTTTTTTTTCCTCTAAGTACCCAGATATGTCAATCTGTGATGCATACTTTGACCTGCCCTAACTTTTTATCTGCTGCTCCGTTTTGCGCGTGTAGCATGTCCAGATGTTCGTGGAGATGTCCTCTACGTTTTACCTGTTGTTGTCATGCATGTTAGATGTCATCTTGACACTTGTTTTGCTGTTACAAGAGTGCATCATGATATAAACTGATGTTATGTGTTATTTTCATGCCACCTTTGACATGTGATATCTTTTAGCTCGTTTGTCCAAACGATGCAAATGACATGTCCACGTGTTCGTCTTGTCACGAACTACGTGTTGCTTGTGATAGGTTGCATGGTAGATTTATTGTTTCCTTGTTATCATATTTGCAAAGTGCCATGCTCATATGTTGTGTTTTCACTTGTTATGAAATGCCATCTTGTTGAGCTCGTTGCAATCGGTGTGTTCACCACATTGATGCATGCTTGTGTGTTTCGGGATCACCGTCATATGTATTTTGATGAGGTGCTTACCCTTTGCCATGTTTAGTTTCGAGGTGTCTTAAACATGCTCTTTTGTGTGCTATGATGATATTGCTGTTTTAGGACTTAGTGAAATTTCACTAAGTCTGAAATCTGTAACGTTCCGATGCCATGTTCGTGTAATGTTGTAGGACAAAGCATGATAGTTTTGGGGTGGATTTTGATTGTTCCTTGAAGTATATATTGTTGTCTTTCCATTCATGTCCTCACATGTCCATTTGAGTGGCTGTAGCATGTTTATCTTTTGCTCCAAACTTTCAATAAAATTCTGCTGCCAGAATTTTATTTCAAAGTTCAATATGTCCAAGATCATTGCTATTGATCCGTGACTCCGTTGGGGGTGCACTTTGGACCTACTTGCTGTACTATATGTCTAGTTTGTGTTCAAGTCCTTTGCCATGCTTTTTGGGTGCTGTAGCTTAATTATTTTGAGCTCCAAAGATGCCATGTTGCTGTAATTTTCAGCTTTCGCTCAAATCTTGTTTCGGGCATAACTTTTAGCCCGTAACTCCGATTTCAGCGAATCTTATATCAAACTTGGGTGATTTTCTGTGTAGATTAATAATATCAGCTTGTTATCTTGTTTTGAGGTGTTTTGCTTGAGTGATGTTTTACGTGCTCCATGTGCATCTTTAGTGCATCCATCATGCATCCATGTTTTTCGAGTGCGCATTGCATCGTGTTGATTGGTGCTTGGTGTGTTTGTCTTGTTTAGAGCCGGAAGTTGAGCACGAGTTTTCCAACGAGGTTGAGCACGAGGTTTCCAACGAGTTTGAGCACGAGGACCCTTCTTTCGATCCGAACGTCTTCTCTTCAGGCAAGATGACCGAACCCCGATAACATTACTATCTTTGCCTATTGCTAGTAGTCTCGATCTATAGTTTTGCCTCGATGCCCATGTTCTTCTTGTCAGCCTCCTACTTGTAACCAATTGCCATGTTTAACCACCCTACCTATGCAAACCGTTGTCTTGGCTAAGTACGCTTCGCTCAGCCCTTCTTATAGCGTTGCTAGTTGCAGGTGAAGATCGAAGATGCTTGCTTCATGTTGAAGTTTGGTTGGGTTATATCACACTATATAAATGCTTAAATTGAAATCACATATATATTGGCAAGGGTGGAAGGCTAAGCCTTTTGCTTGGTGATTTGTTCCACTCATGCCGTTAGGATCCGTATAAGCCGGTTTTATGTTCCTTGATTATGCGTTCCTAACACGGTTGGGGTGTATGGGACCCCCTCGATAAACCGCTAAGTGCTAAGTCTTTTCCAGCAAGTCCCAACATTGGTACTATTTGCCTAATAACAAACTAAACATGCATAAGGGAGTAATTAACCCTCTTTCTTAATCAACAACCCCGGGCCAGTGCTCCACATGAGTGTTGGTCCGAAACGGGGGTTCTGCGGGGCCACCTCGAGGAAACTCAAGGTTTGGTAAAAACCTGTAGAATCGCCCATCCGGTCGTGTCCTGAGACCTAGATACGCGCGGCTACGATCAGGGTGACGACACGCCGGGAGGATTTGCTGGATTAGCCTTACCTTAGTTCGGTTTAACTTGAGCACGGGATTCCGAGAATACTCGGGTCTTCCCACTTTGGAGTTGCGACTCCGCGGATCGTGGGCTTGTAATGGGTCAAGTTGGAACACCCCTGCAGGGTTTGAACTTTCGAAAGCCGTGCCCGCGGTTATGTGGCAGATGGGAGCTTGTTAATTCCGGTTGTAGATAACTTGACACAATGTTACTAATACACTACCAGCGTGTGTTCCGTGACTGTCAATTTCCGAATAGGGATTCGGGAGTTGAACACGGAGGGGTTATGCTTGTGAGCTTGTAGCTAGGATCACTTCGTGATCACTTCTCGCGATGCCTTCTCTTCTCGCTCTCACTTGCGTAAGCTAGATGCTAGTTGCTGCTGCAGACTTGTTCTTTCTTCAGCCTTTCCCTCACCTAAAGGCTTTGATAGTTCTGTTACCCGGGAACGGGATTGCTGAGTCCTCTGTGGCTCACAGTTACTTCACACACCAGATGCAGGTCCAGCTGTGAGCTATCCAGGTGATGGCACCGAGCTGGATTGGGAGTACGACGAGGAGCGTAGTCGGTACTACGTGCGTTACCCGGACGATCAGTAGTGGAGTCTCTTACTAGGATTCGATCCGCCTGTGGTTGTTTTATTTATCTGAGTTTGGTACTTTGACATTTTGGCTTTTGCCCTTAGAGGGTTGTAGTGATCTTAATGTATGATGTTTGAGATTTGTACTGATATTCTGTGACGTGGCGAGTGTAAGCCAACTATTTTCAGTTTACTATCCCTCTTTTACATGAGTTGTGCAAAGATTACCAAACTTGAGATCATTCTAGGATGGACTTATGCCTTTAAGTCGTGCCTCGACACGTAGGAGGTATAATTCCATCCTGGGCATTACAAGTTGGTATTCAGAGCCTTCTCCGACCTAGGAGCCCCCACTGTTTGATCGAACCGTTGACGGTTGAGTCTAGGCACACACTGAAAACTTTTTGAGTCCTATATTATATCGGAGAGTAGGATTTATTTGCTTCTCATCCCCTTTCTCTCTGGTGAGGACTCCTGACGTCTACTCTTGTCTCTCCTATCTTCAAAATTTGCACAAAATTTTTTTTAGGAATCCCGCGAGTATTCTGGGATTGTTTCGATGTTCTTGTGACAAGGATATTGTTCCCGATGCCTCCTGTTACCGAGGAGTTGAGCTTCGGGGTATCATTGTAACAAGCATATCGCGACAGTACTAAATACTTAAGACGGCCGACATCGAAAATCTCCCCTATACGGCCAGTGGCAAGATAACCCCGACATCACCCAGTACTGGGGAGGTAGTTCGGGAGTATTGCCATAGCTTGTTATAGTGGATGCTTTTCGAAGGTCCGAGGTACACAGTTTCCGAGAAAGACTGGTTATGTGTTGAAGGATGGATACACCTGGATGTAGGTTAGAGTTGATTGCGCGGTGCTTCCCGTGTATCCCCAACACCTGATTGCAAAACTGGAATCTTTCGGAAAACTATAGGTGGGTTTTATCCAGTAGATCGTAGGCATTCTTCCAACGAATGCAGGTTAGTGAGTTTGGGGTTCGACATTGAGTGAAGAGGTTATATGACCGAGGTTACTATCAGGAGTTGCATCTTAAAGGGTCCTTGGCTATGCTGATCCGGGGATTGCAAAACCTTTTCGTAACGCGTTCATATGCTTTCAGCACAAAGATGTTAGAACGAAACTCCTCTCTTGTGTTTGTTCCTTTCCGTACCTTGTTGTTTTATTATTTTATCCTTTTGATCCCTATGTGGCTTCTCGTGAAGACTGATGTTATCAATTAACTGAGAAATTCATTCGTTCCTCTTGTTCGGATGATTTCATTCGTTCTTATTGTTCGAATGATTATTGTGAAGACTTGTTGCACTTCATTCCATTGATTCAGCTTATTCCTTTTGTCAATCAATTGCTGATTCGTGGTCATCTCTTACAGGATGGCTCCGAAAAGGGTTCCGAATGCCAACCCAGAGGGTGAAGAGGTTCCAGAACGTCCTCCTTCCCCTCCTCCTCCGCCTGAGGCTTGGAGAGCAATTATGCAGACTACTGCTCAGAACATTCAGTTGATGATGCAGATGATGCAGCAAATGCAGGCTATGCAAGCTAATCAAGCTAATCAGGGCGTTCCAATGAACCAAGGCAACTTCTTCCAGCAGCACCATGCTACCCTCAACCAGTTCTTGGCCAACAATCCTAAAGCTTTCAGTTACTGTGTCGACCCTCTTGATGCTGAAGATTGGATGACCGATATCAAGAAGCATTTTGAGTGCAGTAACGTGAAAGAAGATGACTATGTGAAGTTTGCAGCCTTCCAACTGAAAGATCAAGCAGCCGATTGGTGGCAGCAGTACAAAGACTCAAGGCCGGGTCAAGTGATCTCGTGGGAGAACTTCTGCAAGGATTTCCGCTCGCATCACATTCCTACAAGTGTTATCGAGGGTATGCGTGAGCAATTCCGCAACCTCAAGCAGGGCTCCATGACAGTCTATCAGTATAATGTCAAGTTTCAAAACCTCGCTCGCGATGCAAAGCAAGACATTCCTGATGCAAAGAGTAAAATCTATCAGTTCCGTGGAGGTCTCAAAGATGAACTTCAGCTTGCTCTCACTTTGTTCGAGCCAGACGAATTCGATAAGTTCTATAATATGGCTTTGAAACAAGAAGCAGCTCAGCTTAAGATGGAGGCTTCTAAGAAGAGAATTCGAGATGCTGTTCACTCTACCTCATCGTCTCAGTTGGCTGCGAAACAACAGAAATTCTGGCTTCCTCCTCCTCCAATGATTCGAGCTTCATACAACAACTCCAGCAACTTCAACAACTCCAACAACAAGAACTCTAGTGGTCGTGGTTTCTCCCACCCACCCAACCCAAGCAACCAGTCGAAGAAGCAGTTTCAGTCTCAAGGCTCCAAGTCCAGTGGCTCTCAGTTCCGTCCTCTCTCAGAAGTGACTTGCAACAAATGCACTCAGAAAGGTCACTATGCCAACAGATGTCCGAATCCGAAGCGTCTTCCTCCTCCTCCTCCTGTCGGTACCGCTATGGTCAAGCATGATCCAAAGGCTGCAAGGGTTAATCTGATGAATGCAGCACAAGCCGAGGCTTCTTCTGATGTCATTCTGGGTAACCTTCCAGTGAACTCTATCCCTGCTAAAGTGTTATTTGATTCGGGTGCATCATGCTCTTTCATGTCTCAACCTTTTGCATCCAAGTATAATGTTGACATCAAAAGCTTGCCAAGGGAGTTATCAGTTATTTCTCCGGGGAGACGAATGCATTCCAGTATTTATGCTCCGGATGTTTCTATTCGCATGGGCGATTATTGATTTTTGGCTTCTCCGGTGATTCTTGGTCATTCTGACATCGACCTCATTCTCGGAATGGATTGGCTTTCTCAGCACGATGCTCACATTGATTGTGCTCAAAAGGAAGTCAAGTTGACTCATTCTGATGAAGATGTGATTATCTTCGCCTCCAGGTATAATACTATTCGGCTTTTCTCTCTTAATGATAAGGGTGAAATTAATGCCATAGAGCAAATTCCAGTGGTGAACGAATATCAAGACGTCTTTCCAGAAGAACTTCCAGGCATGCCTCCACACCGTCAGGTGGAGTTTGTCATTGAACTCGAGCTGGGCACCGAACCTGTTTGCCGGCGTCCATACAAGCTCTCTTCAGATGAATTGAAGGAATTGAAGAAACAGTTGGATGAACAGGAGCGTATGGGTCTCATCAGACCGAGTACATCTCCGTGGGGCTGTGGTGTCTTATTTGTCAAGAAGAAAGATGGCACGGAGCGTCTCTGTGTTGACTATCGGCCATTGAACAAGAAGACGATTAAGAACAAGTATCCGCTCCCCAACATCAACGAACTCTTTGAGCAGCTCAAAGGAGCTAAAGTGTTCTCTAAGCTTGACCTTCGAATGGGCTATCATCAAATTCGCATTCGCGAGGAAGACGTTCCCAAGACGGCCTTCAGAACGAGCTACGGTTCATATGAGTATACCGTCATGTCCTTCGGTCTCGCCAATGCTCCTCCTACCTTTTCAAGGATGATGCATTACATCTTCAACCCCTATACAGGCGAGTTTGTGCTAGTGTATCTGGATGATATTCTGGTGTTTTCCAAGAATGAAGAAGATCACGAAAAGCACTTGCGCCTGGTTCTCGATCGACTCCGAGAGCATAAATTCTATGCCAAGTTCTCAAAGTGCGAGTTTTGGCTCGATAAGGTTCTCTACCTGCGCCACATTATCTCAGCTGACGGTATTGCGGTTAATCCCGAGAAAGTTGAAGCAATTGTCAACTGGGAAGCTCCTCAGAACGTCAAGCAGCTCCGCAGTTTTCTGGGTCTTGCCAGCTATTGCAGAAGGTTTGTGGAGAACTTCTCCAAGATTGCCAAGCCTCTTTCCAATCTCCTTCAGAAGAATGTCAAATACTTTTGGTCTCCCGAGTGTGAAGTGGCTTTCAAAACCCTCAAAGAGAAGCTTGTTTCCGCTCCAGTTCTGATTCCTCCAGATGAATCCAAGCCCTATGAAGTGTTCTGTGACGCTTCTCTTCAAGGTCTTGGTGGTGTGCTTATGCAAGATAAGAGAATTGTGGCATACACTTCACGTCAGCTAAAGCCAGCTGAGAAGAACTATCCCACACATGATCTCGAGCTAGCAGCTGTGGTACATGCTCTGATTACGTGGAGACATCTGTTGTTGGGCAGAAAGGTCGACATCTTCACTGATCACAAGAGCTTGAAGTACATCTTCACACAGCCGCATCTGAACCTCCGCCAGACTCGTTGGGTCGAAATGATCCAAGAGTACAACCCCAGCATTGAGTACACTCCAGGCAAGGCGAATGTGATTGCAGATGCTTTGAGTAGAAAGGCATATTGCAACAGCCTTCTTATCAAGCCATACCAGCCTGAGCTTTGTGAAGCTTTCAGGAAGCTCAACCTCCAGGTTGTTCCGCAGGGTTTTCTTGCTAATCTCCAGATTGCTCCTACCTTGGAAGATCAAGTCCGTGAGGCCCAGCTCAGTGATACCATGGTGAAGAAGGTGAAACATGGGATTTCAAAGGGCACTCCAAAATATAAGTGCTTCCGTGTTGATGAGAGAGATACCTTGTTCTTCGAGGACAGACTCGTTGTTCCCAAAGGTGATCTCAGGAAGCTCATAATGGAAGAAGCTCATGACTCTCTCCTTTCCATTCATCCTGGCAGTTCCAAGATGTATCAAGACCTCAAGCAATCTTACTGGTGGACACGCATGAAAAGGGAAATTGCCCAATTCGTGAATGAATGTGATGTATGCAGAAGAGTGAAAGCAGAACATCAACGTCCAGCCGGTCTTCTCCAACCTCTTCCCATTCCTGAGTGGAAGTTCGACCACATTGAAATGGACTTCGTCACTGGCTTTCCTAAATCCAAGCGAGGCAATGATGCTATCTTTGTGGTGATTGACAAGCTTACCAAAGTCGCTCACTTTCTTCCAGTCAAAGAATCAATCAATGCAGCTCAACTTGCAGAGCTGTACACTTCCAGAATTGTGTCCCTACATGGCATTCCTCAAGTGATATCCTCAGACCGTGGCAGCTTGTTCACATCAAGGTTCTGGGACTCCTTTCAGTCCGCCATGGGCACGAAGATCAGGTTCAGCACTGCCTTTCACCCTCAGACTAGTGGTCAAGTCGAGCGTGTGAATCAGATCCTAGAAGATATGCTCAGAGCCTGTGTCATCTCCTTCGGCATGAAATGGGAAGACTGTCTTCCATTTGCCGAATTCTCTTACAACAACAGCTTTCAAGCAAGTGCAGGCAAAGCACCGTTTGAAATTCTATATGGCAGAAAGTGCCGTACCCCTCTCAACTGGTCTGAAACAGGCGAACGCCAACTTCTTGGCAATGATTTGATCTCTGAAGCCGAAGAAATGTGAAAAGTCATACGTGAGAATCTCAAGGCCGCTCAGTCGCGTCAGAAGAGCTACTATGACGGAAAGCATCGTGATTTGGCTTTCGACATCGGTGATCATGTCTATCTCCGAGTTTCTCCGATGAAAGGAACCCAGAGATTCGGTATCAAAGGAAAACTTGCTCCTAGATACGTCGGGCCTTTCAAAATTCTTGGCAAAAGAGGCGATCTAGCCTATCAGCTCGAGCTCCCTTCCAACTTTGCAAATGTTCATGATGTCTTCCATGTGTCTCAACTTCGCAAATGCTTCAAGGCACCTGAGCGCATGATTCCGTTTGAGGAGATTGATCTTCAACAAGACCTTTCCTACCGAGAGCATCCAGTTGCAATTCTCGGAGAAACTGAACGCAAGACTCGCAACAAGTCCATCAAGTTTCTGAAAGTCAAGTGGTCACATCACACCGACCGAGAAGCTACCTGGGAACGAGAAGATCATCTTCGTTCCGAGTACCCTTCCTTTTTCCAGTCCTAGATCTCGGGACGAGATCTTTTTGTAGTAGAGGAGAGTTTGTAATGCCCCGGATGTAATACTTTCCCTTTTGGGCTTATAATATATCTCCGGCTTCATCTATTTCCATTTCGGGTTCTTTGTCTTTCGGGCTTTCGTCGTTTTGTTGTGTGAGTGTGTGGCATTCATTCATATCATGTAGACATGTGCATTGCATTGCATTTGTGTTGTGGGTTGCATCCGGTTCGTGGCGTTCCTTCCCGTTGTCCGTTTCGTGTTCCGGAGCTCCCTCACGTGTCCGTGACGTCCCGTAGGCCTACTTTGTTGTTCGGGCGTTTTTCGTTACCGGTGTGCCGTGAGGTTGTTGTGTGTGTTGTTGTTTTGTTGTGTGCAACCCGCCTCTCAAATCTCATCTCGTTTGGACTCCGTTGACTTTTCCCTCCGTTGTTCGTGTGGGCCCGAAGTGCCTTCGCTTCGTGTCCCGGAAATACCCCTACTGCTTTCTTTTATCTCCGTCTAGGCCTTTTAAATCAACCCCCGCGATCGGATCCGTCGGATCGCGATCGGAGGGCTCCTAGCGCCCCTAAACTCCTCCTAACCCTAAAATTCTGCTACATATAGACCCCCCTAGTCTATTTTTGGGCCTCCCTATTCCTTCTTCTTCCTCCTCTAGCTCCACTTTCTTTTTTTTTCTTTTTTATCAGATCCTTTCCACTGTTCATCTCGGATCCCGAGGGATCCTCGAGCCGCCGCCGGATCCCGACCTGGGATCGATCCCCAGGTCAACGCTTCGAAGCTGCGCGTCGATCCCGCGCCGGTCGATCGACCGACCGAGCCAGGCCGCTCGCCAGGTCGGGTGGGGGACCAGATCGACCGCACCGGGCCCCGTCGACCGCGCGCCGCTTCCGCTCGGGCCGAAGGCCCGTACGTCGCCCTCCATCGCCACGCCGCCGCCAGCCCAGGGGAGGTCCCCACTTCGCCGCAAGAGGCGGGCCGCATCGCCCGACGCACCGGCCCGTCCACCGCTCCCCGCGGGCTCCCGCATCCGGTCGCCTCCCAGCCGCTGGGCCAGCCGGGCCGCCTCGCCCCGCCAGCCAGATCCCGCCGGGCCGCCGCGCCACTTGGGCCTCCGCCCCCTCGCCGCGCGGTGGGCCGCCGCCGCTTCTTCCCCGTGGGCCGCGCCGCCGCCTCCCGCACTGTTCATCCGGACCGGCCCGTACTGTTCACCGAGGTTGTTTTTTTTCCTCTAAGTCCCCAGATATGTCAATCTGTGATGCATACTTTGACCTGCCCTAACTTTTTATCTGCTGCTCCGTTTTGCGCGTGTAGCATGTCCAGATGTTCGTGGAGATGTCCTCTACGTTTTACCTGTTGTTGTCATGCATGTTAGATGTCATCTTGACACTTGTTTTGCTGTTGCAAGAGTGCATCATGATATAAACTGATGTTATGTGTTATTTTCATGCCACCTTTGACATGTGATATCTTTTAGCTCGTTTGTCCAAACGATGCAAATGACATGTCCACGTGTTCGTCTTGTCACGAACTACGTGTTGCTTGTGATAGGTTGCATGGTAGATTTATTGTTTCCTTGTTATCATCTTTGCAAAGTGCCATGCTCATATGTTGTGTTTTCACTTGTTATGAAATGCCATCTTGTTGAGCTCGTTGCAATCGGTGTGTTCACCACATTGATGCATGCTTGTGTGTTTCGGGATCACCGTCATATGTATTTTGATGAGGTGCTTACCCTTTGCCATGTTTAGTTTCGAGGTGTCTTAAACATGCTCTTTTGTGTGCTATGATGATATTGCTGTTTTAGGACTTAGTGAAATTTCACTAAGTCTGAAATCTGTAACGTTCCGATGCCATGTTCGTGTAATGTTGTAGGACAAAGCATGATAGTTTTGGGGTGGATTTTGATTGTTCCTTGAAGTATATATTGTTGTCTTTCCATTCATGTCCTCACATGTCCATTTGAGTGGCTGTAGCATGTTTATCTTTTGCTCCAAACTTTCAATAAAATTCTGCTGCCAGAATTTTATTTCAAAGTTCAATATGTCCAAGATCATTGCTATTGATCCGTGACTCCGTTGGGGGTGCACTTTGGACCTACTTGCTGTACTATATGTCTAGTTTGTGTTCAAGTCCTTTGACATGCTTTTTGGGTGCTGTAGCTTAATTATTTTGAGCTCCAAAGATGCCATGTTGCTGTAATTTTCAGCTTTCGCTCAAATCTTGTTTCGGGCATAACTTTTAGCCCGTAACTCCGATTTCAGCGAATCTTATATCAAACTTGGGTGATTTTCTGTGTAGATTAATAATATCAGCTTGTTATCTTGTTTTGAGGTGTTTTGCTTGAGTGATGTTTTACGTGCTCCATGTGCATCTTTAGTGCATCCATCATGCATCCATGTTTTTCGAGTGCGCATTGCATCGTGTTGATTGGTGCTTGGTGTGTTTGTCTTGTTTAGAGCCGGAAGTTGAGCACGAGTTTTCCAACGAGGTTGAGCACGAGGTTTCCAACGAGTTTGAGCACGAGGACCCTTCTTTCGATCCGAACGTCTTCTCTTCAGGCAAGATGACCGAACCCCGATAACATTACTATCTTTGCCTATTGCTAGTAGTCTCGATCTATAGTTTTGCCTCGATGCCCATGTTCTTCTTGTCAGCCTCCTACTTGTAACCAATTGCCATGTTTAACCACCCTACCTATGCAAACCGTTGCTTGGCTAAGTACGCTTCGCTCAGCCCTTCTTATAGCGTTGCTAGTTGCAGGTGAAGTGAAGATGCTTGCTCCATGTTGAAGTTTGGTTGGGTTATATCACACTATATAAATGCTTTAATTGAAATCACCTATATATTGGCAAGGGTGGAAGGCTAAGCCTTTTGCTTGGTGTTTTGTTCCACTCATGCCGTTAGGATCCGTATAAGCCGGTTTATGTTCCTTGATTATGCGTTCCTAACACGGTTGGGGTGTATGGGACCCCCTCGATAAACCGCTAAGTGCTAAGTCTTTTCCAGCAAGTCCCAACATTGGTACTATTTGCCTAATAACAAACTAAACATGCATAGGGAGTAATTAACCCTCTTTCTTAATCAACAACCCCGGGCCAGTGCTCCACATGAGTGTTGGTCCGAAACGGGGGTCCTGCGGGGCCACCTCGAGGAAACTCAAGGTTTGGTAAAAACCCGTAGCATCACCCATCCGGTCGTGGCCTGAGACGAGATACGCGCGGCTACTATCAGGGTGTCGGCACGCCGGGAGGATTTGCTGGATTAGCCTTACCTTAGCTCGGTATATCTTGAGCACGGGATTCCGAGGATACTCGGGTCTTCCCACTTTGGAGTTGCGACTCCGCGGATCGTGGGCTTGTAATGGGTCAAGTTGGAACACCCCTGCAGGGTTTGAACTTTCGAAAGCCGTGCCCGCGGTTATGTGGCAGATGGGAGCTTGTTAATTCCGGTTGTAGAAAACTTGACACAATGATACTAATACACTACCAGCGTGTGTTCCGTGATTGTCAATTTCCGGATGGGGATTCGGGAGTTGAACACGGAGGGGTTATGCTTGTGAGCTTGTAGCTAGGATCACTTCGTGATCACTTCTCGCGATGCCTTCTCTTCTCGCTCTCACTTGCGTAAGCTAGATGCTAGTTGCTGCTGCAGACTTGTTCTTTCTTCAGCCTTTCCCTCACCTAAAGGCTTTGATAGTTCTGTTACCCGGGAACGGGATTGCTGAGTCCTCTGTGGCTCACAGTTACTTCACACACCAGATGCAGGTCCAGCTGTGAGCTATCCAGGTGATGGCACCGAGCTGGATTGGGAGTACGACGAGGAGCGTAGTCGGTACTACGTGCGTTACCCGGACGATCAGTAGTGGAGTCTCTTACTAGGATTCGATCCGCCTGTGGTTGTTTTATTTATCTGAGTTTGGTACTTTGACATTTTGGCTTTTGCCCTTAGAGGGTTGTAGTGATCTTAATGTATGATGTTTGAGATTTGTACTGATATTCTGTGACGTGGCGAGTGTAAGCCAACTATTTTCAGTTTACTATCCCTCTTTTACATGAGTTGTGCAAAGATTACCAAACTTGAGATCATTCTAGGATGGACTTATGCCTTTAAGTCGTGCCTCGACACGTAGGAGGTATAATTCCATCCTGGGCATTACATATGATTAGTATTGGAGGATATGAACCATAGAGAAGTTGTAATACAGTAGGTTTAACACCAATATAGACAAAGAATTAATTCATTGCTGCACCTTTGAGTAGTGGTTTGTTTTCTTATACTAACGGAGCTCACGAGAATTTTTGTCTATGTTTTGTGTTGTGAAGTTTTCAAGTTTTGAGTATTGCTTTGATGGACTTTGGAACAAGGAGTAGCAAGGACCAAGCTTGGGGATGCCCATGTCACCCCAAGTAAATTCAAGATAATCAAAATCCTAAGGTTGGGAATGCCCCGGGAAGGCATCTCCTCTTTCGTCTTCATCCATCGGTAATTATACTTGGATCTATATTTTTATTTGCAACATGTTATTTGTTTTGCTTGGAGCGTCTTGTATAATTTGAGTCTTTGCTTGTTAGTTTGCCACAATCATCCTTGCTGGACACACCTATTTGAGAGAGTTAAATATGGCCTATAAATTGTTAGAACACTCTATGTGCTTCACTTATATCTTTTGAGTTGAATAGTTTTTGCTCTAGTGCTTCACTTATATCTTTTAAAGTACGGTGGTGGTAATATTTTTTAGAAATTGTTGAATACTCATGCTTCACTTATATCCTTTTGAGAGTCTATTAAAACAGCATGTTAATGTGTTTAGGCTAAAGAAACTAGTCTTCACATGATAGACATCCAATGTCAATATAGAAAAAAATTCACACCAAGTGCATTGAATATGATGAGATGTTGGATGCTTGATAATTGTTTTGAGATATGAGGATAGTGATATTAGAGTCATGCTAGTGGAGTTATTATGAAACTGAGAAATACTTGTGTTTAGGTTAGTGATTCCCGTATCATGCACGTATGGTGAACCGCTATGTGACGAAGTTAGAGCATGAGATAATTGTAGAGTGCCAACCTTTGTGTGGAGGTCGGGGGCGCGCAATGGTTAACTCCTACCAACCTCCCCCCTAGGAGCATGCGTTGATTGCTTTGTTTTGATGACTCGTAGATTTTTGCAATAAGTATATGAGTTCTTATGACTAATGTTGGGTCCATGGATTATACGCACTCTCACCCTTCCACCATTGCTAGCATCTCTTGTACCGCACAACTTTCGCCGATACCATAAACCCACTATATATCCTTCCTCAAAACAGCCACCATATTGTTCCTCAAAACAGCCACCATACCTACCTATCATGGCATTTCCATAGCCATTCCGAGATATATTGCCATGCAACTTTCCACCGTTCCGTTCATATGACACGCATCATATTGTCATATTGCCATTGCATGATCATGTAGTTGACATCGTATTTGTGGCAAGGCCACCATGCATAATTTTTATTCATGTCACTCTTGTTTCATTGCACATACCGGTACACCGCCGGAGGCATTCATATAGAGTCATACTTTGTTGTTGTAGTATTGAGTTGTAATATCGTGTTGTAATGAAAGTGTGATGATCATCGTTATAAGAGCATTGTCCCATGGGAGGAAAGGCTAAATCTATAAAGCCCCTCCGCAAAAAAAAAGAGCAAGGCCAAAGAAAGAAAAATAGAAAGGCCCAAAAAAAAGAGAAAAGAAAAAAGGGACAATTGCTACTATCTTTTTTCCACACTTGTCGGGGATATACCCCGCGGTATGTACCGGCCGGAAATATGACCCGGCCGGACTTGGCGGTTTACTTGAGACCCGGTTTAAACTTGGTGATTCCCTGGCGATCCGTCATAACCAGACGGTTTACAAGCAACCTGCCTAAATAATACCACTCACTGGTAACCCGGTTGGTGGATCACGGACGACAAGGCCCAAGGCCCATAAGGCCGGTTCATGTTATGGTAGGCCGGTTTATGAAGAAAGCATAAGGAATATTCACCTACAAAGGAAGCAAGACTAGGACTCCTTGTAATAGATTAATCCTAATCCTACTAGGACTACTCATGTAACCTGCCCCTTCAACATATATAAGGAGGGGTGGGGCTCCCCAAAGGCGGACAAATTTAGACAAGTTCTCACAAGTTTCTAGGGCTAGACACAAAGCGCCGATTTACCGGTGACACCATGAGGGCCATAATGAGATCTAGCCTCAAACAGCACGTAGGGTTATTACCGGATGATGTTTCCCGGGGCCCGAAGATGTCTAAATCCTTGTCTTGCATTGCGTCTCTCGATTCCGCTCAACCCCTCTCAAGCTACTACATAGATGCGCGGCCTCACGACTAAGTCCGCTAAACCAGACATCTGTCGTGCTAATTCCACGACAGTTGGCGCCCACCATGGGGCCTGCGCACGATGGTGTTGAGTTCTTGAAGGGATCTCATCTAGGGATCGACGAGCTCGTTATTTCGTCGGATGAGAAAGAATCGTTGTGCGGTGGCCAGGACAGACAGGATCTACTACATGGAGAAGTCGCTCAAGGCTGCGGTGTTTTTTGCTATTCCGCCGGGATGTCTAAGTAACACTGCCACCGGTCGCTAAGATCGACTGGATTTTTCGCTGCAGTGATCATACTGCAGCATTACACCGAGACCGACTCGAACTTCTATTGCACCGCTGTCAAATCTAGCCGCCGTGTCCAATCCGCCGGGTTGCTTTCTTTTTTGCTGCTCTACATACAGGCTTTCAAATCCAAGACAATACTACTCTGCGGCGGCTGATTCGTATAAAGTGGTCCGACAAGTGTTGTCCTCATGAAAGCTCATATTTTAGCGAGGAGGAATCTGTCCAGCAAGGTCCAGATCCGTTTTTTAATCATTCATATGACCAAACCGGCAACTAGTACTAGTACGTGGAGCTACTAGTAGTATTGGTTCAGTTTTTTTCAATTGCCAAAGGGAAGAAGGCCATGACCCGGTCTGTGGAACCAGTTATAACTCGGAAACGGACATGGATTCATCCAGCCGGCCACGACTCGGGAGCAGTTTCCGCCGCCGTGACCTCGCTTCACGGGCACCTCTCGATCGGTCGCCCCTTCAGCCGCACCTGCGCTGAGCCGCCAGCATGGTCTCCGAACTGCTAAGCCGCCGTCACCGCCGTGTCAACAGTCGATGCGGTCGCCGCGGCCTCACTCATTTTCTGCAATGGCATCGGCCTCGCCTGACGCTGTTCGCCTCCGCCGTCCAGCTCGACTTCGACGTCGTTGGATCGTCTCGAGCCGGCCCTCCGCCACTTCTGCGGCCTCGCCAAGCTGCCCTGTTCCCATCAACCATAGTGGCCTTGTCCTGCTTTGAATCACCGCCTCGTCTCACTGGCCTCAAGCCGCGGTTCTGCTTCAGTCATGGCTGACCTCAAATCGCTCAGTGTCACTGCCTTCGCCGCCGTGGTCAGCACAGAAGTCGCCCGGCCTTGTTCTGCCCGTTGTTGAAGCACCTCCGAGTCGCCGCCTGTTTCAGCCGCTGCTACGCTTTCGTGGGCTCAATGGATTTTTTTTTTGGCTCGACGAATTCACTGGATTCACCGCGAAGCCACTGTGACCAAGTCAAAAGTCAACATCAAACAAGGAAAAATATTTTGGCTATTTATAAAGGGCCACTGAATCGTCTGCATCCGAGCTAGTGCTACTACTGTTGCTAGAAGCACTAGTACTAGTTGGGCTGGGGACTGCTACTCCATTGTCCAGATTCATCCCGCAGAAAATACCAGGTGTTATTTTCCCTATGTATTTTATCAGTACATATTAATTCTTTTGGAAACAATTACTCTGTCTTTCAATATATTTTATGCAGGACAAAGTATACTACAAAAATGACATCATAAATATGAGGCTCGCACCGGTTTAAATGTCGTGGCCAATTCTCGTGCCTGCGCCGGCTACCACTGCTGCGGCCGACTCATCAGTCCACGCACACACGCACTGGTCTCCCGACACCGCGGCCGATTCCCTCGCCAATGGACGAGCGCACGCCGCTGTTTTCACGGGCCGATCTACATTAACACGACGTTGTCCGCGCCTACGATTAACTCACCCGCACGCGCCGGCTTACGATGCCGCTGCCGACTCATCTGTTATCCGGGCAAATCAGGTGATATCTATCCTATTTATTTTTAATACATATTAATTCATACGAGGAAAAATACCTCGCCCTGCTATATTTTATACGCAGAAAAATTATTCATTACAAAGCGGTATTATACGTGGAGATGGAGGCACGCCAAACATCGTTCGACACAAGTGGTCGTCGTTATTCCACGGATTCCCGCGCCGGTTTACAGTGCCTTGGCCGTCTCTCGCGACCGCGCCGTTTTACAATGCCGCGGCCATCTCTCGCGACCGCGCCGGTTTACAACGCCGTGGCCGTCTTTTGCATCCGCGTCGGCTCACAACGAGGAAGGCAACTAAACCGTGTGCGCCGGCCGACCCATCTATTGTTTGAGCAAATCAGGTGTTATCCCTCCTATATATTTTATCAGGACATTTTAATTCCTCTGAGCACCATTACACTGCCCTATTGGTGTTTTTTACAGGTAAAATCATTGTTATAATGCGGATATAAAACATGCATTGGCGACGTGCTACAACGGCGTTTTCCTCCGTGTTACATTACCTGATGAACGAACGGTCGGTTCACGCGTCCACACCGGTTTACTACGCGGAGGACAACTTGCTCATCTGCGCCGGTTTACAACTGCGATCGATTCATCTGTTTGAGCCGCCTCTGATACTGCGGTCGTTTTACTGTCCGCCCTGCGGTCCGGTCCATTCAGCATACCGGGTTGACTCACAGACCCCGATGGGGATCATGAATACATCAGGTGATATCCATCTAAAGTTTACTTCTCTTGATATATATCATTTTCATCAAAGAAGAACGCGATGCTTTGATCAAGTTATTTTGCTATGGAGGACAATTCTATAAGGGACCAAACAGGACTTGCCATACAAGCGCAACTCTCTTATAGGTACCCTACCTCCGCGGTCACTAGAGGGCTACGGATCGCAAAAAAATGTTCTTGCCCCTTGGATTATACATCCTTTGATTGGCAAAAGAAAATGTTCTTGCCCCTTGGAGTACATCCTTTGATGGCAAAAGAAAAAGTTCTTGCCCCTTGGAGTACATCCTTTGATGGCAAAAGAAAAAGTTCTTGCCCCTTGGAGTACATCCTTTGATGGCAAAAGAAAAAGTTCTTGCCCCTTGGAGTACATCCTTTGATGGCAAAAGAAAAAGTTCTTGCCCCTTGGAGTACATCCTTTGATGGCAAAAGAAAAAGTTCTTGCCCCTTGGAGTACATCCTTTGATGGCAAAAGAAAAATGTTCTTGCTCCTTGGATTACATCCATTGATTGGCAAAAGAAAAAGTTCTTGCTCCTTGGATTAAATCCATTGATTGGCAAAAGAAATCATTGCTCCTTGGATTGCACCCATTGATTGGCAAAATGAATCATAACCCTTTGGGTCGCATCCATTGATTGGCAAATATGGAGCCTGGCAGCTCGCAAAAAGCCTCGACTACATGGTTTTATTTGCAACAGTGTTTTGTGTTTTGTGATTTTTTCAAAGTTTTCTATGGTTTTTGATCCGGAACTGGGCAACTTCAAAGTTGACCACATATCTACAAAAGTCTGGGTCATAGAACACCAGCATGATTTAAACTGGTATTTATCATAACCTGGAACAATCATTAGGCAAATGCCAAAAGAGCCAAGAGCCTCATCAGAATCTACACATTCAATTATGCCTGCTGGATTAAGGACGTCAGGTACATTTAATCACAGGTAAGATAATGACCGGTGTTTATTAAACCGGCCTGGCTTTTGACTATAAGTCGCCAGTATGAGATAAGATAATGGCAGGTGTTTATTAACCCGGCCTGGTTGTGATCAAATATCACTGGAACCGGTTTTTAAACCGGATTATATTATTCAAATCTTTAATAGCCAACATGGCTGGATTTTTATTATGGTTATCAATATTATCATTGAGGTTTTCAAAGTCGCTTCAGCGCAATGGATATCATATTGTCGATGGAAGTAATTTATTCTACAAAGGAATAGTCCCGAGTTGCTGCAGGCTTACAACCCGGCACTTGGTGGCTACATTATTCAAGTTGAGATTACATCAAATATACAAGTCTCATGACGCTGCAAGCATGCACCATGACACTTGGGGGCTAATGCAAAGTCATTTTTTGCTCACCTTATTGAAGACCCGACTCATCACATCATATTGAGCCAGCCCTTGGGGGCTACCAATCGCTCCTGTCAACAATTCAAGGTACACAAGTATTAATCCATTATATTGAAGGGTCCACTGCTCAGTTGGTAAAGCACAAAGCTCTTAACCTTGTGGACGTGGGTTCAAACCCCACGATGGAAGTTACATTATATAATGTTATTTTCAATAATTATATCTACAAAGTCCCTGCTCATTATTGCATAGTGACCCGGCACTTGGGGGCTACACTGATTGAAGTTTTTTGAGCATTATGCAAATTACAAGTCCCAGGTTGATGCAAGCATGACAACCCGGCAGTTGGGGGCTACATATGTGGAATATTCAGTTTTTACTAGTGACTGGGATGAACAATCTGGATTTCTTCAAGGTTGAAACATTTATATTGAAACAAATCTTAAGCTATCACTATGCTCTCCTCTTAAGACTTGGGGGCTACAGGTAATATGCATATAAAGGAGGAATGTCTTCAAATTCTCAGTTTTTGGGTAAGTCCGGAAGATTAATTGTGTGACCCGGCGTTGGCAACAATCATAACCCGGCATTTAGAAACAGTCATGACCCGGAATTATCAGTTTTTTATAAACCGGCAATGGTGGTAATCATAAACCGGCATCCTCAAGCCGACTGGATATCAGTTGAATATTTCAAAGACCAATATTTTTGTCAAGTCAGAGCATTGAAGGCCGATTCAAATGGATTCTTGATTTACAATATTTCTTATGTAAGCAAGTGGATTATGAAGCTGGTCTGTTGACCCAGATTTTCTAGAAGAAGGAAAGGACAAGGACTTAAGGATGGTCAGGTGCCGGTTTACAAGAATTCTTAACCCGGAGCACAACCTAGCAAATTTGTTCTTGTGTTGCAGCATAAGTTTACCATGGATAAATCCAAGCTAAACTGGGGGCTAATGTCGGGGATATACCCCGCGGTATGAACCGGCCGGACTTGGCGGTTTACTTGAGACCCGGTTTAAACTTGGTGATTCCCTGGCGATCCGTCATAACCAGACGGTTTACAAGCAACCTGCCTAAATAATACCACTCACTGGTAACCCAGTTGGTGGATCACGGATGAAAAGGCCCAAGGCCCATAAGGCCGGTTCATGTTATGGTGGGCCGGTTAATGAAGAAAGCATAAGGAATATTCACCTACAAAGGAAGCAAGACTAGGACTCCTTGTAATAGATTAATCCTAATCCTACTAGGACTACTCATGTAACCCGTCCCTTCAACATATATAAGGAGGGGCAGGGCCCCCCAAAGGGGGACAAGTTTAGACAAGTTCTCACAAGTTTCTAGGGCTAGACACAAAGCGCCGGTTTACCGGTGACACCATGAGGGCCATAATGAGATCTAGCCTCAAACATCACGTAGGGTTATTACCGGATAATGTTTCCCGGGGCCTGAAGCTATCTAAATCCTTGTCTTGCATTGCGTCTCTCGATTCCGCTCAACCCCTCTCAAGCTACTACATAGATGCGCGGCCTCACGACTAAGTCCGCTAAACCGGACATCTGCCGTGCTAATTCCACGACAACACTTGTGCTTCAAAGTAGCACCATGTTCTTCATTGTAGAGAGTCTCATGTTTAGTCACTTTCATATACTAGTGGGAATTTTCATTATAGAACTTGGCTTGTATATTCCAACGATGGGCTTCCTCAAATGCCCTAGGTCTTCGTGAGCAAGCAAGTTGGATGCACACCCACTAGTTTCTTTTGTTGAGCTTTCATTCATATTTAGCTCTAGTGCATCCGTTGCATGGCAATCCCTACTCACTCACATTGATATCTATTGATGGGCATCTCCATAGCCCATTGATATGCCTAGTTGATGTGAGACTATCTCCCTCCTTTTTGTCTTCTCCACAACCACCTCTATTCCACCCATAGTGTTATATCCATGGCTCACGCTCATGTATTGTGTGAAAGTTGAAAGGTTTGAAAAGATAGAGTATGAAAGCAAATGCTTGGCTGAAATCGGGGTTGTGCATGATATGAATATTTTGTGTGATGAAGAGGGAGCATAGCCAGACTATATGATTTTGTAGGGATAAATTTCTTTAGCCATAGTATTTTGAGAAGACATGATTGATTTGTTACTATGCTTGAAGTATTGTTATTTCTTATGTCAATATAGACTTTTATCTTGAATCTTTCAGATCTGAACATTCATGCCACAATTAAGAGAATTACATTGAAAAACTATATTGGTTAGCATTCCACATCAAAAATCATTTCTTTATCATTTACCTACTCGAGGACGAGCAGGAATTAAGCTTGGGGATGCTTGATACGTCTCCAATGTATCTATAATTTTTTATTGTTCCATGCTATTATTTATGAAGTCTTGAATGTTTAATGGGCTTTATCATTCACTTTTATATCATTTTTGGGACTAACCTACTAACCCAAAGGCCCAAGCCAGATTGTTGTTTTTTGCCTGTTTCAGGGTTTTGCAGAAAAAGAATATCAAACGGAGTCCAAACGGAATGAAACATTTGCGAGAGATATTTTTTGGAGGAAATCATGCACGAAGAACTTGAGAACCACGTCAGAAGAGCCACGAGGGTCCCACGAGGGTGGGGGCACGCCCCCCTTCCCAGGGCGCGCCCCCTGCCTCGTGGAGCCCCCGTGACTCCCCCGGTGCCCTCTTTCTTCCTATATAAGTCTGCGTACCCCAGAAACTCCGTGAACAGAGAGAAAACCCTAATTCCACCGCCGTACCTTCTGTTCCCATGGAGATCCCATCTTGGAGCCTATTCCGGAGCTCCACCAGAGGGGGATCCATCACGAAGGCCTTCATCATCATCATCATCGACCTCACCATGAGTTGTGAGTAGTTTACCACAGACCTTCGGGTCCATAGCTAGTATCTAGATGGCTTCTTCTCTCTCTCTGGATCTCAATACAAAGTTCTCCTCGGTCTTCGAGGAGATCTATTCAATGTAATCTCTTTTTGTGGTGTGTTTGTCGAGATCCGATGAATTGTGAGTTTATGATCAAGGTTATCTATGAAAGATATTTGGTTCTTCTCTGAACTTTTTATGTGTGCTCATAATATCCTTGCAAGTCTCTTCGAATTATCGGTTTGGTTTCGCCTACTAGATATATAGTTCTTGCAATGGGAGAAGTGCTTAGCTTTGGGTTCAATCTTGCGGTGTCCTTTCCCAGTGACAGTAGGGGCAGCAAGGCACGTATTGTATTGTTGCCATCGAGGATAAAAAGATGGGGTTTATATCATATTGCTTGAGTTTATCCCTCTACATCATGTCATCTTGCTTAAGGCGTTACTCTGTTCTTATGAACTCAATACACTACATACATGCTGGATAGCGGTCGATGTGTGGAGTAATAGTAGTAGACGCAGAATCATTTCGGTCTACTTGTCTCGGACGTGACGCCTATATACAATGATTATGCCTAGATACTCTCATAATTATTCGCTTTTCTATCAATTGCTCGACAGTAATTTGTTTACCCGCCGTAGAATATCGCTTTCATGAGAGAAGCCACTAGAGAAAACTATGGCCCCCGGGTCTATTCTCAACATATCAATCTACATCTATTTTACTTTTATCGCTTTTATTTGCTGTTCTTATAAACTAAAAAATACCAAAAATATAAACTATCATCTCTATCAGATCTCACTTTTGTAAGTGGCCGTAAAGGGATTGACAACCCCTTATCGCATTGGCTGCGAAGTTCTTATTTGGTTGTGCAGGTGCAAGGGACTCGCGCGTGGTCTCCTACTGGATTGATACCTTGGTTCTCAAAAACTGAGGGAAATACTTATGCTACTGTGATGCATCTCCCTTTCCTCTTCGAGGGAATACAACGCAAGCTCAAGAGGTAGCATTAGGCGTCACGTTCTGAGCATCCAAGAGTCATTGTGGATCGCCGGTGAACAAAGTCTGTGAAGGTTCGGAAGTCTACCTTGAAGACTTACCAGAGTGATTGGGCGAGGACTGGGTGTCCTTAGCTCAAGGGGGATAAGGTGAAGACACGATCTTCAGAGTTCAATCTTAGCCTCCCTAACCAGATGTACAGTTTTCACAGCAACTGGAACTGGTCTACCAAATTCCATGCATCTCCAAGCTACCGGTTCTATCTCACGACTCATTTACATTCCAGTATGTCCTCGTGAAGTCATTGCTAGTTTGTCTGATCTGTTTGACTTCACTGTGTGAAGACTGTCCCCTGTTTAGCTTCATTTATATCTTCCATCTCGATCCATGTTGTCTAACTATCAATAGTCTTCGTACTATCTTTATGATGCTTACTTGACTATTGTGTGTCTGGAAACGTTTATCTTCCGTTGCTTATCATATAGGTTCATTTCATCTGTTTGTCTTCAAAAGATATCGTGTTTTGAAGACTTTCGTAAAAATCGCCTATTCACCCCCCCCCCCACTAGTCGATAACTTGCACTTTCACCCTCTCTTTCCTCCTTAAAACTTTGGGACATGAACACTTTTTTCCACCCACCTATGGCCTTCCTCACAACTCAAAGCATAAGAATATTGGACCCACTCATGCACCTTCACCCCCATTATGCATGACAGGACGTGTGGGTGTGTTTTGGCCAACGGGGAAGTAAGGGTACTTCCTACCATTGTGTATGGGGAAAAGGGATCCATGTCGGCTAGCTATGCTTTCACTAGCATATTTTTTCCTGATAAGGGGGGTGTATTCCCAAAAAAGTAAGAATTAGTTCGGCGAAAGGGTACAAAGGTTAAAGAAGTACATCCTCAACGAGTTGATACACTCTCTTAGGGCATCTCCAAGGGAACCTGTAAAACACTGGTATATGTTCGGTCGGACATATTTGTTCACTTTTTAATCCAATGGAGACATGTATCAGTCTATGAAGTTGTCCAGACGTGCAAATTTTGGTAATTTAGAGACAAAAGTAGGGAAGCTTTGCCGGAGTCCGGACATGTAATTGACCAATCACATGCATGGTTCCTCTCTTCTCTCTCTTCTCCCATCCGCACATGCATGGTCCCCCCAATTCTCTCTCTTCTCTCTTCTCAACCCACAAATATTCCACTACATGCATGGTACCACCTACTTTTTCTCCTCCCAGTCGGATACTTTGCAATTAGCGTTGGATTGCTCTCTCTCGTATCATGTCCGTGGACCATGTCCGAACATAAAAACGGAGATATGCCAAAGAAATTTACAGATCGGCATTGGAGATGCCCTTACATGCTCTTAGATTTAGATCCTCTTGGCGTATCAAGGTTGTAGGGGACACTAGGGGCCTACCAATAAGGGTGCGTGTTACTGGGCTAGCTGCATTTTTTGGTTTGCAGAAGGTTTTTTCGTTTTACTTTCTATACTGTGTTTTTCAACGGTTTAGTAAGTTTTCTTTTGGTTTTTCCTACTTTTGTGTTTTCCTGTTGTTTTTTACCATTTATTTATTATTTTATTTTTATTTTGTCTTCTCTTCTCTCATTTTTTCACCTGCTAATTCATGAATATTTATTAAAAAATGACCATTTAAAATGACTATGAAGATTTTTGAAAAAAATCTTGAACATTAACAAAAATTATGAATATATGTATATGTACTAAAACTCTAAGCTCCCTGGGAAAGAAGCCCTATAATTGATCGAGGTTGTAATGGGCCATGAGGCCACCCTGTCAAACATTATATATCTTGTTATTTGATAGCTGGTTTGGGATATCTGCCTTACCGCATAAGAAAACTAGCCACGGTAAAACAATCAGAAATGATAAGTACAAACGTCACGTACAAGGTAAATCGAACGTCTTCGATGGCAATTTTAGATGGCAAGTTAGTTGACATACACGATAATTTTCTGTCAAAAAAAACTGAAGCGTGAAGTCCCCAACTAAAGTTACCATCCTCACGTTACTAAAACTGATATCGGAAATGTTCGCCATGTGCTCGTGCCTAACAATCGGGCGTTATCAGATTCCAAAAAAAATCCCCTATGGGAAAAGTACAAAATCGCCCCCAACCTTAGAGCATCTCTAGCGGACCCCGCATCTCGCCGGCCCGAAAAACGCGTTTGCAGTTCGCGGAAAACCGGCTTTGTGGGTCGGCGCGGACGGCCGCAGAGGCAGACCCCCAAACGGACCTGTATAAAAGGATATTCGTGGAATATACTTTTTTACGGGTCGGCTTTGCGGGGTCTACTCTTGCGCCGCTGCATCCCGCATCCCGCCGGTCCGCAGATATCAATACCACTGCTCAAAAATAAAACAAACATCCGCATTACAAAATAATTATTCAAATCACGGAAGCAAACTAAATAATTATTCAATACCAACACTAACAACAATCATCCACATTACAAATAATTATTCAAATCACCGAAACAAACTAAATAATGCATTACAAAACTTGTCCCGAATACAAATACAAATGAATAGAAAAATGAGTTTGTTATTGTCCAGCCCTTTGCCAATGGTGCTCAATGAGATCCTCCTGAAGCTGAAAGTGGGTGTTTGCATTTTCAATCTCCTTATAGGTCTTAAGAAAAGCTCTAATGCGGTTACGGTCTCTAACTGGTTTGACACGGCTACCCACATTGTTGTAGAAGAAGTCCAAGTTCATTCCTCTCTCATCTTCGAGAATCATATTGTGAAGGATAACACAACATGTCATGATATTTTTCAAGGTCCTCTTGTCCAAAAAACGAGCATGACCATGAACAATGGCAAACCTAGATTGCAAAACCCCGAATGCTCTTTCAATATCTTTTTGGGCTGCCTCTTGCATCCTTGCGACTTCACAATGTTTTCTAGTTTTGGGGTCTTTGATGCTCTTGACAAATGTGCACCAAGGAGGGTATATACCATCTGCAAGATAGTACCCTTTTGTGTATTCATGTCCATTGATAGTGTAGTTGCAAGCAGGAGCATCACCACTAGAAAGCCTAGCAAATAAATGAGACATTGCAACACATTAATATCATTGAGAGTGCCCGGCATACCAAAGAAGCAATGCCAAATCCATAAATCCTCGGATGCTACGGCCTCTAGCACGGGCTCAACATCCGAGTCGTCCGAATTGGACAAATCGGAGAGCAAAAACTTCTCGCACGGGCTCAATTCCATCTACATGAACAAGAATCGCACGCCGCGTCAATCAACTATGCATACCGGTCGGCACAAAGCACAAAAAAACACTAACCGGCGGCGACGACGAGGGGCGGGCTCGAGGGCGGTCGATCCCCGGCGGCGACAGCGACGAGGGGCGGCTCTTCTAGCCGGATCCGGGGGACGGTGCAGCGTATCGATGCTGGAGGGTGGGGGCGCCCCGCGGCGCGATTCCGTCCAAAGATTAGGCCGAAAATCGCAGGCAGCAGACGGGCGAAACCAAGGGCGGGCGGCGGCGGAAGGAGATGGGGAAAGAGCGCGGGCTGAAATATCCCTCCCGCCAACCGCTTGACTCCGGGGCACCGTAGGGGCAAGGGGGAAACCCTCATATTCGCGGGTTGGGGCCGAGACTTTTCCGCGCCCCTCAAAAAAATTTGTGGGCCGGACGCGTTTGCTTGGTCTGTTCGGGCGGGGTTTTCCACGCCGACCCGCATTTTGACGGTTATTATGCGGATCGGGGCTTTTGCGGGTCTGCTAGAGTTGCTCTTAGTTCCCAAGATTTTCCTTCCTATCACGTGAATAATGGAAATATGTCTCCACCTAATGCATGGAAATAATCTTCATAATGATGCCTCGAGATATGTTCCCCAATTTTCCCCTTCCTTATGTGTGTGCTGATACACCTCCAACGTATCTATATTTTTTTATTGTTCCATGCTATCATATATTATGTTTTGGATGTTTAAAGGGGCTTTATTATACACTTTTATATTATTTTGGGGACTAACCTACTAACCCAAGGCCCAGTGCAGATTGCTGTTTTTTTGCCTATTTCAGGGTTTCACAGAAAAAGAATATCAAACGGAGTCCAAATGGAATGAAACCTTCGCGAGAGTTATTTTGGGAACAATATCTTCACGGAAGACTTGGAGTACACGCCAGGGAACGAAGGAGGCGGCCACGAGGGTCCAGGGCGCGCCCCTTCCTACAGGGCGCGCCCCCCACCCTCGTGGGCCCCCTCTAGCTTCCCCGATGCCCTTCTTCCTCCTATATATATCCATGTGCCCTGAAAATATCGAGGCAACAGAGAAAACCCTAATTCCACCGCCGCAACCTTCTGTTCCCGTGAGATCCCATCTTCGGGCCTGTTCCGGAGCTCCGCCGGAGGGGGGATCTTACACGGAGTGCTTCTACATCAACACCATAGCCTCATCATGAGTTGTGAGTAGTTTACCACAGACCTTCGGGTCCATAGTTATTAGCTAGATGGCTTCCTCTCTCTTTTTGGATCTCAATACCAAGTTCTCCTCGGTCTTCGAGGAGATCTATTCGATGTAATCTTTTTGCAGTGTGTTTGTTGAGAGCCGATGAATTGTGGGTTTATGATCAAGATTATCTCCGAGAAATATTTGATTCTTTTCTGAAATCTTTTATGTATGATTATAATATCCTTGCAAGTCTCTTCGAATTATTGGTTTGGTTTGGCCTACTAGATCTATAGTTCCTGCAATGGGAGAAGTGCTTGGCTTTGGGTTCAATCTTGCAGTGTCCTTCCCCAGTGACAGCAGGGGAAGCAAGGCACGTATTGTATTATTGCCATCGAGGATAAAAAGATGGGGTTTATATCATATTGCTTGAGTTTATCCCTCTACATCATGTCATCTTGCTTAAAGCATTACTTTGTTCTTATGAACTTAATACTCTAGATGCATGTTGGATAGCGGTCGATGTGTGGAGTTATAGTAGTAGATCCAGAATCGTTTCGGCCTACTTTTGACGGACGTGATGCCTATATATATTGATCATTCCTAGATATTCTCATAACTATGCGCTTTTCTATCAATTGCTCGACAGTAATTTGTTCACCCACCATAGAATTCTGCTATCATGAGAGAAGCCACTAGTGAAACCTATGGCCCCGGGTCTATTCTCAACATATTAATCTCCAATCTACTTTACTTTGCTTTATTTACTTTTTGTTCTTATACCAAAAAATACAAAAAACATTATACTATCATATCTATCAGATCTCACTTTCGTAAGTGACCGTAAAGGGATTGACAACCCCTTATCGCGTTGGCTGCGAAGTTCTTATTTGTGTGTGCAGGTGCGAGGGACTCGCGCGTGGTCTCCTACTGGATTGATACCTTGGTTCTCAAAAACTGAGGGAAATACTTACGCTACTGAAAGAACATGTGGTGCCCCCATGTTTGGTTTTGGTTATTGATGACAATCTCTATGGACTAATGGTTGCCTTGAGTTATATTTGAAGGGTTTGTCCATAGGCTTTTCTTGGAGTTCATTTGTTGGTTTCAAGGAGAGTTTCTGATGACCAAGGTGCTATTAAGGAATTATCCAAAGATTGGTCTTGTGGGTGTTGAGCTTATTGCAAGCATGTCTTGAAGAAGAAGAGTTTGTGATCATTCATGTTTACCTTCAAGACATCATCCAAATGAAGAGAGTTGGAAAGATTCAGGGTTGATCAAAACTAAGTCAAAGAATGAATCAAGTTGATCAACACACAAAGTGTAGAAGATGTACCGAGAGGGATCAAGCAATCACATGGTATGGTAAGCATTGTCAATCACGCTTTGTGTACTAACCCATGTTCTTTGTGAGAGTTCTTTGTGGGGTTAGGTTGCGGTGTGCAAGTTCAAGTGGAGCATCACGAAGAAATCAAGTGCTTGAAGCTTGCCGTCCATTGTCGTGACAATGGACTTGTGAAGATATGCCGAAGATTGGCTCACCCATAGAGGAGTATGGGGGAGCAATCTACTAGTCTTCACCGAGACAACGCAATCAAGAAAGATGGTCCAACTTGAGGAAGTCAAGATCGTCTACATCTAGCTCAAGTGGACTTTGTGCAAAGCAAAGGTTTGCCCTTGATAGGTTTTCTATTTTACCGGTCTCGTGGTGGTAGTTGGGAGACCAGGTTATAGGATCGTTTGCCGTACTATCAAGGGGGGCTCTCAAGTTGGTAGCTTGATCATATCGTTAGTAGAGAGCTCAAACCATTGCATCCTTGCATCATGTTTCTTGTTTCTTGTTTGGTTCTCTTTGTGAGTCTTAGAGCTTATGGTCATCTTGATGACAAGCTTGAGTTCATCGAAAACGGAGTTCACATGCGTCTTGTATGATGTTTTCGGTGTTGGATGTTTTACCGGTCTTATCCGAGGAAGGGTTCTCACCATTTTCTTATGGTACTTTTCTAATTTGCTTCTTATTGATATTTCTATCAAGGTTGTGTTAGCCCTTGTCGCTAGCTTTCCAACAAACTTGGTTTCATCGAATTCGGAGTCCGTATGAAAAAGTTGTGGTCGTTTTGGTGTTCTGAAAAGGCTGCAGCGGTACTACCGCGGGTAGGAGCGGAAGTAATTTTTTACTACCGCTTTCGGGAGCGGTACTACCGCTTGGAGCAGTACTACCGTGGCTACTTCCGTGGCTACTTCCGCTCGGGACCAAAAACTCGTCACAAGTCCAGCGGTGGTAGGCACGGATGTAATTTTTTAGTACCGCTCGCAAGCAGTAGTACCGCTACCCTTAGCAGTACTACCGCTACCCCTAGCGGTAGTACCGTGAGGTCAAGCGGTACTACCGCTCCGACGGTTTTTCTGGCCTTTTTGCCTCCTCGCTGTTGTTTTCCAAAGGGGTACTACCGCTCCTGGAGCGGTAGTACCGCTCTATGCGGGCTGTGAGCATAACGGTTGGATTTTTCCCCACCTATAAAAGGGGGTCTTCTTCCCCAATGAACCTTATCCTTTGAGCTCGTGTTCTTCCCCCATTGTTGACCTTCTTCGAGCTTGCTATCTCTCAATCCCTCCATGGATTCTTGCTAGTTTTTGGGAGAAAAGAGAGAGGAGATCTAGATCCACATTTCCACCAATCACTTTCTCCTCTAGGTGAGGGGAACCCCTTGGATCTTGATCTTGGAGTTCTTGGTGTTCTCCTTCTTGTTCTTCCTCTCATTTCCCTCCCTAGCATTAGTTGCTTTGGTGGGATTTGGGAGAGAAGGACTTGGGCATTCCGTGTGCCCTTGCCATTGCATTTGGTGCATCGGTTTGAGTTCTCCACGGTGATACGTGGAAGTGAAGTTGAGAAGCTTATTACTCTTGGGTGCTTGGTACCCTTGAGCTTGTTCCTCTTGGGTGCTTGGGCGCCCTAGACGGTTGTGGTCACCTCGAAGCCATATTCCATTGTGGTGAATCTTCGTGGTGTCGTTGGGGAGATAGCCCCAACCTTGGTGTTTGGAGCTCAATCATTGTGGTGTAAAGCTACGGGCAAGCGTCGGGGTCTCCAATTAGGTTGTGGACATCGCCCCGAGCAATTTGACGGGTTTCGGTGACCGCCCCCAAGGGCTGCCAAAGTGTACGGGTTCGGTGACCGCCCCCAAGGGCTGCCATTTGTACGGGTTCGGTGGCCGCCCTCAAGGGTCCCTTAGTGGAATCACGGCATCTTGCATTGTGCGAGGGCGTGAGGAGATTACGGTGGCCCTAGTGGCTTCTTGGGGAGCATTGTGCCTCCACACGGCTCCAAACGGAGATTAGCATCCGCAAGGGTGTGAACTTCGGGATACATCGTCGTCTCCGCGTTCCTTGGTTATCTCGTACCCGAGCCCTTTACTTATGCACTATACTTTGTGATAGTCATATTGTTTCTTGTCATATATCTTGCTATCTCCTAGTTGTTTATCTTGCTTAGCATAAGTTGTTGGTGCACATAGGTGAGCCTAGTTGTTGTAGGTTTTGTGCTTGACAAATTAACCGCTAGGTTTATTCCGCATTTGTTCAAGCCGAAACCGGAATTATTTTAAAGCGCCTATTCATCCCCCCCCCCTCTAGGCGACATCCACGATCTTTCAATTGGTATCATAGCCTCGTCTCTCTTTATAGGGCTTTACCGCCTAGAGAGTAAGGATGTCGACTAGGGGTTTAGGTTTCTCGGACACTCTTAGTTTCAATGGCACAAATTTTGATGTTTGGGTAATTCGCATGCTTAATCTCTTTAGGGTCATGGACCCAAATTTAGAGCGAATTGTAGATATGGGTTTTTCTCCTCCAAAGGATGCACAAAGATTATCTTTAGAGGATGAGAAAAACTCTTATCTCAATGCTCAAGCTTCTAATGTGCTTTTTGATGCTTTAAGAAATGTAGTTATATTTCAACTCATGCCGTTCCGGGATGCTGATGACTTGTGGACAAAGCTTCAAGATAAATATGGTGTGTCCAAGAACTGTAGGAATGATTGTTCTCCCTCCACCTCCGGCCATGTTGTCTTCTCAACTTCTTCTACTTCACCTACATGTGGTTTGCCACAAGGTAATGATATGGTGAGTAGTGTTGGTCATTGCAATGATGATAGTATGCTTATTGTGGATGATCCTTCATCACTATCTTATTGCAATGCATCTTCTTTGGACTTTAACACTTCGAGCACCCTACATGTTTCACATGCTTGTGTTAATAGTCCTTGCATATCATGTATAAATTGCTTGACTAAAACTCATGATGATATGCTTGCTATGTCTTGTTGCCATGATAAAAATGCATCTATTTCCTCGAATTGTTGTGCTAACAATGTAGAGGAAACCCAACACCCCATGGAACAAGATGTAGTCTTGAATGGTGCTTCAGGGGATCCTACATCATCATCTATTGCGTTTTGCCTTATGGCTAAGGCTTCAAAGGTATCTCCCACTTTGAACCCCAATATATCTTGTGATGATAGTGATGATGACAATGATGATGATGTAGAAAATGATGAAGAGAATGATAATGTTGCCTCCTTAAAAATTAAGGGGGAAATGATTTTTAAAGCTCTTATTAAGAATAAATTAGCTTGTTCCAACTTTATGGAAATCATGTCTATTGCCATTGAGGGCAAGAAATATATTGATCAGTTGGAATCTCATCTAGAGGAGCATGAGGTCACCATTGAGAAAATGGAAGGTCATGAGCGTGATTACGCTAATGAGATCGCTGACCTCTCGCAAGCTCTTGAACTTGAACAAACCACCAAGGAATCTCTTGAGGAGACTTTTGCTCTAGAACTATCTAGAATAAAGGAATCCCGTGATAGAGCTCTCGAGGTGGCTAATGATTTTGAAACTAAAAATGAGAAGCTTGAAGTTGCACATGCTAAACTCCTTGAGGATTTTGATCACCTCAAAAATGGCTCAAGGGTCATTAAGAGTGAGCTCATCAAACTCACCGAGTCTCATGCTCAACTTAAAGCTTCATATTCTAAAGATCTTGCCAAGATGCCTTCTCCTCTTGCTATTATTGATGATGCTTGTGCTACTAACTCTATTTCTAGTGAAGCATCCATTTTGAAGGAGAATGTTGAGCTAAGGGCTCAACTTGAGTTGCTATCTAGCAATTATGGGAGATTGGAAGAAAGTCATGCAAAGCTCACAAGCTCTCATGATGTTCTTCTAGTATCCCCTAATGTGCTAAAGATAGCTCATGAGGCTATGATCATCAAGGTAACATCTAGTGAGTCTCATGTGGTCGCTAGCACTACTTCTAGTCAAAATGCTATATTTCCATGTGCTAGTCCTCGTAATTCATCTATGCATAACATTGGTACATCTTGTGATGAATTGCTTTCCTTGCCTTGTTGCTCTAACAATGAAGCCTATACTTCCTCTAGTACTTGTGTTGATACTAACCATGTAGAGGAAATCAAAGAGCTCATGGCCCAAGTCTCTTCCTTGAAGAAAGACTTGGAAAAGTGTCATGAAGGGAAGTCCACACTCAACAATATCTTGAGTGTGCAAAAACCCCCCAATGACAAAGGTGGACTTGGATTCAACTCCAACAAGAAGAAGAAGTCCAAGAGCAACAAGAAGAAGGGCCAAGAACAACTCAAGAATTCGGCCAAGATTATTTGCTTCAAGTGCAAAATTGAAGGGCATCATGTTAGATCTTGCCCATTTAAGAAGAAGGTCATTAGTGACAAGCAATAAGGGAAGAGGCCACAAGTTCAATCTCGTGCTCAACCGCAAGTTGGAGAAAGGCCGCTTCCCAAGAAGACTCATGGTAATGCTTCTCATTTTGAGATATCAAATGAGAAGAAAGTGAAGAGTAGATGTTGCTACCTATGCCGTGAGAAGGGTCACCTTGCTTCTTCATGCACTAGTGGTAACTTATCCAACCCAATTATTATTGATGATGTCTATTTTCTTGGGAAGTATAATGTTGGCAATGTGTTTGCCAAGTTTTTTGGTACTCAAAGTGGTGTCAAGAAAAGAACCATTTGGGTGGCCAAGCCTATTGTGACTAACCTCTTAGGACCCAACTTGGTTGGGGACCAACAAGCTAAAACTTGATCAATGGGCGTTGTTGGAGGGCACTGGAGACTTGGTACATTATGAAGAATTAAGGGGTCTTCATCATTCATATTGTCTCAAGCCAAGTCATTCGGATGATCAAGTTTCTATCTTATATCTAATGTTCCTCCTTGCGGTAACTCGTGCTTAAATTGTTTACATTGAAAGTTACTTGCCCCTTTGCATGTTTTGGTTTTGTTCCTTGCATGTGTTTGTATATGATGTGCGTCCAATTTGTATATCTTGAGAAATCAAGTATGTGTATATTGGTTTGCACATCATGTATGCGTGTGTCATGCGTTGAGCCTTTGTGCTTCTTGCTTTTATCTTAGTTGGCTCTTGTGAGAGATTAATGGAACATCCCATTTTGGGGGAGTGATGTGCTTTGTGCACCTCACAATCCTATAAATGTGTGTACATGAGGAATACCATCTAGTATTGATATTACAAGATTATCTAGTCTCTATGTGGTATGTCTTCTCATGAGAAAGTCAAATTCTAAATGTTCCATTAATTATCTCTTGTTGGTTCTTTTTTGCATCTTGGTAAGTTTTTCATTGGTATCACATTATGGAGGAGTAATATTCTATGTGCATATTACAAGCCTAGAAAATGTGTAAATTTGAGATATTGTCACCTAGAGTTGATAGTATAAATTATGTTGTTCCTAGGTGGCATGTTAGCTCTACAAGTTGCATTTTGCTTGTGTTTGGTGTGAAGATGATGTTGGATATCATTGCTATCTATCACCGGGAATTATTTCCAAATACCTCTTGTCTTTGAAAATTGGTAATCATTTATGTGGTGGAAATTATTGATCATCTTTACATTGTCTTTTGGTCTTATTTGTCTTATCTCTTGCCAAGTTTGTGTCAACTCCCATTTCCTTCCATGCCACTTCTGGATCTCGTGTTTTATTGTTTTTGTCGAGTGTTTTCTAGATATAGTGAAAGTGGTTATCCCACCCTGTGCATTTTGTACTCGAATGCAAAATCTCTCTAAATGCACAATTCATGGGGGAGCTATCCTATTTTCGATAGAACACTCATCTTGTGATCCATATCAAGTGTGTGTTGATGGAATGTAATGCCCAGGATGGAATTATACCTCCTACGTGTCGAGGCACGACTTAAAGGCATAAGTCCATCCTAGAATGATCTCAAGTTTGGTAATCTTTGCACATCTCATGTAAAAGAGGGGATTGTAAACATAAATAGTTGGCTTACACTCGCCACGTCACACAAATACAATACAAGTCTCAAACCTCATACATTAAGAATATCACAACCCTCTAAGGGCAAAACCAAATGTCAAGATACCAAACTTAAATAAATAAACCACAGGCGGATCGAATCCCAGTAGAAGTCTCCACTACTGATCATCCGGATAACAAACATAGTACCGACTACGCTCCTCGTCGTACTCCCAATCCAGCTCGGTGCCATCACCTGGATAGCTCACAACTGGACCTGCATCTGGTGTGGTGAAGTAACTGTGAGCCACAGAGGACTCAGCAATCCCGTTCCCGGGTAACAAGACTATTTAAGCCTTGGGAGAGGATAAGGCTGAAGAAAAGAATAAGTGTCTGCAGCAGCAACTAGCAACTAGCTTACGTGAGAGAGAGCGAGAAGAGAAGCCTCGGACGAGAAGTGATCACAAAGTGATCCTAGCTACAAGCTCAACGAAGATAACCCCTCCGTGTTCAACTCCTGAATCCCTATTCGGAAATTGACAGTCACGGAACACACGCTGGTAGTGTATTAGAAACATTGTGTCAAGTTACCTACAACCGGATATTAACAAGCTCCCATCTGCCACATAACCGCGGGCACGGCTTTCGAAAGTTCAAACCCTGCAGGGGAGTTCCAACTTGACCCATTACAAGCCCACGATCCGCGGAGTCGCAACTCCAAAGTGGGAAGACCCGAGTATTCTCGGAATCCCATGCTCAAGATATACCGAACTAATGTAAGGCTAATCCAGCAAATCCTCCCGGCGTGTCGACACCCTGATAGTAGCCGCGCGTATCTAAGTCTCAGGACACGACCGGATGAGTCATCCTACAGGTGTATGCCAGATACCTCGGGTTGCCCCAAGGCGGCCCCGCAGTCTGCTCGTTTCGGACCAACACTCATGTGGAGCACTGGCCCGGGGTTGTTGATTAAGAAAGAGGGTTAATTACTCCCTATGCAAGTTTAGTTTGTTATTAGGCGAATAGTACCAATGTTGGGACTTGCTGGAAAAGACTTAGCACTTAGCGGTTTATCGAGGGGGTCCCATACACCCCAACCGTGTTAGGAACGCATAATCAAGGAACATAACACCGGTTTATACGGTTCCTAACGGCATGAGTGGAACAAATCACCAAGCAAAAGGCTTAGCCTTCCACCCTTGCCAATATATAGATGATTTCATTTAAGCAATTATATAGTGTGATATAACCCAACAAAACTTCAACATGAAGCAAGCATCTTCAATCTTCACCTGCAACTAGCAATGCTATAAGAAGGGCTGAGCGAAGCGTACTTAGCCAAGCAACGGTTTGCATAGGTAGGGTGGTTAAACATGGCAATGGTTACAAGTAGGAGGATGACAGGAAGAACATGGGCATCCAGGCAAAACTGTAGAGCGGAACTACTAGCAATAGGCAAAGATAGTAATGTTATCGGGGTTCGGTCATCTTGCCTGAAGAGAAGTCGTTCGGATCGTAAGAAGGGTCCTCGTGCTCAACCTCGTTGGTAACCTCGTGCTCGTACTCGTACTCGGTCTCAGCTTCCGGCTCTAAACAATACAATCACACAAGGCACGAATCAACAAGATGCAATGCGCACACCAAAATGATGGATGCATGATGGATGCACTAAGGATGCACACGGAGCACGAAAAATAGCACTCAAGCAAAACACCTCAAAACATGATAACAATAAGAGATTATGAATCTACACAGAAAATCAATCAAGTTTCATATAAGACTCGCTGAAATCGGAGCTACGGGCTAAAAGTTATGCCCGAAACAAGAAATGAGCGAAAGCTGAAAATTACAGCAACATAGCAACTTCGGAGCACAAAATAATTAAGCTACAGCACTCAAACATCATGGCAAAGGACATGAACATAAACTAGACATATACTACAGCAAATAAGTCCAAAGGTGCACCCCCAAAGGAGCCACGGATCAATAGCAATAAGCTTGGACATATTGAACTTGACAATAAAATTCTGGCAGCAGAATTTTATTGAAACTTTGGAGCAAAAGATAAACATGCTACAGCTACTTAAATAGGCATGTGAGAACATGGATGGAAAGCCAACAATATATACTACAAGGAACAATCAAGATCCACTCCAAAACTATCATGGTTTGTCCTAGAACATCACACGAACATGGCATCGGAACGTTACAGATTTCAGACTTAGTGAAAATCCACTAAGTCCTAAAACAGCAGTTTCAACATGGCATCTAAAAGAGCAAGTTTAAGTCACCTCGGAACTAAACATGGCAAGTGGTAAGCACCTCATCAAAGTACACATGATGGTGATTCCGAAACACACAAGCATGCTTCATGGAGATAAACACAACGATAGCAATGAGCTCAACAAGATGGCATTTCATCACAAGTGAAACAACATCACAGCCACATGGCATTTTGCAACGATGATAAACATGGCAAGAATAAATCTATCATGCAACCTATCACATACAACATGTAGAGCATGGCAAGACGAACACGTGGACATGTCATTTGCATCATTCGGACAAACGAGCTAAAAGATATCACTATGCAAAGATGGCATAAAAACATCACATAGCAGCAGTTTTTATCACGATGCACCATTGCAACAGAAAAACAAGCACCTAGATGATCTCTAACATGCATGACACTAAAAGATAAAACGTAGTGCACGATCCCACGAACGTCTGGACATGCTATTTGCGCGAAACGGATAAACACACTAAAAGATAGAGCAGTTTGAAAATAGCATCAGAAATTAAAACAAACTGGGACTTAGAAGGATTTGGGGAGTCAACCTAGATCTCAGATCTGCAGAAAAAAACAAAGGCCCGGGGAAGATCGGCCCGATCTGGCGGCCCACACGGCGGAGACGGCGCGGCCCGGAAGCGGAGGGAGGCCGGCCTGCTACGGTGGAGGGGCGCGGCCCAGCCAGCTGGAGGCCGCGGAGAGACGTCTGGGCCTCGGGGCTGTGCGGCCCACCCGGCGCGGAGGCGGCGGCGCGGCGGCCTAGAGCGGAGGCGGTGGCCCGGCGGTGAGGTGCCCAGGCGCGTGGAGGGAAGTGGGCCGGCCCGGTGCTGCGGTGGCCTGGAGGGCGCCCAGCGCTGGAGGAGGCCGAGGCCTTTGGCCCGTTGGAACGGCGGGGCAAGGCGAAGGAGATGGCCTGGAGGCGGCGGTGGGCCGGTGCGGGAGGCCGACGACGAAGTGGTCCTGGAGGACGATCGAAGGAAGCTGGACCTGGGCCCCGCACGAGCGAACCTAGCGACGAGGCCGATCGGATCCGGATCGATCGAAGGAACTGGCCGCTGGCGCCTGTTGACCCATCGATCGAGGGACCTGGTCGCGCGCCCGATCGAAGGAACTGGCGGCTGGATCGACTGGTTCCTGCGGGAACTGGCCAAGTGGCTGAGGGGGAGTGGCCAGATCTGAGAAAAATTAGGGGAAGGAGGAGGAAGAAGCTAGAGATGCCTAAAATAGACCTAGGGGTCTATAAATAGCAGCTTTTAGGGTTTGGGGGATTTGGGGGTGTTAGGAGCCCTCCGATCGCGATCCGACGGATCCGATCGCGGGGGTAGTTTAGATGGGCCTAGGAGAGGGTAGTGGACTGCATGTAGGGGTGTTTCGGCCACAAAGTGAAGGCACTTTGGACCCACACGAATAACGGTTGAGATAGCAAACGGAGTCCAAACGCGACGAGATTTGAGAGGCGGTTTGCACACAACAAAACAACAACACACGACAAGTCTCGCGGCACACCGGCAACGTTACACGCCCAAACAACAAAGTAGGCCTACGGGACGCCACGAACACGTGAGGGAGCTCCGTAACGCGAAACGGACAACGGGAAGGAACGCGTGGAACCGGATGCAACCGACAACACAAATGCAATGCGATGCACATGTCTACATGATATGCATGAATGCCACACACTCACACAACAAAACGACGAAAACCCGAAAGACAAAGAACCCAGAATGGAAATAGATGAAGCCGGAGATATATTATATGCCCAAAAGGGAAAGTATTACATCCGGGGCATTACATGGAAGGCAAGCCGTTTCTTTTTGGTACTTGTGCCATCATGAAACTTTGTAGATGGGTTGGTTTGTTTGGAACCATCCTCTCTTTTGGGAGTCTGATATCTTTCCTTTTGCGTGTATCAATGGATATCTCACTCCTTGATGTATCTTCTAATAGATATCTTCCAAGTGATGATTTCTCCATTTGGTATCCTATTTTCACTTGGTATTTCTTTTTATTTTGTTTCGTTTCTTGAAAGTCTTGAGCATGCATATTTACTTCATGTATTTTCTTTGGCATGCTTTCTTTCTTTAACCCAATATATAGGGGAAACTCCACCTAGTCTCAATTTGGATGAGATGTGCATGAAATTCATTTTCATATATAAATGCGCTTAGGTTTGTGGAGTTTGTCCTATGTATTGGTGTTTCTAACTCTTTGGTCCCAATGAGTTTGGGTACCATTTTGTTTGTGTTGTTCTAGGAACAATTGGAGATGCATTGGATGCTCGGCTCATTCAAAATGAAGGTGGTGTCACCATGTGCTTATTGGACTCAAGCTAGGATGATCAATGAACTACTATCTACCTTCAATTGGTATCTAATACATCCCTCCAATGGTATCTCGGTAACAAGTATCATCATCTACTTCATGGACAAATTTCTTGCATCAACCTTGTGTAGGTTGTATTATGGCATGTAATTCATTCTTTCTTGTGATACTTGTTTCCTTTCTCAAAGCATCCAATAATGATCTCTTGTTGCTAGTTGTGATTTCTTTGATGTTTGCTTGGTTGGAATTCATGTTTATTCAATAAGACCTTATCTAGCCATGTGTTATGCGTTCACGCAAAATATCTTATTGGTATAATTATGACTTCCTTGTGGATATCTTATTACTTCCTTTTTGTAACTATTTCGAGTGTACATTCTTCTTTGTGGATTGATATCATCATGATTTTCATCTACCTGGAACCTTATACACTTGAGAGAAATTACATATCTAGAAGATATCCTTTCTTTCACGACCACCTTGTCTTTCTTGTATCATTTCTTTGGTGGCTCCGTGAAAGCCTTTGCCTTGAGTGCGGATCTTATCTTGTTGCATCTAGATGCACTCTTGTGTGGTGAGGATATTTTTGTCTCTTGCTTGTCTTGACAAGGCTTTTGCCATGTAATTGGTATCCCTCGTCTCGATAACGCTCTCCTTTTATATCTTCACCACGGGTTGTCACAAGCATAGGTTCTTTATATGCTTATTAGTGAGCTTGTGAACCCGTTTGCTTGTTGTGTGTGGGAATGATAGGCCTTGCACCGAGTATCTCTTTCATTCAAGACTATATTGATGCTTAATGTTCATCCATACATTAGTCTTCTCAAGTGCTTTGCCATGACTCACACACATCATTTTGGTCGAGCATACTCTTAAGTTGTATCTTTTATATGTTGCTCAACCATTTGTTTGTTGCAAGTGCTAGGCTTTGTTACCTTCATGCTCACTTGCACTTGGTGTGAGTTTCTATTGATTTTAGGGGAGTGATGATCCTATTTTGTGCACTTTGTATCCTAATGAAAATTTTCTAAGGAGTGCACAAATTATGGGGAGCTTCACCAGTGTCTTTAGAAAAATCGGTTGCTATGTCATGAGTTCTATTGATCTTGGGGGAGCGACGATCCTATGTTGTGCTCGTTGTACCCAAATACAAAATTAAATTGTGCACAAATCATGGGGAGCTTCTCTAGTTTATCTAGAACACTCCTTAATCATATCTTAATATCTTTTATTCATGTGGCATGTAGGATCATTGGTCTAGTTGGTTCAATTGGTATCTTTTGATAGCTTGCTTCAATTGGTATCCTTTGATTGCTCGATTGCGTGTCTCTCCTTTTGTTATGCCTTTGTGGCATATCTTTCTTTTGCAATCTTTGAGCCTCAATATAATTTGTGTTCCTCCAAGTATTTACTGTTGGATATATGTATTGTATTCCACTCTCTATTTTGAGGAATACACAATTTATGGAGGAACACAATTCATATTGGCCTTCTAAGCTATTCGCCCATTTTGGCAATCGATGCCAATGGGGGAGAAGTTTCAGAGAGTTTAGTTTTGTGAGGAAGTTTAGAGAGTTGTCTCTTCTCTCTTCTTGCTTTGGTTTTGTTCCTAAGCTTTTGCATCTCATGCGCATACATTATTGTTGCATGGTATGGTGATGCATAATTCCTTATATAAACTCTCTTGAAAGTGATTGTCATCAATTACCAAAATGGGGGAGATTGAAAGAACATGCGGTGCCCCCATGTTTGGTTTTGGTTATTGATGACAATCTCTATGGACTAATGGTTGCCTTGAGTTATATTTGAAGGGTTTGTCCATAGGCTTTTCTTGGAGTTCATTTGTTGGTTCCAAGGAGAGTTTGTGATGACCAAGGTGCTATTAAGGAATTATCCAAAGATTGGTCTTGTGGGTGTTGAGCTTATTGCAAGCAAGTCTTGAAGAAGAAGAGTTTGTGATCATTCATGTTTACCTTCAAGACATCATCCAAATGAAGAGAGTTGGAAAGATTCAAGGTTAATCAAAACTAAGTCAAAGAATGAATCAAGTTGATCAACACACAAAGTGTAGAAGATGTACCGAGAGGGATCAAGCAATCCCATGGTATGGTAAGCATTGTCAATCACGCTTTGTGTACTAACCCATGTTCTTTGTGAGAGTTCTTTGTGGGGTTAGGTTGTGGTGTGCAAGTTCAAGTGGAGCATCACAAAGAAATCAAGTGCTTGAAGCTTGCCGTCCATTGTTGTGACAATGGACTTGTAAAGATATGCCGAAGAGTGGCTCACCCATAGAGGAGTATGGGGGAGCAATCTACTAGTCTTCACCGAGACAACGCAATCAAGAAAGATGGTCCAACTTGAGGAAGTCAAGATCGTCTACATCTAGCTCAAGTGGACTTTGTGCAAAGCAAAGGTTTGCCCTTGATAGGTTTTCTATTTTACCGGTCTCGTGGTGGTAGTTGGGAGACCGGGTTATAGGATCGTTTGCCGTACTATCAAGGGGGGCTCTCAAGTTGGTAGCTTGATCGTATCGTTAGTAGAGAGCTCAAACCATTGCATCCTTGCATCATGTTTCTTGGTTCTTGTTTGGTTTTCTTTGTGAGTCTTAGAGCTTATGGTCATCTTGATGACAAGCTTGAGTTCATCGAAAACGGAGTTCACATGCGTCTTCTATGATGTTTTCGGTGTTGGATGTTTTACCGGTCTTATCCGAGGAAGGGTTCTCACCATTTTCTTTTGGGACTTTTCTAATTTGCTTCTTATTGATATTTCTATCAAGATTGTGTTAGCCCTTGTCGCTAGCTTTCCAACAAACTTGGTTTCATCGAATTCGGAGTCCGTATGCAAAAGTTGTGGTCGTTTTGGTGTTCTGAAAAGGCTGCAGCGGTACTACCGCGGGTAGGAGCGGAAGTAATTTTTTACTACCGCTTTCGGGAGCGGTACTACCTCTTGGAGCAGTACTACCGCGGCTACTTCCGTGGCTACTTCCGCTTGGGACCAAAAACTCGTCACAAGTCCAGCGGTGGTAGGCACGGATGTAATTTTTTAGTACCGCTCGCAAGCAGTAGTACCGCTACCCTTAGTAGTACTACCGCTACCCCTAGCGGTAGTACCGTGAGGTCAAGCGGTACTACCGCTCCAACGGTTTTGCTGGCCTTTTAGCCTCCTCGCTGTTGTTTTCCAAAGGGGTACTACCGCCCTAGCGGTAGTACCGCTCCTGGAGCGGTAGTACCGCTCTGTGCGGCTATGAGCATAACGGTTGGATTTGTCCCCACCTATAAAAGGGGGTCTTCTTCCCCCAATGAACCTTATCCTTTGAGCTCGTGTTCTTCCCCCATTGTTGACCTTCTTCGAGCTTGCTATCTCTCAATCCCTCCATGGATTCTTGCTAGTTTTGGGGGGGAAAGAGAGAGGAGATCTAGATGCACATTTCCACCAATCACTTTCTCCTCTAGGTGAGGGGAACCCCTTGGATCTTGATCTTGGAGTTCTTGGTGTTCTCCTTCTTGTTCTTCCTCTCATTTCCCTCCCTAGCATTAGTTTCTTTGGTGGGATTTGGGAGAGAAGGACTTGGGCACTCCGTGTGCCCTTGCCATTGCATTTGGTGCATCGGTTTGAGTTCTCCAGGTGATACGTGGAAGTGAAGTTGAGAAGCTTATTACTCTTGGGTGCTTGGTACCCTTGAGCTTGTTCCTCTTGGGTGCTTGGGCGCCCTAGACGGTTGTGGTCACCTCGAAGCCATATTCCATTGTGGTGAATCTTCGTGGTGTCGTTGGGGAGATAGCCCCAACCTTGGTGTTCGGAGCTCAATCATTGTGGTGTAAAGCTCCGGGCAAGCGTTGGGATCTCCAATTAGGTTGTGGAGATCGCCCCGAGCAATTTGACGGGTTCCGGTGACCGCCCCCAAGGGTTGCCAAAGAGTACGGGTTCGGTGACCGCCCCCAAGGGTTGCCATTTGGACGGGTTCGGTGACCGCCCTCAAGGGTCCCTTAGTGGAATCACGGCATCTTGCATTGTGCGAGGGCGCGAGGAGATTACGGTGGCCCTAGTGGCTTCTTGGGGAGCATTGTGCCTCCACACTGCTCCAAACGGAGATTAGCATCCGCAAGGGTGTGAACTTCGGGATACATCGTCGTCTCCGCGTTCCTTGGTTATCTCTTACCCGAGCCCTTTACTTATGCACTATACTTTGTGATAGCCATATTGTTTCTTGTCATATATCTTGCTATCTCCTAGTTGTTTATCTTGCTTAGCATAAGTTGTTGGTGCACATAGGTGAGCCTAGTTGTTGTAGGTTTTGTGCTTGACAAATTAACCGCTAGGTTTATTCCGCATTTGTTCAAGCCGAAACCGTAATTATTTTAAAGCGCTTATTCACCCCCCCTCTAGGCGACATCCACGATCTTTCAGCTACTGTGCTGCATCACCCTTTCCTCTTCGAGGGAATACAACGCAAGCTCGAGAAGTAGCAAGAAGAATTTCTGGCGCCGTTGCCGGGGAGGCTTATGCAAAAGTCATATACCAAGTACCTATCACAAACCCTTATCCTTCGCATTACATTTATTTGCCTCTCGTTTTCCTCTCCCCCACTTCACCCTTGCCGTTTTATTTTCCCTTCTTTTGACGTGTGTTTACCGTTCGCCTTTCTGTTTGCTTGTGTTGCCATGTGCCCTCTATTAGCTTGCATCTTCGCTTGCTAAATTATGGATCCTCATCCACTTGCTAATCTTTTTAAGAGATCCAATTATGATGAACCAATTGCTAGTGAGCTGCGTGCACTAGATTATCTTTATGAGGTTTTGCTTGAAATTCGTGAACCTAAAAATTGTGATGAAGTGTTAAAAGAAGAAAATTATGAAGTGATTCACGATAGCTCTTTTAATGAAAAACATGATTGCAATGATACTATTGTAAATTCTATTAATGTAAATTGTGTTAATGATATGCAAAACCCTAAGCTTGGGGATGCTAGTATTGGTATGTCCACTACTTATTGCAATGATCATGATTGGGGTGATTCCTCTTATGACCTTGAAAATTTATTTAAGCCCCATGATGATTATGAGATTGATAATAATATTTTCTATAATATTGAAAGTGGGTTTGAAAGAATGTCAACTTTTGATCCTACTACTTTGGATGTTGAACAATCTTATGAAATTTTTGATAAAAGTGGGTTTGGAGAGGTCATGACTTTAGTTAATGTTGATCCCACTATTTTGGAAGATTGTCAACTTCGCTTGCATGTGGATCGTGTTGAGAATACGTTATGTGATAGCTATATTATTGAATTTGCTTATTATCCTACATGCAATTATTACGAGAAAGGAAAATACGGTCGTAGAAATTTTCATGTTACTAAATTACCTCTCGTTATGTTGAGATTGCTATTGTTTCTTTCTTCTTCCTTGTATATGCTAGAAATTGATTGTCTTGCTAATTTGTTTTCCTATAAAATGCCTATGCATAGGAAGTATGTTAGACTTAGATGTGATTTTCACATGTTTTATTATGCTCTATTTGTGCTTCAATTCTTGTCTTTCATGTGAGCATCATTGAAATCTCAATGCCTAGCTAGGGGCGTTAAACGATAGCGCTTGTTGGGAGGCAACCCAATTTTATTTTCTTTGTTTTTGATTCTGTTTAGGAATAAATATTGCATCTAGCTTTTTTTTAGATGTGATTTTTTGTTTTAATTAGTGTTTGTGCCAAGTAGAACCTTTGGGAAGACTTGTGTGAAGTTTATATGATCATGCTGTAAAAAACAGAAAATTTAGCGCTCACGAGATTAGCCACCAGATTTTACTGGAGAGTGATATTTAGTCGATTCTTTTTGCAGATGCTCAATAGAAAAATTCCTCACGTTTACCAATTTATTTCAAAAAAATAGAGTTACAGAAGTATTCGAAGTTACAGATTACTACAGATTGTTCTGTTTTTGACAGATTCTGTTTTTTGTGTGTTGTTTGCTTATTTTGATGAATCTATGAGTAGTATTGGAGGATATGAATCATAGATAAGTTGGGATACAGTAGGTTTAACACCAATATAAACAAAGAATGAGTTCATTACATTACCATTGAGTGGTGGGTTTTTTCTTATACTAACGGAGCTCACGAGATTTTTGGCTAAGTTTTGTGTTGTTAAGTTTTCAAGTTTTGAGTATGGCTTTGATGGACTATGGAACAAAGAGTGGCAAGAGCCTAAGCTTGGGGATGCCCAAGGCACCCCAAGGTAAAATTCAAGGACAACCAAAAGCCTAAGCTTGGGGATGCCCCAGGAAGGCATCCCCTCTTTCATCTTCATCTATCAGTAACTATACTCGGGACTATATTTTTATTCACCACATGATATGTGTTTTGCTTAGAGCGTCATGTATAATTTGAGTCTTTGATTTTTAGTTTGCCACAATCATCCTTGCTGGACACACCTTTTGAGAGAGATAAATATGCTTTAGAATTTATTAGAATACTCTATGTGCTTCACTTATATCTTTTGAGCTAGATAGTTTTGCTCTAGTGCTTCACTAAAATCTTTTAGAGCACAGTGGTGGTTTTATTTTGTAGAAATTGTTGATCTATCATGCTTCACTTAAATATTTTTCAGAGTCTTTTTAGAACAGCATGGTAATGTGCTTTGGTTATGAAATTAGTCCTAATATGATAGGCATCCAAGATGAATGTAGTAAAAACTTTCATATAAAGTACATTGAATATGATGAGAAGTTTGATACTTGTTGATTGTTTTGAGATATGAGGATGGTGAGTCATGCTAGTGGAGTGATTATGAATATGAGAAATACTTGTGTTAAAGTTTGTGATTCTCGTAGCATGCACGTATGATGAACCGTTATGTGACGAAGTTAGAGCATGAGGTATTTATTGGGTGTCATCCTTTGTGTGGAGGTCGGGGGCGTGCGATGTTTAACTCCTACCAACCTCCCCCTAGGAGCATGCGTTGATTACTTTGTTTTGATGACTTGTAAATTTTTGCAATAAGTATATGAGTTCTTTATGACTAATGTTGAGTCCATGGATTATACGCACTCTCACCCTTCCACCATTGCTAGCCTCTCTTGTACCGCGCAACTCTCACCGGTACCATACACCCACCATATACATTCCTCAAAACAGCCACCATACCTACCTATCATGGCATTTCCATAGTCATTCCGAGATATATTGCCATGCAACTTTCCACCGTTCCGTTCATATGACACACTTCATATTGTCATATTGACATGCGTGATCATGTAGTTGACATCGTATTGGTGGCAAGGCCACCATTCACAATTCATTCATACATGTCACTCTTCATTCATTGCACATCCCGGTACACCGCCGGAGGCATTCATATAGAGTCATACTTTGTTCTAGTATCGAGTTGTAATCTCTGAGTTGTAAGTCAATAAAAGTGTGATGATCTTCATTATTAGAGCATTGTCCCATGTGAGGAAAGGCCAAAAAAAGAGATGGCCCAAAAAAATAGAGAGGGGCTAAAAAAAGAGAAAGACCCTCCAAAAAAAATGAGAGAAAAGAGAGAAGGGACAATGCTACTATCCTTTTCCACACTTGTGCTTCAGAGTAGCACCATGATATTCATGATGGAGAGTCTCTTGTTTTGTCACTTTCATATACTAGTGGGAATTTTCATTATAGAACTTGGCTTGTATATTCCAACGATGGGCTTCCTCAAATTCCCTAGGTCTTCATGAGCAAGCAAGTTGGATGCACACCCACTTAGTTTATTTTGATGAGCTTTCATACACTTATAGCTCTAGTGCATCCGTTGCATGGCAATCCCTACCCACTCACATTGATATATATTGATGGGCATCTCCATAGCTCATTGATACGCCTAGTCGATGTGAGACTATCTTCCTCCTTTTTTTGTCTTCTCCACAACCACCACTCTATTCCACCTATAGTGCTATATCCATGGCTCACGCTCATGTATTGCGTGAAAGTTGAAAGGTTTGAAAAAATTTGAGTATGAAAACAATTGCTTGGCTGAAACCGGGGTTGTGCATGATATGAATATTTTGTGTGATGAAGAGCGAGCATAGCCAGACTATATGATTTTGTAGAGATAACTTTCTTTGGCCATGTTATTTTGAGAAGACATGATTGCTTTGTTAGTATGCTTGAAGTATTATTATTCTTATATCAATATAAACTTTTATCTTGAATCTTTCGGATCTGAACATTCATGCCACAATAAATAAATTACATTGAAAATCATGTTGGTTAGCATTCCACATCAAAAAAATGTTTTTATCATTTACCTACTCGAGGACGAGCAGGAATTAAGCTTGGGGATGCTTGATACGTCTCGAACGTATCTATAATATTTGATTGTTCCATGCTATTATATATTCTATTTTGGATGTTTGACGGGCTTTATTATACACTTTTATATTATTTTTGGGACTAACCTACTAACCCAAGGCCCAGTGCAGATTGCTGTTTTTTTGCCTATTTCAGGGTTTCGCAGAAAAGGAATATCAAACGGAGTCCAAACGGAATGAAACCTTCGCGAGAGTTATTTTTGGAACAATATCTTCACAGAAGACTTGGAGTACACGCGAGGGAACGAAGGAGGCGGCCACGAGGGTCCAGGGCGCGCCCCCCACCCTCGTGGGCCCCCTATGGCTCCCCCGATGCCCTCCTTCCTCCTATATATATCCATGTACCCTGAAAACATCGAGGCAACAGAGAAAACCCTAATTCCACCGCCACAACCTTCTGTTCCCATGAGATCCCATCTTAGGGCCTGTTCCGGAGCTCCATCGGAGGGGGGATCTTCCACTGAGTGCTTCTACATCAACACTATAGCCTCACCATGAGTTGTGAGTAGTTTACCACAGACCTTCAGGTCCATAGTTATTAGCTAGATGGCTTCTTCTCTCTTTTTGGATCTCAATACCAAGTTCTCCTCGGTCTTCGAGGAGATCTATTCGACGTAATCTTTTTGTAGTGTGTTTGTCGAGATCCGATGAATTGTGGGTTTATGATCAAGATTATCTACGAGAAATATTTGATTCTTTTCTTAAATCTTTTATGTATGATTATAATATCCTTGCAAGTCTGATCAAATTATTGGTTTGATTTGGCCTACTAGATCTATAGTTCTTGCAATGGGAGAAGTGCTTGGGTTCAATCTTGAGGTGTCCTTTCCCAGTGACAGCAGGGGCAGCAAGGCACGTATTGTATTGTTGCCATCGAGGATAAAAAGATGGGGTTTATATCATATTGCTTGAGTTTATGCCTCTACATCATGTCATCTTGCTTAAAGCATTACTTTGTTCTTATGAACTTAATACTCTAGATGCATGTTGGATAGCGGTCGATGTGTGGAGTAATAGTAGTAGATGCAGAATCGTTTCGGTCTACTTGTCACAGACGTGGTGCCTATATATAATGATCATGCCTAGATATTCTCATAACTATGCGCTTTTCTATCAATTGCTCGACACTAATTTGTTCAACCATCGTAGAATTCTACTATCATGAGAGAAGCCACTAGTGAAACCTATGGCCCCCGGGTCTATTCTCAACATATTAATCTCCAATCTACTTTACTTTGCTTTATTTACTTTTTGTTCTTATACCAAAAACATTATACTATCCTATCTATCAGATCCCACTTTCGTAAGGGACCGCAAAGGGATTGACAACCCCTTATCGCGTTGGCTGCAAAGTTCTTATTTGTTTGTGCAGGTGCGAGGGACTCGCGCGTGGTCTCCTACTGGATTGATACCTTGGTTCTCAAAAACTAAGGGAAATACTTACGCTACTGTGTTGCATCACCTTTCCTCTTCGAGGGAATACAACGCAAGCTCGAGAAGTAGCATGTGCTTGCGATTACTTCTTTCCCACCCAAAAAAATTTCATGTGATCCGTAATCATAGATCCTTCGTGACGCATGGAAATAGGTTACCTTATTCTGTGTCCTTCCTATTTTATGAGTCTTCACGAGAATTTTCTTCATGATATGTGAATCATGAAAATATGCTTTCTAATCTTTACATCATGGAAATATGGTTCCTAATCTGTGAATCATTGATTTCTTGCTGATGCATGAAAATCATGGATTGTTTCCCGACATTATTTGTTCATGAGATGATTCAAAAAAAATCACATTGTTTTTTTTTCCTTCTTTTTGCAAGGGTTGTTTTCTTGATTTCTTTTGTTCATGATTAGGTGGGACTCATAAAGCTCAAATTTCCCTTTTGTTAGTGATTGAGGTAAAAACATAAACTCTTGGATAATACATGCTAACATGCTCATGTTTTTAATAACAAAATAATGATTTATGTGAGAGACGAGAAGGCCAAATGAAAACTTGCATGATGAGGACTCACTAAAATAGAAGGCTAAGGTCCAGTGACGGAGCTAGCCGAAAATCATTGTGGGGGAGATGCTAAAAAATAATCTAGTCTAAACCCTCCTAAAAACTCTTCCGTCGCCTCAAAATAAAGTCACGGGGCGGTTTCCCGTCGAAAAATAGGATCACTTGAGGCGACGAGGGTCCCTTGTGCGCCGCCGGTGACGCCACCGGTTCCCTCTCTCTCCGTCAGCCGCTCCGGCGGCGGGAGGGAGGGGAAACCTCGGGTCTGTTTGCTAGGTGGGTGTGTGGTAGGGTTAGGGTTAAGGGAGACGATGTCGAGGTTGTTGCGGTGGTGTCGCGTCGGAATAAGTTTCTCCGGGCTCCATTTGCGGTCAGGCGAGGCTTTTGCCTTCATCTAGGAGCCAGCGGGGTGGGGGATCCCCGGATCTCGTCGAGGTCGCGGGCTATGGTGGCTGGAGATCCATTGGCACTGGCCGTTTGGGTCCTCAAGTGGGCGATGGATGCAGGGAGACGAAGACCCTTCTTCTTCCTTGTCGGTATGATGTGCTGCTGCTGTTCTTCTCCTTCTCTGCGCTGATGCTGGTGGGAGATCCTGCTTTGTTCGGGTGGATGGCCCGGCCGCGGTGCTGGACCGGTCGGATGACTCTAGTTCTCTTCCTTCCAGAAGGGACACTTTTCGCGGTACTCAATGCCAAAGACGGCGACGGCTATTGCAGGTGTGTTCGATTGATGTTCATGCCCTCTCAGCGCTGGTGTCAAGAAAGGAGGAAGCAGCGTGGCGGCAATTGTACCGTGGTTGAAGATGATGACATGCTTGCGCCTGGTTGCAGATCCTTCTGCTGTAGGGGTCTTCTCTCAAGATTCAGGGATGATGACACAGGGCTCCGGAGATCTTCTTGTGTTATGGTTATCATAGGGTACTCTGGGTGTTCATGGTCCTTTGTATTTGCGTTTCAGTGTGCTTATAATGGTCAACTACTTTGTACTGTTTCGTGATTTGAATGAAAAATTTCTCAAAAAA